>JAVRXN010000012.1:32804690-34004690 GCA_033556935.1 Timema podura
CGATCAGGTAGTATACTAAACCAATCAGGATCTGAACCAAGGACGCCCGAGGCAAATATGATGCGTGCCGTTAAAAAAAACCTACATACCTGTCATTCGCAACCCAGACTATGAGAATGTGACATAATAAGTCCACGTGCCTACTCTAATTAAAAAAATATCCAAATATTTTTACACAGCGAAAGGTAACGTCAAGTTGATTAAAATTATGTATTTATTGGGCGCCACTCCTAGGATCTAGGAGAAAATAGTAATAATAAAAAATACCTTTAGCTCGGCAAACTTAGACAGAGGCACGATACGATGACTCTTAATACTCGAGACCACTGGGTGTGCTCGGGAACGTTTTTCTCGATATTACAATGTTAATTATAATGACACTAACTTACCTACAACAATGGTGTGTCGTAAGTCTCTACAAGATTTGAAAGAATACTTAAAATAAAACATCAATTATTTAAATAAAATGGATCATTAAAATAAAATGTACTAATTTAGACTACAATAAAAAAATATATAAAAGAGGCAATTATTGAAATTTTGTGGGTTATTATTATTATTATTATTATTATTATTGTTTCCTTTTTACCACATTCTAATCCTACCCATGAAATTCTGAGTAAATATAATTATAATATGACAAAATAAAATAAAATATATGGTATTACATATATTCTTACACAAAATTAATCAATTAAAATAATAAACTCCGATTATGGTTAAATTTGGGAGTTTCGAATATATAATACTAGAGTAAAAGAAAAATAATATAGGCTAAACTTTTATGATATATAATTATAGTTTTGAGTAAGACCAAAAAAATGTAGCATTGTTGAGTAAAGATAAAAAAAATCAATAGAATTAATATTTTGACAATAAATAAGATATTAATTAATTCTCTGGAATAGATAAAGAGTCTGAATATGTTTTGTCTTTTCTGAAAGTTTGTACATAAATCCTGGTTTCTTGAAAACATTTATATATATATAAAGTTGAAGATTTGGCTGGATCTCACCAATGAATTCGTCCTGTTGAAAAAGCACGAATTTCTGATATTTGTTTCCTTTTATTAATTCTAACTCCTCCATAATTTAAAGAAATAAACAATCTCTGGTTCGTCCCCAGACACTTAACTTTCCATTTTGTGTACTTTCACTTTACTTTCAAGCCATTGCTCCATTTTAAAAATAAATTTAATTAGGAGCCACACAGATTTTTCTTCATGTTTGAAATTACACCGAGGGAAAAGACCTAATCTTCTTCAAAAAGTGTTCCAGGAATCAAATTTAAAAAACGTTCTATTTTCTTCCAAGTCCAAACAGAAAACTAATACATTAAAAAAAAGATAAAATATTGACTATGGACTAGAGATGAATATAAAATAAAATGCAATTTAGTATAAAGATTGAAATATATGTCAATGAATATGAAAAATGTTTTTAAAAAGAATTAAAATATTTATTTCCATCTGTCAAAATTGAAATTCGTGCTAATTTAGACGTATTTACATCGCGTCTTTTTCTTTTCTTACTTCTTTTATAATCACGAGACCCACCACTCACTTGTTTAACAGATCTGCGCATGCCTTAAAATAATTCATGGCCAACATTGAAACTAAATAAAGAAGAGTCAACAAACTTCTTAGAAGGATAAATATGTTTAATAAAGAGGTAAGTGTTCTTTCTTAGACCAAAATTAAATTTTTGAGTTATTTAAAACAGTGTTAGACGTTCTTCCTTCCGTCCTTTTATTTTTTTTTGAATGGATGTAAATATTATTATTTTGTCACGCTGACAACACAGCGCGTTAAGTTGCGGCCGAACTTTGAAGTGCATCATTTCAAACGAAAATAAATGGGAAAATATTTACAAAATTAGAAAAATATAAGGAAATATATGGTAGGGTGGCAAATAAAGTTATACTACAGATGTCAAACTGATTAAATGAATTGATATATTTATAACTAACCTAGAATAATAATAGACACTTGATAAGGAATCTTATCAGGCTTTGGTTTTATATGCCTCTCTAAAATCATTTTGGGGACAATGTTTCTTAAAATTTTTAGTCAAGTAATAATTTGGACCATCCTTGAAACTATTTTAAAATGGGTATAAATCGTTTTATTATATCTAGAGAACATTTAAATATGTCAGTTCAGTTTTGAAGCTTCAATTCAAAACCCTTAAAATAATCCCTAAGATTTGAAAAAAAATCGATAACTTTTTTTTTTTAGGAAATGTTTCTTACCATGTAGCCTAAACTTAGAAGTATATTTCACGTTAAACGTCGCTGAAAATGAGTTAATTCTAAAGGTTTCATACAATGTTTTAAAACTATAAATCTTATTATATTAGATTTTTAATTATATAGGGACATGCTGAAACATTTCAGCTCGATTTCGAAATAACTGTATTTTAAAATAAAATAACACTTCTTAAATAATATGGTATTTATAAACATCTGCAATGCGTCTGAACATTCTGGGAGGTGGAGCCCTTAGCATGTTGTTAATGTTTCTCAGCTGACCGTATTAACCGGATGGAAGATTTAAATAATTAAAAAATCCTTTTTATTTTATTTTATTTAAACTCATTACAGTTGTTCATACAGTAATAAAAAAGGAACAAGGACTCTAAAAGTTGATTTTACCTTGCATTTCGGGAGGCAAAGTAAAATTTAACTCAATGTCTAGTATGAATAGACGATGGAATATTAGAATGAATTTACTTCAGTAGAAGCTCTTAAGTGTAAATTTAAGTTAAATCCATTGGTGATGAAACCAGCTAAAGCCATAAAAAAATAATAACTCTACTTACAGGTAACCAATAGTAGGCAACAGAAAGTAACTACCGTATGCAAATTACTTAAACAATTATTCAATTACCGACTTCAGTGGCTGAACGGGCTAAGGCGTCATTATCGTTTTAGACTGGATAGTGATGACGGTAATATCAAGGTTCAACCCCGGTAAGGTCTTTTGATAGTGGGTTTTCCTAACTTGTTTCTCATTCTCCTTCCAAGCAAATGCTGGTATACTACCTCTAAAATGGTTCCTTCCTCATCCCTACTTCACTAGAGTAATAATACATATGCGTATAACCCAAACAAATAGTAAGACGTGGTGATAAAAAAACAAACTAAAATAACAAATTAGTCAATTGATACGAAAACTGCGGTCGATTATTACCTCTGTGACAACGTAATACAAAAAGTTAGTAAATAAATTACAGACTGAATTGGAACAGCCTCATAAATTGTGCAAATACGTTAGTCTCATCTTAACTGGTTTACAGGCTACGCGCAGGTCAGGTTTAGAATCACGGATCGTTGGATTAAATATTTTTCCTTATTGTTTTTTAGTTCCCCCTGCTTACAGATGTGGGTACAATTCCTTTAAATTATAATGCCCTTATCCATACTTACTTTATGTTTTTTAACTTTGATGGTCCTGACGGGCAGTAAGACCGATTTTAAAAAATGACAAAAAGCTATTCATAACTCACAAGTTGGACCAATAATGGAATATAAAAGTTTTTAAATAACAGTAATGTTTAATTTGATCATTTCGTGACGTACTATATCAGTAACAAAAATATGGCCACTTCAAAACTAATCTCACCAATAACTTGCGTGTGAAATATTTACTGCCTTAAATCTGCACACCCTTCGAAGGTATTAACCATTTCTAGAATGGAATTAAAACGAATGTTTTCATGCTTGCGCAGCGTAGCAGAAATGGTATCTTGCGACTATTTATTTATCGCAGCTCAGGTCCAAAAACAGTGGTTTCAATAATTCAAATACCAGCCACGAAAACATTTAGAATCAATTCTAAAATAGTTGGTCAGTGTTAGTGAAAATCTTAATTATTATATCTGAATTTTATACTAAACTACTAAAGGCTTTAAATAAAAATAAAGATTACATATCGAAATGTTCACTCTCGAAATTATTTTTTATATCGTTGTCAACAATCATTTACCAGAAAAGTAATTTAACTCAAGTTTGCCTAAAAAACACTCTCCCTCCACGCAAATGTGGATACACTTACTCTTAATTCAACCTGACTAAATCCCTATCAAATTAGAGTAGATTAGTTTATAGGAATATAGCCCAAACTGGAAGTAGGACGCGGTGCTAGAAAAAAACACCTTTGTCGTGGTAAAGTTGTTAGACTAGTTGTAAACAAATCTAAGGGAATTTGAATAGATTCTGGGTATATACCTTCGAATATAGTTAATACATGTATTCGGATGTGCTATGTTATTTAATTAGTCAATATCTAGGCTCTAGGATGCGTAGTACTAGATGAACAACCTTAATATAAGTTAGTTTGTAATTTATGTACTGTTAATAATCTATATTTAGTAAACAAGCATTAAAAACTTAATATTAAAAAAATAATTATAAGGTTAGCTAGAAAAGTATTTTTTTAAATTAACCTTGCTATATTATAGTTTCAACACCTTTATGGAGATAATTAAAGTGAGTGGTAAATAGCAAACATAAGAGCACTGAATGTACTTAGAAAGATAGTATCTTAACACATTTTAATTTTTAAATTTCGTCCAGTGGTTAATTTTTTTAAGTAAAGTAATCTATAAAAACTATGTTAAATGTTGGCATTTATTCTATAAAACATTATCATTTTTATTTATTTAGCGCCGCGTCTTATTACCCATTTGGGTTATACGCTTAAGTACTAATTACGCTAATGGATTGTGAATTGGGAAGGTTGAATTTAGAGGAAGTGAACCCGCATTTGCGTGGAGGGAGAGTGGAAATCCATTTAGGAAAAACCACCCCCAGTTCACCCGACCGAGATTCGAACCTCGATCTCCCCGTCCTCGGTGGTCTGATTCAACACGACTGGCGCGTTAGTCAACTACGCCACCGAGGCGGGTAACATTATCATGATAATCTGTTTTGATTTATCCCTCAATACTTATTTATACTCTTAAGATTGTTAACTAGGTCACTTATTTTAATTTTGCTTTGTGTGGGTTTTTTTCTATAATTTTATATTTACTTAAAGTTGTCTGTTTCATAGTATTTAGAGAATTTTGCATAGTTCTCAAACATATTTATAATTCGTAAACAAGCAAAGCATTTCTCGGTATTAATGTAACTTGGTGGTAGGTGTTTTATTCTACCTGTAAATATTTATATAAAAATTGTAAATTCTCCAATGTGAAGCTGAATTATTTTTACATTTTATTTGATTATATATTTTGTATTTTGTTTAGGATCTAATATTAAAATAATTAAATATGAACAAATGATATAAATTTGTTAAAAAAAACAAGTATAATACCGAAGAGAGCCCAAACTTATATCTTCACTTGATATAAGGCTATTAGAAAATTAGATAATTAGATAATTTATAGCTTTTGTTAGAAAGTTGTATATTTTCAGCATGTTTCATAGCTAATGCTACATAAACAGTAATGAGGCTAATACTTCAGTTTTTCTGATTAGTTTTCTATATATTTCCTTTCCTTATTCAAGTGTAGACATTTATATTTCCTGTAACATTCGAAACAAAATATTTATTTTCCCTCAATTATTATTGGTTTATTTTTCCAAACTTTAGGCAGGTTTTTTTAAATGAAATATTCAGTGTATAGAAATTTTAAGTTAAGCGTTTGTGGGTAGTATTAAAAATTAAACCGGCACTGGAGGTCACGTGGTCTAAGATAAACGTCTTTTGGTTGAATACAGTGTAATGATAGAAGACTTAGTCTCATTCTGTTAAGTTGCGGGGGTTAGGGGGTTTCATGGATGATTTTCCCACCCCCTAACCACAATAATGCAGGCATCTTTGTTCCAAAGTAGCCTCCTCCACCCCCATAACTTTTGAATTGAGCTACACGCTGTTAAATGTACTAGTGAAAAATACATTATTTTAAACTGAACTTCTGGTTTACAGAGCAAGAAAATTCTTTTTCAGTTTGTTTGTTTGAAGTGAAATATGTACTATTTTATATATAAATAAAAAAAGTCATAGCCTCCAATCCTTAGTGTGAGAGGAGGTATGATGTAGCTTAATAGACAAATAGTATTAAAGGGTAAAGACGACGCTATGGGAGTTCAATTCCAGGGATTAGTTACACCCTTGAGGTTTTTTTTTAAGATTATACCCATTATATCACTCAACTGAAGTCTTTGTGTGCTGCGTGTAGTATTAGACTTGATCTTAAGGGCTTAACTTTTTTTAAATATAAAATGCTTATCAGAATCTGGTACAAGAACAAGATAAAATTTGAAATTTAAAATGAATTCTCTTATAAATTCTACTTTTTGTGACTGGTCGTTTTTCTCCTGGATGCTTCAGATATTCTTAAACTAAATACAACTACCAGGTGGATACAGTGTCACCAATAATAAATATCTTTCAATGAGTCAGTTAAACCTTTAATAAAAATATTTTCAGCATGGAATATTTAAAAAATAAAATAGAATGAGACATTTCTTTCAAAGGTGATTACTTTTAATAGTAGTAGGTGTATGAATTTATTACCCACCTATGCAATCCGCAATACAACGCCCCTTCCCTAGTTTTCTTAGTAAGGATTAATAAAAGGGAGTTGAAGATGGAGCACATCACAGATGAATTAATTATCCACTTTAATTTAGCTCCATGAAAATAAAATAGAAATATTCAACTGTTGTTTCATCTTTCCACAGAGGAACCCAAAATAACACATTTATAGCAATTTCCTCTTTCACCAAGTATAATAAAACTACTTTTATTTAGCACCTCGTCTAACTACCCACCAGGATATAATTATTTAACTACACAAATGCTAGTATGAATAAATAATGTAAAATTTTATGGTAGGTCTAAATGTTCCCCCATTTGCCGTGAGAGAGATGAGAAACCGTTTATGGGTAACCATTTAATAAACTCAGCTGGATCAAATTTCTGACCTACCATTAACCAGAAAATTAGATAAGAATAGATTTACTACCTAACTCGCGTGTCCACCGATGCGTATTACACCATATCAGTTAATTTAAAGCTTGATAGATCCATTCATGATGGGGCGACCCTTTTCTTGAGGTATAAAATTTACTTGGAAAAAAGTTTCGTGGTCACTCACCTTACAAAATATGATTTGTTACTTTCACAAGTGATTTAAATTGAATTCCCTTGCCCAAAGTGACAACACATATTTACGAGAAAGATGAATACTGAAGTGATTTTAGTAACTTTTCAACTATCAGAAAAACTCATGTGGGCTTTGACCAAGACTGTAAAAAGTTATTTTTTATAAATGTTTGGATTTCAAAAAGTAGCAGAAATAAATTGAAGCATATTTTTTAATGTTGACATGTTATTAATAAATTTGGCATGGCTTACGATGCAAGGATCTACGATTCTATTATAGTATTTTTAAAGATGTGAAAAGGTATTTATAAACGGTCGAAATATATTAAAAACTAATATACTATTTGGAATATTGGCCACATTATTTGTGTATTATCACTTTATTTATTTTTTACATTCTCACATCAAGAGAACTTATTGTGTTCGCGAGAAAAATCGATTTTAAGATATTGATAAATCTTTACTTTTTATATAAACCCGAACACAAAAAGCTACAATTATTTTGTCTGTCCCTGGCAACGAATCCTAAGTAGTTGGATAGATTTTGATCAAACTTGATAGTTAGATTCTGTAGGGCTATACCTTGGGAATTTTTATTTTATTTTGACACTTATAAATATACCATTAATTTTATGAA
This sequence comes from Timema podura, assembly GCA_033556935.1. NCBI lineage: Eukaryota > Metazoa > Arthropoda > Insecta > Phasmatodea > Timematidae > Timema > Timema podura. The sequence continues at coordinate 32,812,442 of JAVRXN010000012.1, forward strand.
GGAAAACTAGCGCTAGGACTGGATTAATTTTTATCAACTCACCGAAGGTTGTTGTTATTGGGACGAGCCCAATTCTCGTTGCTTTCATTCTCTCTGTATTAAAGTTGTTCTTGTAATTTGTGAAAAATCACTTTAGTTCTGGAATTCGTACAACTCAAGCGTCTCAAATTGAGGGTAATTTACTGTTGAGCGAATTTTTTTTAATTCCAAATTTTTTGAAAAGGGTTTTAATGATATTGTTTAAAATGCATATCTAGAATTTTCTTGGCATGAAAAATAGACCTCTATCATTGAAAAAGGTTTTTAAAGGTTAGTTTACAAATGGAAAATATTTGAAGATTCAAAATGTTTCGTTTGGCTCTAACGATTTTGTTTAAAATGGGTATTGTGAGGCACAACAAATAATACTGTATACTTGTTTATAGGTAGTTTACTGATGCCTGATTTTTCAAAAACTTGTAATATTTTAAAAATGGCTCCAACAATTTGTCCCCAAATGGCTATCTTGGGAATGTTTTACATGACACATTAAACTGTATACTTATTTTTGGTGGCAAACAATTTTTAAGGTTAGTTTACTAGTGAATGATTTTTCAAAAATTTGAAATAGTTAAAAAATTGTTTTAATGATTTGGTTCAAAACGTATATGCTATCTAGTGAATTTTTTAGAAGATAAATAAATAGTTGTATATATTTGTTTTTCTTATATTTATTTAATAACAGTTTAACTATAGCTGAGTTATGAAAAAAATTATTTTTACATTCAAATATCAAGTAAAAGTATTTTAACCTTAAAAAAATTGATCTCAAGATGGCAACGAATCTTTACATATAATATGTTCAAACCCAAAAAAGTGGATTTTAAAATTATGTCTGTTTCATATCTTGTCTATATATCCAAAGCTATGGATCCTAAACTGTTTAATGGATTTTGTTCAAACTTGATATTTAGATCTCATAAGGCTAGTCCTAAGGAAGATTTTTTTTATTCTGACTCTAACCCTCTAGTTAAGAATAATTTACAGAAACGTAATAATTTTGAATTACACATATTTCGAAAATTGCTTAAATTATGTGGTTTATATTGGATAGCTTGTGAGCGTTTAACCTCCAAAATAATACTGTATACTTGATTTTGGGGTTAAAATTTGTTATGGGGTTGTTTGTTTATGAGTGATTTTCAAAAATTCGAAATATTTTGAAAATGGCTCAAACAATTTTGTCTAAAATCTTTACCTGGGGAGTGTTTGACATGAAAAATAAAACTGGATATACTTAATTTGGTGGGAGGGGGGGATTTTTTATATGTAATATAGTGAAGACTTTTTTTAATTTGAATACTGAAAAAAAAATGCTTAAGCGATTTGGCTGAAAATGGGTATTTGTCAAAGTTTTTTACAAAAAAAAATATATATGTTTTACAAAAAAAATAATTTGATGGTATTTTACTGATAAAATATGGGTTTTGTAAAATTTAAATAAAAAAATCTCTTATGATCTTTATTCAAAATTGGTATTGGCGTACTATTTTTACATAATAAATAATATCACTTTGTTTTTTTAATAAATTAATTTAAAGGTAGTTTACTTAAGATAAAGTATGAAAATATTGAAATTGTTTGAAATGGGTATCTGGTAATATTTTTTCGTGATATAGAGAAATAGATTTTTATTCTTACAATTTAATAGCAAATAATTTTAAAGTAGTATACTACAAATAACTTAATTTTTTAAATACTTGAAACATTTGTTTTAAAATGTATATATAAATAATATTTATTGTTATGATGTTTTAGTTCTTAAGAGGAAAACTTGCTTGAAGGTGGTTTAGTGAAAAACTTTCGTTTTGATTTGGTGAAGCGATAGCGAGGTATCCATTCTCCTGCGCAGGTTCCAATATATTCCTGAGCCACACTCTTTGTTCACGTGAAGCAGTGGCTCAGGACCAATAACCTAACCTAGCTTAACCTAGCCTATTGGCATTAAAATGCTTAGTGATAAAACAAAAAATAACTAACTAAAATAATACATTTAATTAATTAAAATAATACTTATGATTACTTTTACAAAGACATGTCGGTAAATGATAGTATTTATTGATGATAGTTGGTAAAAGATAAGAATGTAAACATTTTTTAAGATCTTTCGGACTTTACCACCCGATACTGGTAAAGTCTTCGAACTTGTTCAGTAACATATAAATGATTTACCATTCCCCACCCCTAAACCCCATACCTATTGCCATACCATAACCTCCTCCCCCACAATAATCACAACCTCCATTACCACCACCACCACTGACATTTTCAACCTCCCCTACTACTACTACTACTACTACTACTACTACTAACTACTACTAACTACTACTACGACTACTACTACTACTACTACTACTACTACTACTACTACTATTATTACTATTACTACTACTACTACTACTACTACTGCTACTACTGCTACTACTGCTACTACTGCTACTACTGCTACTACTGCTACTACTGCTCTACTACTGCTACTACTGCTACTACTGCTACTACTGCTACTACTGCTACTACTGCTACTACTGCTACTACTGCTACTACTGCTACTACTGTACTACTACTGTGCTACTGCTGCTACTGACTGCTACTGTACTGCTACTGCTACCTACTGCTACTGCTGCTGCTAGCTGCTGCTACTGCTGCTGTATGCTGCTGCTACTGCTGCTGCTACTGCTGCTGCTACTAGCTGCTATCTACTGCTACTACTGCTGCTACTGCTCTGCTGCTCTACTACTGCTGCTACTACTGCTGCTACTACTGCTGCTACTACTGCTGCTTACTACTGCTGCTATACTGCTACTACTACTGCTACTACTGCTGCTACTACTGCTACTACTGCTGCTACTACTGCTCTACTACTGCTACTACTGCTACTACTACTGCTACTACTGCTACTACTGCTACTACTGCTACTACTGCTACTACTGCTACTACTGCTACTACTGCTACTACTACTACTGCTACTACTTACTACTGTTACTACTATATACTACTACTGCTGCTACCACTATCACTAATATACACCACTACCACAAAATAAACAATCCTCTTTACTTAAATAAATTGCTTCAGTATCCGCATTTGAAAAAAGTGGGATAGCTATTGTGCATATTATGTATGTAGTGTATTATACGAGAGGGATTTGTTTTAAAAAATCCACACATACACAAACACACGCGTTGTTTCCTTATTTTTTTCTACAACTCGCTAACCATCGTTCATAGTTTTGAAAATGTTTCTTTCACGATTGTTTTGACACTGTGCCATGCGGAAACACTTGTTTTTATTATCGCGTTTCCTGCTGCTACCACTCCAAACTTACCTACGATAAAATATGGCCACCTACATGCAATTCATCTTGTCATATTTTCGTCCACGCAACAGTGAACTAAATACACTCTCACTAATGGTCCCTAGGTCATATAACCCCCTTTTGAAATTATTGTTACAAGTTTCCACTTCAGGAAAAAAAAAATATATATATATATATAAACAAATCACTCCATTTCTTTCCAGAAATTAAATAAACCTTTTAAATTAAAAAAAATAGTTTCACCGTTTTCCTGACAAGAGAAATGCAAACTGTTGAAATTAAACAAACATTTTGAATTTCAAAAATATTTTCACCGTTTTCCTGACAAGAGAATTGTAAACACTTGAAATTAAACAAAAAATTTTGAATTTGAAAAATATTTTCACCGTTTTCCTGACAAGTGAAATGTAAACTCTCGAAATTAAACAAACATTTTGAATTTTAAAAATATTTTCACCATTTTCCTGACAAGTGAAATGTAAACAATACTGATTCCAAACTTTCCTATATACTTTATATACAATCATCCTTTATCAAGTCACCGCCTCGGTGGCGTAGTTGGCTAACGCGCTAGTCGTGTTGGTTGAGCTCGACCGCCGAGGACGGGGAGATCGAGGTTCGAATCTCGGTCGGGTGAACTGGGGGTGGTTTTTCCTAAATGGTTTTCCACTCTCCCTCCACGCAAATGCGGGTTCACTTCCTCTAAATTCAACCTTTCCTATTCCTAATCCATTAGCGTAATTAGTACTTAAGCGTATAACCCGAACGGGTAGTAAGACGCGGTGCTAAATATTATTATTATTAATTTATCAAGTCATTATAGAACGTCTTTAAAAATAAATTAATAAATTACAACATTTTAAATTTAAGTTATTAACAGAACTATCAAAAATTAAATATGAAGTTTGTTCTTCTATCTACAACTGGTCTCAAATGTGCCGCTGTAGTCAGGAAGTCGCAAGCACTGATCGCCCATTTTCTCTATACAGGTAATCACATGTTGATAGCGATTCGCTCAGGGCGCTATATTGATTTATTTGACGTGCATTTATTTTCACCCCGTAACACCACCCGTTAGGCTTATAAATATTATAGACCCTATGGTAATTACGCTAGCGTTGTAGGGATGAGGAAGGCTGAATATATATAGTGTTTATCTACCTGGATTTGCATTGTGAGAGTGTGGGGAATTATTTATGAAAAACCACTCTTAGTACACCCCTTCGAGATTCAAACCCAGATCTTCTTGTTTTCCATGCAACCACCGAAGCGGGTGTTTTGTCCGTGTTAAATAAAGAGCACACCATGAGCAAGTCATTCTAGTAACGCAATATTATAGAAAATAATGCACTAGGAGGCAGTAAAATGGTTCAGACCTGCTTCAGTGGCCGCATGGTCTAAGGTGTTACTTTAGCTGTAGATTAGACCACCGATGACGGGGAGATCGAGGTTCTATCCCAGTTTGTTGTACTGAGGGTGGTTTTCCCTAAAATGTTTCCCACTCCCTCTCCACGCAAATGTGGGTTCACTTCCTTTAAATTCAACTTTCCCCATCTAACTCACTAGCGTAATTAGTACATAAGCGTATAACCCGATTGGGTAGTTGCTAAAAAAATTAGGTATTTTTTACTTTTCGCTACGTTTCGGTTATGAGCGCTATAATTAAAAAGAATGCTTTTCAACTTTTTTACGCACAATGTGCTATGCAGTATTCGCTATTAGTTAAGAATCAGGCGAACTAATATATATATATATAAATACTTCCCGAGGTGAAATTGTTCAGGTTTCTTTAACACATACAATACAGTCAGCAGAATATCCGTTTATATTACTTTTCCGTGACACTGACTTCCTGAACGTGGATCGGTTGCAAATTCTCTTCCATCCTGGGCCTTCCGGCAACCCGACGTTCCCCGGACGGGTCGGGATGTCTGTGAGAGACGTCAAGCCAAGACAGAATTTATGTTCCGCCCTTACAGTGTTGCAGTCAGTGGCGCACCCAGAAATTTTCTTTTGGGGGTGGAGGTGGGGGAAAACAATCAAGGTAGTGTCCAGAATTACATTTTCGGAATAGAAGGGGAGGGTCTGTATAAGGGGGCACAGTTCCATAATAATTTATAGATATTAAATGTATTTGAATGTTATTTAAATTCTTTTTATACCCACTTAAGTGGCCACATGATCTAAGGCATCACACTTGCGGTAGATAAGACTGCCGATGACGGGAGGATCAAGGTTCGAATCTCGGTCGGTTGTACTGAGGGTGGTTTTTTCCGAAGTTGTTTTCCACCCCCCCTTCACGTAAATTCTGGTACATTTCTTCTAAACATAACCTTACTCATCCCTAAAACTATTGGCTTGGTTAGTATATAGGCGCATAGCCCGAACGGGTAGTAAGAGTTGGTGCTAATAAAAGCTCTTTTTGTGGTAACTAAGGGTAACAATTACAAAACTGTGACCTTTTTATATATTATTATTAGCACCGCGTCTTACTACCCGTTCGGGTTATACGCACTTACGCTAATGTGTAATGGTAGGGTGATTGTGAGATGAAATGGAGGACCTACAGTTTAACGTGGAATCCGAACCACGGTGGAGGCCTGGCATTCCTCACATTCACAAGTTGTGATTAATACACGTCTTGTCAGAGGTGAAGGAAGGGTTTGGTAATCAGATAAATCTGTGCCGGGACCGAGGATTGAACCCCGGACGCCAGCTCAGAAGTCCGACACCTTACCCCTAGACCACCAGGTCACCCGCTTTTTATATACAATGTGTCAAAGATATTTTTCAAGAACTTTTTCCAATTTGAAACTTTTGGTAGGCTTACAAACAGTATTTCCCCACAAAACGGGACACTTTTAGTGTTTTACTCGAAGATAAGAATCAGTGGTGGCGGTACCCTATTTGTTTAGGCCTTAGGAGATAGGGTAATTATAAAAATAAGAGTAGAAGCTATTCGGAGGAGTATTTCCTTTGAAAATGTTAAAAGTCTAGATTATTCTAAGATCTTTACGAGTAGTCCTTGTTTGAAAATACATTTTTAAATATTAGTTTCCTCTTGAATCTATTTAAAGTAGTCTTCTCCTTGATTTTTTTTGAAAATTGAATATTTTGAAGATTTTTAGAATGGTCTTTGTCTGAAGATTTTTTGAAAATTACATGACCTTAGAAGTTATTTGCTATAATCTTAATCTGGAAAATCATTGAAAATTAGATGTATCTAAAAGATATTTTGAATGATACTTTCCCAGAAATTTTGAAAATTTGATGCAACTGACCTATTTTACCACCCCTGGGTGCGCCACTGGTTACGGTAGCACAGAACTAGGGACACACTTGGTTGATATTTGCGAAATAATATATTGTGAATAGATATAGTATGTATAATATTGATAAAAGACCACTATTTTTATCTGAGTTATGTCAAAATTGCTACAACCTGTCAAAAGTGACGGCTGTATAATAAATATGGAAGTAGATGTCGCGTTTACAACCATCAGATATGTGTCACTTTAATAGTGGTCTAACAAAATGTTAATGGTAAGCTATGGGTTTGATATATACATTAATCTATCTACCTATATGTCTATTTATCTATCTATTTATCTATCTATATCAAGGTGTATGGGTATTATTTATAAAAATATGAAAGTTTATATACCTATCCAGGCCCCGGGCTTATGTGGTTGGCAACCTGGGCATAGATATCGCGGACGCCTCCCCTCCCCCCTCCCTTACCCTTTTAAATTTATAAGCTTGTCTAAATATTAGTAGCTACTTTTTATAGTTAAAAAAATACACAATTAATAAATAAACTTTCGGTTATTTTGAATATTTATTAGGTACTAAATGCTATATTTAGGACCTTAGTTAATAAAAACAACTTATTTTTTTGTTTGTTTTCTGTCTTATTTACTTTTGAACATCACTATATACATTAACATAAACACATACACACAATAAAAAAAATCTGCAAATACCACCCCGCAGGGCTCTCGTACGATGAGCGCTACAGGACATTGAGAACGCTCTTAGAAGTACCTAGTCGATGAGATTGGAATTGATTTAAAAAAGATGATATTTTCAACATTTTTCTTAATAGTTCAACTTCACCGTCATTTATTAAATTCGTCACCACTTAATTTCCTACTCATATTTAAGGACTTAAACTTGGAAACGAGTCACTTAAAAAACAGAATCACCGAAAAGGGGTAATGTATAAAACACTTGACAGCGAGCGTTAGAATGAAACGTCAACATTGAGAATGAAATGTAAGGGCAGACAGACGAGAATAATTAAAGTAACTAAGGGTTAGTTTGCAAATTACTACAATAGAATTCGTGGATGGCAGTAAATTTATTGTGATTTATGCATCTCGCATTTTTTACAAGCAGAATAAACGCAACAAATATAAGTGTAATTAATTTTGTCACTTTTTAATGCTTGTGTATATAAAATAAATATTTTTATTTTTCCACCTAAAAAAATATGGTCTTCTCGTGCGCCCCCTATAGTCTTGCGCCCTGGGCAATTGCCCAGTCTACCCGGTTATAAACCGGGGCCTGTACCTATCCATGTATGCATAAATACTTGATAGATTTGAACGAGGTTTAGTTTAGTTGAAAAGGCTATAATATATTGATCCATTATTTAGTTATGTATTTAGGGGGGGTGAGCAATGACGTTAAAACAAATAAAATTGATGTTTTTTCACAAATTGATTACCTAGGGAAAATGTATGGTTCAATTCCAAGGAAAAATTACAGGTGATACTGCAATTTTATATCTAAATTTAAATAATAGTTTGGTTTGTTGTTTTATTTGGATTCAAAACTAGTATATAGGTGTTTCTTTGTACAGTAATATCCACACAGGTAACTTTATTTGATTTATATTACGTTTACATAGATAGGTGTTCAGACAAAAAAGATGACTTCTCCCACAAGGCAGTGGGAAACTACAGAGGGCGGCAAATGAAATATTCATAAAAATAAAATAGAGGATGGTATATTGGTGTGTAAACGCTGTAACTTCAATACCAAGAATCATTACTTTTTTGAAGCACCACGTCTTACTACAATCTAAATAATTAATACTTAGTGAAACCTCAAGCGTTTTTTTAAAAACATTTATCTTCATTCAAAGCTTAACCCCTTAAACCACTTGACCCGGAGCTAGGGTAGCTCTGGAACAAAGAAATCCGTAGAGATTCGTAGATTTATTTTAGGAAACCTGAGGGTGGGGACTTTGAGCGTTTCTTTTTTTTACTTTTAAGAAACTAACATCTTAAACCCTTTGACCATTGGTTCGGGTAGCTCATAAACCAAGAATCATAGACATTCGAAACTTGGCAAAGGCTTGCCTGCTTAAGTAATTCATAAGGTGTGTGCCTTTGTTTTTTGTTTTTTTTAAATCACCCTTTCTAATGTTGCGAGTTTGATGCCTTAAACCATGTGACAACTGGTGTAGGTAGCTCTAAAACAAATATACCTATAAATCTCAAACTTTTCTTATATACTCAGGTAAACCTTACTACGTGTAGACTACATAATTTAAAAAAAATCAACAATTTAAGTCTACATAGCTTTATTTTTTACATCCGTTATAAGCTTGATGTATCCGACACCTTAGCTCAGTCGGTAGCGTGTCTGTCTTTTGAGCTAAAGGGTCCCGATCTTGATTCATGGAATGACAGTAATGGATGTAAAAAAAAACCACAAAAAAAAAAAAAAGCTATGTGACTTAAACCACAAGAAAGCATAGCCGGAAAACTCAAAATTCAAGAAATATAGAAAGTTAAAAACTGATTAAGGCTTATGTACCCTCCGTCGAGATTGTAAGGTAGCAACTTACTGGCTCACGCCCGTGCGGTATGCTATAACTCCACACATGACTGCAGAATAGTTTGCCTAGCTACGCCCAAGGCCGGATTTAAAGAAAGCCTTAAGTCTTTAAACTATTTCTTGACTGTTTCAAAGGAGCGATGGGGGAGGAGATATTTCTTTTTGAGATGTTCAAATGGTTTGATCTACTAAATTAATTTTACTTTTTTATTCCCTTCCTAATAAAATCAATTATTCGTTACATACTTAGTTAATTATTTATGTTTGGTCTCATTAATATATGGCCTGGATTTTTTTTTTAATGTTTAAGATTTATCCAAACCACACAATATTTTGGCATCAGTGCTACCCACATTTATTGGTTTTACATGTTAACATAAAGCAGGTCTCCCCCTTTTCAGAATCTTAATTACTGTGAATAGCAAATTATGAATTTATTAATGATTAATTATTATATTCTACACATGTAACTCAAATACCAAATTGAATCTTAAAGATTTTTATTTTATTTTTAGGACACTGAGTTTAAATTTTTTTAATATAATTTAAGGGTCCCAATTTTGATTTAAAATATTTTATACAATTTCCGGATAAACAAAAAAAATTGATAAAATCTTATCTATTGGACATATTTTATTGATAAAAGAGAATTTATTGGTTTCTTCAACGTTATTATGACTGTATATAGCTTTGTGGGACCATAGTTAGACTCCATAATTTATTTAATGTTACCATAATGGCCACAATATAAATATTGAAAAAAGTTTTGATAAATATTTTATTAGAAAAATTGTAGTTTAATAAGATTTACGTTGATGAACATACGTTGATGAACATTTTCTAATAAATTTCATATTAATTTTTTTTTTGTCAAATCTTTTTTTTTTTTTTTTTTTTTTTTTTACTAAATCAATTCTGGAAATCCAAATAATAAAACTAGCCATTTCATACGCAAGTATTAATATAATATAAGAGAAAGGAGGTTTAAATAAATGAAAAGCAAGGAGAAGTATTGTATTTGGTTTACGAGCTTAAAAACAATTTACATGATATCTCTATTTATTTTTGTTAAGGTTTGGAATGTAGATATCTTTTAGTAAGAAAATATTGTAGTTCTGTACTGTTTTTAAGAATTTATGGGTGTTGGCAAAGATACCTGGAACTGGGTAACCAATTGTGGTGAATTTATTTATATCCCCTCGGATGTCTGCTAAGTGAGGATCTATCATACATACAGTCAGCGTTTGAGTTTCCGTGAAAGAAACGGCCGGATTTATTTATATCTGTAACTTAGGACCTCTGGAACCACTTAACCAATTGCGGTGCGGTTTTTACTTTTATACTGGCCAAATATCCAGACATATTTTAGGATTATTTGTGTATAATTAGGTGTTTTGGTGTGAGTCCCGGTGAAGTGCGAGCTGATTTTTTGTATACATTTATGGAATCACATAATTACTGTGGTGTAATTTAAGTATTCTCTAGAGTATTTATCTAGGCATTTTTTTAGTATAATAATTAGGTGTTTTGGTGTGAGTCCCGGTGGAGTGTCAGCCGGATATTTGGATATATATATATATATATATATATATATATATATATATATATATCTATGGAACCACTTAACCATTGCAAATTTTTTTTTTGTAGAATATTTATCCAGGCATGTTTTAGCATGATTTAACCATGTTTTGTGTTGTGAGTCTCAGTGAAGAACCAGCCTGATATTTGTGAACAACTAATTCCGTAGTTAATTATTTTCCGTAGGATATCAATCAGGCAAATTGCAGCATGATAGACTTAGATTTTGGGGTTCGAGTCCCTGTTAAAGTTTCGGATGAATGTTGTGTATATAGATCGACGTAGTTTTTATATCCAGACAGGTTTTAACATTAGTTTAATCAGGTGTTTTGCTGTGAGTCCCTGGAAATGCTAACAGTCCTATCTATAATGGATTTTGTGGGTCAGCCGGAAGGGGAAATTCCGTTCTTCCACGAAGAGGATAATATAGTCCAGATAGTCCAGAGGGAACTATAGGAGAATATTTATATGTAACATAATATTACCTATTTCAACCATCTTTACTACTAATTTATGGGGGATAGTGATGAAAAAGAAACAAATTAAAGATGATGTAGCCACATTTGCTTGGAAGAAAGTTGGAAGAATATTTAGGAAAACTTGTCTCAATATGCCCAGCCAGGACTAGAACTCTGTTTCATCCATCACTGAAAATGGACCATATGAGAAATTTTCTGTCCACATGACTACCGATGCAGGAAAATATAAATTATTTACCGTATTTCCTAGAATATTTATTTTACTTTGTAATTTTGTTTAATATAAGATATTGAATATTTTATTGTGTTAGTGTTTCGATAAGATATCACACTGGTCTATAATCTATGATTAATTTGGGGCTTTATTTTTTAAGTTCAATCAATAATGTCTTTATTACAATGAGATTATCAACAACTCACAGACCCACCCCGGTGGAGTAGTTAGCTGACGCGCTAGTTTCCTGTTTATCTCAACTGATGTGGACAGGAAGATAGAGGTTCTAATCTCGCTCAGGTGAATTGGGGTAGTTTTTCCTAAATGGTTTTCCACTCTCCCACCACGCAAATGCAATTTCACTTCCTCTAACTTCAACCTCTCCAATTCCTAACACATTGGAGTAATTAGTACTTAGGCGTATTACCAGAACGGGTAGTAAGACGCGGTGCTAAAAAAACAAATAAAAAACCCAACCTTCAACAATTGCTTTAAACACTTTTTCCTTGTCCTATTGATTTAAGATTGACTATATGAAGGTTATCTGAGAAACAGTGAAGTTTTCATGGCACTCAAACATATTAATAAATAGCTCGTTCTATGTGTGCTTGCTGGCCGTGAATGTCCACGTATAGCGTATAATAGTTAAATGGCGCTTGTCTAAAAGGAGGATGGATCACATTATTAACTTTATCAAGTAATGCACTAGCAAAATACTGACAGTTTCTAATGCAGTTAACATTCATAGATCTTCTAAACATTTATTTTTTGCATTAAGCCAACAATTATTACTTTTTCCAAGCTAATTTCAAGACCAAATAAATGATGTATTTAGTAGTCTGCGCTACATCCTATATGTTAAAATCTCATACTCTTCAAATAATTATTGGTTACCTTACTATTATTATTATAAATGCTTTCTAAACCAAGAATCCAACCAGAGAACTATTTACAGATTTATTTAATATTTAGATATTGCGACAGCTTAGCTCAATCGATAGCATGTTTGATTAATAATCTAAGTACACTAGGTTCGATTCCTGCCATAGAAGAACTTTTATTTTTAGCGAAACATTTGTTTCCCCTTCTAAAGTGAGGAGCTAATGGACGGGCATGTTGTGTCTTTTCAAATGTTAAGTATCAAAGTAGTGGACTGATTTTATCAGTCAGCTCAAAAAGTACACGTCAGATACCTCAAAAAATTTAAAAAATGAAACCTTAGGATGATACGCGTCTCTCTAAGTGAGATCGGTTATGACTTATTGAAAAAAAAATTAAGGTATACTCATATATATTAAATATCACTTTAGCTTTATCTAGGAACCAAAATAGTAAACAAACTTTCAGCAATATCTTTATGGCTTAATAATATGCGTTGCTTTGTTAGTTTTCATTCTTTACGTATCTTTAATGTATGCACTACTATGGATCAAGTATGCACTAGGTGGAGGCTATTTGGATTTCGTGCCTAGGCTCGCCATCCTCTCCTCGTTTATGCGGTCTTGCTCCGTCGAAAGTTGTCGTCAGGTGGCATTCATGAGTAAAAGTACTGTGTGATATTAATATAGAAATATTTCGAAAAGTATTATTTGCATATAAATAAAATTATTTTTAATGTAAGAAACATATGTTTTAAATATTCTTTTTTTTCAGTGTTTTCCCAACATTTTAAAAATTCCGTATATGAGACTTTTTATTAAAAAAATTATAATATATGTATACTATTATATTAAAATATTATATATATATATATATATATATATATATATATATTTGAAACCCTCACGGTAAAAGTTTTCAAAAGTACCCTCACAATTAGGTAAAAATAATAATAAAGCGTAAACTTACTTTTAATGATTCCCAAATTCCGTTATTCGTCTTTTTTCAAAATTGTTATCAACCCGTTCCATGTGGGCATGCTAGCACTTAGCTGCAACCCAAGCTTTAACTTTATATATCTAAACATTCAAATGTTGAGATCTGTGTAGGACTGATAAAAGATATATGACGTGAGTTTTTCATAAGAGTTCTATTCTTAGTACGGAACCCAAAAATTGAGTTGTGACTTTGAGTTTAACTTACGTGTGTTTATTTTTTAAATTCTATCATAGTTTCTATAGTTATATTTTCATAGTTTAAAACAATGTTTTATTCTCTTGAAGGCTATATTTTTGTAGTTTATGAGTATTTTAGACTCTTTGTAATAATGATTGAGCTAAAACAAGTAGACTACACGTTGCTATGATGAATTAGTAGTAGTTTAGACCATTAATTTTCGTCCACATTTTTATTTAATCAGATACATATTGATACAATTTAACATGTATAGATAGGCCTACAATCAGTTACAATAATAATAATATGACAAATAAGTTATAATAATTATGATTGTGTCTAAAAAATTTACAAAAAATATTTCGAAACATTTTCTTTATACAGATTGATATCTTGGATCCTTACTATTAGTTCAAACCCAGCCGAGGTCGATGAATTTTTCTTGAACGTTTAAAATACGTAGCACAACTTCATTCGGAGAGGAAGTAAAGTTGTCGGTGCCAAGTCGATTGTGGCATTTAAAAGAACCCTGGAAGGTGTGTGAAAATACCTTTCCTGACAGAATTGGAAGGCCTCTCGCTATCGCTCATAGAAATTCTCGTTTGCTGATATAATCACTCGGTGCATAACGTGCATGTTAAATACCTCCAATAAATAGACTATTAGTTATAAATTACCTATAGGTTAAGGCTCTTTCACAGTGAAGTAATAACCATAAATAACTTTTTTGGTTGGCGAGTTTTGTATATTTTGTATACTAATTTATCAAAAAATAAATGTTTCTTTGCTTTGTGTCTTATTTATCGTCCGGGCATTACACATTACTATAATGGTGTAGTCAGGAGTAATGTAGCGTTACCAACAAACTTACCCGCACGTGATTAGGTTAGATTTGAATATAGTGGGAACTTATTTAATAAAAACCTCCCTTAGTACACTATACCGGGATTTACCGTGCAGCCCAGGGCTCTAGATCTTGAAACGTTTGAGCTGTAAAAATAGGTGATGTCAGACTAGTGACTAGCCAGGTAGTTCTCCCCAGCCGAACACCTTGCGAGACAGGTATTGTCTGTCAAGTAGGGCAGAGATGACTAACACACGACACTAATGGCACGCAAAGTAATTTTAAGTTCCGACCTTAAGGTCACCGTAGATTAAATAAAATAAAATCTATTACATCCGAAAACAAATAGATCGGATTTTTCGGTCAATTTAACTTGTTGTTAAAATTTGAATAAATTTGTTCATCTGCTATTCCAATCTCCAATTAGGCCTATTTTTTACTGTCCACGATGGGGAAAGAGGGCAGTAGTCAGGTAAGGTTTGTGGTTTTGGAATATAGCAACACGCACAATGCCAACAGCGTAGAATGTAGATAGTGGTATGACAGAAAATAATGTTGGCCACCCCTGGACCCCTAATTTTGAAAGTTGCAAAAAAAACTCGCTACTCATAATCTCGCAAATCGCAGGCTCTACCAAAGCAGAGCCAATTTTGAAAGGTTGCTAATCTCGTGCGAGTTGGTGTGGTGTTGTTTCGCTTGCGAATGAGTTTTCAATCTGACAACACTGTAAAACCTTGACGTACCAAAAGATTAAAGCGAAGGGATGGCATAATCCGCCATTATACAAGATACGTAACTGAAAGTAAACACTATTATTGTATTGAGTGCATCATGTAATTCGATTTGTTTGGTTTTATTAGGAAACCATCTTCCATTTGATTGCATCTAAGTTTACTGTCTCAAAAATGTATCGGGTTATTTAAGTATGAGTTAAACGTTCACATTATTTCATATGTTCGTTAGTTCACTTGGTAGCGTGCTAGCCTGTAGCTCAGAGGTTCATCAGATCAATTCCAACTAGAATACAGTGATTTAATTTTATTTCAGAATAAAAAATCACTTGTTAATAATTTGAATTCAGTAAAACATTATTTTATATTCTTAACTATTTTAAAACATAACTATGCACTAAATCTTGTTACTATACAATTAACAATTAGTTTGCTTAGCCTTATTTTTAAATATGTATATTTTTTATATCATAAACCCAATAATTTTATTTTTAAATAATCAACAACATACAAAATTTCAAAATTAATGTACTGATTTTAATTTACTAACCTATTAAATTATTTTTAAATAAGAATTTTGTGGTATTCTACATATGCTCAAATACCTTATATACTTCTATACAAAATTTTAAAACAAATTATATACTGATTAATACAAAAATTTAAAATGAAAGGTTTTTTTCTGTCTGATAAATTTAAAAAAATAATTGAACTCTGAAGATTTGAACACCTGAACTTTAGATCATGAGGATGGCACGTTACCATCTCAGCCAAACTGACGGTTAAAGGTAATGAATAAAAACTAAGAAATATATTATTAATTTCACACAAACAAATATTTTGATTGAAGTATTAAACAAAGTGTCCAAAGCTCTAATTTTTTACTTCTGTAAAGCTCTTTTGTACAATAGTAGGATTATTTCAACAAAACCACTCTCAGAATGTTTCAACCGAAGAGGGGGATGGCGTCCAAACTGAACGGGTGGTGAGACGCGATGGTGAAAAAAGAAATAATAATTTGCCTAAGATCGAATACCTGGTACACCACATCCAAAAGTAGTTCATGGAATGTTACAAGGCAAACCCACCGAAAAAAAAAATATTTTATATCCAACTCAAGTTCAAATATGATTTCCTAAATCTCTCCCTTGAATCGTATCCAAGAACGATAAATAATTAGTAAGGACCTTATAGTAAAGTTAGACTCGCAAAGAAAACTAAATTCATACAACGTGGTGAAAATATGTTTGTTCAGAGAAATTATCCATAATATTCACTTAAATCCCTTTTTTTTAATATGTCAATATTCGAACTACGCTGCCACATTTTCTCACTAAGAGAATAAAATAATATGTTTAAGTCATGTAAAAACGTAATTTGTAAAGAAAGTAGAACAAATAAACAAAAATCGACGATGAGAGAGTGGTGTCAGATATTAACCAGAATAAAGTTAACTTTGATTAATAATCCCTGGTGACCTTGCGGTCTAGGGGTAAAGTGTCGGGCATCTGTGCTGGGGGTTCGGGGTACAATCCTCAGTCCCGGCACAGATGTATCTGATTGCTAAACCCTTCCTTCACCTCTGAAAAGACGTGTATTAATCACAACTTGTGAATGTGTGGAATGCCAGGCCTCCACAGTGGTTCGGATTCCACTTTAAACTGTAGGTCCTCCATTTCATCTCACAATCACCCTATCATTACACATTTGCATAAGTGCGTATGGCCCGAACGGTTAGTAAGACGTGGTGGTATTAATAATAATAATAATAATAATAATAATAAATAATAATAATAATAATCAATAAACAATTATTTTCAAAATAATGATGTATTTCATGTGCGTACTTTTTCACACAAGATTCGAACCTTGTCCTCCACGTCATGATTAGCTGGAATACACAGCATGAGAAACCACTTAAGAAATGCAACCTCATCAAACCCAATCAGGATTTGAGCCCTGACCTCCTTGTCACAGGAAAAACGGACTAAATTAACTTGACATCCAAGCTAGTTTATACGTTGTCTTCCTCACACTTTTTCGTAAAAGATCCTCCCCTATCGCCACACCTTATTTTGACCCTCCTAGAAAATGCTCTTGTCTAATACCTCCTTGACTCTAGAAGCCTAGCCTGTAACATCCAATTGATAACTACACTCTAAACTATCGAAACGCATGGCTGGAGAGGACGTTGCTTGTATTGTGTTTGGTAAATGCAGGCCACGCTGGCCTATTTAACAACGGAGCAAGATTGGTTTGCTATAAGCATTTCATGACAGCAAGCACTGACTCGAAGGCCAAACAAAACAATCTAAAAAATTCCATTTATTAAGAAGACTATTTACGTATAACACGATTCAACCGTTTCGGTGGTCACATGTTCTAAGATGCTACCCTCTCAATAGACTAAACTGACAATGACGGGGATATCCGGGTTCACTGAGAGAGTTTTTCCTAAACGGTTTTCAACTCTTTCTTCACGCAAATGTGGGCACACTTCCTGTAAATTCAGCCATCCTTAACATTAACTAATTATAGTAAATAGTATACAGGCGTAAAACCCGAATGGGTGCGGTGCGGCACTAAATATATATATATATATATAATATATTATTTGGTTCTGATTTTTCTATGCCACAGTAATGAACCAGTAACTATTTTAAAATATTTATACGTAGTATTAAAAAATATAATTTTTAAAATGACCAATTTAGCGTGAAAAGCCCTAACTAGAAATTAGTGTAGGCTTAAATCAATAATTCCTTACATCTTTACTAACAGGGATGGGATATGGGTGGTGATAAGAATTTTCTAGTAAATTGTTCCCACCTCCTTGATATAAAACCTGTCTTTGAGCGTATGAACACACTTTTGCCCAATACATTGTAATGTATGGGATTGGGAAAATGGACATTGAGGGCTAAGGTCTGCTTATACAGACCAGCCAAGTGGAGCCAGCCTTTGGGCTAAATAAATACACTCTTATGTTTTAAAAGATAAAAAAAAATATAAATGCAAACAATCGATTAGTTGATAAAGGAATCATATTTCCCGTGTTTAAATATCTAGCAATTCTAGTCTAGTTTGTCGATGATGGGGATGTCTAGAATCTCAGCTGAGACTATTGAGGGTGTTTATTCGGAATTCCTTCAGATATGAATAACTGCACAAAAATGGGCTAAAATGAACCATAAATATTAGGCAACATAAAAAGATATCTGGTTGGAACTTCATCAGGGTCACTCCAAAACACCTGATTTATCATGCTAAATAATGCCTGGATTAATATCCTACCAAAAAAGAAAAACTACATCCCAATCGGTTAAGTGGTTATATATATATAATAATATATATATATATATATATATATATATATACAAATATCCTAAATATCCTGCTGACACTTCACCGGGACTCACACCAAAACACCCGATTATAATTATTACACTAAAAATGCTGGATAAATACTCTATAGAATAATAGAAATTACACCATAGTAATTATGTGGTTCCATAAATATATACAAATAATCGGCTGGCCCTTCACCGGGACTCACACCAAAACACCTGAATATACACAAATAATGCTAAAACCTGCCTGGATATTGGTCCAGTATAAAAATTAAGTAAAAACCGCACCGCAGTCGGTTAAGTGGTTCCAGAGGTCCTAAGTTACAGATATAAATAAATCCGGCCGTATCTTTAACGGAGATTCAAACCCTGACTGTATATATGCGAGAGCCTCCCTGAGCAGACATCCCAGTGAATATAAATAAATGCACTGCTCGGTTATGAAGATCCAGGTATCTTTGCCAACAGACAGACATTCTTAAAAACAGTACAGAACTACAATATTTTTTTACTTAAAGATATTTACTTTCCAAACCTTAAAAAAGCTGAGATATCATGTAAAGTGTTTTTAATCTCGTAAACCAAATACAATATTTCTCTTTGCTTTTCAATTATGTAAACCTCCTTACTCTTATATTAATAATTGTCTTAGATATGGCCAGTTTTAATGTTTGGATTTCCAGAATTGAGTTAGTGAAAAAACAGATTTGACAACAATAAATTAACACTATACACTTAATTTAATAGAAAATTATCATCAACGAAAATCTTATTAAACTACTATTTTTCTCAATCAAAGTATTTATCAAAACTTTTTACCAATAGTTATATTATGGCCGTTATGGTAACAGTAAATAAGGTATGGAATCGAACTATGGTCCCACAAAGGTATAGACAGTCATATAAACGTTGAAGAAACAAATAAATTCACTTTTATAACTAAAATATGTCCAATAGATAAGATTTTTATCAAATATCTTTTTTTGTCCACCCTGAAATAACAAAAAATATCTTAAATCGGGTTTGGTGCCCTTAAATTATCTAAGTTTTTTAAACTCAGCTTCTTATAAATAAAATAAAAATCTATTAAAGTTAATATGTTATTTGCTTTACATGTGTGGAATATGATAATTAATTATTAATAAATTCATAATTAGCTATTCACAGTAATAAAGATTCTGAAAAGAGGGAGACCTGGTTTAAGGTTCCATGTAAAACCAATAAATGTGGGTAGCACTGCTGTTAAAATAATGTGTGGCGTTGTTAAATCTTTAACAGCTAAAAAAAATCTAGCCCATATATTAATGAGACAAAACATAATTAATTAACTAAATATTTAAGGAATTATTGATTTTATTAGGAAGGGAACCAAAAAGTAAAATTTATTTAGTAGATCAAACCATTTGGACATCGCAAAAAGACATATCCCCTCCTCCATCACTCCTTCCAGACAGTCAAGAAATAGTTTAAGGACTTAAGGCTCTCTCTAAATCTAGCCTTCGGCGTAGCTAGGCAAACTATTCTGCAGTCATGTGTGGAGGTATAGCATACCGTGCGGGCTGATTTATAAAGTTGCTACCTTACAATCTCGACGGAGTGTACTTCGGATAACCACAAGCTGTGCACCTCAGGCCTATTTATTTTTTATATTACCTATATTCAAATCTTTATGTCTTAGAACGCGTGACAATTGATGTGCGTATTCCCAAAATCAAATACCCAAGGGAATGAAACTTTAAATACTTACGTAAATAAGCCGGATGTATTCAGCTTAATCGTATTATTTTTTTACATGTATATACATGTATGTATATTTAATCTTAAACCTTCAATCGTTTATCAGAAGTTTGTGGAACTAGCAAAAAAGAAAATGGTATACCTTAAATAAGGCATAGACTCACGTGCTAAGGAATGTCATAGGCTGTGCATTTCAGGCGTATTTTATTTTACTTTTATATATATATATATATAATATATATATATATATTACGAGTTTAACGCCTCAAACTACAGAACCAGTGGTGTGGATAGCTCCAAATAAAAAAACACATATAAAGTTAAACATTATTAGTAGACTACTAAGGAAAGCTTGAGAATGTGCACACAGGTAGTTTTTTTTAACTTCTACATATTGCGAGCCTTACACCTTAGACTGGCGTGGCTATTTCTTGATCTAAGAAAAATAGTAAGCTGAAACTTAAAATAGGCATGCGTACTGAAGAAAATCTTTAGCTATTTTCATCTATGGCATATTTTATTTTACCTTTACGTATGTTGCGATCTTAGCTTCTTAAACTCTACGTTGCCACTGGTGTGGTATAAAAATGGAAAGTTGAAACCTAGAATCTTGACTTAGTGAAAAACCTCTGGGTGTGTACCTTAGTTGTATTTTTACAATATTTATATTGCCTGATACGATAGATTCTTTGATTAGTCTAATGGTGTTATTACCTTTATAACCAATAAAATAATAAATATTAAACTTTACATGCGTAACTATAGTTGTAAAGATCCTTAAAGTGAACACCTTAGCCATATTTAAAATACAACTCGCATCCACTGAAAGCCTTATGTCATTATACACTGTGACAACTGATTTGGGGTAGCTAAAAAAAAACAAAAAAACATACAAAGCTGAAATTTGGCAGGGGTATATGTTCATAGGTTAACCTTAGTTCTTTTTTTACACAAATTGTGAGCCTGACATCTTAAACGCCACAAATACCCAGCAGGTAGTTCCTAAACTAAGGAGCGTAAAAATAGGAAACTTGCTAAAATTACCACCTTTGGCATTTAATTTTACCTTTTTATCAACTGTAAGTTCGATTGGTGTAGCTCACTTATGGAGTTTTTTTTAAGACACCTTTGACTGCATTCAATATGGGTAACTAAAAAATAACACTAGCCTTTACATCCGTTCCAAGAGGTAAATGAGGGTGCAAATATTTAATCCTTCACTTTTATATATATTACGATCTTGAAGGATTAAATTGCATTAATACCAGTTTGTGATGTTAAAAATGTATCAAATATTGCTCTAGATCAGTTTAAGTTAATACGGCTATAGCTGTACTTAAGGCGGCCAAATCGGTCAGCGAGAAAATATAAATCACTGTCAGGACACACGAATTTAAAGAACTACTATTCTATTCCCTTTTGACCCTCCCTTACAACCTATTTTGGTTATGTTAGTAAGAAACGAGGGAAAGAAAACTATGAAACTTTTTAGCTCAAGATAAAGAATAAAGCTCGCTGCTAGTTCTCAAATATCTTTAAATTTTCTGTCATAAACCTGTACAAAATTACTATATTTGTAAGAGGAAGGCTAGATATAAAGCAATTTTTTCATTGAGTCTAGTCTCATAGCTACTTAAATATGTTTAAAAGGCTGTTGAAAATGAGCTAATGTCACATTTTCACACATTTGTTTCTATTGATAAAACTCAAAATATCGGATTGCCAAGGAAAAAGTGTCCTGTTGGAATCTTTGGACTTCATTTTGACTTGAACCATATTTTGAAATAAAGCATCGTAGAGTTAAACATTGTGTTAAAGCTGTAGGTCTGCGCGGCAATTTCTCGCTCACAGAGGTGGCTCCCGTAGCAACTATAATAGTTTGGTTATTTAATAATCCATCATAAGATGACACTGATTGGTTTTCCATCTAAATTTATCACCCTGGAGAAGTCTACTAATTCAATTAGATTTAATAAGACAGCTAACTTCACCCGGGCACTTAGAAGCTAATACCTAACTGCCTATCCACCAGGCTCAAGGCATATTTAAATTAATGAGGTAAGGAAAATTGAATATTAATCCAGAAGAAATGAGGCCACCATTGTTTGGAGGAATAGAGGTAAACCATTTGTGGAAAATTACCCTCAGCACACATGACCAAGACCTGTCTTCTCCGTCGTCGACAATCCCGTATATTGGGAGTGTGACGCCCTAGACCACGTGACCACCGATGTAGGTCCCAAGGGCTGATTGGTAAATGGGTGGTAGCCACTAATGAACCGTCGAGTGCTGGTCGCAGTTTGAGCTGTGATAATTAAGTGCAGTCTTTATCACTAATCATAGAATCAAGTGTTTTGGATTGAACCCATATTGTTGGGTATGAAGACTGAGGCGTCAGTCTCATATATCCTGGTTCTTTGGTAACCAACTAGGTGGGCTCCCACACTTCATGCATGAAAATTTGGATGCTTTTCGTCTAAATTATACCTTTCTAATCCTCACTCTATTTGTGTGAATATGCAGGTAGCTTGCACGGGTAGCGTTTAAAATAATTTTAAATCGTGACAGTAAAAATTACAACTTTAAAAACGCATGCACAAACAATGTGGTGTATTGTGCTAAATTAAAGTAGGACATATTGAAGTTTTTGTTTTTGCCACTTGGTGATGGGGTAAAGCTTTAGGGTACAAACATCGAAAATCGTGGTCTTAAGGCCGTTGGACGTCTGGTTTTAGGATGTAAGCATGTCAATAATTTCAAATGTATTAATGTAACCAAACAAGAATAATTGATCCTCCAGGTTGACAGGTAGGATGAAATATTTCATACAATCAGTAAGACAGCAATGATTTCAAGAATGTATAGTCAACATGTAATATTGAGGCTACAGCAAGTAAGTACCGTTCATTTACCCCAGTATCGTAGCAAGCTTACCTTGCATTATTCTACTATGATTTAGCTAAAATTATAGGATCATGGTGTAAGTCCGTCAAGGTTAGACTACTTTCTACCTTTGAGAATAAGGTTAGATTCACACTTACAGGATTTGCACCGACTGTGTCATGTTGCAAATAATCTCGAATAGGTAATTCTATATGAGTTACTTTGTAAGACATTTGCTTTATTCACTCTCACAAAATTGTTACCCGGCCGTGCCGCTACCGTGCTCTGAACACTACCGACACGACACGACAAGACACGACACGATACAGCTGGTGCAAAGTTGGTGCACGTTTAAGTACTCATTACGCTAATGGGCTACAAGTTGGGAAGGTTGAATGTATAGGAAGTGAAGGCGTATTTGCGTGGAGGGAGAGTGGAAAGCCATTTAGAGAAAACCACCCCCAGTTCACCCGAGCGAGATTCGAATCTCGATCTCCCCGTCTTCAGCAATCAAGCTCAACATGAAACTAGCGCGTTAGCTAACTATGCCACCAAGGCGGTTGTGAATTCATTTTAAATGGAGTGTACATCAATGTTAGTATATAAGGTGCCAACCAAGACAACTCGGTTATCACATGAATCATTCTTTTATTGATCCGTTTACTGGACGACATTGATCCTAATTATTTTACATTCTTTATCAAGGTAATTAACATGTTACGCGCTTCGGTGGTCAAGTGGTCTAACGCGATAATCTTGTATTGAACTAGACTGCTGAAGATGAGGAGATCAGGGTTCGATACCAGTTGAGTACACTGAAGTTTTCAACCCTCCACGCAAATGAGGGTGCACCTCTTCTAAATTAAGCCTTCTTGATTCCTAACCCATTATCATAATTAGTACATAGGCATATAACCTAAACGGGTAATAAGACGTGGTACTAAAATATATCGACATGTTAATTTGGTTCATTCTATGCAGTGGCGTGGAATAGAATGTTGCCAAGGCAAGCAGATGTAGTTTAAACAATAATCATGAATTGGTTCTCATCATTCAATAGCACTTTCGTTGTCCAGGTGTCAACGAAAATGCATTCACATGGCAGGTAGTCTATGCGTGGTTGGTCAAATCGTCACTGAATGGACGGGAGCATACAACGTGGACAATATTAACAAGATTTTGTTACCCTGGCAATATTCCACGACACGCCACTGATTTTATGCCTTTGTCTCTTTTCCTACAACAAACAAAACCTACATGAGCAAAAACAATCATATGCGCATTTTATTATAATAAGCGTTCCAATTCAAATACAATGGATGAGAAATAATATTAGTTTCGAAAAGAAGTCAAATAAATGCATAAGCTACTAAATTTAAAACTTATTTTAAGAATTTTTACCATGATCAGCCTATATTACCACTAAAATTGAGATTATAAGAATTAGAACAGTGTTTGACAGCATTTTAAATGAAAATGTAAAGAATAAAATTTAATCAAGGTCATTATGCCATCAACATTTGATTGCATAATTTTAACACGTGTAATAATAAGCTATAAATATTGATTCAATGATTTTAAATCATTACATTTCACGAGTTACAAGGTGTAAAATTCACTATTTTATGCTTTTTGCATACCGATGTTAAGGTAACATATTCGATGTGTTGGGATAAAATTTAGCATAACTAAACCTCATATGAATGTCTAGTTATGCTAAATTTCAGTCCCATATATTAATCACTTTACCTTAACAATAGTAGGCAAAAACAATAAAGTAGCAGTTTGACCCCTTAGAGTTATTTATAGCTTATAACTATACACTTGTTTAAAACGCAATAAAATGTTGATGGTTGAATGACCTTAACCGATGATTGGCTGTCATGGGCGATTCTATGAAAAATGTGGAAGTGAAAAAGCCCACACGAAAATTGCACATAGTAAGAACCTCCCCGACATAATGCGGCTAGATAAAAATAACCCCCAAACCCTCACTAATTTTTGTTTGATCCATAAACCCCCCACAGCCAACCTAACGTAACTTAACCTAACCTAACATACCTAATTTTTTTATTTGTGTTGGACTTTTTTCCTATGCGCATATGTGTCAGTATGGTTCTTACTGTTTGCAATTTTTGTGTGGGCTTTTTTTCGCTTCCGCTTTTTTTTCAGTCACCGTCATGCGCACATTATAGGGAGAATAATCCATATCAAGCTTCGTACTTTTAACAGGGCTTATACACGCACTTGGACGACCGCAAGATTCAGGGAAATACATTGACTTTTTAGTTTCTTGGAAAAAACGGAAAGATAGGGAATTACGCAAAAAAAAAAAAAAAAAACGCTGTAATATTGGATTCGGAACATTTAACTGCAAGTTTTAAATAATAGTCCCTTGCAATGAAGAAAAAGGTAACTGAACAACTAGGCTTGCTTATTCAAAACTAGATTTCATCTCTACTTATTCTTGGCCCCCATATTATTTTACCCCTGAAATATTGGGTAGAGTGGCGACTTCATATATTTACACCTCCCCCTCCTATCAGGGTCAAATCATCCTGTTATAAACATCAATTAGATGACTTTACACTAGGCACTTTTGTATTTAAAAAACACTATCTGACCTAGTATAATTTCTAAATAAAACTTCTTGAAAAAATAGTAATTCTTTACGAAAAACCTGAAAAAAAACCCCCAAGGAATTATATATTAGTAAATAATGGCAACCCTGTTTAAGTTTTAGCTAGTTTTTGTGAAATATATTCAAGGTTGCATGGCTGGTTCATTGTCAAGTTTAGCCACCCTTACAAAATTCACACAGAATTAAGCGGCCAGACTATGAGTAATTAACCTGCCAACATTTCATGGAAATCACAAAGGATAGTTGTGTTTATGACAAATTTCACACATTAGTACACAACAAAGGGACCATAACAAACGTACATAAATACTTTACTGCTCGAAAGCAGAGGTGAAAAGCGATAAAGCTGTTGTAGCTATACAATCCTTACAAAATTTGGCCAACAATTTTGCCCTGGCGTGGACTTTGTTTTTAAAAAACGTATTGAAAACAAAATAATTACTATGTGTAAACACGTTCAGGGTTTTCAAACTGCGGTTTTTATGTTGAAAACGACCAAATTATTGCTCTGAGGTATTTTTATTTTATTACCTAGCCCAGTACCTTAACTCATGATTATGTATATGTGTTAAGACGTTAGTTTAGGTTGGGTTGGCTTAGGTTAGGTTAATAATAAACAAAATAATTTATTTTTTGACACATACCTAGCTCATCCGCTTACATTAATTAAAAAAACAAAAACTTATTTGTTCACTTTGAGCACGATTTGAGTTTTTGTGGTCGGTCCCAACACCGCTCACTGCGAGCATGTTCACTGAGCCCTTCAACTTGACACGAGTACCGTAGAAAGAAAAGCGGATATAGTTTTATTCATATAATTTTAATAGAAAAGCTAATAAATCTTCTTTTACATATTAATATATTCCCTCTGTCAATACCATAGCTACAGAACCGGACACAACAAATAAATATATCTTTAAAACTGACGAATACTTGGAACAAATCATTGATATATCTTATCATAACTAAATTACATATCACAACACTTTGTTAACGAGAAACAACCATCTCAAGTAATAATATTGCGCGTCTGGGCTACATCCTTTCCGTGGAGGCTATTCCCACGTCCCGATAAGATGATGGTGAAATTGAGTATTAGGGTGTAAAACTAGTGGAAACACTTAAAACATAATGTAAGCCTAACTAACCAACCTTTAGTGACCGTTGGGGGGTAGTTCCCCTTTCAGAGAAAAATATCCTATGTACCAGCTGGGAATCGAACTGGTCTCCCTAGGCTCGTAGCCAGTTGCACTGACCACTACACACCATGGGGCTGATTATCATCTAAAGTTAGTTGCAATGACAGTAGTTGGTGAATGTCCTCAACATAGATGTCAAATATTAGAGGACATTGAATCCAACCAGGCTACACAAACAGAACCTTCACAAGCAAATATAAATAAGCCACCATTTTTTAGGAAATCTGTAAACACAAACGGAGCATTCTAGATGATATCTTTATTAACACCACTGTGTTTTATTTACAGATTATGTGATCAATCAAATAAAATGTTTATTGTGACATATTCTACAATAATAATGGCCCAAGGGGTAAATATGTTAAGAATTATTCATTCTTGGGAATAGTTAAAAATATAATTTAGTCCACTTGTTTGATACACACTCTCAGGACTGTGCGCCGGATGTTCTCCGAATGTGTCATCTTGGATTGTTTCAAAAGTGATTTCCCAAGGTCACGTTCCATCATGGTAGGTGTACAGTCCTGTGAGTGAATTTGAGAGGTGGTCACTTATGGTCGACCTTGTATGATTTCTCCTACTTAGGCTTCTTCCGGCTGTTATTTATCGTCTGACAATTATTGCTGTAGAATATTATACTACTGTTTGTGAACAGTAAGCCATTTATTACGGACAAAATAAAAAGCTGAATAATTATGGTTCAGAAGTTTGAGTGCAGCATACAGATTATGATGACAATCACATTAAAGAAACTGTCTGGTCGGAGATATCGGATAGATTCAATATATGAAAAACTTGTAGTGGTCATCATTCACTCACACGTTGGGCCCTCCCCCCCCCCCCCCCAATGATTTTGGCTTATAGCTTCCGCAAAAATGTTGCACTAACGACATTTTTGTGTTCAATGAACAACACTAACGATTGCCTTGGGTTTTGTCATTAGTTCCGCACCATAAGATGGTGGGTGGGGCCAGGTTGACGTCAACTTGGCCCCGCCCAATGATTTTGGCTTATAGCTTCCACAAAAATGTAACACTAACGAAATTTTTGTGTTTATTGAGAAGTACTAACATAGCACTAACGATTGCACTAGGTCTGGTCATTAGTGCTTTCATGGGCGGGGCCAAGTTAATGCACCTTGTAAAGGGACGTGAGAAAAGGTAAAGAGTTTTTGCAGTTTTCATAACAAACGATTTTTCCAGGCAAAACAGATGTGCCGTGGGCGTCATAAGTTGACCACTGAAGTTCACGTCGCTCACCACGGGAGCGCTATTTGTCCCTATTAACGGCACGGTCGTAGAATCAGTGGATCATTACTCCGGACGGGCACTCGTATTTATGGTGTTAAACGTAACAGGTGTTCGGACATTATTTCTGTATCAAGTGTGAGTGTGTGTATGCGTCATGGGTCAGCTTGGACTAATAAGCCAGCAAACCAAGTGAACTAGTGCAGACATCAACGGTGTGTTGGGCAACTGTAGAGATTAATGTGTAGTAAATAAAGGATATTGTTCTTGTATTCAAAATAGTTATTCGATGAATAGCCTAAAGTGGTTGTTAAGTTGAGTCGAGGAGATCTTCAGTTCCTGCTGAGGCAGGATTTTGTACTTTTTTTAAGTCAATGTAAAACACCCCTCTATTGTTGACGTAATGTATTTACATTGAGGACAGTAAGATTTTCTTTACGTAAAACATGACGGTAGTCTTCCTTGTTTTGGCCATACGAAAATATCGTATGCATGGTATTAAAGTCAACATATATAAACGCCTATGTCCATAGCCCCAAGAGTAAGACAGAGGCATTAAACAATACAAGACTCCAATTTTTATATCAGCTGAGGACTTGTTCAGAGGAAATGTCTGCCCGCAGTTTATAAGTACGTGATGGGGTCTGTGCCCAAAAGGGTGGAGATGAATAGAGGGGAATTGAGAAGATGATAGCGTCCCCTGTTTCTAAGAACTGGTACTGAAAATTGTAGTGGACAAATCAAATATTGCTTCGGTTGAAACATGAGAGTTTAATTTTTACACATAGTAATCCAAACAGCTGTTCTTTACTATTTGTCATGAGCTTATCAGCATTTGAAGGTAAACTTTTTAAACGAAGAGAACAGTGTTCTCATAACGTTCTAGGACACCCCAGACAGATATTTAGGAACGGATACGATTATTATGTAAATAAAATTAAATTTTATATTTATAATGGCAACATTTTTTATTTATTTTGCCGAAAAAAATTGTTTGCTATAAAAACTGTAAAAAATACTGCCCTTAACCCGCAATCCCTACCATCCTACCTTAAGGATATGAGAGACAGCAAGTGAATTAAAACATTGTTGACAAGTTGATTCTAATCTTCAGCGATTAACACACGATACAAGCGTTGCTTAAAAGATTCTATTAATATCATTAATGTTTTCCCAGGCATCCAAGGCAAGTGGAATGACAGTGCTTTGGATCACTATAATTATGTCGGGCGTCGTTTAATATTAACTTCCTCTTCACATTCAATTTGATCACACAATGGTCTGAGAGACAAGTAACAAAACTGGGACTTCATATATGTAATCCGTACGTAAACCTTTTCATGAAACGAGATCGCAACAACGGTTTTAGAACTATAAGACTATTTTTGTTTATTGTGGTTTGTCAACTCGAGTTTCCTTTTCAGACGATTCCCTTTTTAATATAAATTAGAACTAATCTGATAATTTTCTGTATCCCATGAAAATATAATTAAAAAACAGATGTTGAATAAACTTGAAGCATGCATATGTATCAACCATAATAATACGTACGAATTAATATTTTGATTTAATTTTATCAAAATATTTAAGTGCCAAGGTTGCTACGCGGCAAACTGTCACCGCTACCGATTGTTTATTATCACCACTAGTCTATAGGCCTACCCTATTATTGGTATAAGGCCTAATTTCGTACCAGAATCCTACAGTACGGTAATATTTTGGTAGGATAAAATACTTTGTAGAAAAGTTATAGGAAGTCCATTCTGGAAGGTATTTTACCAAAATCATTGTTTACAAATAGTGTGATCGTATAGCGTTTGTTTGTTTGTGTGTGTGTTTGTGTGTGTGTTTGTGTGTGTGTGTGTGTGTGCATGTCCAGCCATGCATTAAAATTTGACTAATTAAATTAGTAGCGTATGATTATTTGATATTACTGATTTTTTATTTTTTTTATTTATTTAGCACACGTCTTACTACCCGTTTGGATTATACGATTAAGTACCAATTACGCTAATGGGTTAGGAATTGGTAATGTTGAATATAGAGGAAGTAAACCTGCATTTTGGAAGGAGAGTGGAAAACCATTTAGGGAAAACCACCCCCAGTTCACCCGACCGAGATTCGAACTTCGAGCGAACGACTAGCGCGTTAGTTAACTACGCCACCGAGGCGGGCTACTGATTTATTGTTCACCGTTATACTGAACACCTTGCCGCTCCAAGCATCGAAAATGAGAATGGTCGTCAACAAAAGTCACTAATTACATTAATTACAAATTAAAAGGGAGAAACTAATCATGGGACAAGATTGTGATTATTTCGAATCGCGTCTGATAGAGGAGAAAAACCCTTGAGCTCGGTAAAATAATGGGCCAAAATGAGCCAAATGAGACGCGTTAATAAAAAAAGGAGAAAAGAGTGACAGACCTCTCGAAGCTCATACTGCCGCGTGTGTGAGATCCAACTCCGCTATTGCTCTCCACATGTGCAACTAAGCCATTCTAGGGATGGGTTCTCGTCACCAGCCCTTTTATTAACGCACCATCGAACGTTTTCGAAGATCCAAAACGTCAGGAAAAACACTCCCATTGGTCAATAATTT
The DNA here is from genome assembly GCA_033556935.1 of Timema podura. Lineage (NCBI taxonomy): Eukaryota > Metazoa > Arthropoda > Insecta > Phasmatodea > Timematidae > Timema > Timema podura. Next base: position 32,843,206 of record JAVRXN010000012.1, read on the forward strand.
CTAAACATGGATCAATGGACTGTATTTCGCCGCAAAGACTGATCCAGAATTCTAAAGTGTTTCCATATGTTGCGGAAGCCATTGTTCGAGTTTAAAAGTGTTCCGTTGTTTGTGCCATTACAGACCACTCACGATCGGACGACGCCTGGTAACCAGATGTGAACATGGTATTTGTGTTCCACTGCAAAATAAATTGCTAGCGTCTACAGTGATTACTTCAAACAACTTACACCAATAAAATAATACATTTGGATACTGGTTTCCAAATATGTGGGACACGAGTACATTTTTTAGCGGATCGCGACAAGTGTAATTTTAAATTTAAAATTTACAAATTAAAAAAAAATTGTAGATATAAACTCATTAAAAAATGGGAAAGGGAAATATATAATATAAATAAAATTCGAAATAAGCTGCTCTTTATTGAACTACTCTTCTTCCCTTTCCCCCCTCATGTCTAATAAAACTATATGAGTTACAAAAGTTTGTCTCATTTAAAAAAAAATTGGGTTGCGGTTCCAAATACTGCATTATATATATAAAAAAATCAATAACTTTAAAGTTAATAAAATAACATAAAGCTTTTCGTAAAAATAAATAGACTCTACTAGTTAAATTTGCCAAGACAATTTTTTAAATCTAATAAAATGTTGTCAAATTTGACAATTAATAATGTTGGATAAAATCTATTTAACAAGATTCCAATCAAACTTGGTGTATTCATAATTTTTGACCAAGACATATTATATAGGTACTTCTTTTTGTCACTATTACATAAATTAGCCAGTCAGAGTGGTGTGAAACTTTCGAAAAAAGGTTGTATGATGTGTGGTGTTCCAAAAGTTCATAAAACTTTGAGCTTCAACTTATAAAAATGTTTCCTTTGCCTGAAATTGGAGCTATTTACTCAAAACTAGTGAAATATTTGAAAAGGAGATAATATAAACTGTTACAGAAACATTGTACAAAATAGCAAGAATGAAATAATATACACCGTTACAAAAACATATTGAGAAAAGGCTAAAATCCTTGTCCAATAAAGAGCATAACAATTAATTTCCCCGACACCAATTAAAAGTATGTCATTGTTAATATCTCAGAAAGTATTGGTTTTATAAAAATCTATTTTCGATCAAAGTTTTTTTTATTTTTAATGGTACTACACCTTTGCAATGATAAGTTATTTCGTATCTCAAATAGTTGTGGAGATAAGGTGAAAATTGGAAATTTCTGCTTATGGAAAGTGCCACCAGAGTAATTTTCATGGGAAAATGAGAATCGCTATTCTGTTTGTAATGTTAAACAATGCCTGTATACTAAATTTTATCAAAATCGTGAGAACAGATTAATTTGAGAAGTTTTCTCTTTTATCCTTAAGTAAGCTACCCTTAATTTAGGTTTGGATAGATAATTCCAAGAAATTCTCTGAAGAACCTAATGAAAACCCTGGATACAAAGTTTTAGACGTATAAGTAAAAAGGTTTCGGCTCTAGTACAGGAACAGACAGATGGCATTGCGCGCGCACACACACACACACACACACACACACACACACACACACACACAACACACACACACACACACACACACACACACACACACACACACACACACACACACACACACAATTATATTTTTTTTTACGATCACAATAATTTCTCTATCATAGGGGGCAATTTAAAACATTAAACACAATGAAAATATGAAGTTGAAATAGGAATAGCGTATTTTAAAAATGTGTTTGAGAGAGTCCAAAGCTCGATACGATATTAGGGCAGCTTTAAAATATGAATATTATGTTGAAGCTCATGTAACCTGAGGCAAAGGTTCTTCAAAGTTATAAAACTGAAGCAGGCTAGTTTCATAACGACTTTAGCATGTATAAAAGATGTGTGACAATATAAAAATGAAAGGGTTTAAAAAAAATAGTTTCGTAAATACTTATCGATTTGAGATAATGTTTACACTACTGACTAATATTTGGAAAGGTTGGGGCATTATGGTTTTTATTAATGCACATAAAATAATATCGCATTTAAATGTATTTAGCTTTTTTATAGCTATAAACGAAATACAAGTGTTGATAAACTCTCCTTTATATAATATATGTCGAGAAAAATTCCCCGATAATCGCCGGGAATCGTACCGAGACCTTTAGTTCAGGATCTAGAAGCTCTGAACACTATACTACAAGGCCGGCTGTGTAGCTAAGATAATGATTGAAAGAGTGGTTCAGGCTTGGGGGATGGAAGGTTTCAAGACATTGGTCGAGAATAAGTTTTTTAATTTGTGCCAACGGAGCACACTATTGGGAAAAAAAAAATTCTCTAGTGTGTTATGGACAAAACTAAAAACTTCAACATTTGTGAAAAACTAGTTTATTTTTTTGTAATTTAATTCATTCTCTAGCATCTTCGTCATTAATACTTCTGCAAATAATAACTGTAGTAATAATATTTAATATTGATGAAAGGGACAGGCAGGATTGAAGTTCAGACTACTGTATACATAGTGTTTTCTATCTAGCCCCTAAAAATAAGAATTTGGTAAGAATTTGGTTTGAACCCGCCTCGGTGGCATAGTTGGCTAACGCACTGGTCGTGTTGAGCTCGACTGCCGAGGACGGGGAGATCGAGGTTCGAATCTCGGTCGGGTGAACTGGGGGGGGTTTCCTAAATGGTTTTCCACCCTCCCTCCACGCAAATGCGGGTTCACTTCCTCTATTCAACCTTCCCAGTTCCTAATCCATTAGGGTAATTAGTACTTAAGCGTATAACCGAACGGGTAGTAAGACGCGGTGCTAAATAATAATAATAATAATAATAATAATAATAATAATAATAATTTGGTTTGAATCCCGACCTGGGTAACTGAGAGTAGTTCCCACATTAAGACTTATCTACATTATTTATTTATGATATTTCTTTCAGGTGAAAGTATTATTATTATTATTATTAGCACCGCGTCTTACTACCCGTTCGGGTTATACGCAAGGTGAAAGTAGTTACATTTACTTAGAATTCAACTTTCTTAATCTGTTCTCAAAGTAATATAAGTTGCGAGTAGTCCAAACCAGACTCTTTGCACTAAAAGCTTCGGTCTCCACCATGCTATTTCTATTTCCTATTTTCCTACATAAGACAACAGAACGGGACGAACAAAGAGGTAGGTGTTTGATCGATTCATCATACTAATGGCATCTCTTGAACATCTCATCTTTGGACACCCATTTCTCTGATCAAGATCGAATCACTCTTTGAGTGCTAACTAAAGTTCCCATCTTTTTGACCTAGGTCAATTTTTAAATGTTTATTTAGCACCACGTATTACTACCCGTTCGGGTTATACGTGTATGCGCTAGTAATTTTAGGATTGAGGAAGGTTATATTTATAGGAATTGTACCCTAATTTGCGTGGAGGTAGATTAGAAAATCGTTTTTTGGGGGGGGGAAACCACCCTCAGTACGCCCGACCGAGATTCGAACCTTGATCTCCCCGTGGTCGTCTGGTCTACTTTGAGAGTAGCGCGTTACACTTCCTACTCGTATAAATTAGACCTTCCTTACCCCTTTTATATCATAGTGATTATTAGTACATAGGCGTATAAACCGAACGGGTGCTAATAATATAATAATAATAATAATAATAATTTAAAACAACCCAAGTTTTAAATTCTAGACTTGATTTGAATTTAACCTGAGGACGTTAACATCAGTCATATTATCAAATGAACAATATTAGAGATCTGATTTTTCTTCTCGTACTTTTTTATGGACCACAACGTTTGGGGCTTGAACGCAAAAGTTTCACTAATATCATGTTTTATAGTCTTCTGTGGATCAAATATATTAATACTTCAAAATAATAATCAAAGTTTTTACGAACACGTGATTCAATACACGGGCCTCGTTGTGTGTGTGTGTATGTGTATGTGTGTATATGGACCTGTGTATGTGAGGAGGATACAGGGGGGATATGCTCCCCCCTTCCAATAATATGCTTAAATGAGAAACTCTTAGTACCGTAAAAGAACAAATGAACTGTCTTATTTCGAAAATTGAATATCCAGGTTTGGAGCAGAACAAATATGATTTTTTGAATTATTTCCATAATATTATTTGTGTTATTTCTTTACTAAGAAATATCATTTTATTTTCTAATTTAAGGTCAAAATGGGCTAGTTCTGTCCCACGTGATAGGTTATTATTATTATTATTATTATTATTATTATTATTATTAATACTATTAGCACCACGTATTACTACCCGTTTGGGTTATACGCACTTACGCTAATGTGTAATGGTAGGGTGATTGTGAGATGAAATGGAGGACCTATAGTTTAACGTGGAATCCGAACCACGCTGGAGGCCTGGCATTCCACACATTCACAAGTTTTGATTAATACACGTCTTGTCAGAGGTGAAGGAAGGGGTTTGGCAATCAGATAAATCTGTGCCCGGACCGAGGATTGAACCCCGGACCTCTAGAAATAGAAGTCTGACACCTCACCCCTAGACCGCCAGGTCACCTCTAATAGTTTAAATTACATGACATGATTCATTAATATTTATATATTTTTTAACAGGAAGATTTTTTGGTTGAAAAAAAATTGCTGAAACACTGTTATCTCTTCAAATAATAGCCAAAGCCTATAATACTAATGGATAGTAAGACTCGTTGCTTAAAAAAAAGTAGCCAAATTTCGCGCAAAATTAATATAAATTGAAATCAGATTTTCTTTAAAATTCGAGCTGCTTTTCTCAGAAGTTTGCCGGAAAGGGAACTAATTTCAATGAACGCGTTCTTTCCTAATACTGGTACCCATCATTTAGTCCCAGTAACTTAAAACACCCCCACTTCAACCGCAGAGATCCCATACTCCTCAAGGTCCACTCAGGAAACCTAGTTTAATCAACCACCATAGTAGTTTCACAGCCATGCATTGTTGTCCAACATCACGCCAGTAAATTTCTTCCGCCCCATCAAGATTTTCAACCATCAGAGTATTTTACTCTCAAGCTATTTCTTCTATTCCCTTCTATTCCCCGCACACACCACTAGGCTTCCATGTCATTTGTTGCCTCCCTTCCGTCCTCTCTCTACACACTTGTCGATCGAGTACGTACAGTCATATTCACAAAAAGCGGCCACTTTAAATAAAATCTTTTCGTGTCACACATAGGCGATCAACCGATCAGTTTAAGGGATTGGGATGAAAAAGTCTGGTCTTAAAAGAAATTGCATCCCCCTAGTCACGTAGAACATACGGGGAAACTGGAGTTTTAAATCACATGAGGAAAACTACCCCCCATTTCACCTGACTAAGAGTTGAAACTCAATCTTGTGATCACCAGACACCTGATATATTAAACCGTGTGACCACTATTTCGGATATAGCTTTTTGTGGTAAAGTATATATATATATATATATTATTTATCACTGACTCTTACTACCCGTTCAGGTTATACGCTTAAGTAATAATTACATTAATGTATTAGGAATTGGGAAGGTTGAATTTAGAGGAAGTGAACCCACATTTGCTTGGTGGGAGAGTGGAAAACCATTTAGGAAAAACCACCCCCAGTTCACCCGACTGAGGTTTGAACCTTGTTCTCCACGTACTCGGTGGTCTAGCTCAACACGAGTGACGCGTTAGCTAACTACGCCACCGAGGTGGGTGGTAAAGTATAAAAATGTGTTATTAATTAAAGAAAATAAATGTTTTTTTTTTTCAATTTTTCTACCTTATTATATTAAATGAATTTATTTAAAGGAATTTCACCTTTTGTTTCAGTGTTTATCTTACATAAATATCACATGGTGTAATAAGTTGAAATGGATTAAATGTTAGTTTCTGTAAAATTATGTGTAAACGTTTTAAATGCTATAGAGTATAGACTTATATTTTTAAGATTATAGTAGGTTAGAAACGTATGAAACCACATATTTAAATAAGAAGAACACATTTAATATTATTAATACTATAAACAAAATCGCCCAGATACGATACCTAGCCGTTTCCAATCGTAATAGTTTAAAATTTAAATGTAGGTGAAACTATGAATTTTTCAACGAATTCAGATAAAGGTTGAGAATAATACAAATCAATTTAAATAGAACTCGCTTGCTTTTGCCAGTGGCTTCGCTAGCATTAATGTCAGCTTTAAAACATGTTTTATTTCTAAACTTTTTAATTTCCCGTACAAAGATTAAATCAAGCAACGTATTAAATAGAGATTACCATCATTTTAAACTACCAAACCTGCCAGGGAAATAATCTAGAATGTAGAAAACAAAATAAAAAAACTGCATCGCAATCGGTTAAATGGTTCCAGAGATATTAGGCAACAAACATACATTTTGTTTTATAAATAGTAGAAAATAGAGATGTCGTCTAGCTAGCCTTAGCATGTTGTATGTTTTTTTTTGAGAAATCAGAGAAAATACACCATTTTTCATAAGTTTTTTTCCAACTTAACAATGATAGTGTCATTAAAAAAATGGTTGACTTGAACATATTCCACAAGGGCTGCCCATGTATTACGCCAGAACCTTAGTGGTACAGGAGGAGAGCAAATGTTAATGATCACTATACACGGGTAAGACGGGGGAGGAAGTTAAGGGGAAAGGTGATGTCAACTGGTTGTTGGATCATTAAGGGCTACAACTATACTAGGAAAAAATCTTTAGTTGAGCAGTGAATGTGATTTTTTTACCGTACTTTATCTGGGGTAAAACTAAAATAAAAGAGCACCAAACTCGCGTCAGTGACCGAATGGCCTAAGGCGTCACATTCTTGTTAGACTGGCCTGCTTAATGATTCCGAGGAGACTGGGGCTCGAATTCCGGTTGGGTCACCCGAGGGTGATTTTTCCTGAATAGTGTCTCACTCTCCTTCAACTCAAAAGCGGGTAGATCACCTTTAAAATGCTTACTTCCATTTCCCTACCCCATCAGAATAATTATTATCATGTATGAGCATAGTCTGAACAAGTGGTAATACATGGTGATAAAGAAAAAAAAGAGCACCAAGTGGTGCAAAAGGATTTTAATCAGATCTGAAAAAAAAAAAAAAAGGGGGGTGTGGCTTTGTCATGGACACGGCCGTGTGTTGTACGTGAATACGTTTATGTAACGGGTTATATTTTTTAAATAAAATATTTTTATTTATGTATTTAGGATAAAAGCAAGGACACAAATAATTATTGTATTAAAACTTAAACGAACATCGTAGCTTCTCCGAGTCAAAAGTTATACTAATTGCAAATCTCGATACGCAGCAAAATAACCTCAAAATAGCGGCGCTTCCCCTCCACCACGCGCGATGCGTCACTGTTCTCGCTTATCGTAATGAATTCTTTGATCCTTTAGCTATCCAGTGGTATAATTTAATTTTGGATGTAGAGGAAATATTTGAAACTACAACACCAAACTGTATCCCCGATTTTGTTATTAGGTTTTTTGGATTTCCCCCGTATGGTAGCAAATTTAAAGACGTATTCACGTCAAAAACCAAGACGGATCCAAAGAGGTTACAATCAAAATCAAAGACCTGCAACAAAAACACTATTTTTATGTGGCCAAGTAGCGATAACGACAGCAAGTAAAGCATGAAAAAAAAAGTGAAATTTGGACATGACCAGTATTGACTCTCTCATTACAATTTTTTTTTTTTTTTCAAATCTGCTTTCGACCCAGTTTTTGTCTCATTTGTCGCCTCCATTTTCGCCTCTTCAAGAAAATGTTGAAATTTCATCCTTCATACGTTCACGATCATCTCTACCTATATAATTATTGTTCTCACTTGTGTAAAGTTTATGTTTACAAAATGACACAAGCCTCCTTCGGATATCAGTGAGAAGGCATACACCAAAAATGACAACATGTTGAAAATGTTTTGATACGTTAAAAGTTAATGGAAAACTAATTTATAATACAAAATAATAAGTTTGTATTATTTTATTTTTACCTACAAAATTATCCGCTTTAGTGGTATCATGGTCTAAGGCACTACTCTCGCAATATACTAGACTTTCAATGATGGGGAGATCGTGGTTCGATCCCAGTCAGGTATACTGAGTTTTTTCCATGAATATATTCCACTCTCTCTCTCTCTCTCTCCACGCAAATGCGGCTACACGTCCTTTAAACTCTACTTTTCTTATTGTTAACCCATTATTGTGATTAGTACAAAAGTGTATAACCCTAATGAGTAGTAATACGTGGTGTTAAAAATTAGACACAATTATAATGATAATTATCTTTAAAGCCTATCTACAACAAGTGATTGTAATCACACTTTCCGACTTCACGTAGTATGACCTTCAAGTGGTGGACGAATCCTCGTTGAAACACATAAACGGCGAAAATGTTAGATTTTCGTAAAGCAGCGAATAATGAAGTTGCGTTTAACCCTAGCCCTTTTCTTCCCAAATGTGATTCAAATAGTTAAAATTGCATCCTAATAAGAAACATCTCCCCTCCCTTTCTATTTGTTTCCTCTTCTTCCCTCCTAAATCTTCAAGTAAAGACAACTCTTTATTACTTTACCTTAACACACCTCTGATGCTTAATGTCTTTCCTTATACTTTATTAGTTTGAGTTTTAATCGTAAATGATACAAGAAGGAACACATTTATTTGACGTGTGATATTAATTTATGATAATTAAGTTTGTAAAAGCGTTAATGCTGACGTCATATTGTAGATTTGGCAACCTTGTCAAAATAAAATAATATAATTTTCCAGTGAAGGTGGGGAGGGGTGTCTGATTCTGAATTTATTTGAAAGTATTTTAAGGTATCTGAAGTTTTTTAATGGTCATTTGCGTTCGAGAGTTAAAGAACGTAGACCTGATTATTGCTATGGATTTATTAAAAACAGTTTACGAAATTTCTGTATAGACCAATTTTCATAGAAATAAACTTTCTGACATCTAGGAAGGAAACTAGATCGATCTACTTTCACGTACTGATTTGCAGCTGCCCCTTATAACACCAATAAAATAGTAAAATATTATCTATTCAGGCCAAATGAAGCATATTTTTATTTTCTAAAAGGCCCTTCCTATGAAGATTGGACTTATATAATATATATATTAAGACATTAAGATATATAATTATATATTATATATTATATATATATATTTTAATATATATATATATAATATATATATATTAAGACATTAAGATATATAATATATATATATTTATATATATATATATTAAGACATTAAGATTTTTAAAGTCTTAAAAAACCCTTAAATGTCCATCCCTCAATGACAATGATAGAAGAAGTGAAATTATTTGCAAAAAGCCAAATCATTTACAAAACTAATAATAAATTAATAGATTTCTAGCACACAAGAATCAAAATAAAATACATGTTAATTTGTGGTGTTTATGTTGATGTGAAAATATGGGAATTTTGTATCCCTGACCTATTTTTTTTTGGGGGGGGGGACCTGGAACGGCGAAATTTGATACGAGATGATCTAATAAAATCCTACCCTAAGTGAAAGAGTGAAGTTCAGAAATGCTAGCACATAATGATTTGGGGGATAAAAAGTACAAAACTCTACACATTTTGCTGAAGTTTCATTATTTCACTGACCGCTGGCTAGGGAGGGTAAAAAATTGCTCTAAAAGTTTTAACTGTCGAATCAATTATCTGCCAAAAGAGGTCTGTGTTTGGCATCGTGTAACTACCAATTATTTTTATTATTTTTTTATAATTAATTATGTCATCGGAACAAATACTCAATGCACTCGAAAATATGGTCGCCATCGATAAAATACAATCAACGGACAGTATGATTCGAAAATAATTGAACACATTTAATTTAATCGCAGAATCATGTCTAACATACGCAAAACCCGCTTCGATGGACGTTTGGCCTTTCGAGTTAATCTTGCAGTAAACTAGACCTCAGACGACGGGGAGATCGAGGTTAGAATCTCGGTCGTGTGTACTAATTTTTTTTCTCAAAATGGTTTTCCACTATTCCTCTTCGCAATTGATGGTACTCCTCCTTTAAATATAATCTTTCTAATCTCTAAAACCATTAGCGTGATGAGTACATAAGCGTATAACTCGAACGGGTAGTAAGACGTGGTGCTAGAAATAAAGTCAACACATTCAATGCTTTCTCTTTCTGTGCTAACATGATGAACACCGGGGCTGTATCCGAATAGTCTACTTATGTGGCGTCGCCTTGGCCCTTGCCCTCGATAGCTGCATTGACAATCATGTGACCAAGTGTAGATGTCCGAATAGTCGCGAACGATACCCATGCAGTCTTCTCGAGATCTTGGTCACCATGAACACGAAGGCTATCAGCCGTGCGCTGTTCTCGCGGTGCCGGTTGCGATGTTTGACTGGCAACTGTTTTAGTATTATTCTTTCGTCTGCTAGAGCACTGACTTACGTTTTCCGCCATTTTAAATAGGTTGTCGCGGTTCGAATAGATTGATGCAGTCTTCGCTATGAACAGCGCTAGAATTGTAAAATCTTCTTGACTGCATCAAGTCTAAAACTCAAGGGTCCGACTAAGGAGCCTTGGACTATTCGGATACAGCCGGGGCTGCCTCCTCGTGACGAAAATAGTTTAAACTTTACAACGTCTAAAGCTGGCAGAAAATTTATCAATGAGAGTGTGAATTTTCTAATAGTGGTGCATACCACATGTTCACATGATCACACGTGTTTATCTATAATAACATAGCAATTTAATTATAAATATTTGAAAGTGTTTAGTTATTTTTAATCATCCTATACATACATATAGTTTACAGATGGTTGTTTGATTGAAATGAAGTTCATCGAACCATTATTAAAAAAAACTTATTCAAAATAAATGGCAAATACACTGGAGCGTCTACTTCAAATTGCGTAATTGAAGCATTATGAATACAAATATATAATTTTAGTTTGGAAAATAAACTACTAATTAAATTTGAGAGAGTTTATTCATAGAAAAGACATATTTTTCAATAAACTGTAGAATTGTGACGAATTTACTATTCTTTGAATCCAGAACTTTACTTTATCTTCAAATCCATAATCTCGAATTCAAATCGGAATCTTGTAAAAAAAAAATTAACACAAGAGGAAATATAAATATTATAGAATAATAGAAAGTAAAAATAGTAACAAAAGTTAACATTCTTTCTTATAATCCATGATCATACATTCAGTTAAGAGTTAAATTATGATTTGGAATCTGGTATTTTAAGTTCATCTTATTTATTTTAGATCTGAACCACCAATAAGTTCAATTAGAGCTCTAAAAAAATTTAATTAGATTTTTTTGTGATTTTTTAAATTTTGAGCCAGTTATTTCTCGAGCCCTTTGATCTCGAATTACCTTAATGGTTTTAGGATGCCATCCCTAAAAAATATAGTCACACTAGCAAACGTCAACCTGAAATTTGAAAATTAAAATTATTACTTAAAATAATTAGTACTTGAAATGTTAATTTATATATGTTTACAAAAAATAGATCTGACATTAAATTAGTTTGACCCCTATGAAAATAAACATTCGTATATAAAACTCATTTTTGTATGCAGATGTTAGAAGCAAATTGTGTTTTAAATGTTTAAGAAATAATTCAAGATTTACAAAGATTAATTATATGTGCTCCAAGTAGTAACTAGATTAAAATTAACTTCACAAAGCTTTCAAAAACTTAAGGAGGGCGTATAGGGAACGTGAGTGAGCTAAGAGCCGTATTTTAAAGTTTTTACATCAAACATTTTTGGTCAAAAGAAATCAACTAATTCTCCAGAGAAAACATAGTGTACTCGACAAGTCTTGAATATCTGTCAAGGGTGTCATGGAATTTAATGACAAATTTTTTCTCTTAATTTAAAAAGTTTCTCATCTGATGCTGATATGCTCATGATATATAAACAACAACTGTTGATTTTAGTACATGAAGAAAATTAAACTCTATGTTTCTACTGGAGTAATGTTTTATTTATTTGGTTCAAAAAAAGTTTTGATATATAAAAACTGCGAAAATACTGCCCTTAACTCACGTTCCGTACACTTCCACCTTAATACGGCTTATTGCTTCAGCTCGTATCGATCCAAACCAAGTAGGAAAATATTCCCGATTATGTTTTTTTTTACCTATTATCATAAAAACAAAGTGTACGTGATTCAATAGCTGCGATACGGACAAGTGTGCGGTGACCATTTTATCCTGTATTTGGATACATTAATATCGAGAGAAAGATCCTTTAACTAATTTAATTTTTAACACCACGTCTTACTACCCATTCGGGTTATACGCTTAAGTACTAATTACACTAATGGATTAGGAATTGAGAAGGTTGAATTTAGAGGAAGTGAACCCGCATTTGCGTGGAGGCAAAGTGTAAAACCATTTAGGAAAAACCACCCCCAGTTCACCCGAGCGAGATTCGAACCTAGATCTCCCCGTCCTCGATGGTCTGCCTCAACACGACTGGCGCGTTAGCCAACTACGCCACCGAGGCGGGTAAAGATCCTTTAAAACCAGAGGATCCTTTAAAACCAGAGGATTGAACTCTTAGTCCACCTAGCATAGCTGGCCAAATGCTCCAAGAAATGAGACTCGCATGACACTTGGTTTCTGTTGACAAGAAGATCGAGGTTCGAATCCCTACCAGGCATAGTGAGGAATTATTATCGTCTTATTTATACATATAAACATCCATACGGCTTTTCCATTGTATCTACACTTCAATGTGGCTACAATTAATCTAAGGGCGGTATGAAAAAACGCCACAAAGGTCCAGTTTCATAGTCAAACTTAGTACGCCTTAAGTGCGGTGCTATACTAAATACAAGACGACACCTACCTAGACCAAAAAGGAAAGGTCAGATTTTATGCGAGACTGGTTCACACCATTCGAGTTTAGGTAGGAGTCATCCTGTATTTAGTGTACCACCACACTTAAGGCGCACTCGATGTGACTATAAAACTAGGCCTAAGGGCCAGTTTCATAGTCAGATTTAGTACGCCTAAAGTGCGAGTCGATACTAAATACAGGACGACACCTACCTAGACCAAAATGGAATGGGCCAGTTTCGCATATGAAACTGGCCCATTCCATTCAATTTCAGGTAGGTGACGTCTTGTATTTAGTATAGCGCCGCACTTGAGGCGTACTAAATCTATGAAACTGGCCCTAAGTGTGAATAGATGCTATGTGGTTCGTTGTTGTAATCCCGAGCACACTTACGGTACACCTTTTAGCCTATGATGACGCAAGAAAACCAAATCCGCTAAGGGCCAGTTTTATAGTCAAATTGCGTACACTTCAAGTACTACATTGTATACAGGATGACACCTACCTAGATCAGAAAGGTTTGGGACACTGATCCTTACCGTTTGAGTTTAGGTAGGTGTCTTCTTGTATTTAGTATAGTACTGCACTTAAGATGTGCTAGGTCTGACTGTGAAACTAGCCCTAAGGGTCCACTAACACTAAGCGTACACTAGTGCCTTTCTTGTATACGGCTCTATGCTACACAACCATCTTTCCCCTTCTTCCCTAGATCGAGTCGTTATTAATCTTTTAGTTTAACCGGACAGGGTGACCTGGCGGACTAGGGGTAAGGTGTCAGACTTCTGTGTTGGTGGTCCGGGGTTCAATCCTCGGTCCCGGCACAGATTTATCTGATTGCCAAACCCTTCCTTCACCTCTGACAAGACGTGTGTTAATCACAACTTGTGAATGTGAGGAATGCCAGGCCTCCACCGTGGTTCGGATTCCACGTTAAACTGTAGGTCCTCCATTTCATCTCACAATCACCCTACCATTACACATTAGCGTAAGTGCGTATAACCTGAACGGGTAGTAAGACGCGGTGCTAATAATAATAATAATAATAATAATAATAATAGTTTAACCGGTAGCAAAATTTTAGTTTGTTGGTATGAAGAGCATTAACTTTACTACTTAAACAAATGTAACTTTAATTTATATCAATCATCTGAATCATTATCCACTTTGGTAAGTTAAATATGAAGCACAAAAAAAGGGTCTACAGCTAAAAAAAAGCTTTACTAATGCAGCATTCAAGTATGTTCAAAACCTGACTCGCTCATTAAAAAGCTCATCTACTAGCGATTCAGATAATTACTCCTTTCCCTATGACACATTAGTGAGAGAGGGATGTTTGGGTGGTGGACACCATCGCGCCATAACTCAGTTGCGGTAGGTCCCGCAAACTGCTGATAAGTCTGACTACTAACATGCCCCATTTGACCTAGTAAATAACACCTCGCCACATTCTCCACTGATCTAATAGATCATTTCCCCCTTGTTTGGTTTGTTACTTCAAACTGTTGTTATCCTTCCATTACACAGTAGACCTCTCTTTCAACCCATCATCTTGTAATTAATGACTATAGTTTATCTCTTATCAATTTTGTTTGGTTTTTATTAGTCTCCAAAATAATTGAGAACTGTTTGTACACTTCGTTTACCCTGAAAGGTAGAAGTCTCCCCTGATGGATTACAATATGGCTTTATCTTAAAGCTACGTCATAGTGTAAACGTGAAAGTAAGCTTGTTAATTTTCAGGGTAAAAGTACTTTACATTCATTTTTAACACTTTTTTTTATAATGCATATTTAACCATGAGGGATGCAGTATCTAGCTCGTTCACCGTGTATGTAGACTTTTAGCCACCCGGTGGGAAAAGAACGTTTCCTAGGTTATATCTGGGAGGTTGTCTACACGTCATATCCACAATGTGATAACATAACGATAGTGATTATGAATTTGTGGGGCCAGTGGTAAATATTAAACCTCCAAATTAAGCCTAATTAATCTTTCGGAAAATACTCATGATACCACTGGGAATTGAACCCAGGACCTCTAGATCAGTAGTGTTAACCACTAGACCAAGAGATCAATCACATAAAAATTCACGCATATGTTTAAAAAATGAGACATTGATACAGAAGCCGAGCCCGGGATTGAAGGCGCTCCACACTAATGTTTTGCCACCAAAATATCCAGAACCATCCTTTGAACAGGCTCATTCTTCGCCTGCTACATCAATGAGCCAATATCATCCTATAAGTCAGTAACGTAACTAGAAACCTTGAATGGGGAGGGGATTTACCTATTTATATTTCAATGTAATATAAATTTCAGTGATAAAAGGATTTTTATTGTATGTGTTTTTATAAAGCTACGACAGATTTCGTCAGTAAATAGAAGTACAACAAAATAAATGCATTAGTGGTAGACCCCGGCAAATCGAGTTTGTGTGAGGTATGAGGCTGTAGAACTACTAGTTACCCTACACTCCTGATTAAGCCACTGCCTTCTTTCAAACACACACACACACACACACTTCCTCTCACTTTTTTCTCTATTTATATAATATAAATATATTTTATATTAATACATAAATATAATCTTATAATTTTGGAAAGAATGTAAAAATATGAAGGGTCCATGAGAGTCATAAACACAAATAAAATATAAAACTCGAAGAAATAAAAGTAAAAAATAGTTAACGAAAATTATCATAGACAATGACAAATTATATCGCGAATAAAAAGATTTAATATGAAACAGAAAAACCCTTTCACCCTTAGTGGCATGTCTTTAGGTAGAGCTGAGCTGAGCTCTCTACTGGCTGGGGGATACCACGTGTCATTTATGACTGTAAATTTCTCATACTCTCTCTAGGCTAATGAGGAGTAACTTCATCAACCCTACCATTAATAACTTTTGGGGTCAAACGGACCAATCAATAGAGCCAATAACCTCCCCATTAACCCACCAGAGTTAAAGTGTTTGTGAAGGGACGCCAAGTGAAAATTCAAAATTCTTGTTTAGATTTACGTGTTAGCTGTCTAGGTTTATCCTACATAAATTATGTTTTTGATTTGAACATAACTTGACATATTATTTTGTTTTATAAAACAATTTTTATCTTATGGTGTGATAAAATATTGTATATGTCATAGGTTGAGATTCAAGTCATGTGCATTCTAATCTTTCAATTTTTTTAAACAGAGTTTTATTTTAAACCCCTATGGTCACATAGGAAGTCGTTTAGTCTAACTGATAAAATAACAGAACGTCAACTAGATCCTGAAAAGATTAATTTAAAAACAGTTCCAACTGAGAGCAGCGCAAACACATCTAGCAATGTTAATCTGTACGATGCACTTACTACTTGAGAGCGAAGAGGGAAGGGAGAGAAAAAGGGATAAAGCTACGCGTTTTTGAGACAGGTCGGGGGTGGGAGTGGTGGTGGTGGTGGTGGTATGGGGGTGGAGTCGAGGGTGTTCTGGGGGAAACCAGAGGCGGTTTCTCGCTCGCGTTTGTTTTACTTACTAATGAGTGGAGTACGTTACAGATGCTGTAACAAAAAGGCGGAGATTACGGTGGAACAGAGAGACAGGTGTTGAGTGAGGTGGAAGATGGGAGCTGGAATAAACGTGACCTGGAATTATAAGTGAGAAGATGTGAGGCATATCATTACCGAGTGTAAATACCATTGTTTACATATGCATGCATATATGTATGTATGTCTGTGTGGTTTTCATATCTAGACTTGTGATTATGCGAGGGAGTTATTAAGGGAACATGAGTGGAAGAGATAATGTAGAATAAAGTGTAATGGGAGTCTAAGGTCGGGATGCAGATGGGTTGCAACCGCAGTCCGACGAGAACTTAAAACGATCACTGGTCCTTTGTTGAAACAATGAGTTGATATACACGAATCCTCAATTGGATAAATCGGTGTTTGTGATGCACTGAGGTAAGTGTGGTCAGTGAGTACATGTATGGAGCCTAGAATCTGAATGTGGTGGTTTATCTTCTAGTGTGACACACGAGTTTCATGACATGCCATTGTTTGGTACTAAGAGGTTTCATTAGACAGTATACAGTTGAAGAGTCATGGGGTTAATGCCTATGGCCTGAGGTGATATACGAGTGAAATGGGATTGTTGTGTGTTGGATGTAGGATGGTATTTGACGTTACGTGAGTGATGTGGGTCTCATTGAAAATCAAGAGGGAGTAGTTGATGGGTGGGGGTATTCGTGAGGACTTTAACCAAGGGGTGAGGCACCTGAGAAGTGGAGGCCAAAGGATGGTATTGAGTGGGAGTTGCATATATAAAGTGGAACATTGGCGGAATTTGAATCGATTAAAGTGGTGGACATTAGATGATTTGATAGATGTGTATGATTATATAACTGTTTGTAATGTAGGTGAGCTAAAAGTTAATAACAAGATATTTGTCTATGGCTGTAGACATTACAACTCCAAAACCAAGAAACCTAGAAAGCTGAAAGTTGGCAAACATACTTACGAGAACCTGAGGGTTTGCACCTAGACTGTATCTATATATCATGGTGGTTGGTGGCAGTGAAGGATGTATACCACTCACACTAATGGCAAAGTGCTACGACGTAATACTCTCGGATACATTCCACTAGAAAAGAAGGTTGTGTGACTGAGGTGAGGTTAACGTTGTTAGATAACTTATATGTTGCTTTGTGCTCTTTTCACCGCATCTACACGTCTGGGCCTTAAGTCCGTAACCTGTAGCATAAACTGATGTTATCGTAGACTCATTCCATTCTCAAATTAATATTAAGATCGTGGATAGTTTTTCTAGTTGTACATTCAGTTTACTCAGAAATGTATCAGTCTTTTTTTGACGGATTACAATGTGACCATATTTTAAAAGCTTTACCCATAGTGGAGTAATTCAAGATAAGCTTGTAAGGGTAAATGAAGGGTACTTTTGACACGAGGGATATTAACTACAAAATTTAAGGAGGAGTGTGGAGGTTAGCTTTAAGTAAATACGTTCGATAGGAAAAAGTCTAGGAAAACTAAAGTAGATATAACATATGTATAACCGCTTTCATTGACAGAATTTGACAAACGAATCTCTCAAAAACGACGACTGGAATGTGCAATTCTATTCTGATACCGTGGGACACTTGACCAAGAGTGTGGATTAAGTAGTAGTGATCCTATTCAGTGTAAGAACGGGCTATAGCCAGGGAGCTCCATTCCGAATGAGTGGACCGGTGTGTTCAGTGAGTAGGCCAACGTACCCAGTGACTAGGCCAGCGTGCCCAGTGACAAGGACAGCGTGTCCAGAATGTGGGCCAGCGTGCCCGGGAGTAGGGAGCATGATCAATGTGTGGGCTAGCGTGTCTAGTGAGTAGGCCAACGTGTCCAGTGAATAGGCCAGCGTACCCAGTGACTAGGCCAACGTGTCCAGTGAGTAGGCCAGCGTGCCCATTGTATCGGCCAGCGTGCTCAGTGTATCGGCCAGCGTTTCCGGTGTGTGGGCTATCGTATTGGCTAGTGTGCCCGGCATATGGGCCAGCGTTTCCAGTGTGTGGGCCAGTGCACCTGAGAATGGATAGCATGATCAGTGTGTGGTCCAGCATGTCCACTGAGTAGGTCATAGTGTCCAGTGTGCGGGCCAGCGTGTCCAGTGTGAGGGTTGGCGAGTTTATAGTTCGTGTGACGCTGGTCAGCGCAGTGTGTCGTACTCGGGGATCAGTGGCGACTTAAAGTGAATGATATTGATTGTTATTGTGAACGATGTTAATAATTAACGTTTTTATGACTGTTTTGAATATTTGATCAGTTATTATGTGTTTTACATTTATTTATTTGCTTATTTTATTTTAGCATATATATGTTCTCATTCTCTAATTAACTAACAACTTAATTATTACTCTTATCATTTAATTTAGTGACTTGTTTATATCTATATCTATATAAACATATCTATGTCACTATACTACACTATAACAGCTACAACTAAATTTTCAAACTGCAAAACTGTAAATATGAAAATGAAATACGGTATTTCTAGACACTTGATACATATATACAAAATTATCAAGACATACAGGCCTATTAGAATTATTTGTGTGCTTATAGTAATTAAACTTAATACACACAATTCACTTTCTTATTTTACTAAACATAAATTTCATTTTTACTTCCTATAGCCAGCCCAAATTTTTCTGAAATGATGTCAGATTTTTTTTTTAGAAACATCAAAAACTCAGTTATTGAACTAATTTTAGGACATATATAATATATAGGTAGTACAATCCACAGTAAAATTATCAATATGGTCAGATAATGTGATTAAATTAAGAATATTTAAATTCCAGTTGATAAAGGGGCAAGGAAAAAGATTTCTGGGTAGAAATAGATACGATGGACTATTTACACTATAGGGTGACTTGAACTAATTTTAGGACATATATAATATATAGGTAGTACAATCCACAGTAAAATTATCAATATGGTCAGATCATGTGATTAAATTAAGAATATTTAAATTCCAGTTGATAAAGGGGCAAGGAAAAAGGTTTCTGGGTAGAAATAGATACAATGGACTATTTACACTATAGGGTGACCTGGTGGTCTAGGGGTAAGGTGTTAGACTTCTGTGCTGGGGGTGCGGGGTTCAATCCCCAGTCCCGGTACAGATTTATCTGACAGCCAAACCTTTCCTTCACCTCTGAAAAGACTTGTATTAATCACAACATTGTGAATGTGAGGAATGCCAGGCCTCCACCATGGTTCGGATTCCACGTTAAACTGTAAGTCCTCCATTTCATCTCACAATCACCCTACCATTACACATTAGCGTAAGTGCGTATATCCTGAATGGGTAGTAAGACGTGGTGCTAATAATAATAATAATACTAATAATAATAATAATAATAATAATAATAATATTTACACTATAGTCTTATATTATAAGCTACATATACTAGTGGAACCAATAAAGTTTATCTTGATACATATAAGGGTAAACGAATACATTCACTTCAAATAAATATGTAGTTTTATGTTACGGTAATTCTATTAATATACCAATTCATATGTGGGAATTGAAAGTCCACCTTATATATTACATTACAATACACATATGGGAGTTGTATTTAATATATACAGTTGGATTTTAATACCGGTACGAGGCTTACCTTTAACTCATACACATATATTGCGATTGAATATATTTGTCAAATGGTCAAAGCTCTAAGTCTAGCCAGTTCGCGAAATGACCTGCCACTTCTAGCTTTGGCCATCGGAATTAGCCAAAGCACTAAATATATAATATATGATATTTCATCAGGAATTGTTTCAGTTATTTCCTATCTAGTCAATTCTATCATATATTTTATATATTACCACGTTTACAATTAGTTTGTTATATCCAGTCTAAATGTGAAAGTAGTGGTTGGGAGGGAATCTGCGGTTTACATCCGACCCCCACGGGTACCTTCACCTGAGAGGCAACTCATTAGCCCCAGTGGCTAGGTTAGGTTAGGATGGGACTGTGCTGTGTCATAGTATCCAGCACTTGAGACACTGGTCAGGCTGTCGTGGCCAATTCACGCTTTGACCGACCAGAACGTGAATTAACCTATTCCCCGATCAATATGTCGCGATTTGTTTGAAACAACTGGTCAATGTGCGAAGAGTCCAGCCAATTTGCGAGGTGGTCAGTTTCGGGTTTTGACCATAAAATATATTTATATAAATCGATAACCCTATGTGACACGAATCTGAGGTAGACTAGAGGTTTCAAACCGGTCACAATACCGACACGCACGTTTCGTTTTAGAGTGGTTTATTGCAATGAAATATGGGAGCTACCCTTCGTGTAGAATTAGTGGAGGTTGGAGAGTAGGAAGAATCGGTGAGGTGTAACGATAGATGAGTAACCAATAATGGTCGATCATCTTACTCAACGCAACTTATTGTCTCATGACCTAGCACATCAACGGTGATGGCTGTACGGCGGTCTCTTAAGGTGGGTACGTAAGGGGCGCATGAAAACGTGGGTTTTTTTTCCTTCAGATTTTAGAGCAAAAATATTTGGCCAAAACAAATTAAATATTACTTAAGCAGAAAAATAGAGTTTAATTTTCTTCACATGGTGATATAAACAGCTGTTGTTGAATATCTGTCATGAGCATGGCTGCACTAGATGAGAAATATCTTAAATGAAGAGAAAAAGTTGTCATTAAATTCCAGAATATTCTTGAAAAGTATTATGTTTATTCTGGATTTTTTTTAAATTCTGGTCAGAAGAAAGGTTTTTTTTTACATAAAAACTGAAGAAACACCTTTTCTCGCGTCTCCTACGACCTCACCTTAAATGGGCTCCGAGGTGGGCTCAACTGGTCTCAAAGTGCGAGCTTCCAGTAGCTCACTTCTACGTATATATCGCTCATCAGCCACCAATAGATTTACCTCTGAACTCCGTCATCTTGGCCTCAAGCCCTCCCCCATGATCATCTCGATCATTAGAACTAATCAGGGATTTGGACCCTCGCCCAAGAAGGGGTGAGGTAATAAATAGTTAGATTTTCAGTGTGTTCATCGCCTTCCCCAAAACTCCACCTAATCATGTGGGTTTGCCAGTAATATTATCATCTATGAGCTAAAATAAATATAAGACTGTTGAACATCAATACTATTTTATGGGTCTTAATTGACAAATGAGGACTTCAATGGAAATGTGTTAAACTGAAGATGTGGAACCACTATTAAAATTACAATTTTTACCGAAGGTCGAAAAGGTAACCCCGTCTAAACCTCACCCACCCCTTCCCCCCAGACGCATCTCCGGAATCACTAGGGCTATGGGTTCCATCTTTGGGTGGGAGGTATCCCTTGGGACATTATCCGAAAAAATACCCCCTCAAAACCCCTACTATCTCCCCTCCACCCTAAATCATCTACGGAAATATTCCTCCATATCTTTCCAAGCTCCCTTTTAAATATATATTTTTTATACCTTTACACAAATATTGCGTAAATTTGCGCCTGGGATTGCTAGAATTATTTATTAACAATTAGAGAAATACCTAACGAGAAAGGTTTTTAATTAGGTTCAGCTCATTCCATCTTGCCGAACAACTTTTATATAAAACTAACACGTTACAAACTCAATTGACGAAACTAATTCTTATTATTTTTTATTTCACTGGAAGCTGTGTGTGTTATCATAAATCTAAGTCTTACTACCCTTTATCACTTTAAATAATGTATGTTCAGAAACAGTTTGAACATGAAATGAGAATTTTATTTTATTTTGGTTCATCTATGAGGATGCGTGGAACAAACTAACTTTACGCTGATGCGTTTTATATAAACATCCAGTTTAACACGTACACTCAAAATACCATACATATGATTAACACGATGAATACAAGAGCTAATAAATTCTAATAATGTGTGGCAGATATTAACTAACGGTGAAATCATGTTGCCAGGAAACGCCCAAACTTCAGGAAAATTCCCCGGCTGACTGTTGCTGGCGGAACAACAGAACGTAATCTCACCCGCAGGCCCCACTTGGCAGAGCTATTTCTCTCTGTTCGCCACGCAGTTTTCTAGCGCTAGTTGTCATTCGGCGCAATTCTGCAGATGACCTCCTACACTTTTGTCCGGGTGAAAACCCTCCTCGAATACGTCAGTTCTGTTAGTATTTAACTGTCTATCCTCGCTTCACATTTTATATTTAATTGTGTTGATTCGACGGAGGAACTTCTTGGACGTCATTCTATAACTGTGGACTTAGCAAATGGTGATCACGATGTGTGAGGCATCTGTCTCACCTCCACGTCGCAAAAGTAGCTGCGGCAGTCCCTATGAATATTTGAATTAGGAAATAACTTAGTCTTAGTACTCTTATTTCTTGACCATAAGACATAGTTTTTGTGTCAGAGTTTCTGACTTGTTTTATCTATGCCTATAAGGCGTCTTTTTGATTGTTAGGGTTCTTACCCTTTTTTGTCCATATGACTTAGTATTGTTTGTCAGTTTCTGACTTGTTTTTCTATGCCCATAAGGCATAGGTTTCAATGTTAGTCTTATTGTTCCTTTTCAATGTCCATATGATATAATATTTAGTGTTAGAGTTTCTGATTGCTTTTCTATGCCCATAAGGCATAGTTTTGAAAGATGAGCCTAATGCTCTAATTATCTAGGTTCTTAGGACGTGATTTAGTATGGCAGTGTTTCTGACTTCTTTTTCTATGCTCATAAGACAGGGTGTTATATAATAGAAAAACAGTCATGACACCCTAAACTGTATGGACATGCTTAGGGTCCCTTAATGGTGGAAATCAGGCTATCTAACGCTTTGTTCAATGACCTAATTAGATCTGTGACTGATACCAGTCCCTATAGTTTCTCTTTAGTGTACCTATTTTCGGTGCGCAACCTGTGGAAGCACTACTACTTCGTAGTGGTGGCCCGGGGGATAGTGTTTAGTCTCCGGCCCCCTTCTGTCACCGTTTGTACTAGTTAATACATTAATTGCTTTCCACTAGTTTTATTGTGTTCTAGATAAGGTGGATATATATATATATATATATACTAGTACTGCCTCAACATTCAATAGTGTATATATATATATATATATATATATATATATATACATATATATATATATATATTACACTATTGAATGTTCAGGCAGTACTAGTTAGGAACTAGGAATCGGCCATAGTATCTTAAAACCTAGATTTCTGATAGCTTGCCATTTACAATTTGTAAAATGATTGTTCCTCTTATAGAACATTAATCTTTGTGTTAAGTAACTCTCTATGGAGTTAACTCATGCTAGCTAGCTCATTTATACCTCAGTTTTAGCTTCTGTGGTGCTGACTGACAGCTAACAGCTGACTTCTGACGGCTTTGAAAAGCTACCAGACAAAATTATGTATCCCTAAGCCGAACCATATGATCTGCAAAAAACATGTGTTTAGCAGTTGTCACTTCTGACAGTCAAAATTTAGGTATATACCTAAATGTTGACTGTCAGAAGTCAGCTGTGAACTGTCAGTCAGCACCACAGAAGCTAAAACTGAGGTATAACTTCCATCATAGTAACTCTTTAAAATTAGGACTTACTAGAAATTTATATTAGGACTTACTAGAAATTGATATTATCAACAATTATTATCTATAATTGTTGTATATACCTTCAGGTCTAAGCCTAGTAATTGCTAGGCTGGATAGTTATGTATTGGAGCTTAACCTTAAATTAATATTTGCTTTCTATTTATTTTGCCACCGTGTTGAGGCAGACGCACCTTCGCAGCAGAATGTACTTTAGCTATAATTTGAAGAGCTACTAGACTTAAGATTAGACTCAACTTTACTTGTGTTGATTCCTAGTAACCTAGTTTTTTTACTGCATTTCTTCCCTGTTGGGATGTATACGTCTATGGTAACTGATTTAACTTCTCTTATTTGATAAAGGAGTGTATAATCTAAAATATACCTAAACCATATGTAATACTATTGACTTGTTTAGATTTTAATAAACTGATTAGTAAAACTTGTATATTTCTCTTATGTTTCATCTTTCCCAAACCTTCATGTTTTATTATTGTAATAGTAATCGTCACTTCTTCTACGTGATAGGAGAAGCGAGAATTTAAGTTCGCACGTGAAGGTGATGCTCGTTCAGTTCTTATCGAAGGAATTATTCACGCAGCATGTGTTCCCTAAGGTACTGCTATTAATTACACCTCCGAGCAAGATGTTTCGAAATGTTTGTGAGAAGCAGTCAGAGGGAAAACACCAGAGAAAGGGTGGAGCGCATGGCTGCTCCATCACGACAACTTGCCCTACCTAATACTACACCGTCACTTGCCACCTGACAATATTTGGCGAGTGGAAACGAAGAGCCGTCGAACAGCAACCGCCGTATTCGCCTTACTTGTCACCGGATTAGTTCTAGCTGTTCAAAATAAAATAAATAAAATAACCACTAAAGGAAAGAAATTAGGCATAATTGAAACTATCAAAGTAAATATGACTGACAGTTTGAAGGTGATATAAATATAAGTTTTGGATATTTTTCGATGAGTGGCACGATAAGTTAGATAAATGTGAATATACGGGAGAAAAGTACATTGAATGAAAATAATTATTTAAGCATCTATTGTTAAATGCAATTTTTTTTTCATTCCATTAACCGCTGGACTATATACATATATATATATATATAATACACAAGAAATATATTTACAAGATAATATATGTATTATAGCCACTTATTTCACTTTACTCAGTCGGTAGCGCGTCTATTTACTGATATATGGGTCACGGGTTCGATTCCCGGCATGGGCGAAAAATTTACCACTGGTGAAATGTGGCTTAACCTTTCTCCGTGATGAATTAACGGCCGGGGAGTGGATGTTGTGTCTTTCCTAATTTTAAGTTATATTGTTGGGTGTGCATATGAAGTTACCACATCCCTAGAGCCACAGGATGGAAACAGTAATGGATGTAAAGTAAAGTAAAATTACATTTTTATTTAAGTTATATATATGTGGTGTAATATGAATTTATAAAATTGACATTTATCTACCACGTATTCATGGAACGAAATTTATTAGTACATTATATGCTTTAATATATTTTTTAAATAAAATAATAATATGAAAGAAACCTAATATCTATTAGTTATCAAACTAAATCATATTAAGTAACTCCAGTTCGAACAGTTTTGTTGGCAGCATTTCATTTTATTATTTAAAACTGTGGCCCGCTTCAGTGGCCGAATGGTCTAAGGTGCCTCTCTCAATTTAGAGCAGCCTGCTAAAGACGGGAAGATCGGGTTTCAAATCCAGGTCGGATCTGCTGAGGGTGGTTTTTCCTAAATGGTTTCATATTCTCCTTTCATGCAAATGAGGACCTCTAAAATGCTTACTTCCTTATCCCTACCCTATTAGAGTAATACTCATAAATGCGTACAGGTAGTAAGAATTGGTGATATAAAATAAATAAATTAAAACTCTGTACATATTTTACCATCATCTTTTATTGAAGAGTTAAATTAATTGTTTTCAAAGTCAAATATAAAAAAATGCAATTTTCCATGAATGTCTAGGCTTCATAAAACAATTTTTTCAACTAATCAGTTTTCTACTTTTTACGATTATGGTTTGATTTGTATTATTTATTGAGGGTATTTACTCTCTTGGTCCTATTTTCTAATGAATAACATTATTTACATATAACTTAGGAGGAGAAACAAATGATAAATTGAAATTGTTGTAAGAGATCAGATGGCAAATTTAAAGCGTTTCAGATTTAATTCTATTTCATTTCTCAGTGTAGCCTACATTTCAAACATCTTGATGATACTAAATTTTCTTATTTAGTATTGTTATATTTCTGTAATTTCTCATTTAATGAGATTGAATGCGAAGAACAATCACCGTGCTGATTAATTTATCCAAGGTTTATTTAATGCATTTTGATGATCGGTTAATGTGTGACTCTTTTACCTACATACAAAATATTGTGCTCCTTTTTATTACTCTAAAAATTTTAAACTTTATATTGTGTTAACAAATTATAATTTTTTTAACACAAAACGCAGACCAATTCAGTGTTTTGTAGTATTGATTAAATTACATTTCCCTAAGAGATCTACAGTCCTCTGGTATTACACTTCTTATTGTACATTCTACCAACACTCCTGTGTATATTTTTGTTTATTTAAAATCTCTTCTTTGAATTTTAGAAAGCTCCGCATCTACAAGTGCATTTCAAACAATATTTTGGAAAGATTTTTAAATAGCAACAACGAAATTAGAATGGAAATTAGGAAAATAATACATTCGGGAAATGCATTCTATTACTCAGTCAGTATGTTGTTGTAAGCTCGCCTGCTGTCAAAGAATGTAAAACTCAGAATATACAAAACCATAATTTTACCGGTGGTTATTTATATTTTACCGGTAGTTCTCTATGGGTGTGAAACATGGTCTCATACCTTATATAAGGTGTCCTGGTGGTCTAGGGGTAAGGTGTTAGACTTCTGTGCTGAGGGTCCGAGGTTCAATCCTCGGTCCCGGCATAGATTTATCTGATTGCCAAACCCTTCCTTCACCTCTGACAAGATGTGTATTAATCACAACTTGTGAATGTGAGGAATGCCAGGCCTCCACCGTGGTTCGGATTCCACGTTAAACTGTAGGTCCTCCATTTCATCTCACAATCACCCTATCATTACACATTAGCGTAAGTGCATATAACCCGAACGGGTAGTAAGACGCGGTGCTAATAATAATAATAATAATAATAATAATAATAATACATACCTTATATGAAAAAAAAATAGGGCTCGAAAACAAGGTGCTTAGGAAGATATTTAGTCCATAAAGAGATTAGGTTACATAACAATGAAACATACCCAGTACTCATCACAAGACATTGTTAGGATAATCAAGTCTTGTTGATTACGGTGGGCAGGACGTGCAGCGCGAATGGAATAATTTAGAACCTTGTTAAGGGTACTGACTACCAAACCCAATGGGACGAGACCATTGGGAAAACCAAAACGCAGATAACATTAGAATGGACTTCAAAGAAATAGGGCGTGATGAGGTGAATTGGGTAGAAATAGCTCAAGATAGAGATAGGTGGCGTACTTATTTTAAGCGTGGCGAAGAATTTTGAAGCTCCTAGTACCATAAAGTAAGATAGTAAATTTCTAACAAACCTTGGAAAATACGAATTTGTCTGTGATTTATTGTTTACTACGGATAAATACATTATTTTCTTCCATTTGTATTACCACTTTTGATTTCTGATCCACTGATTATGCAGTTTCCTTCCCTATAATTAATAGGAAGCTTACTTTCCACTGTCTCTATTAAAGTTTATTTCCTTTACTTTTGTTTATTAAAATTTAATTTCCTGAATGATAGTCCCACTGCTCTATCATACTTTAGTTTTCTATTACATCTGGACCTTAATCCTTTTAAAATTTAACATGAATTGAATCCAATATGTTACGGTATGTAGGCCTATCTAAATAAATTATTTTGTCCAACCTAAAATTGAATGAAAAAATATATTTTCGATTTTGGCATGTTTTAAATCTTAGTAACTGAATAATCTCTTACATGAGAATATGCGTGCCAGCAAGGGTGAGCATACAACATTAATCTAGAAGTCGCATTTAATAACTAATTACCTGACTTGGTGGCGTAGTTAGCTAACACGTTAGTTTTGTGTTTAGCTAGACTACCGAGGACGGGGAGATCGAGGTTCGAATCTCAGTCGGGTGAACTGGGGGTGGTTTTCCTAAACAATTTTCCACTCTACTTCTACGCAAATGCTGGTTCACTTCCTCTAAATTCAATCTTTCCTATTCTTAACACATTAGCGTAATTAGTACTTGAGCGTGTAGCCCGAACGTATAGTAAGATGTTGTGCTAAATAAAAATAAGTAAAAAATAACTAGTTACCCCACATCTTAATAATATGTAAAATACTCACAGCTTCCAAATTCTTAATTAATGCCAACTTGATATCTATACTTTGATTTTATTATGAATTAACAATTGGACCATCTTTTAGAAATTATAAAAATGTGTTTTTAGTACATGCTGATAAAATTGTATTATATTATTAGTGTTACAATACTACCTATCAAAAGAGGAGAGCTGCAGATCACATACAATATAGATTAGTTATATAAAAGTAGATATAGTAATTTTTATATCCTTCATTTAACACCATGTAAGGACATTGGGGCTTATATTTAAATCTGATATTTATTTTAAAATGTTGATGAATCACGTAGATTCCAAAGTAATTAAGGCTAAGTAATTTGATTCAAACTTTTATTTTGACATAAAAATTGTTGTTTTGGTTTAGTAGTATACAATATCACCCAATTTATATAAATAAAAATATTATAACCTCAAATTTTTTCTATTGTTTTAGATGTTAAAATGTGGAGTGTCTGACAAAGAATGTTTACAATCATATGTCAACCTAAACTTTAACCAAATGGCAGAAGAAGTAGAGCAAACAAAACTTTTATTTTCAAAGCAGATTTCTCTGTACTAGAAAATGCTAAAGACTTATTTCAAATTCTATATTTTTAGTGGGTTTTTTTCTTCTGTTTTACTAGACAAGAACAAATGAATTCATACTATCTATTTGCATGCACGTGTGTGATCCCCCCTCATAACTTTTGAAAGAAGAAGCTGATTTTGACCAAACTTTATCCATAGATATGTACCCACCTCCAAAACCCCCGTGTAAGTTATTGATCTCCCCTAGACCCACCATGCTGGGTTCAGGGATGTCCACACTAAAAACAATGAACGATGTCAAATTTTTAGCTGTCATAATCCAACATAAAGTGATTTACTACATTCTCCCATAGTGGATTTAATTTATTCGAGGTTGATAAATTATAAACATGTTCGATATAAACTGAACTAACATATATGTGATACAATTGTCCAAAGTTGACGATTAAAAAAAATATCAAGGATACATACAGCTCACAATCCAATAAACTTAAAATGCTGAAATTTGATATAGATTTATTTAAAGGAATTGGTACTTTATTTTTATTTTGACATATTGTGAGCCTTAAGCCTTAAGCCACCTGGACACTAGTGTAGTTAACTCCGAAATGAAGAAGAGCATAAATCTTAACCTTTGCATATGTATCTAACCAAGCCTAGTTATATTTCTCGGGCTTATTTTTTATATAAATAACTCAATTATATTTATTTTTTATTTTTACAAATATTGGTATCCTGATGCCTGAGACCCCGGGACTACATATTTGGAATAATAATTGAAACTTTGCTCTCGGGTAATCAATCACACGCTGTGTATCTCTTCAGTATATTTTTTTACTAGCAAATATATTTAGAGTTGTACGTCATAGAGCGCTTGACAACCACTTCGAGAAACAACAAACCACGACAGAGTGAAAATTTAAATTCGACATAGGCTCACATACTAAAGTAAATCCTAGAATTTGTTCCTTAGGCGTACTTTGCATTTTTATTTTTCTATATAGAGGCCCATATGAGTTTGATGCCATACACCGAGTGGCCAGCTGTGTAGATAACCACAACATCAACATAAATAGAAATTAAAAATTTGGTATAGGGTACATTTGTACTTAGTCAAACCTCTGGGTTACATCTCGGGTACATTTGTAATTAGTCAAACCTCTGGGTTATAGCTTGGGTACATTTGTAATTAGTCAAACCTCTGGGCTACAACTCGAGTACATTTTTAATTAGTCAAACCTATGGGCTACAACTCGGGTACATTTGTACTTAGTCAAACCTCTGGTACATTTTTTTAAATTCCATATTTTCTGATTTCATAGACCGTACGGGTACCTTTAAAACTAATAAACAAAGAATTTTGAAATTTCCCTATGTACTTAGTAACACATTTAGGATTTGCACCTTAGTCGTATTCATTTGAAATTTGCATCTGTTGAACGCTTGATGTATTATGCACTGCGACAGCTGAATCAGATAAATAAGTTTAGCTTTGGAAATTTTGTCTTCCAAGATTGATAAAAGTCATTTTTCAACCTTTGTTTACCAGCGTTGCCAGATTTTTATTTTAGTGAATCGGTATTAATATTGGTAAAGTAAAAAAAGATCGATTTTCTCAAGAAAAGTGGGACATATTATTATTATTATTATTAGCACCGCGTCTTACTACCCGTTCGGGTTATACGCACTTACGCTAATGTGCAATGGTAGGGTGATTGTGAGATGAAATGGAGGACCTACAGTTTAACGTGGAATCCGAACCATGTTGGAGGCCTGGCATTCCTCACATTCACAAGTTGTGATTAATACACATCTTGTCAGAGGTGAAGGAGGGTTTGGCAATCAGATAAATCTATGCTGGGACCTAGGATTAAACCCCGGACCTTCAGCACAGAAGTCCGACACTTTACCCCTAGACCACCAGGTCACCGAAGTGGGACATAATATGACAAAATTCAAATAAAGACAAAATATAATTATATTTGCAAACTTCAAAGTAATTATGTTGGGTAAAAATGATAAAAATCATTAGTTATTAACGATTTTTAACGATTTTTATAGTTTTCACTTCTACCTTTCAGATTATCTCATATACGCAAGAGTGTCCTCTTCTTTTATGTGTTTGTAAAATTTGTTAAAAGACATGTGAAAATTAAACTGTAAAAGCAGTTTTGATTTTATAAGTTGAGCAGAACACTCGTTTTTAATGTCTTGCTAGATTCATTTTAGAAAAATACTTTATCTACAAAGCAGTTGGATGTTGGTATGCTTAAAATATATTAAACTTGATTTTTTTTTAGAGATTTCCCATGCATTCAATTAAAAAATTCCACTAAAAAATCAGGAATTTTTAGGTCCCGCCAGGGACATTGATTTTTAGCTCTAAAAATCGAGACATCTGACAAATATGGTTTGTAAAACTCGGGTTTATTTTCTAAAAATTATACAGCGCCTGATGCCATAGGCCATTTAACTAATTTACAAGTACCTTAAAAACAAATAAACTAAAAAGGCTTAAACGTTCCATAAGTACTCAGAAATATCTTCAGGAGATACACCTTAGGTGTATGCTTTTAAAATTTACATCTATTGAAAGTCTGACGCATTATACATAGTGACTACCTATTTGGGTAGCTAAAATATAAGCATTGAAAGCCTAAATTTGCATAGGCATAACTATATATGTTATCCTTAATTTGGGATTTTACACATATTGCATGCCTAACGTCTTAAACCACGTTAAAACGGGTGTGGATAGCTCCAAACTTATAGAATATAAAAATGGAATATTACGATAATTACTTGAAGATATTGGCAGAAGGGCATCTTAGGCGTTTCTTTTTACTTAAATATTGCGGGTCTGAGTTCTTAGGTTCTGTGACTTCCGTTTTAAGTTACGGTAACTTCAAAATAAATAAACCTATAGGCCAAAATATGAAACTTTAAATCGGCCATATGTTAGAATGTGATTTAAAATAAGTATTTTTCTTAACTTTTACATGTATTGCTAACCTGAAGACTAAAATCATGTAATGTTTAAGATAGTAGTGATTAATTATTTATCAATATTTACAACTAGGAGAAATCTTCAACCTTTAATATGAGTCAGAGATAGAATTAACTCAAACAGATCACGGGTATTTATTCGTAATACTAGAAGAAGGTCAATTTATTTTAGCGCAGGTAATATCTCATTTACTGTGATCACACGACCACATTCAGTCTTCTTTTGAAAGTCCTGAATGTCATAAATTTAGATGCGATTACAAAACACGACCCTCTTTAATCTGCTTTATTCAGCTCTCCATTCTCGTCTCTCGGGTTCCGACCACTTGGCTCTCACATCAAAACAGAAACCATCCTTCCCGCGCCCGCCCCGCCGCTCCCTTCTCGTCAACGCTATGGAACCACGGCTTACCCTCAATTCATCCGCCAGAAGTTCAGCTAGGACGTGGAGCCAGATTCCCGGCTAGCTCTGTCAGGGAGAGGACAGCCACAACTGCTTCCTTCAAAAACCGCATGCTTGGCTCATTTAGTTGCCGGAGCTAAAACACTCCATGAATCTGGGGAACCGCTTTAACGTTAAATAGAAACAATTTGCTGGTAGTTCTGTGAACAGTTGACCTCAATCCCTCCTGTTCTTATCGTTACTACAGTTGAACATTTCTCTTTGGATCTCAAGTTTAAATATCTCTTTAATTTCTCCCTGGATTTGAAGTTGATATTTTCCTTCGTGATTGAAAGTATAACTAATTAAATACATTCAATATTACATTATAATCATATAGAATAGCCGTGATTCATGTGTTTCAAAACGTCGTCACGAAATATATGTCAAATCTAATTAAATTCACCAAAGTACTAGATTAATAATTGCTTAGAAATATAAATTAAAATCACTTGATATGAGCTATAAAATCAAAAATATTTTGAGTGGCCCAAATCAAAACGGATAGCCAGATTGAACAACTATATACCTACATTGCTGGCCTAAGCTTACAGAACATCCTAGCCTAAATTTTGTTAAAATTGGTCCACGAACTTAATAGTTATCACGGAATAAATATCGGAAAAATGGACTTTAAAATTCCAAATTCTCAAGTTGAAACAAAACCTGCTTCACTCAATCAGTTATAAAATAATCTCAAACAAGTGTTGAATTAAAAAAGAAAGCGCGTTTTTTAAAAAGTAGTCTACTTATAATTTAATAGCTAGCCTAATTAATTATTTAAATTTAAAAAAATTTAAGGAACTTTTCATCAAGAAAAAAATTACTAACGTACATAAATATAATTCATCAAAAGAAAATTAACCACAAATAAAAAACTACACATTTAGAATACGTACAAAAGTAGGGAAACGTGAATTGGGCTATTTGCATAAAATTATCCTTATAATATTAACACAATATGTTAAATTCTAGATTTGATTTTGTTATCTTAGTATTGATTTTATTTAAAATATTTTACAAATCACAGTGTAATTTTACACAATCTAATCTCACAATATTTTTCGTTAATTTCGAATTCATGATGGAGAACTATTTTATTGTATTGTTTTACTTTACTTTATATTATTTTGGAATCAATCATAGACGGATAGTATGTAGAATGATGTTAGTTAATTGTATTGTGTATCCATCTTTTTTTTATTTGTTGAGCTAACACAAATTTGTGGTTATATGTAAGAGAGCACCTCCCCTAATCTAACTAGTTTAAATAAATCAAATTATTTTACCCCAACCCTGGTAATTAATACATAAAAAGATTTATGTTTCATAAATGTACTCGAAGTGAAATATACTAATATAGGAAAGTATCTCGAGTTACATTTATTAAACACGAATAAAATATTATATCTCTTATTAAAAATAAATAGACTAACAGTAAAAAAATATATAACTTTAAATGCCAAATATATCCTATTAAAAATATGATAACAAATATTAATGCAAATAAAACGTAGCAGTATTGAAGTTAATGTTTTAACTTAAATGATAAAAGTATATTAAACACATTTGAATTTAAAATTATTCTAATCGAATGTACAGTACATTATAAATAGTAATTTGCTTACGTATTGAGATACAGATGTTCCCGGATTAATAAGCCATACTCTGGGAAGTGTAAGGGAATCGCAAAACTAAATCATTGTCCTTTGGAGATTAGTTCGTTTTCTCTTCCTTTTCGTGCAAACAACTTTATAAAAACACTTTTTCTAAATAGAAATAGAAATTAAACTTAAAACCATTATGTTTATCAAAATATATTTTGGTGTAAAAGTTGGGCAAAATGAAATCATCATTAGGATGAGCCCTCATTTGTTTTCAATTTTTCCTTTTCTTAGGAGGAATCTGGTATGAAACACCCAATCAGATATGTGATAGTGACAGAAAAATCACGTTAATAATTTGGATAAAAATAATAAACACATTTTAAAATAAATTAATTTAGTAAATTTGCTCTGAAATTTGTAAATGTTAGTCTCCCAATTAGAGGCCATCATTTTGAACAAAATAAATAAATTCGTTTTATTTAATATCTATATTTTAATTATTTCTTTGCCGTTTACTCAAAAAGGAAGTGAAAACGAGATAATCTCTAAACAAAATTTTTCGAGAAAGTTTTGCGATCCTCACTATTACGAAAGTTTATCTGTTTAATCCGGGAACAAGCCTGTATATTAAAAATATAAATGCTTAATATTAGGTGGAATATCATCAGAGTTTTATAAGTGTGCTGCTTGCTAGTGGTTATTTTATGATTTTAACGGGGCCTTTCTAATAAATGGGAAAATATAACATAAAAATACCCATTGAAATATGTATATGAAGTGTTTTATATGTATATTCGCTTTGCTCGTTGGGGACTCCGCCCCCAATTCCCCAGTGCGTTTTCTTTACAAGTGTATGTGAACTAATGTAATTCCAGCGTTGTTTTGAACGTAACAACTTAAAGTACCGGTATGTATTGTATTGTATTGTATTTCTCACACATTATTTTAGTTTATCCATACTTATAGGGCAGCTAGAATCATCAAAATTGGTACGCTTATGGCAATGGGATGTACCAATAATTCTGCCAAATTTTATGATGCTAGCTATCTCATAAGTTGTCTGAAAATTAAAAAAATGTGCAAAATTTAACCAAAAATCAAAAAATCTAGATTTATTTAAGTATAACCGATGGAAGAGGCGATACGACAAAAAGTAATAGGACCAAACTTGTGGATCTTGCCAAATCCGTGGCTGCTGGTGCAATCCGTTTTCGATAGGTCTTGCCGTTTAGCCACAAGAGGCCCCAAAGAAAGGTCCGCCCCTACTTTAAAGTTGCTCAACATTTTAATTTTTTTGAGGGCTAAAAATTTATTTTTATTCTTTAGAATTTTTCCATCGGTTACAGGCTAGAACGCTATAAGTTTGCCAAATTTCCCAAATTTCTAGCTCATCTAAAGGGGTAAACATTAATGTCAGTGAGTGAGTGAGTCAGCCATGTGGCTTATTAGTATAATTATATGTAGTATGTATATATAAGGGTAAAAAAGTTATAGCAAATGGTACTCTTATAGTTAGTTGCATTAAGTTTTAAGTAAATAAAATAATTAAAAAGCACAATCTAGAGATACATTTTCAATTAGCTTTAAAAAATACTGAACAAATAAAATAATTCAAAAAAGATAAGGGTATGTATATAATTTTAAAGGGGGAAAAAAAGAAGGTTGTTTGGTTCAATTTGGACGCACATGACATGTACCCGTGATGAACTAACACGCGTGTGAAAATGACTATTATGAACACACGCAAGCGTGAAAATGTGAAGGCTGTCAAATAACAAATAAAGTAATGTCAAAATTTGGAGTGGTTGAAGGTTGCACGTTGCTAACTTTGTAATAAATTATTTAAGGTGAGGATGTAGGGAGCGCGAATTAATGACAGGGTTTCATCCATTTCAATAACAACATTTTTTTTTCAAAATAAATAAACTATAAAGTTTAATTTTCTTCTTATGGTAACCTCAGCAGTTCTTGAATATTATTAAAGGCTATCTTGGTATTTAATGATTTTTGTATCATTTCAAAGTTTCTCATCTAGATAAAATAGTTTTATTTTCGCAAAAAAAAAAGTTTTGCTATTAAATATAAAAAATCTCCCTTATCTCTCGATCCCCACATTCCACCTTAAATGTTTTATTTGTGTTTTTAAAATACAGTTATACAGTAAGGATGACACCACTTGTTATCATCAGTAATAATATTATAGCTAACTTTATGCTGACGGAATTACAATAATATTACAAAGAAGTAGATCTCCAAAGATAGATAATAAATCATTTCTAATTTAAGACAACCATCACATGTGGGGGGGACGTGTGTCAAGCTTGTTTAGTCTGATTTGCCAGACTGGTGATTTTTCCTAGTAAGTTACTAACCCTTCCTTCACACAAATATGGGTAACTTTTCTTTAAATTAAACCTTACTCCTCGCCTCCCTACCAACGTAATTTAAATAACGCTTCTAGCCTGGACGGGCTGTAACTCACGTTGAAATAAAATAATCTAATGTAATTAAATTTGGTAAATAATAAATGTAATATAAACGAAGGTTGTAATTTGAAAACAAACTAAAAATTCAGAAAAATTTAATCAAAGCATAACTTTAAAAAAATACAATCTTTAATTAAGTTTCTTATAAAGAAGGCGTAAAACAAAGTAAAACTCAGAACATAATAGAAACTTTAATTTTCCCGGTTGTTCTTTTTGGTTGTGAAACGTGGCCTTTTACCTTACATATCAAAAATAAATTTATGGTATTCAAAAACACGGTGCTTAGGAATATAATTGGTTCAAAAAGAGATGAGGCTACTGAGGAGTGGATGAGGTTACATAACGACATACTCATCACATACATTGTTAGGATAGTCACATCTCACAGAATTCGGTAGAGAGTGTATGCAGTGCTAGTGGAAGGATCTTGAAACTTGTTAAAGGTACCGACTGGCAAACCCAATGGGAAGAGACCATTGGGAAGACCTAGACACAGATGGGGGGGGGGGGGATAACATTAGATTGGACCTGAAAGAAATATAGTGTAATTAGGTGGATTGGATAGAACTAGCACAGGATAGGGATAGGTGGCGTACTTTTATAAGTGGAGCAGGGAACTTTCGACTTCCCAATACCATAATGTAAGTAAGTAAATATAAAGAATGATGGTGTAGGAAAAATTGGGCGGGCATCTCAAAGTGTTGCAATAAAATAATATACGTTTAGTTAAGATTTACGTTATTTAGACCTCCTCGGTATGAGTGGCTTGGATAGAATTACTGTTTTCTACTCTCTCACATATTGTAAATTTTAACAATTTAAAGCTGGAGGTTTTGATTAATATTTACGTTTAAAGTAACCTGAGTCTAAATAAATTATATGGTGCACCGCAGAAATTTTTAGCTCTACTACCTAAAAATTGATATATTTACTTAAAACACGTAAGATATGGAAAACGGAATGATATACATTTTTGTAGAAACATAATGGAAGAAAGAGCATTACATTTTATCAAATAGCATCAATTAAATAATATACACGATCACAGGAACATTTTGAGAACTAAGTGACATATCTGTTCACCAAAGAGCTAAACAATAAGCTCTCAACTTCCAAGGCCTCAATTAAAAAAATATATATTGCAAATAGCTAAGAAAATATTGTTTTTTTAAAAATATATTTCAAATAAAAGTGTTTTGCTTTTAATAGTCTTACAACTTTGCGATGGTAAGCTATTACGTATTTCAAAGAGTTGCGGAGAAATGATCAAAACTGGAGATGTCCACTTATGTAAGGTACCGTATAAGTAATTTTCTCGAAAAAAAAATTAGGGGTTCTATTTTATTTTTAATTTTAAACAGTACCTCAATACTAGTTTTAATAATAATCGTTTGAGCTGATTTCGAGAAAATCTATTTTTTTCATCCTTTAGCCCTGAAGTCTACCCTCAATTTAGGGCTGGATATCTAATTCCAAAAATGAAGACTTGTGAGAATCCTAGACACAAAGTTTCAGCCCTACCGGTAAAATGGTTTCAACCCTAGGCTGAAATACGAACTTACAGAGATACACCATCGCAACAAAGACTGTTTCAGTTCAGTGGGTCATGAAACGTTGATATCCATCAAAATATCGTATTCGATACGTATTATTCGCTCGATCACAATACTTAACCCGAAGGGTTGTGAGAAAGTAAAAAGTGGATTTGATACCCGCTTTAGTGGCCGCATGGTCTAAGGTGCTACTCTCACAGTATACTAGACTGGCGATGAAGGGAAGATCGAGTTTCGATGAATCTTGGTCGGGTGTACTGAGGGTGGTTTTCCTTAAATGGATTTATACTCTGCCTCCACACAAATGCGGGTACACTTCCTCTAAATATAATCTTCCTAATCACTTAAACCACTAGCGTAATTGGTACGTAGGCGTATAACCCAAACGGGTAGTAAAACGCGGTGCTAAAAAAAAGAAGTGGATTTTACAGGTATGTCTGTCCCTGTGCATACAATAAACTTGAAACGTCCAAAGGCAAGACAGTTAGTTTAAATGTAAGAACTGTAGGACAAATAGTTGGTTGAATATTTCAGGAAAAGCTTTTGGGGAGTTTTAATTGAAAGGGGTGATTGAAAAAATTGCTGACAAGACTTGGGGTGTGCAATGTGGTTTCATGTCAGATAGAGATTGCATGGACCAGATATTTGCATTGCAGCAAGTTATTGAGTAATGTATGATAGTAAGAAAAAATATTTACTGGGCATTCGTTGATCTGGAAAAAAGCGTACGATCGTGTGTATAGGAGTTATGTTAGGAAATGTTCTGAGAGATTATGGTATGAATGCAATTAATGGCTGTGTATAATGGAAGTAAAGCGTGCGTTTGGGTGGATGGAGTTTTGAGCGAATGGTTTGACATTGAACAGGATGTTAAACAAGATTGTGTTATGCCTCCATGGTTGTTTAATGTATTCATGGATAAAAGTATGAGGATTATTTTGAATATGTGATTGCTGTATAAATGAACAGTGTGAATATGAGAGTACTGTTGTATGGGATGATGCCATATTAATGGAGAGTGTGAAAGTGACTTGCATAATGCATTAAATAGTTTGAATGTGGTGGAAGCAGAATTTATCTTTACATTAAAACTCCAAAACTAAGGTAATATCAGCCTATTATAAATGGAAAACTGTTAGAACAAGTGGATGATTTTGTTTATCTGGGCAGAATGTTCCGTAAAAATGGAGGGATGGATGGTGAAATTGACAGATGGTTGAATGTATCTTGGAAAGTAGTTGGAAGTATTTGGACTATTGCAAATACTGAATAGTATTGAAAGATGCAAATATGGTAGTGTATAAATTGTGTTAACGCCAAAATTATTTTATGTATGTGGAGCGTGGGTTTTTCAGGTGAAACACAAGAACAAGGTGAATGCGGTTGAAATGAGATATCTAACAAATTAATGTGGAAATCCCGTATGGACAAAGTCAGTAATGAATGAATGCTGAAGAAGTGCGCTTTGAAAGGAATCCATTTAGTTATCTTACGTTGGTTTGGGCATATTGAAAGGATGAGTCTTGATCGAGTGATGAAACAAATATATAAAGGTAGACTGTGTGTGTATGAAAATAAATTGGTAGGTCATGTAAGACGTGGCTAAAAGTTGTAGATGAATGTGTTAAAAGAGAAACATTAAGGGTTTTAACATGTAATGACTTGTGTATGGATGTAAATGAAGTGAATGGAGTATGCAACTTTAGGAAGTGTAGAGAAAGTTAGTGAGGATGGCTTAAGTTTGAAGTTGGTTTTTTGAGATATATGCACAAGTTTCCTGCCTACCCTATAAGGGAAACGGCGATGTTCAATATTGTATATGTACAAGGTGTATATTAATAATTGTATAAAATATTATAGGTTGTATTCCCTTGAACCAAACATTAAGAAAAGTTCAAATAAACATAGATCTAGAAAAGATTAATTTTTAATTTATTAAGTTTTTCCTTAAAAATGGATTGGTTTTTGGGGATCCATTGAATGGCCTGCTCGATTGCCAGATCTTAACCCACTAGATTTTTATCTATAGGGATATTTAAAGTCAAATGTTTATATAACTCCTGTGCCTAATGCTGACATTTTAAGAGAGCGTATTGTAAATAAATGTGATAAAATACGTAGCCCCACAGGTGTATTCAACAGAGTAAGACAAAGCATGGAATGCAGGCTCAGACGGTGCATCGATGAAGGACGAGACCATTTTGAACATTATTTGTAAAAATAGGTTCTGTATTGGGCTTTTTAAAAAAAACTTTGTCTTGTTTAATTGCAGTACTTCTGTTGGCTTTCTTATTAATTTTGACCAATAAATTTCCTCCTATCTCAGAAATTAAGCGTTTCTAGACCCATGTTTACATAACCTTTTCTTAATGTTTGGTCGATGGGAATACGCCCCAAGAATATTTGAAACTAATTAATATACAACTTATGTATGTATGTATGTATGTATGAATGTATATAAATATGTATATAAATATGTATATATACATGTATATGTATATATGTGTGTATATGTTTGTTTTTGTGTGTGTGTGTGTATGTATGTATGTGTGTGTATAATTAATTATATATACAAGTATATGTTTTTCTTACAAAAAATCTTTTAATATTAGTTTATTTATGACTGATTTTTAGAAATTTTCAAAGCTTTTATAGATAGCTTTAATGATTTTGTTCAAAATTGGTATTATATACTAATATATACAAAAGTAATCTATATGTTTATTTTTATAAAATAAATTAAGAGTAGTTTTTTATAACAAATTTGAAAATTTTGCAAAATGCATCTTTAGATTTGGTTCAAATGGATAAATTAGAATTGTTTTTAAATAAGGAAATATTTTAATGTTTACAAATATAAATAATTTGACGTTTGTTTGCAATTAACTTATTTTTTAAAATTCAACTTTATAGCATGTGTTGAGATAATATTTTGTTTAAAATGTATATATGAAGTGTTTATTGTGATTAAAAGAATGGAATGTTTGTCTTTCTAATGAAATATTACTTGAAGGTGGTGTACTGAATTTTTTTAAAATTCTGTTTCACCATGTGTGAAAGAAAGTTTGTACGATTATGTTACGTTTTTTAATTTTTAAGGTTTATATAAATAATCAGTCAACAGGACAAACTTAATACACATTTCCTTAGAATTAAAAAAAATGACTTAACAGGTGAAATTGTTTTTGATTGGCTAAGTATAAATAGGATAACAATACGTATTCCATTTACAGTTTGTTCTACATTTTGAAGAAATTTGGGCTAGTATATTTAGGAGAAAATGTTAATTGTTATAAAGTGCATTTGAGATAAAAGAAGTAGTTAAATTAAATGCTCCACGTATATTAAAAAAACAAACACGTACACTAAAATGGAGAAAATTATATTTGGCTATTTTTATCAGTAAAACTAAATTGAGTAGAAGAAAGTTGATTTAAAATAATCTTCAACGAAGGAAGGAAAAATATTTCATCATTTAGAATAGGGTGGGGAAATTAAGGGGCGAAGAAAGGTAAAAAGAAAATGCAAATATAAAAACTTGAAACGTCTCCAAGAACAATAAAACCAATATTACG
This sequence comes from Timema podura, assembly GCA_033556935.1. NCBI lineage: Eukaryota > Metazoa > Arthropoda > Insecta > Phasmatodea > Timematidae > Timema > Timema podura. The sequence goes on from JAVRXN010000012.1 coordinate 32,884,760, forward strand.
GTCCGGGCACATTTCGAAATGCTGAAAATGTGCGCTAAAGAGTGACATTATTGTCAACTTTATTATGATTTATTAGCACTTAATAACAGAAATTTATATATTAAAAATGAACATAAGCATAAAGTGAATTCATATTTGTGAAAATATTATTTTCATGAAATTGCTATACATTTTACTTCTACATTATAAAATATGTGTGCATAGCTATTCAAATAATGGATGGTGAAGGCCAATAAGTATGTGCTTACGATTAGATTACCCAACAGCGAAAACTTTTGTTATTATTATTATTATTATTATTATTATTATTATTATTATTATTATTATTATTATTATATTATTATTAGCACCGCGTCTTACTATACGTTCGGGTTATACGCACTTACGCTAATGTGTAATGGTAGGGTGATTGCGAGATGAAATGGAGGACCTACAGTTTAACGTGGGATCCGAACCACGGTGGAGGCCTGGCATTCCTCACATTCACAAGTTGTGATTAATACACGTCTTGTCAGAGGTGAAGGAAGGGCTTAGCAATCAGATAAATCTGTGCCGGGACCGAGGATTGAACCCCAGACCCCTAGCACAGAGGTCTGACACCTTACCCCTAGACCACCAGGTCACCTTTTTTGTTATTAAAGAGTATGTAGGAAACTATCATCATATATTTTCCTAGACGTTGTGAAGTCAACTTACATTTGAATAGATCATATAAATTATATTTGCACGCTGTGTCTGTTGTATACACAGTCTATTATAATATTAAACACAAAATAATCTCATTAGCTTTAAATATATAAATTATTTTATATTTATTTGGTAACAAACCATTAAATTGAGTTTTGATAGATACTACGCCCTTTTTAATACTTCGTTTTTAGATAATATATTTTATCTTTAATGTTTCCAGGCACCTGGAAAACTGGGAAATTTTGGTCTCTGTTAAAAACCAAGAAAAGCTAGGACATTTTACGGAATCTAATAAAAATACTAGAATATTTGCTTATTTGAAGCAATCAACTGAAAATTTAAAATATCAGTTCTTTGGATGGACGAAAAATTGAAATAAAAAACTAAACATTCTTATGAAAACATGTCTTACTACCCTTTAAACAAGGGCCGTGAAGTGACGGAATATGAATTTTTCCATCAATCTTAAATAATCCTGTTTTAAACATAAATTAAATGGCTTCACACTTATTCAGTTTGATGTAAATTGAAATTTTATTATTTTTTCTTTAATCTAAGCTCCATGGAAAAATTGTAGTTTTTTCTGGAAAACACAAAGAATTTGGTAGTAAGAAAATGGATGTTGCTCTTGTCTTCAACATAAATACAGTTAGTTTAGAATTTACATGATTTCACTAGATTTCTAAATCTGAAAATCACTGTTTGAAAACGAATATATTATTATATTTAATAATAATCTTGAAAATATTCTAACACTATTATTCAAGTCACTCTGATAAAATATATATTACTATAAAAATATTCGAATTTTGTACACATTGCTAATAACTATATTTTAGACACGTGATATGAAGATGTATCAAAAATTGATAATTCATGTTTTCTTAACTTGAATAAATATTCTATTTTACTTTCTCCTAGAGAAAGTATCCTAATTGTAAAAGTTCTTGGCTTCTGGGCTATAAATAAGTTTGACGTTTTATCTACACCAGAACCCTTAAAAAGTGGGTCTTAAGCCTTGTCTCTCTCAGAGTATGTATGTACTGTACATTCCCGCAGCTACAGCCTAGACTGGTTTAATATTTATATGTAATACCTCTGGGATTTAAAAATAAATGGTAGGGTTAACAAAAGAGACTTTCTAGATCCTTTATCTAAATTTTACTTCTAGCTCGTCATATATGTGAAACGAGATAGTAGATAGTGTTTTAGAAACGTAATGGGAAAAAAATAACAGAGAATTTCACCAACGAGCATACATGAAATAATAGACTTTGTACCAGAAACATTATTTTTATGTGCATTTTCGACTCACATAAATCTCTTTAAAAATATACATATTCACTTATAGCTCAGAAAATATTGATTTTATAAACTATTCCTTAAAATAAAAGTTGTTTACTTTTAATATTCTTACAACTTTGCAGTGATAATTTATTTTGTATCTCAAAGAGTTGTGAAGATACTATCAAAATTATAAATTTACGCTTATTTAAAGTACCCTCAAATTCATTTTCACGTGAAAATGAGCTGTGCCATTTTGATTGTAATGTTTGAAAATTGTCTGGAGACGAAATTTAGTTTAAATCGTTAAAGCTATCTCAATAAGATCGATCCATATTTTTTTTCACACTTAAATGAACTACCATTAATTGTAGTGTTGGAAAGATAATTCCAAAAATTCCTCTGGGAAACCTTATAAAAAATCTAAATTCCAAGTTTTCTCCCAATCGTTAAAATAGTTTTGGCTCTAATCCCAGTAACAGACAAACGGTATTTAAAAATATCACTTCTTTGGATTCAGGCGATCATAAAACGTTGACATCCATCAAAATCTCGGATTCGATTTTTTGTCGATCAAAATATTTTATCTACCTGAGGGGTCGGAGGTACAAATTGCTTCTGTCCTCAAATTATTATTATTTTACTGATTAATTTTTTTTAAATTTGAAATATTTTTAACATGTTTCTGACAATTTTGTTTGAAATGATTAGCTACAAAGTTTTTGCATGATAAATAACACTGTACTTGTTTTGCGGTGAATAATAATTCGTTTATGCGTAGTTTACAGATGACTAATTAGAAAATTTGAGTTATTTCGAATTTTCTTTAATGGTTTTGTTAATGAACATCATAAATGATGATATCTGCTATTTTTTTTTTGTAAACGAGAACTTAATTTTTGAAAGTATATAATTTTTTTAAATGTCTTAAACAATTTTAATCAAAATTTATATAAGAAGAGTGTTCGATATGATTACCAAAATTATGTGGGTTTTTCTGAGGAAAACTTTGATATATTTTAGTAACTTCGTAATGAATATATCTATTTTGATATTTTAACTAAACTGTTATTTTTAGATACACTTAACTCTGAATAAGTTGTTTTTTGGATGTCACGCACTTTAATAGAATCCAAATAAATAAACAAAATTTATTCAAATTTTGAATATACCTTATACAATAAATATACATGAGAAATACGAATGAAAATCATAAAAAAATATGAGTATCTTACTTAATAAGCATACACACCCACTTCAGCGGCTGCGTGGTCTAACACGCTACTCTCGTGTTGGACTAGACTGCTGACTTCCGGGGGGTATCATCAGGGTTCAATCCCGGTCGGGTACACTGAAGATGGGTTTTCCTAAATGGTTTTCCACTATTCCTTCGCGCAAATGCTGGTGCATTTCCACTAAACAAAGTCTTTCTAATCCATAGCCCATAAGTATAATTATTACATAGGCGTATTACCTGAACAGGTATTAAGAGGGGGTGCTAAAAAAAATTACATTTGAAACAAAAATTATCTAACAAGTTTGTTTGAATTTCAAATAATTATACGAGGTAGCATATAACATAATGTTTCACCGGTTAAATGCCAATAAAAATATAAAAATTGGAATAATAAGGGATGGGAATGATTGCCGTGTAATTAATCAAACAACTAAATGGAATGAAGATCAAGCACACTTATTACGTGAATATACTAAAAAAATTAAATTTTTATAAATTATGAAACATACTATATAATAAAAAAAAGAAAATTATGAATAATGTCTAAAAATTTACTTGAATAAAAGATTATAATTATTATGCTTGTATGATTTGGTTCTGGTACGAAAGTAAGTATCTGAAAATTACAAAAGTTTCTAGAATTTGTTTACTATATTATTCATAAGTCAAGCATGTGATCTGCAGATTTCATTTTTAATATATATTATAAACACCTATGTAATAATACCAATAAATAGTTGGAATGAAACTCACAAAATGTCAACGTTGAAGAGCAAATCATATTCGCTTAGACTTTGACTCCACAAAAGCTTTTGCATCTTCGAAACATTTCAAAGGAAGAAGAAAACTTAAATATATTATGAAAATATTTTTAAAAATCTCACTAAATATGTCATATTTCAACATATAGTCTCGTTTTAGTAATTGAATAAAATCTTTAATGTAACTACACATCAATTCAGATGTATCATCATAATGTAAAACATTGAATGTTTTTTTGGTTGTTTTTCTAAACCTGGGATGGACTTTTGAGGTATTCGGTGCAGTCTTTACGAATTTCTATCAATTATGTATCTTCATCGTTTATAAATCATACACTCTCAAACTCGAATTGTATTCCTCCAATTTATTAAAATGAAGTGTTTTACTAACTATTTGCACTTTCTCATATCAAGAAAAAGTATTGTGATCGTGAAATAATTTGATCTCGAGGTTATTACAGATTTTTACATTTTATGTGAACACGAACTAAAAAAAAAGTGGATTGTACAAATCTGTCTCTCTGTCCCTGGCCACGGTTTTCAAAAGGATTGATGGATTTTGTTCCAACTTTATAATATATAGATAAGGGCTATACCATACAATTTTTTTTTTAACTCTAGCCCTTCAATTAAAGGTAGGTAGTTTATTGATGAGTTTTTTTAATTCACAATTTTCCAAGTTTGAAAATGACTCAAACGATTTTGTTTGAAATGCATATTTAAAATTTGTTTGACATGAAAAATAGCATTGTATAGTTTATTTTTAGGCAAAAATTCGATGAAGGGTTCTAATGACTGATTTTTCAAAAATTTGGTTCGTTGAAGGGTAGTTTACCGATGACTAATATTTCAACGATTTCGTTCCAACGAGATACCTTGGGAAGTTTTGACATAAAAAAAACAGTACATACTTGTTTTGGGGTTGCTTACCGATAACTTTTTTTCAAACAAAAACTATTTTAAAATAATATATATAAATAATATAATATAATTATATATTATATATGTATCTATATAATATAATATATGAATTTAAAAATATAACAAGATCCTTGGAGAACAAACTAGAAAAAAAAGCTAAAAGAACTGTTCCGTCAAATATGTCATAATTTACTATTTTTTAAAGTGTTCTTCTATGAATAATTTAATAAATATGTAAAAAATTAAAATTTATTCTTGTTGAACAAAAGGAAAAAAAGTAGACCAAAAAACCGTTTGTTCCTTTATGAGTTACTTAAAAAACATTAAATTATATTTAGGTAAAGTATGTCTTTATAATTATGGCAGAATTTCCTGGACATGAAGTATGTGCACTTATGAGGAACCGATGGAGTAACATACGGCCTTCCATTGGTCAATAGGTTCTATACTTATAAAACAAAGTGTCGGTCTCTATGTTTATATATCGCCTAAGATTTCTGGGACCAGTTAAATGATTTATATGCAGTTTATTTTTTATTTTGTAGTATATTTACCCCTTGGGATCTTTGCATTTGTTTCACTACGCTAATATTTATAGAAGTTAGTTGTGACTTCCGAAGATTTAAAATTGGTGAATATTCTGTTTATTTGAAGGTAATCAAGGAAACATATCCTATTAAAATTTAGGCAGAAAAATTGTAGTATTATTTCAACTTTAAATCCAAAGAGTAATTAATCCAAAAGATAAATCTTAAAATTTGTTAAAACGTTAGACTGTGATTACTTACTGAACTATCAATCAGCGTTTAGTCAACACATTATAAATCGAGTAGTTTCATTTAAAAATTATTCAAAACTTGATGAACTTGATAAACATGGGCATTGTTTTCGGCCATACGAAGTGTTTTGTGTAAACAGTTGAGTGTAAAAATCTTGCACTACCACAACTTCGGGAAAAAATAGACCCGACATTATAGAGTTGACTTGTTATTATCTAAATGTTAATCTTTATAGACTTGTGATTTCCTTTTTGCCCAAACTTATGTATTTTGATACTTTTTAGTATTTTTTTATCTTGTTTCATAAATACATTTATGATGAAATAGGACTTTTGTGTCTGAGTGCCTCTCATGAATATTTTACGGTTTCGACCATTCTTGCTAAAGGCTACATATTGCTTCCCACGGGAACATTTCCGGTTAATATTTTATACATTTATCCGAGCCACTACCCGGACGCAATGGCACTAAAACTTAAAACTATCATAAATTTGAGACTCATAATTCAATATTCCATGCTACATTCTAGCTGATAAAGTCAGCCACATTCCTACTTCGGCAGAATACTATAAAGTACAACACTAGTGATAAATATAAATACATTATTTTGAATAATAAAGTTAACTTTGCTTGAAAATCTAAATCTTTTCATAACCTATCGCAACATAAAAATTCACCCCTATTGGTAGGCCGGTGGTCAGGAAGTCTTTATTCAAATCCCGGCGGAATGTACTGAGGGGGCATTTTTTTATATAATTTATTAGCACCGCATCTTACCACCCATTCGGGTTGTACGCCTATGTACTAATTACACTGATGTGTTAGGAATTTGGAAGGTTTAATTTATATTAAGTGTACCCGCATTTGCGTGGAGGTAGAGTGAAAAACCACCCTCAGTACACCCAACAGGGATCTAACCACGATCTCCCAATCTTGGTAATCTAGTCTATTACGATAGTAGCGCCTTAGATCATGTGGCCACGGAAGTGTGTTACATAAATTATTTTTCCTTTTCCTTTTGTAGAAATGCGGGCACATATTATATAGTATCTACCTTCCTTATCAATATTCAATGAGCGTAAATAATATGTGTATAGCCCAAATAGTGATATATATATATATAATGGGGGAAAAATCAGCAGAGAAAATTATATTCGATTTTTAGATAGTAATCTCTTTGCTTATCTAAGTTATATGCACTTCATTTTAAACAGGAAATAACTTATTTTGACATCATATAAACGTTGCAAAAACATTTTTTATTTATTCATACATTGATTTATGTGCTCTATGATTGTCACATTTAATTGAACATGCCAACAACTATAAAATAATACTAATAATATATTAAAATTATATTAATATTGACCATAAAAAATATGTTTTAATTTTCTAAAAGTTCCTTCCTAACTGATTCATAATATATGCCTACCCGCTTCGCTGAACGCATGGTCTAGGGCGCTACTCTCGTTTTAGACTGGACTGCAGATGACAGGAAGATCTAACTATACCATAAGACCACCGATGGGGGTAGTAACTTAAAAAACGACTTAAGCCTCGTTTAAACCAAAATATTGTCTTAAATACCATCAAACAATAAGCATTAAATGGCACTAGGACAATTTTACACATATGAAGCCTAAAGGAATAATAATTTGTGTGTCTAGGGTTGCATTTTTAGCCAGGTGAAAGTGGGAAGCGATTTTTTTTAGCCTATTGGTTTTCCAATATTTCTTTTACAGGTTAATGATGGTGTATTAAGTCCACTCTATTCATATTCCCTTAAGGAAGATAGTTTAGTTTATGAATGCCAATTTCTTTTGATCCAAGGGCAACATTGAAAGTTTAAAATACTGAGTAAGTCTCTTTTTAAAAATATTGACTTCATTTTAAGTAAACTATCTGCACTTTTTTTTAAAAATACATGGTAAAAACTAGTATTTCTGTAAACATTAGACTTCATTCCCGCCACGTTATTTTCTTTAATACAATCTAACAATATTATCTTTGGAGAAATTTCCCTATAGATATTAAGTTATGTATCTCCTTGGCGGTCGAGTAAGACAGAAAACAAATTAATGCTACATTATATTAATAGAGAATAAAAGTTTTTCGCCTGATTCTAAAGGCCAGTCATGCAATAGTTGTCAATTAAAATAAATGGTACGGTGCACCACACATAAATTTTCCCGCTTTTAAAATAGACATTTACTAAAAACTCGTAAGATTTGTGAAACGTAATAATATTTCTATACATTGTTGTAGAAAAACTACACCTAAGATCATAAATGAAATAATATACACGGTTACTCTATGGCATTAGGAAATAGAGACACTTTTACAGAAAAATTAAGAAACGAGAAACATCTGTCTTCACCAAAGAGCATAAAAATCAAATTCATTTTCAAAGAGCTGAATTAAAAAGTATATTTATGTGGTTATAGCTCAGAAATTATCGGTTTGAAAAACATATTTCAAATAAAATATTTTTATCTTTAATAGTATGTACAACAATTTTACAATGCTAAGTTATTTCTTATCTCAAATAGTTGTTGAGAATTTATGAAAATTGGAAAATTTCCCCTATGTAAATTACCCTCAAAATCATTTTCGTGAGAAAATGAGATTCTGTCAGTTTGTTTATTATGATAAATAATATCCATATATAAAATTCAATCAAAATCGTTAAAGCAAATTTTGAGAAAATCAGTTTTTTTTTTCTTTTTGCCCTTCAGTAAACTACTCTTAATTTTAGGGTTAGAGGGTTGGTTATCTAATTCCAAAAAACCCTCTTGGGAACTTTATGTTAACCCCATTATATCAAGTTATAGCCCAATCAGTAAAATTGTTTCGACTCTAGCCCAAGGTACAGACATACAGACAGACGGCATTGAGAAAACCCCTTTTTTGGTTTCACGGGGTCATGAAACGTCGACATTTATCAAAATATCGAGTTAGATTTTTTTTGACGATCGAGGTTTCGAGAGTAAGTAAAAAAAAAGTATAAGTAATTTGGCCTATGTTCAAAGAATATACATGCCAAATTTCGTTAAAATTGGTCAATTCATTTGGCAGTAATAGCGCTACAAAAATATATATAGAAGTAATACCAAACGGTCAAGTTAAAACAGGATCTTGTCTCACTCTGCAAATATTTCTGGTAAAATGATATAAGATTTGACAGTGTATATAATGCATTCCTTAAAAAAAAGTATCATCCATGAAAGGTTTTGGATTGTATTTGTTTAAATGTGACAAAGTCACCACCAAATAGTGTATTTTTACAATTCTGATTAAAAGAGCATCGCATGTTAGCTTACACATAATCATGGGCTAGACCTCAAGTTTGCTATTCCTGCTTTAGTTCATCGATAGACATTAGCGGTTAGAGGGTGTCATGTGGTCAGCACAACAAATCATCTGCAGTTTTTCTAGGCTACAGTAGGTTCTACTATATTCATTTATCTCCTCTTTTGTCCTCACGACCCTTTCTAGACACATTTCTTCAAAGAAAAGTTTATAAGCACCGTGGATTGAACCCGAGATCTCTGGATCTGTTGACAGGAACTCTTGCCCACTATAGCACAAAGGGGTCCATGTCCTTAAATAACTACTAAATAATAATATATAGTCGGACGTGTTGTGCATTTGTTACAACTTGAATTCCTAATGTCAGTCAATAATGTTATTGTATCAATTGATCTTATTACCCATTGGGGCTTAACGTATTTTAACCAAGTCAATTGGGTAGGAATCAGAAAGTGGATGTGAGAATGGGAAACAATTTAGGGAGGGGGTGGGGGAATAACACTCGTACACCCGGTGGGATTCAAATCCGATCTCTTTGTCAGCGGAAAACCAGACTAAACTTGACACTTAGATCGCGTGCTCGCTGGAGTGGGTAACTATTACGTAAGTCCTTAACTAGGGACGACATTCTCCGCGTTGGTTGTTTTGAGGCTTATTTGTTAAGGGGGCCACCTCGGTAAGAGATTATTGCGTCGCAGACGTTCAGCTCTAACCAAAGGTGTAACTAGGCAGTAATAGACCCGTGGCAAAACTTTAATGGTAGACTCACCCCCCCCGGCCCAAAAAAAGAAAAATATTCACGTCAAAAACATACGTAGATAATAAACACACTGGCGCTTAGCGAGTATAAAACACACTAGCTTTTATTCTTAAACGTATCGCTTGCACTTAAAATTAAACAAAACTTACTCCACTAGTGTATGAAATTTTGCAATTATCTTCGGAAGAATGATAGAAATGAATTTGCAAGAGTTCTACATGCAAAATTGTTAAGTAAATCACTCATTGACAAAAAATGAGTTTTTTTTGTTCTTTGCTTATATCTTGTTAAATTTTGATTTTGTAGAAAAATATTCACAGCTCTCCTTAGTAGAGCATGAAATTATGCACAATAAAGTGACTTGAGTAATTTGTGATTCAATAATGAGATATTTTATGAAACAAAAAAAAGGGCTTTAAAAAGAGCCCATTTTGGGCGTGGGTCTGAGGAATTTTGCTACCTACGCCACCCTATAATTGCGCCACTGGTGTTAACGCAATATTTAATTTTACAATGCGTTATTTCAAAATGTCAAAATAAGTTTTTTTAATACCGTGTCTTACAACCCACTTGTGCTATACGCTTATGTACTAATTACGCTAATGGTTTTAGGATTTGGATGGTTATATTTAGAGGACGTGTTTCAGCATTTGCGTGGAGGGAGGGTAAAAAACCATATTGTAAATAAACCTCAGTACACCCGATCGAGATTCGAACATTTATTTTCTCATCATCGGCAGTATAGTATACTGCGAGAGTAGCGCTTTAGACCATGCGGTCACCGAAGTGGGTAAAGTAAATTTAAAAGATTCCAACAAGGCTCTTTGTTCCTAATCAGTCCTATTATAGTTAGTTTGATTAGTAGAACAAAGTAGACCTAAATTTTACATTAGATCATTTTCAACGACTTTTTAAACATATTTACGAATCTATGAAACTAGGCTTGATTAAAATTGGCCCTAGCCTTCCTCTAACAAATACAATAATTTTGTTTAGTCTCATAACAGAATATTTTAAAATATTTGAGAACTATCATTGAGCTTCCTCTTTACCTCGAGATAAAAACTTTAGTAGTTTTTTTGCCCTCTTTCTTCTTGACATGACAAAGTATGGTTGTGGGTGAAGGATTAAAGGGAGTATAAGTTTGGACATATATAGAGGTGGTTCCAGAAAATGACACAGACCACTGTATTTTAAGCCATATGGCCTGACAGCGAATTATATCGCTGACCGAGATGGTCGCTATAAGATAGAATCTAATAAAAATCCTCAGTGAAACGGCGACATATGTCATTAAGGAGCGTTCCTTTTGGGGTCTGGTATAATCGGACTCTCGACCGATAATAACCTTCCAAGTTCATGGAGGAGATTTAGTTACCCAATAGAATCTGTCTCCCTCTAAACCATCGGCCATCTTAGTCCCCATTTCTTCTTTTCCTTGTGTCCTCAGGAAATTAGACCATTTCAAATCCCACTAAAGACCAGCTTCGCCTCATTCTAAATGGGTGAGCTGGAGTCTCTTTCTCAAAAAAAATATTTTGACTGAGGTGAACTGTTGGACGTGGGAATGATCGACCTGAGAAGGTTTTTTTTTCTTTCCTTTTTTGTGAGTAATATCCGATAACTGTCGTTCTACTCCATCTATCTGTTCTCCAACAGTTTTCGACATTTGGAAATGGTTATAAATATGTCTCATCTCATACTAGACGGATCGTCTATAGATACAGTCCAATTTTCAACAAGGTCATTTTTTTAAAACAAACATTTTTTCATGGCCAAATTTGCTAATATTTTACTATTTCATATGCATAGGTAATATGTATCAAAATTAATACAGTAGCCCCATGGCTTCTTTGGTGCTGACTGACAGCTGACAGCTGACAGCTTTGAAAAGCTACCGGACCAAATTATGTATCCCTACGCGAACCATATGATCTGCAAAAACATGTGTTTAGCAGCTGTCACTTCTGACAGTCAAAATTTAGGTATATACCTAAATATTGACTGTCAGAAGTCAGCTGTGAACTGTCAGTCAGCACCAAATAAGCCATGGGGCTACTGTAGCTGTAGTTGATTCCATGACTTGTAGAACGAATACATGAAAATAGATCAAGTATCTATTTCAGCGGTCATGAAAGTAGCTTCTTATAAAAAATGTACTACGCCGTGTATAGTGAACATCAAAATGTGTACGTTTCTGCTTTATCCATGTCTTTATTCCCTCTTTCGGGCACACAAAATTCATTTCCTCGTCCATGATAGTCCTGTTTTATATATCAAACAACACAAGCTACGTTACTTCTCGAGCACTTGACAAATACTACTTCTACAATCCATAGAAGAAAGTAAACTGAGGCAGCCTTCTAGTCCCGTTGTGAATAAATAAACACAGAAACGAGGAGAGGTGAGGTCCAATCTTCATAGGAAGGCCTTTTATGAACAAACATATATTTTTGCGTCAACATTGATAACACTAAACAATATTACAATATAACGTTTTTTAGAGATATTAATAGTATATATCAGCTGCAGATAACATGACCTGGCGTATCAATACGTGAAAATAGATCTAGTAGCTTTTTAACTATAAGACAATATCCTTCCTAGAAAAATTGGATTGTATAAATAAGGCTTACCTTATTCATAACTTCCTAAATATTTGGTTTTCTACTTCTGTAAATGTTAGAATAGTGCAGTTATTATTTCTAAAAAATAAAGTCAAGGTATCCATTCCGTTAACTTTACTTTAACCGATTATTCTATACAGTTATAAGCTACACCATAATGGAATCAATAAAGGTAGTAATTATGAATTGCAGCGTAAATTTATACCATGAATATGGTATGGAGTCAATTCTGCAAGGTCTCATCTCGTACGAGAATCCTACTTTATAGTAGTGTTTTAATAGGTAAAAGGCCAGCCAGAACGATAGTAAGAAGACCATTCTGGAAGGGCTTTTATCCTACCAACCAAAATACTTCCATACAGTAGGATTTATGTAGACAATAGAGCCTTCTAGAACTGGCTTCCTACAAGAATTGCTGTATAGATTATTTATCATTATCCTTAAGACATATACTGGCCGCTTCAGTTTGAATGGCAACATTCGTTTAAGTCACCGCGTCTATTTTTGTTTATAAATACCACATTTTACTACCCGTTTGGGCGTTACGCTTATGTACTAATTACACTAATGGTCTAGGATAAGGTATGTTGAATTTATCTTAAGTGTACCGCATTTTCGTGAAGGGAGATTGGAAAAACATTAATAAAAAATACCTCATCCCAGAGCGGAATCAAACCACGACCTCAGCGTGCTAAAAAAAAAAGAACCAAGAACCACGATATACCCATCATCGGTAGTCTAATCTATTGCGAGAGTAGTACCTTAGACCATGTGGCCACCGAAGCTGGTTACACGCATCTTTATATCGGCCCGAGATATACGCATATTTACACAAAATGAGTACACTCTAGGGAAGGTAGAACTTAGAGGAAATGTTCCTACACTCGCGGGAGAAAGATTTGGGAAACCATTTTAGGAAAAACCTTCCACAGTTAGACTACTAAGCTGGGAGTCAAAACTTGCATCGGTCGTCGCATGGTATAAAGCGTCACACTTTCATTAGGCTGTATTGCCGTGATTGGGTCAGCTGTATTGAGAACGATTCTTTCTAAATTATCTCACATTTTCTCTCACACAAATGAGGGTACATTTCCTATAAATTTTACCTTGCCGATCCTATCATATTCGAGTTTTTGATATGTGTACGTAAAGCCTGAATAGGTAGTGAGAGGCGGTGGAATAAAAATGTGTTAAAAAATTATACAAATGTTAAAAAATAGTCCTTTTAAAGCAAATAAAATAGTAAAATAAAGTGTGACAGAGAAGTATTGTAGTTTGCAGGCAGTTGGTTACTCCCACACGTAATATGAGACTCAAGGGGAAAAGGTTAGAAGGGCGATGGCTAAAGTGTGCACATTCTTACCTGTCAGGGATTATTAACGTTCTGCACGAACAAGTGGGAGTAAAATTTAAAAAAACAAAAACTATTTTAGTATAACCGATAGTGGGCTCTCTAAAGACATTCAGAAAAGAGTGGAATAGGAAGAGCTGGCTGAAATAACTTGTCTGACTCTTACACTATAGGTCGGAATGTTATTCCGAATCCCGGCGGAGGAGCGAGCTTTCCACGAAGGTGGTTTCCAATCCTCGTTCCAGGGGAATTAAGAAACATCCAATATTAACTATTTTTATTATTCCTTCTGCAGAATATTTAGTCCACATACATGTTATCATTAGGTCCTCTTTTCATATACTAACCCCCCGAACTATTCACATATAATAGTGGAGTAGAGAAAAGAAGATAGAATGTTGAGGAAATGTATCAGAATTTTCATGAAAGAAGAGTAGGAAATAACACAACACACAAACTGGTCTCGTACCCTAACCTCTTGGTCACTGGTAAATCAGTCTATTAAGGGTTACCTGGTGGTCTAGAGGTAAGGTGTCGGACTTCTGTGCTGAGGGTCCGGGGCTCAATTCCTCGGTCCCGGCACAGATTTATCTGATTGCCAAATCCTTCCTTCACCTCTGACAAGACGTGTATTAATCGCAACTTGTGAATGTGAGGAATGCCAGGCCTCCACCGTGGTTCGGATTCCACTTTAAACTGTAGGTCCTCCATTTCCTCTCACAATCACCCTACCATTATACACTAGCGTGAGTGCGTACAACCCGAACGGGTAGTAAGATGCGGTGCTAATAATAATAGTCTATTAAGAGTCTGAGATTGGGGTTTAAATCTTGGCCAAATACCCTAGGGCTGGGTTTCCAAGTGTGATTTACCAACGAGGTTTTTCCACGCTCTCCCCCCTTTAATTTGGGTGCGTTTCCTATAAAATTACCTTCCTTGTATTTAATACTCAGATTAAGAAACTAAATAAGCCTTTTGTACAAAATGTATAAGCCTATTTATCTATTTTTCAAAGCTGAAAGTATAATAAATATTGTCTCAACTCTCCCATTCCGTAGCATAGTGGGGTGGGTAGGCACTAGGCAGGGGCAAATAATTGTAGAGTTAATTTTTATCTTGTTTATTGAAATATATTAATTACTCTACTAGTATATAAATGTTATGTAGGATCCAGAACTAGTTGAAAGATCTTAGAAAAAGTACTTCATTCTATCAATGACCCTACTCAACAGCTCCGCGCCCTGACCTATCTTCGGTGTTATAAATCTAACTTGTCTTGAACATACGGCCGCCCGGCGTTGCGTGGTTGTTTGTCAAACTCAAACTTTCAAGATGGTTTGGGGCGTCCTCCCCGGTACTGAACAGGCACCCAAGCTGTAGAGTATTCTCCCCACAAGTTGCTGTAACTTGGTAGCTGAGTATTTAGAGCACTTTGAAGTAGCCTCTTAACAACTGGCATGATTAACCGGCCCCCCTCTCTTCAAAAGTTCTTAAACTCGCTGTTATATACCAAGGGGGTTTGTCTCCCCTAAATT
Organism: Timema podura; assembly: GCA_033556935.1. Lineage (NCBI taxonomy): Eukaryota > Metazoa > Arthropoda > Insecta > Phasmatodea > Timematidae > Timema > Timema podura. The sequence continues at coordinate 32,900,014 of JAVRXN010000012.1, forward strand.
AATATTTTTGCCAATATTCTCTATGTTATGCTAATCGTCAAAACAATCTATGTTTTTGAAAACATGATCTGGCTTTAGTACTTAACTGCTGACTCAGAAGAATTAACAGAATGAGTTGGCCTTAGGCTTACGTCATCCTTGAATGTTCTAGATTACCTAAGGCTGCAGGCTATAACAATAGCCTATATAAATTAAGGGAACGTTAGAATTTATATTATTGAGAGATCTGAGTTCTAAATAAATGCTCTTACTTTAAACATCCGCAAAGTTTGTTTACAATTTGCAAGTATACATAACACTTACAAACGGAAGAAAAAATATATTTAAAAAAAACTTGTATCGACAAATAAACATATTTGATCTTTTGAATTCGCACCAATCAAATTAATATTAAATTTTGTTAATTTTACTTGCCAAAACAAATAGTTTTCATTACTATCACAAACTATATCAAATCATGAACTTCAGATACAAAGTCTAATTTAAAATAATTATATATATAAATAACGTTAATGAGCTAATAACAAAATAACTTTGAATTGAAATAAAGTACTCGATATTGTATTTGTATGATTTTATTTAGTATGTTGTGTGACTCGCCAAACAATGCCTACGAGTCATCATTTGCTCTACAATGGACATGTTTTGATATTTAAATTAGATTTCAAGTTTATTGTTTGAATTTAACACAATACCAGTCACCTGCTTCGGTAGCCGCCTGGACTAAGGTGCTATTTTCGCAGTATACTGCCGATGACGGGGAGATCAAGGTTCGATACTTGGTCGGGTCTACTGAAGGTGGTTTTACAAAATGGTTTTACACCCTCCCATAACTCAAATGTGGATACATTTCCTCTAAATATATCCTTCTTATCCCTCAAAAGATTAGCGTAATTAGTACATAATCGTATAGCACAACCGGTACTAAGACGAGGGATATATATATATATATATATATATATATATATTTATGCCAGTCAAATACAAGAACTAAGAACTGAATAAATACCAACCCTTTAAATATTTTATGAGGTCTATGTTATATGACAATGTTAGTGATGGAATTTCCTTGTTCAGTGGTGGTTGTGTAGAAAACTCCCGGCTGCTGAACAACTGTGGGTATCAGAGTAAATAAAGGATGCAATATACTATCGTGGAAAAAGGAGATTTAACTTACGGCAGTGACTCTGATCAATGAGGGAAATACAAAAGAAACGAACAGATGCGGTTTTCACAGATTAATCATCAAAGTAAATTTCGGGAGTGTTAAAAACGTTACAGTTAATGGACGTGTCGAACGGCTAGTCATTTATTTAATAATGTTTTTTTATAAAAGTTACTAACTGCTATTGCTGGTATATATGTCTACTTGAGCTGTCACATTATAACTGTGCAACCCATATCAATGATAGGTTGTATTCGAGTTAGTTAATATTATAATAAAACTGGTTATAGTAAACTATATATATGTGTGCTACGTTTTGACAAAATTGTTATAGAATAGAACCTACCTTCCTCCACATTAGATGGAAGACACATCAGTCAAAGCATTAAACAACAAATTAATTACTAAAATAATGTTATCAAACCATTTACAAGAATGAATGGCAATAAGCTAGCATTCGCCATGTTTTAGAGCTCTTGAAAATACTAGGGATTCGAAACTAAACTACCGGTTACAGAAATAATCTGTTATCTTATATAATTCTTGGGAATAATAGGGATTATAAGCTAAACATCTGTAAAAGAATACATTTAAGATTTGATATTTTGGTGGAAATCTGTTACATCAAAATAAACTTTTGAAATGGAGTATATATGAATGCATGCAACTTCTGTGATACGTTGTAGAATAAATCAAACATGAAAAATATAAAATAAACTCTACTAGCTAATATATTTATTATTATGCTTCTTATAAGTTAAAAAAAAAGGGAGCCTTTTGTGGAAGATAAATACTATATTAGAAAAGTATAGTTTAGTTTTTATATAAAATTAAATAATCGCAGCAAGGAATTAAATACAAGAGCTATTGTAATTATATGCATGTCTATGAGTTCTATTCACATCTAATTAGATTAATATTATTTCGAGACTCATTTCAAATATCACTTTGAGTATGAGTACAAAATAATACTTTTATTATTTAAACTCGGAAACTTCTCATTCCCATTTTAATTGCTCTTAAGATATTGCGTGAATAAAATACATTATTATAAACTTCCATTATCTATTCTGTCGTCAATTAAAATAATCATAATTACTTTTTATTGTCCTATGATTTTTCGTAGTCAAATTTATACATGTATATATACATATGTGATAATCTATATTTCCGAACAAAAATATTAAAAATCGTGTCGAAACCGACACTCCCGCAGACAATACAATTGAATAGTTCTTACCTCGACTATTATGTTAACAGACCTCAGTACAATTCAATGGATAGCGAGGGGAACACAAAGACTTCTAATTAATGACTACTCCGAGAAGAGGCTGGGCACTTCAATTATCGGTTATTAGGACTCTCACAGTTTAGAGTATTGTGTTCTTTCATGGTCCCAGACCTTAAATAATTACAGACACTAAGTATAGTGGGATTGATAAATGAAAATGTATAGTAGGAACATAATAAGAAGGATAGTTACACCCCAAATTTCATAAGAATGGACATATTTGACAGCTAGGAAAGTAGATTTGATAACTTTTTTGTTCCCATACGTAAGGTCATGTGATCTGTAGTTGTAGATTTTATTATATATACAAATATATTATATAAAACATATATAGGGGAAGTCAGGCAATTATGAGCACCTTAAGAAAACCTGTTATTTCATAAGAAACATTATGGCTATCCAAAAGTAATATTATTTTATTCAATTGATCATTCAATTAGGTCTACAAAATACAATAAATATGAATAGTATTTTATTAATTTTGGTCTAGAAAAAATAATAATTAAGAATCTGCAAGTGCTCATATTAAAAGCATGGGAGGAAAATATGAGCACACCCAGGGGGTAAGATGAGCATCGTGTTATAATTTGATATACACATCAACGATAATTTAAATATCAGACAGAAACACTCAATAGGCCATATACACACAGGGAAACAGTGGTAAAGATATAACATATAATAATTACTCTCTTAGTATCCTACAAGCACAAACCAATACCTACTGATATTCAATTTCTTTCTAGATAGGCCTATTTTGCTAGTCTGAACAAAGGTTGCAAATGTAACACTTCTGTTGTTTAAAAACACCACTGCACTTGACGTGAGCCCGTTTTTTGCATGCTTGGCACTGTAACCAATCACCATCTGTTTTGGAAAAAAGATCCCCACAGAAAATGCACCCTGCATCTTCTACATCTCTTGACTTCTTAGCAGATGATGAATTTGAAGACTTTATTGCTCTTTTTTCTGGTAGTGATAACACATGTTTCTTGGCATTCTCGACGCTATTTTTGTGAGGACTATCCGTGAATATAATAGAATGAGCCATTCTTCTGGTAGAAGGCTTCCTTGTACCTTTGGATAGAATCGGAATCAGGTCTCGGAATTTTGGAGAGCATTGTGAAGTTGATCCTGCCTGTGATTATTATTTATTAACATTATTCACTATTTTACGCTATTTTAATTATTATTACTTTAACTATTTTAATTGCTATTATTTTGACCGCGAAAAGTTTAAAAATCCACAATTTAAAAAAGATCAGGGTATTGTGAGCACCCCTGCTCATATAAACAACTGGGGCCATTTTGCCTTTTCAGCCATCTTATTCGTTATGGTAAGATGTTAACTGTAATTTCTTTCAAGGGATGCAATGAGTAGGTTTTATACTACATTTGAGCTTAAATAACGACCAAAACAAAGATAAATGTAGTCCCTGTTGCTTATACAAACTATGGGAAACATTTTAGTAACTCAATTTTAAACGTACCTTTTCATAAACTGATAAATACAGGACGCTGTGGCTCTTTTATGATCACCGTACACTTCCGTCTATGTTGCTATGATGCAGTTGAACGTTCTTCAATAAGATGGCAGTACATACTTGCTAAGGGGAGAGTTTCAGATGAGTATGTTCATATATCACACCTGCTCATATTCCCCTAAATATTTAATCACCGCGTCTTACTTACAACCTGTTCAGGTTATAAACATATTATATGATAATTACTCTAATGGGGTAGGGCTGCAGAAGGAAGTATTTTAGATGTGATCTTACCAAATTTGAGTGGAAGGAGAGTGAAAAACAATTTATGGAATACCACCCTCAATAGACCCAACCAGGATTCGAACCCCTATTTCTCTGTCATCAGCAGGCTAGTCTAACACGAGAGTGACGCCATAGACTGATTGGGTGTTAGGTATTATTGATACTTATAAAAGAACACTAAAACCCACTTAGGTGGCCGCGTAGTCCAAAGCGCTACTTTCATGTTGGACTTGACAGCCGAAGACAGAGAGATCTGCCTTCGATCCCGGTCAGGTGTACTGAGGGTGGTTTTCCCTAAAAGGTTTTCCACTATCCTACCACGCAAATGTAGGTGCACTTTATATCGATTAAATCTTCCTAAGCCCTAAGCCATTAGTGAAATTGTACATAGGCGTACATAACCCAAACGGGTAGTAAGATGTGGTGCTAAAATCTCAAAAAACACTAAAATATAGTAAAGTGCAATGTTGACTGCAAAAAAATATATTTTAAAATAGGTGTTATATGTGTCCATTCGTAAAAAAAATCAAGCTATACTAGATCTACTCAACTTACTTGTTAATAAAATAATTTGATCCATATGTCACTTTTGATTGATAGTAGCAATATTTAAAATATAGTACAGCATTATACATTTTGTCAACAACAAATATTTTCGTAATTTCTTAAATACTTAACAACCTACTACTATGATTTACTAAAACAGGCCTGCTTATTGGTGGCCTTTGGCAGCATAATTTGGGGCTCGCGACGCACTAGAAAAGTTTTTTAAAATATGACGTCATCCAGAAATTCCTTAAACATCATCATTTTGCTGTTATATATTAGGTATTAATCTATAGGTTTATCATGTAATATTCGTCTGTTTAATTAATCCAAAAATTGAAAATACCGTACAGTGAAGAAAGAGAGTGCCCAAATCTGGTAACAGCCTGAAGAACATCTGTGTAGGAAAATGGAAAACACGCCCACCGCCCGTCACTTGTCTCTGCTGCATTGTTCATTGTGAGCTGAGCAAGCTTAAATCTTCTGTTATAATTTGTGAGTTTATCGTGTTAGTAACTACAGTATAGACCCACCTCGTTGGTGTAGTTAGCTAACGTGTTAGTTTCGTGTTGAGCTAGACTGCCAAGGACGGTGAGGTCAAGATTCAAATCGCACTCGGGTGAACTGGGGGTGGTTTTCTCTAAAATGATTTTTCACTCTACCTCCACGCAAATGCGGGCTCACATCATCTATATGAAACCTTCCTAATTCCTAACCCAAATAGCGTAATTAGTACTTTTCTTATTTATTTAGCACCATGTCGTACTACCCGTTCGGGTTATACGCTTAAGTACTAATTAGGTTAATAGGTTAGGGATTGGGAAGGTTGAATTTAGAGAAAGTGAGCCCACATTTGCGTGGAGGGAGAGTGGAAAACCATTTAGGAAAAGCCAACCCAGTTCACCTGACCTAGACTCGAACCTCGATCTCCCCGTCCTCAGCAGTCTGGCTCAACACTAAACTAGCATGTTAGCCAACTACGCCACCGAGGTGGGTAGTTAATACTTAGGCGTATGACCCAAACGGGTAGTAAGACACGGCGCTAAATAAATATAAATAAAACTACATTCTAGGCCTATTTACCACGTGTGCGGACTGTATATTGTCTAGGAACATAAAATGGGGCCCTTGGCTAATTTAAGTTGGACAGCTTGTATAAAAGGCTTACAACGTTCACAGAACTTACTAAATCTACTTTCATGTGATAATTATACGTCAAATAATATTATCTGGAGCAATAACTTTTTACAGATCTTTGCAATCCCGACAAAATTATAATAAGGGTTTGACTAAAGTTATTTAATATCAACAGAAAAATATTTTTTTTATACTATATACAATTTCTAACACAATTTACTTACATGTCACACACTCAAAACACTAACAAGTCTCCAAAAAAACACGTACTACCCTTGGTAACTTTTAATAAGATAAGAAGGACCCTGAGGGTCGAACTTTACCAGCGAAGGCCACTATTGAGTTATAGATTTTCTCGTACTTAGTTAATTCAATTTTAGCTTGGGTTGTTGTTAATCAGTTCGAAACCTTATAACCAGCTTTGACAGATTCGTAAAAACTCTCAACAATAAAGATCTTGCACTCTATTTAATAGTAATAAGTATATCTGAAAGAGCGTCTGGCTGCTAGCTTATTTTTTAAAGTTGGGGTATAGCCAGGCCATGCTGGTATTCTGTGGTAAAACCTAATAACACATTAAATACTTATGGCGTGGGCACAATATTACTAGGAGTTAGCAAGTTTATAATTTACAGATATAGTTCTTATTACTTTAAAAGTTTTCGAGTGAATAAAAACGCTTTTAGCATTCTATTTTTTGATGGATTAAATATAAAAACTATCATATTTGGTAATTACGGTTACAGCTGCATCTAAATATCATATTTTTTAAATTTACAAATGACAACTAGACACAAGAATCTAAACCAGGACCTTTGGCTTAGAACGCCAATGCTCTGACCACTGAGCTATCCAGGAATCTTCCCGTACCCAGGGTAATTCTTCACTAATACTTTAAGGCAGAGTCTGTAATGGAAGTATGAAAATCGTCAGAGACATATAAGTGATCAATTAATATCACGGGCTATCAGATAACGCAGCCACCATCGACTCGGGAAGGCTTTATGCTGGCGGTCTAGGGGTAAAGTGTCAGACTTCTATACTGGGGGTACAGGGTTCAATCCTTGGATCCGGCACAGATTTTATATGCTTGCCAATCCCTTCCTTCACCTCTTACAAGACGTGTATTAATCACAGCTTGTGAATGTGTGGAATGCCAGGCCTCCACCGTGGTTCGGATCACACGTTAAACTGTAGGTCCTCCATTTCATCTCACAATCACCCTACCATTGCACATTAGCGTAAGTGCGTATAACCCAAACGGGTAGTAAGACGCGGCGCTAATAATAATAATAAAATATGTAGATGACAATTTTTCGTAAGTCCATCAGATAATCTGACTTAAAATATGTGTGAAGAATGGGCCTGGACACAGGGTGTTTCCTGGTTAGCTCAGTAGTTGGGGCATTGGCGTACTAAGCCAAAGGTCCTAGGTTTGATTACCATGTCCAGGACTCTTTTTCAGCTTAAAGAATATTATTTTTTTTTTTTGCTGGGAAACTTTTATGTCATTATGTACTTTCTTGATTTGACAATTTGGATTTTAAAATAAATATTTTTGGAGAGCTACCCTATCATTTTCATTGGTATGGAATCCAACTTATCATGTTTATTAAAGTTCAGTGAATTTGACTAATGATTAATTAAGATTTCAATATATAATATACCCGCCTCGGTGGCATAGTTGGCTAACGCGCTAGTCATGTTGAGCTCGACCGCCGAGGACGGGGAGATCGAGGTTTGAATCTTGGTCGGGTGAACTGGGGGTGGTTTTTCCTAAATGGTTTTCCACTCTCCTTCCACGCAAATGCGGGTTCAATTCCTATAAATTCAACCTTCCCAATTACTAATCCATTAATGTAATTAGTACTTAAGCGTATAACCCGAATGGGTAGTAAGACGCGGTGCTAAATATTATAATACATAAGATAACCTACTATTTTTTTATAAATAAAAAAAAAATACTTAACAGGATCTAAATCAAAGCTTATTTTGTTACACAAGTTTATATTAATCTAGACTCTAAAAAGTACAAATGATTTTCCAACAAAAAAAACCCATATTTTTGACATAATTCTAAACTAGGTTAAACCCATTAAGGAGATCTGGTCACTAATCAGATAGACACCCTTTGAGTCCGAACAGTATTTTCGAACTATAAGTTATCGTTCTTGTAGCGACCCATGCACTAATCCCATTAATTATTCCTTTAACATTATAGTAACCATTAGCTTACAAACTTCCATAAAGCTCTATACTCCTAATGTATGTATTTAGGTCAATCTCTAGACACTTGCACATGCGCATTGACCCTCTTACTTTGAGTTGTCCCACAGATGCTTCCCTTATTACATATTCAACTCTTTAAGAAAAAAGTTGTATCCCAATATTTAATTTAACAAAAATATATAGCTTCAGTTTACTGACAAACTTTTGCTCAACAATTTAGTAAACAAGGATTTACTTTATTGGTGTTATTTAGGCCAATATAATTGATTTATTTTGTTAGCGTACCCCCAGATATATTAATTTATCTTCGAATTTTTATCCCCAAAGCTTTTGGTGTATGATGCAAGCTATACATATTAAGTATGAAAGAAAGCATCTTTTTATCGACCCAACAATGTTTTTCATGGTTAAAAGAAGTGAAAAACTGTTATAGGGAAAAGTTAATCGCTCCCAATAGTGTTCAGTCACGTTCCATTGCACTATAAAATGAAACTAGCCACCCAGTTAAGAACCATATAAATGAAATAAAGGGGGGGGGGATTTAAAGGGGGGGGCAAGAAAAAAATAAATGATGCTTCCAGATCGCATGTCCTTCCTTACTTCTAAGTCTATTGTGGCTAGCCTTGAATCTGGCCCTGATTATTCAGTGCTTATTATGAAATACTATACATACATATTTTTTGAAATTTTACGTAACAACTAAGATGTCTTCGCGTAACCCCAAGTTTAATAAAACTATATTTACAATGAATCTTTGTTTGGCTAGTATGTATTTTACCACGCAAATTAATAAATTAAATCAGTAGTTCCCAAATTTTTCTAAATTATGAACCAATTTTTAGAACTTATTAATTAAAATAAGAAAGAATGCAAAGTGAGAATCGACCTCTTGTTGAGTAAACTGTCTATTTAACCCTGGGTCGTCAATTTTATGGCAAAATTATATATGAAAGATTTACTCTTTCTTAGCTAAGATATGTCCGGAGCTCTTGGATACATTTCTCGGCTCAGGACCCGATGTTCGTGGGTACAAACCTTATCCGAGGTCAAGGAATTGTTCTTGAGCGATAAAAACCACTACACAACTTCGTTCGGAGGGTAAGTAAGGTCCCATGTCGATTGTGACGTGTAAAATAACTCTGAAGGGTTCGTTAAAATAATTTAACTGGTGAAATTGACAGGCCCTTTCTCTCTCGCTCAGAGAAATACAGTGTGGAAGGCAACGGGGTTCCACCACACTGAGAAGAAGAAGAAACTGAGATATGTTTCCTTTCTCTTTGTTTATTGATTTGGTATCTACATTCCCATTAATGAACAACGATATGCATTATCTTCAGGTTTTGTTATAATAATAATAATAATAATAATAATAATAATAATATTTAGCACCGCGTCTTACTACCCGTTCGGGTTATACGCTTAAGTACTAATTACTCTAATGGTTTAGGAATTAGGAGGATTGAATTTAGAGGAAGTGAACCCGCATTTGCGTGGAGGGAGAGTGGAAAACCATTTAGGAAAAACCACCCCCAGTTCACCCGACCGAGATTCGAACTTCGATCTCCCCGTCCTCGGCGGTCGAGCTCAACACGGTTAGCGCGTTAGCCAACTACGCCACCGAGGCGGGTGTTTTGTTATAAAATTGGTGACATGAGGTGACCAGTTTTATCAACAACAGATCAGTTATCACGTAATATTATTTCTTATCTCCATCAATCAATTAATTATTCTCCTTACTAATCGAATAACATGTCTATAAAATGGTTTTTATAACGACAAACCTTCAGGACCTAGCTACCTAGCTTTAACGGACATGAGGAAGGGAATGGGGTCGGGGGGTATAGCGGGGGGAGTATTTTAAAATATTTATTACTATTGATTTAATAATACATTATTGATTATAATTTTTAAAACTGATATTTTTTTATTGAAATAAGGCGTGTATGAAGGCTATTTCTTGCTTTCGGTTTCTATTGATGTGGCCCAACTGGTTGACCACGGGCCTACCGCGGCCCGCGCTCACTTAAAATGTGTCCCTCACAGTATCCTGGAGGAAAATTAAAGGGAAACCCTCTGGGGCAGATGATAAATAGCTAATGATTCAAATAAAAATGTATATTTAATAATATTATTTATATAAAATAGCATCAGTAATTAGGATTCAAATCTGAATAAAGGATATTTTCCAAAAACGCAGCCATAAAATGCGTTGTTTTCCATTTTATTTTATTTCTATAAATTTTCTGTACAATTTAACTGTTGTTATTGAATATTAATAATATTTTAGTTTAAAAAATAATTTATGAGTGCTCTAGTATGTAGTTTTTCTGTTGCAAATTCTCCTTCGGTCTAAAAAGTTTGTAAACCCCTGGTTTAATATATGATTATTTAGTTTTATTAATGGATTTTATCATACTTTTAATGTTTTAAAATGAGTGTATTTTTATTGATGGAACAAGCTTATGTTTAAATGGTATTTAATTTATTTACTACTAATTACGAACTATACATAATATTTAATCATATATAACCCGCCTCGGTGGCGTAGTTGGCTAACGCGCCAGTCGTGTTGAGTCAGACCGCCGAGGACGGGGAGATCGAGGTTCGAATCTCGGTCGGGTGAAAATTTTTCCTAAATGGTTTTCCACTCTCCTTCCACGCAAATGCGGGTTCACTTCCTCTAAAATTCAACCTTACTAATCCATTAGTGTAATTAGTACTTAAGCGTATAACCCGAACGGGTAGTAAGACGTGGTGCTAAAAAAATAAAAAATAATCGTATATATATATTTTAGCTCAGCCTCTACTCGTGTTTGAGTATAGAGTATTGTAGAAGGTTATAATATCCTCTTTGAGAGGTGTTTGACAGATTATCTTATTGTATAGTTACCGAGAGGACACAATGAAGTGGCTCACTTATCCAAACTATGTGAGTTGTACAGTTTCAACAGGAATTACGGAATGTAGCTAGATCGGAGGTCATGCACTCCATTGTTCTGTTCTTCTGTTCTCCAGAGGATACGGAACACATACCATATTTTCTAATCAAGGCAAGCAAAGCCGATTACGATTATGTGGTGGGTTTGTTAAACCAAACAGTAAAAGTTTAAAATATCTACTTTTATGTAAAACTTCCATATAAAAAAATACTGACACACAAATGTTAGATAATGATATTGCGAATCCGTTTCGGTGGCCGCGTGGTCTAACGCGCTACTCTCGTGTTAGACTAGACTGATGAAGACGGGGAGATTGAGGTTCGAGCCCAGTCGGGTGAACTGAGGGTGGTTTTCCCTAAATGGTTTCCCACTATACTTTCGCGCAAATGCGGGTGCACTTCATCTCAAATCAACCTTCCTAATCCCTAGACCATTAGTGTAATTAGTACATAGGCGTATAGCCCTTACGGGTATTAAGACGTGGTGCTAATATAAAAACAAATATTGTGATTTCAAGTGTATAAAATTAATACTTATAAATATAAATGTGAAATTCACCTGATCAAGTATTGTATTCTGTGCTAAAGTATATGTTTTTAAATATTGTAACACACTAAAAATATTTCAAATCGGTGATTGGTAATTTTGCTCACCAAAACTGATGTTCACAACTACAATATGTCAATATTTACTGTCCAATGCTACTTTCATCACACTCGCAGATAAAGCTCGAGATACGTAAAGATGGAAATTAAAAATTGATTTGCTTTTTTGAATTTTAAAAAAGAGTTTTAAAACAGTTACTACTCTTTTTATATTTTACAAAACTAAATTAAATGTTACCTGACTCCTGTTAATACAACCGAGCTATGGAATCGCAAAGTATGTATACTTACACTGTAAATATATTTTTCCAATTTAAATTAATCGCTACATTCTGATGTTGTTTGCCACGCTACTATATACTTTTACATTTGTTTTTCTAATTTGTTAAAATATTTTACGATATACTATTTATTTTGAGTGAATTAAATGTGTTTAAATTTCGTCCGCAGCACAACACGCTATGTTGTCGTGTATGACAAATACAATTATGTGCTTTCACAAAAATACGGAGGAAAGATCGTCCAGCACTGTTTAAAATAATTAAAATAACGAATTTTTGAGCTATGAAAGAACACTTACCTTTTTATTTAACACATTTATCCTTCCAAGGTCCGATCTTATGGCTACAGGCTAATATTGCTATCGGGAGGTTAAAGTTAGCAACCAGTTAAAGGTTATCAGCCACTTTAATATTTTACTCGTTTTTATGAACTGAATTTATCTGCTGGATAGCTATCTGTAGGATATAAATATATTTTTACGTGAGAAAAAAGCAATGTTGGTACTATTTTTACTGGCGAGTGCGAGGAAACATATGGCGTGACGTGGGTGCAGAAGCTAAGTTGTCTTGCAAGTCCTAGTTTTGGTGTCTGCCAAAATGTGGGCAATAATTTGGTACAACCTTTATAAAATTTCATTTACTGTACTCACATTTAAATAATTTGTTCTTATACAACTATAACTCTACATATAGCTTGTCATTTTTTGTAAAAGTGTGAATTGTTTGTTATACATTTTATATAGCTTGAACCTGGGCCTGTGCTTACTTAACACACGAACCAAGATTTTTTTTCTACAACGCTCAACATTTGTTAAATAATGGTGGCTAAACGAGTGCGAGTAAACATATGGCGTCACGTGGGCGCAGAAGCTAAAATATGTCGTGTAAGTACTTATTTCTATGTCTGCCAAAATTTGGTCAGTAGTTAGGTACAATGTTTACAAAATTTCATTTACTGTACTCATATTTTGATAATTTGTTCTTATATAAATATAACTCTACAAATAACTTGTCAGTTTATATAAAAGTGTGAATTAAATGTTCTAACTTTATATAGTTAGAGCCGGCGCCTGTGCTTACTAAACACATGAACCAAGATTTTTAACCTAAAAACAGATTCTGATAGACGAAACCTCATTTAAAACAACGCGTCACTATGGCAACAACCATTTTAACTTTCAGATAAAAGTTATCAGGCACTTGAACCTCTCGATAAAAATGTGATGGATAAATACATTTTATCTGGCAGATAAATGCTCTATTTCGGTCATAAGACGAACTTTTAATTTATCCACCAGTAGAAAGATTTATCTAGCAGATTAATATTTATCCAGGATTCATAAGACCGGCCCTAAAAAATTTGTTGACTTTTCTTGTTTATTTTCGTGGTCAGCCATTATTATTGTCTCAAGACATCAGCTGGACTGGTAACAAGTGAATAGCGGGTCTAGTTCGAAATGGAAAAATAAAAGAGGTGGGAGAAAAATAAAGATTTATTTACTTCTAAACTAGTGCGCGCTTCAATTCTGACTGATGGAAGTGAAGATTTTAACTCTCGCAAACATTTTTCATATTTGTTTCTACATCTTTACAACTCTTATATTAAATTAAATATTATTTTATATTTATCCCTAGATCATGGCCAACCTTTTTACCATTGTTATAATGAATTAGTATTATTCTTGGACTTGAAAAAAAAGAACGTTTTTAAATTTGATTTTTTGGAACAATGTTTGATGAAGATAAGGGGTTTTTTCGACGTCTTTAAACCATGGAACCAAATCTGTGCTGTTACTCACTAAATTTGTTTTAAAAGTGGAAGCCCAGTTAAAAAGAACTAGATACTATTGATTTCCAGAAAAGGTGAAATATGTGAAATTCAAAAGTGTAAATAAATTTCCTACATTTTTGCTACTTTCGACATTAATATATTTTTTGGGTGAGATTCAGCCAAATCTTCAACGTTAGAGATCTATTCTATTCTCTCTCTTTCATCAGTCATCCAGCAATTATTTAAAACCTTCAGAAAAGACAAACTAAATTATTGCAGATACTTTATCTATTCCAAAGCAACAATTAATATTTTATAATAGGCAAAATATGACTAAAACAAACTATTGATTTTTTTTGTCAACAATACTAAAATACTTTTGTTTTACTCACAACAGAAATAACATCACATATGTTTTTATGTGTACATTTTTTCACTCTAATATTTATTTTCTTTACATTTCCACATTCAACTATGTTTTAAGATTTTGTTTGTATTGATTAATTATTTCGTTCAAAAATAAATATAATAAAATATATTTTAAGTTAATTTGTAAGATTATAATTGTGATTAGGAAAGGACGTCCGTAGGGAGGATTGGGATGTGAAAACATTGAAATAATATTTTTTTTTTTGTAGTCTAACATAGTACAATTCATTCAGTGATTCATTTTATTTCGATTGTTCAAACGTTATATTCTATGTATTTTCTCCAACTCTTGTAAGGTTTTGATCATACCATTGTTGCAGGTATTGTCATTATTAAGTACAGTATTAATATAGATAGCATTGTCCATAAATCGTTCCCGAGCACACCCAGTAGTTTCGAGTTGTAAGGGTCATCTTGCCCATGACACTTTATATATATAATATATACATTGGAGCTATATATATATATATATATATATATATATATATATATAATAGCTCCATGATCGTGCCAACATTAGAGTTAGCTGAGCAAAAGGGTTTTTTGCCCTCCTAATTGTAGTTCCTAGGAGTGGCGCTCAACAAATAGGCTATAGTTTAACCTCCCCCCCCCCCCACACACACCAATTTTACTATATTATATATATATATATATAACATTTCAAGAGTCATTGTCCTTTACCGGTACTATGCGAGTTTTATTAGAACATTACACTTTCACTACACTAAATTCTAAAAAAATCGTTTAAAAATAATTGTAAAAACATACCTTTGAGTGATTTTTATAATAACATTGAAAACACCCGCTTTGTTGGCCGCATGGACTAAGGCGTTACTCTTGCAGTAGACTATACTGCTGGTGACTGGGAGATCGAGGTTCAAATCTTGGTCGGGTGTACTAAGGATGGTTTTTTCAAAATTGTTTTTCTCCCTTTCTCCCCGCAAACATGGTTACAATTCCTCTAAATGTAGCCTTCCTAATACCTAAAAACATTAGCATAATTAGTACATAAGCGTATAATTCTAACGGGTAGTAAGAGGGGGTGCTAAAAAAATTGAATTTAAATTTAACGAACTTAATCGGTATAGCCTTTCAGAAAATTTGCATTCTTCGAAAAGATTATTAAATTAGTCACTAATATTGGATTAATAACATTCGTAGAAAACAGTTAAATATAAAACTAACAAAATAACTAGTTTATCCTCAAATATTCAATTAAAAATGGGTTTGTACACACTTTTGTAGGTGTATGGTATGAGCTAACATTGTTTAGGGGAAGCTATGAAAAGTATATAAAGCGTAGCATTTTAAAGATATCTAAATGAAATGGATTAGTCGGAAGTATACCCACGGGCAGTCTGCTGGATAAGATAATCCTTTTAAAAGATTAATATTTCCTAAAATAATTTATCTCAGTAAATATTGGTGTATATAAATCTGTCACTGCCACACAAGGCCATTGTGTGGAGGTGGGCTGTGTGGATTGTAATCCATCCCATTTATTTATATGTCAAGCATGACGAATAAATTTAAACGATAGAAATCTCGTCTTACGCCAACCAATTTTACACGTAAGCTTTCTATTATTGGTTAAAATAAGAACAAAAATCATAATATTGGAAATTCACGACCAGAATTTTAACCTTGCTCAAAGATTTTAAAAAAAAGGTCATATTTACATTTTATAGCTTAACCAATAGCAGATAAAAAATAATAGAAGCGCTATCATAAAAACCTAAATCATTTTTGATCTGAAACAAAAACTAATTACAATATAAATGTAGGTAATTTTACTAAAATATCATCAAATAAAAATATCGTTTTTTTAGACCCGCGTCTTACTACCCGTTCGGGCTATACGCCTATGTAATAATTACGCTAGTGAGCTAGGGATGAGTAAAGTTAATTTTAGAGACTGGGTATCCGCATTTGTGAGTAGGGAAAGTGGAAAATTATGTTGGAAAAATCACCTTTAATACACCCATCATCGGCAATCTAGTCTATTGCTAGAGTGATGCCTTAGACCATGAGGCCACCGAAATGGGTTATTGTTTTGTTATCTATCATTGATAGTGATGCCTAAACTACAACTTTCATAAGCATATAGTTTTTAGGAGATTCGTAATTTAAAATCACTGAATCTGTCAACACTTCTAAAGGATGATAAAAAGTGTGAACAGATTCATAATTTAAATCACTGAATCTTTCAACACTTGTAAAGGATGATAAAAAAGTGTGAACAGATTCATAATTTAAAATCACTGAATCTGTCAACTCTTGTAAAGGATGATAAAAAGTGTGAACAGATTCATAATTTAAACTCACTGATCTGTCAACTCTTGTAAAGGATTATAAAAAGTGTGAACAGATTCATAAATTAAAATCACTGAATCTGTCAACACTTGTAAAGGATGATAAAAAGTGTGAACAGATTCATAATTTAAACTCACTGAATCTGTCAACTCTTGTAAAGGATTATAAAAAGTGTGAACAGATTCATAAATTAAAATCACTGAATCTGTCAACACTTGTAAAGGATGATAAAAAGTGTGAACGCTGACTTGTGGAAAATACATTTGACTAAATATTTCAATCAATATTATTTACACCTTTTCACGACATATCTATTTCCAGCCCAAATGTTATGATTTAAAAAAAATACACTTAGTGCTTCTCCTAAATCCTATATTTTATACGTAAATTGAATAAACGACAGTACATAGTCATCACATATAAAACGGTTAGCTTACCATGTGTAAAAAATTAAATAAAACCTAGCTACTGAAGCAATATTATACTAATGTTAACCAAATATATTGTTTGTTATAAAGACGGACCTTAACTGGTATTCTCTTTCACTTCACCTTAAAGGAGACGAGAGAAAAAGTATTTTTTTCAATGTTCATAAAAACAATTTAGTTCGGCAAAATAATTCAAATATTGATCCATTAGAAACACAGTTTAATTATAATTTTCTACACAGAGTAACCTCAACAGTGCTTGAATGTTTGTCACGAGCACAGCAGCATTTTATGAAACACTTTTTACACGAAGATAAAAAGTTATCATAAAATTTTAGGACACTCTTGAGAGATATTCAAGAATTCTTGAGGTTATTATGTGAAGAAAATTAAACTCTATGTTATTACCAGATAAATATTTCATTTAGTTTGCTGAAATGATTTTTTTTTTGCTATAAAAACGACTAAAATTCTCACCTTTCAAATTCCTTTCCATCCCGCTTTAATAGTGACTGTTTATACATGCTGAGAAAACATTCCACGATACTATTTTCATAAATAAGATGTTCAACCAGTATGATGAACGGTGCTATTGGTGGCTTTGGAAACGGTTCAATGAAATCACGTGACCTCGTCTGGATTTATGGAAGTTAAAAACTTACCCTTGTGTGTTGTTAACTAATGGAAACGTCCCATGCTCTAATCGATACACAGATAGTCTGAGAGTAAATCTTACCCGCTTGAATGAGAAAGCTACAACTGACCTGCAGTGGCGGCGTGTTTTAGGGTGTCTTGGAATTGCATGTCATTTTTAGATGAGATTCCCAGGGCTGCGAGATGATAAAGAAAAGCAATTACGTGAACATGCCGAGAAAACCCGTATGGCTGCTTCGTGGGTTACGAGACGACGCCTAAGAGACGGCGTAGCTTACTGGATCACGTGACGGTTAAAGAAAATTTCAAATTCAGTTCGTCGATGCATTATTGGGGGCTACACATTGCTTTTACATACTTGTGTCACATTTGTTGAGTAGTTTTTTATTTTAGTTGAGATTATTACAAAAAATATCACCGTGTTCTTTAATTTTTAAAATTAAACTAAGGCCGATTTATAATGATTGAAGCACTAGTCTGAGGGGAAAAAATCAATTCTACTCCACGGAGACTTTATTATTATTATTATTATTATTATTATTATTATTATTATTATTATTATTATTATGTTTCATACTAATATTAAGTGGTTATTACTATAAATTGTTATTTTAACTAAAGACTTAATATAATCTAGAGTAACCACTTTTATTCTGATATGAATAAATCCCAAGTGCAAGACATCTAAAAAGAGGATTGTTATGAGGTGTCTGAAAAAACATTTTGATGATAATGACTATTAATAAATAACAAAATAGTGAAATGTTATAAATTTTGGCAGCAAAGAAAGTCTGTTTCTTTCCCTTCCTATGAAAATTGGACTGTGTAATATAGAACACTAAAAATGTGTAGAGTGCATTTTATAAGTTAAATTTTAAGAGCACGATTACGACTTGATGTTCAAAAGGAAACACTGTGCCACTATGCACCTTAAAAGTGCCTCTAAAATTCTCAGTTGGGAAAAATTAAGGTAGTTAAAGGAATTTATATAACATAAATAGGAGAAAACTTGATATTAATTGTAATTTTTTTAAATTGAAATTAAGTTGCATGTTTATATATGTTATTTTTAAAGGTAAATTAGTTTTTGGACATTTCCGAGTATTTAGGTCAGTTAATGAGTTAGTGCAGATTTGAAATCACTTTCTTAAAAGATTTGATTTATTTATATGATATGTTTATTTAAAAAAATCCATCCTCACTGCGATTGTAATATTCGTTAGTGTAGCCAAAAGTATTGATTTTAAGTGAAACATTCTGAGTAGGTTACCTAAAATAAATCTAAGATCATATACATAATTAGCCTCTTAGAACTTAAATAGATATTTCAAAGTTTATCTTCAAACATTTTTTCTCCATAACATAATAGAGTTTAACTTAAAAACCCTGCACATAAACTATTAAGACAACAATAATTAGAATTATTAGGGCTCATAATTGAGAGATAAAAACCCATTTATTTTTAAAATATATTCTTAGTTAAATAAAATATATATTTATAAACATAATTATTTCAAAAAACAATCTTAAGTAAGTAATTAACTTAAATTCTACGCTGGATCATCACTTTCAATTCTATATCTATTCATATTATTTGTATTAGTCAAACACATTGATAAGCACGTAGATAATTTGTCAATATAGTCGTATCCAGTTTTCAGGGAGGCCAAATTTGAATCCCTGTTGATTATAGAGAGGGTGTTTTTTATTCAGCTTCCTACTATTGTTTCACGAAAATGTATCTAAATTTCATCTAAATTTCATCTAAATTATACCTTTCTCAATCATATTTAGTTATTATATTATGTTAATCTCACTTATTGTACAATCAGTACATTAACAATTTGTTGTCTACCATAAATATGATGTCACATACATCAGTGGGCACGGTGACAAAGGCGTCAATAATTTTATCTTTTTTTTTGTGATATGGAGGTTGAGCTTCAAATCCTGACTGGTTGAGCTGCGGCGTTGTTTCTTAAATATGTTTCACTCTAATAATTCACGGATCCATGAAATATGGTTAATATCTAACATATTGTGAAGTTTCTACACAAGATTAAGAATAATTATACTATAATATATTTTAATTACCAATATATAACATGATTTAAAACTAACTGAAAGAATAAAAAAATCTAAATTTGAGAGTGCGCGAGAAGGATAGATGATAGAACGATACACATCATATTTAAACGTGGTTGCTTAACCATGTACATAATTTTTAGAAAGTGGTTGCTTGTTGATACGCTCAATATCTCTATCCATTTTATAAGGGTTAGTTTCACCTGGTTGACAATCATCCATCATGTTTAAATACCACTCCTTCACAAAGATCGCGGCATGTAAACAGGAATGATTCAATCTGTTGAACCCTTTACTCTGTCTATCGATTATTGCACGATATGTAAAACGTATAGGTTTTATAAATGTGGTTTTAATCTTTCCATTAACATAAAAGTGTATACTCTAGAGCAGTGGTATTCAACCCGGGTAACATGAATACATCTTATGGGGGACGTAAAAAATAATAAATATATCTATATATATTTATCCGACACCTTAGCTTAGTTGGTAGACTGTCTATCTACGGAGCTAAGGGTCCTGGTTTCAATTATCGGTATGACCGAAAAATTTATCATTGGTTAAATGTTGCATTACCTTTTCAAATTGATGAATTAACGACTGGGTCTGGATGTTGTGCTTGTCCCAGTCTAAGATAAATTATGAGGCATATGAATCTATGACGAGCCTAGCAAGCTGGTAGTGGAAAATATGTGGCGTGAATGAAAAACTGACCCAGACCAAAGGCTGAAAATTAATGGATGTAATATATATGCGTGTGTGTGTATTTAATTATTTTGGGTGTAATTTATTTTAAATGCGTGTTATGGAATATGTATAACTTTCATTATGCACCAACAGCTTTGGGGAGCGAACTATAGCTGGAGGTTCGCGAACAAAATACACCACTGCTGAAGATAACCACTTCAGTGTCCGAGTGGTCTAACGCGTCGCTCTATTGTTAGACTGGCCTTCTTATGATAGAGATATTGGGGTTCATATCCTGGTCAGCTTTACAGAGTATGGTTTTTCCAAAATGGTTTCCCACTCGCCTTCCACGCAAATTTGGGTATCTTAATTCCAAATTGCTTCCTTTATCATTTCTGGCTCATTATAGTAACTATCATAAACGCGTATAGCAGGGAATAAGACGCAGTGATAAATAAAACCTCACTAAATTAGCCAATGCAGCATAGCTAATATCACCATCTTCCCTCTCGACCCGACGATTACCTTTCAATTACTTGTATCGATATAATCGATCCATCCAAGGATTTGAAGTAGAAAACTGTTAAACAATTCATAGAACATAGGAACATAGAAGAGTCTGACATTTTCTGTGCACACGTGTGGGTGGTACCGGTATGATTGGAACACTTTACAGTGCTGCATTTAAATTTAAGAGTTATCAAGGGAGGACCTTCTAGATCACCCAACTCGTTTAAAGTTGTAATCGTCTCTGTGATTAGTTACACTTTGAGGCCAACTTATCTTCTCCGCTCCTTTAGTATAAATTGTAAGTAATCCGGGACGGATCCTTCGGTTATGCCAATAACCCGAGCATCAGAGCTGCAGAACCCCGCATCGCCAAATGTGGCTGGCGCATCATTAAGATCTTATGATATAGCCTTGAGAGCCTTTATCAAAGAAGTGGTTTCTTTTCTTATTTTGAATATGTAGAATTATTATATAGGCCTACACTTCACTTCACGCTGATTATTCTCCCAAATGGCAGGGTTTGAACATGTCAGTAAATGGATGTAACCATCTCTCTCTCTCTGTATATATTTTTTCTTTCTTCTGAATATCATAGCTCAATTTCATATCTTCTATCGTGGCATGGTAATGTCCTCACTTTTGGTACCTTTACCAAATTTGACTATTTTAAATCATCAATAATAATGTATCTTTATTTATCTAAAGTTAATTAATATAAGGGTAGTCTACTTAAGACAATAAATATAAAATTTAAATTTTTTGGAAATTTAACTGTAAAAATTGAACTAGAAATGGGAATCCGAGAATAGTTTTTCATGAAAAATAAGAATACATTTTTATTTTACAAATAGCAAATAAGTAAGTGTAAGGTAGCGTAGGAATATTTAAAAAAATTTAGATGTACATTAAATAAATTTAAATAATTAATTTTAAAATTTAACTATAAAATGTGATTATTGTGATTAAAAGATGATGTTTTTTTATGAAGCAAACATAGCCTACAAATGGAAGTTTTCTCAAAACCTATTTTTGAAAATTATTTTTGAAGCTCTAATATATAATACGAGAAAGTTTATGTGAGTGTGTGGTACAATCTATTTATCTTTCTATTTTTTAAATTAACAAATAAATTTGTAAACTTTCACCAAACATTAAATTTAATATTAATTCAGATTTTTATAGGCACAATTACCTTTTGATTCTCGATTATCAATTTTTATTCATTCTAACCTTCTTATGTTGAATATATATTTTTGAAAAATTGTTTTTAAAAATTTATTTAAAACAAATATTATACAAGTCATATCCATAGCATGATTTAAACGTTCTTTATAGCTTATCAACTGAGAATATTTAAAAAAAATTATTTTTCCCTCTACCTCCGTGATAATGGTGGTTTCCTAGACCTAATTTTCTATTTTGGTACACATAATATATAATGTCAAGTAGTGTTTATTCGGTAATGTAATTCCATTCTTAGAAATAAAATAATTACATGTCAGTTATAATTTATCTTGATATTTATGTTTCCTATGATTTTCTCCTACAATAAATCCATCCTAAGTATTTATTTTTCCCAAGAAAAACTATTTAATACGCTTTCTTTCCAAATCAAAATTAAAAAAAAAATTTTTTTTGAAGTGCTAACACAACAAAGTGTATAATCGGTACTTGCACATATCAAACACAACAGCTCAATTTTGAGTTGATGCACTTTTTAACTGTATATTTTGGGTCATGTTTCACTAAATAAAATAAATACTAGACTATTTTCAATTGGTCCAGACTGAAATGTGTGTCACAAACAATAATGACAATGAATGCTAGAGTAAACTAAAGGATTGTATATCCTTTAAATTGAAAAATAACAAATTAACACTGGAATTTAACCCGGAATCTTCGGCTTAGTACGCCAGTGCCAAGTCTTTTAGTTGTACATTCCTTTTACATACAACATATTGCCGTTTAAAAACGGTAAAAATTAAAATTTGGAACATTTATGTATGTGACTATCTTAAAAATACTTGAATTTTAATGCACAACAATCATATTTTTCCCTAAATGGTTTTATACTATCTTTTCACTTAAATGTAGGTACATTTTCTCTAAATTTAACCTTTATACTCCTTACCCTATTAGCATAATTAGTATGATTGCGTCCAACCCAAACGGGTAGTAAGACGTGATGCTAAAATAATAACGTAAGTATTATAATAGGCATAACAAATATTATTGAAATGATATATTTAACAATAATAATTATGCCGTTATATAACTACTATTGTTATTAAAGGGCTCTAAACTCTCTACTAATGAATACTATATTGGTACACCCTTTTTTAATATTTAATATCTTTTTTTTAAATCTGTCCTTGAACATGTGGGTATTATTGTTCCCTTTCCTGCCTCTAGAAATCCTAAAATATTGTCTATAAGCAGCTCAACCAATTCATCCCTCTTCGCTGTTGTATAGCAGTCAACTTACTCATCCCTCTTGGCTGTTGTATAAGCAGCTAGCTCTTGATTTACAGAATTTAATTTTTATCGTGGAATAAAAACCAAAATTATAGAGTTATTTAAGGACGTTCTTATCACTAAGTAGCAGACTTTCGTTTGTTTACTGTGGACTCTTCACAAAATTGTTATTACCAGTGAATCATTTTCTTTCTTGTTTTCCTGGTTATTATTTTTAGTTATTAAAGTTGTTTTATTGTAATCTCTGGTACACCAAGATTATGTTTTTCATTTTTGTAAGCCATGTGTTTATATATTTCAGTGCTAGCCTTGAGGTCTCGACTGTTGACTAGCAATTTAATAAAATAAAATAAATTAGAATTAAATGAAAAAATTATTGATATTAATATTATTTTTTAACTTAATTCCATTTAGTTTTTTGAGGGAAACAATATAAATAATTTCATAGTGCGTATAACTTTAGGTCTTACTGTTAAATATCTAAAAATAATTTAGTTTATACATTTTTTGAAGAATTCAATTTTAATTTTATTTTTCTCTCTATATATATTTTAAGAATTTTATCAAGGTCTGGAAGTATTATAGCGTGATCCCCAAAATAAAAGGAATATATATATATATATATATATATATATATATATATAGTGTTCCTATTTATTTCCGTCTTTGATATTACGCCGGCGTTGTGTGAATTGTTGAGTTTCTCTTGGGTGATATAATATAGTTTTCTTAGAAGTAAAGATTTATATTGTTTTTATGTTTGTTTTTAATATTTATGGAACCATAATATATAATATAGATTATATATAAGTTAACGTTAGTTTTTACTGTGTCAGTTTTGTCAGCTGTGTTGGCTGTAACAGCCAACTATGGTGGGTCATATATATAGTTATATTATAATTGCAGATTATGTTATGCCATTTGGAAATGTTCATCATGCAATCCAATATTCTTAGAAAATACCGTTATTTAAATCTTGAAAAGTTATTTCACGCATTAATACCTCCCCTGTCATGCTATCTGCGGCTGTCACTTTTGATCAGCCCCCATGTTTTAGGGAGGAAGACAAACTGTGGCAAAAAAAAAAAATATATATATATATTGGTTCTATAGATAGCAGTCATGGTAAGATATAAACAAATTCTGTCAATTTTTATCTATTTCTGACAAAATATTATTCACTTACTATCCAGCTTTTAGGGCAAACAAATATTTCAACAGGGTCATGTTTTTGGACAGAAAATATATGAATAAAATTTTTTTTAAATGTTTATTTTAAAAGCTTTAGATATTATTTTCAGATAATTAAAAACAAAAGAAAAAATAACTAAACATATTCAACTTATTGTGATGATATTATTTCCTTATTTAAGTAATATCTTTAACATTAAGCTCTAAACAGTTAATTTTTTAAAGGAAATAATGATGTTGAAATGGAGGAAAAATCCTCTTTAATTTTGGGGCCTCCAATTTTGGATGTCCCTGGGGCCTCCACCGCTATAAATCGAGCTCTGCTTTTTATATATGTTATTAAAGCCTAGGAAATAACACTAATAATTAAGTAAAATGCTATCAGCCGCTAAAACGTTGAAATATTCTTAAAGGCCCTTCAAAATATTGAGCTCTAGCCAGTATTTCGGTGTAGACTACGTATAGTAATATGTAACCGGCCTCGTGGTATAATGATCAGTGCACCTGACATGTGAATCATTTAAAAAAAAGGGAGGAAAGTGTTGAATTTTGCTATCTATCGGGAATTTAAAGGCGAGAACCACTCTAAATAGCTTTTAGGGCCATACAAATTTCAAAAATTTGCTGTGGATAGACTACTCCAAATTATTTTGGTAATATTTTGTATTCAGGTCCTGTAAAAAATCATAATCAAATTCTCCTAGTTGAATTTTAGTTATGTAGTTACAAACCGCTATTAACTAAGGTATTGAAAACCAGAAAAGTGTTATCTTAAACCTTTTGCATTGGCATCAATATGAAACGTTCCGTAACCCCCGACCAGAATTTGAATCCTGACCTCATCACATACAAACCAAACGAGCTTGACGTTAAGCCCACGTGCTTTATTTAATTATTATAAATTATTGCTTATTTAATAACTATACGAATACGACTAAGATATATCAAAAGAGAATCAACGAGTCCAGAGAGTATTTTGAAAACTATGCTAAACGCGCCACTCACCTAATTACGAGACTGCTATAAAAAAAAATAGGTCAACAAGAAAAATTCGAGAGTTGGATAACTAAATAGAACCGATGGAGTAGCTTAACAGTTTTAACAATTCTAACCGGTTACATTTCTATTTGAATTTTGCACCGTCCTATAGTTATTAAAATCACTTTGAAAGGAAATATAGTAATATAACTTCAACAAGCACCCAAAATATGCCACAATCTCAAGGTTGGAACCACTGTACTACTGATTCATCTGGAGATAAGACTCAACATTTGGACATTTAGTGAGACTAGGAAAGGGGAGGCCATGGGAATGAAGTTTGTGAGGAGCATATTAGCTGTTACGAGGAGAAACAAGATTAGGAATGAAGTTATCTGGGAAAGAATGGAGGTACAGGGAGTGCATAGATAGTAGAGGAAGCAAGACTGAGGGGTATGAGCATGTAATGAGGATGAAAAAAAGAGAGGATACCAAAGAAAATATTGTAAATGAAGTATGTAGGGAAAATACCCACAAGGGCGGCCAAGAAAGAGAGGGGAGGAGCAGTTAGCATAGAGTGTGCAAGTGAGAGGAGAAGAATTGAAGAAATTAAGGGAGGAAGAATGGTGAAGGATAGAGGAAGATGGAGATATTTTACTAAAGTGACCCGGACACAGGCTGGAAACAGTTATGATGATATGATGATGATGATGATGATGATGATGATGATGATGGAGAGCAGGTACCTTAATACCCAATCAGGTAGGTTAAAATATAACTGAAACCAAAAGTGGACAAATAGTTTTCGGAAACCTATTATGAGGCAACAGACTCGCAGTAGACTAGTAGAATAGTCACCCGGTTACAGGGGGATATAGGTTTGGATATCTGTTGGGTGGACTGGGTTTTTATTCCATATACGATTTGTCCCTCTGGTTTCTACATCCCCTCGCAAAGATTAATGCTTCTTCTAAGATCACCTCACTATCCCTAACTCTAACGCTTCGTTAAATACTCTACACTCCTTATCAATTTTTCTTTTAATATCACACTTACTTAAACTCATTGTGTTGGCAATAAATAAACCAAATCAAGTCTTGCACGATCGTGACTCCACAGAACGAATGGTTGTGAGAAAGTCTATAACTGTGGACCACATTCCTCTTCTTCATTCATATTTAGGCATGGGCAGGTTTAAACGCTCCCGCGGGCCGTATGTTTGACACCTCTGTCATTTACACTTCTACAGAAGATTTACCACTTCTTTGGTTTTACCTGACAGCTTGCAGAAGCTAGCAGATGCTATCAGTAATGCCAACATTGTCTGAAAGTCACTTTTGCCAACATATTTGGAAATAACTATTATTTTATAAGTATTACTATTATTATCACTAAAATATTATCAATCACTCTTAACAATACTTCCCTAAGGATTATAGAATAATTGTATTTTCTATAATCAAATTTAAGAAAAAATAGTCTACTAAATCTATTCTAGTTTTTCTTTTAACTCTTGTGGCAATCACAGGTTAAATAGAGCGTGAAATTATACATTTAATGGTATTATATTCAGTTATATTTTTGCAACGGGCCTCGCATATCTTTAACATAAATAAATATTTGTGACAATAAAGAGGAAAAGACATACAAAATGTTTGTGAAATAATATAAAGTTTAAATTTTGTAAACATGAGTATTAATACCATTTGCCATCCAACCGGCAAAAAGGTAGCCTACGTCACCAACTGCCAGCATAGCTTCTATTCAGTGGCCATATTTGTTTTTTGCATCTTAGGCCACTTTTAACAAGATCTTGCTTTAATAATTAATTTGAATTAGGTAGCAAATGCAAACTTCAAAGCTATACCAACAACCAAACGTTTATTTTCATAAGCCAAAACCTAACAATTTTAAATAAATATAATAACAATGAATTATCATATAAAACACAATTAATAAAACCACGTGCATGTGTCCACAAGCTGAAGTGAACAAAATATGTTACTGTTACTGTTACTAATTTTATTACAAATTTTAATAATACAGTGTCTTTTTTGAATATTAACTCGGTTACTTAGTAATCCGTGTGTTCTTTTGTGAATATTAGTTCGGTGTGTGAGCGCGTTATCCTTGGAAAATAAACGGTTTTTCATTGATCTTTAAATAATTATTTTTCCAATATAATATTGAAGCGTGTGATAAAAAAAAAAGCGAGTGTTTCTCAGTGATCAATCTACATTATTCGAAAATTCAAGTTTATGTATCAAGACTATAAAATATATCTTTTAACCCCAAGATTGTGTTGTGTGACCACTAGGTTAGACCTCAAGTTTTAGGATTTTATAGTATTTGAAGAAACTCAGTGAAGTGTAATAAAAAACATTAGCGAGTCTTTCTCATTGTTCATTGGATAAATACTAGGCTAAGACTTAAAGTAATAAATTATTGTAGTTTTATAAGGGACTTGGTTAGCTGTTAAAGAGTAGTGAATCTAAAATAGTAAAAAAAAAATTTAGGATAGCTTTTTATTTGTCAGTAGGCCCTACGGATGATATGGAAGGGTTTCCTACAGCCCCGTTGGAAAACACTTAAAAGAAACAAGCCAGTTCATAACAAATACGACATATTTGTAATAATAGTGTTAAAAAGGTTTATGACACTGGTTTTTTTCTCTCTTTGAAATACTACTTGTTCAGATTTTTCACATTTATAATGTTAATAATAATACTTCGACTAACAAATAATTATTTAAAAATTTAAAAAATATGTTATTAGTAAAAATAATCTAATGATAATAGAAACTAATATGGAATAATGCTAAAATTTTAAATATTGTAGAATAAATTAATAATTAATAAATACTAGGCCTAACATTAACATACCAAGGTCAACAATAAACAAAAAATAAATAAAACTCCCATGTATGTTTCTTGTATAGACCTAAATTTCGACTGTCATAAGTTACAGCTCCTAAACATATGTTTTTGCAGATCGTTTGGTTCGGTGTAGGGGTACATAATTTGGCCTGGTAACTTTTTCATAGCTGTCAGTCAGCACCAAAGAAGTCATAAATCAACTATAGTGAGGTAAACTGTAACTATAAACATCTATACAGGACCTATAAGCATCTGGAGAGACTAATGAATATAATATAATATATAGTATTATTAGTGCCATGTTTGCTAGTAATATCGACGTATCCAATGTGGCCTGTAAATTAAATGAAGGCCGGCTTTAATGTAGTTTCTCAAAGAATGTATTGTACTAAAATGGTTTCATTGAACACAATTTGATTATCATTTGATTGTAGTTAAACCTACATCAATTGGTACGCGGACTAAATGTCAAACACTTCTAATCTGACTTAATCGCCGATGGAAGGTTGTGGTTCAAATGTCAATTGTGAATTGAGAGTGGTTTTATTAAATGGTTTACCACTATTTCTCCACAAAAATGTGGGTTAGCTTTAGAAAATATAATATGGTATTGATTAATTTAAAAGGCAGGTTACACTTAACTACCATACTATACTCTAAAACAATGTTCCAAATCGGTGGTAGGTAACGCGAAGGATTTTAGGGGGTAAGCAACATACCATTAAGTTTTAATTATTATTCTTAAAATATTTCTGATAAAGGTAAGTCTGATGCACAAATTCTCACATATTTTGATGTGACGTGGATTTTATAAGCCTTTATTTCCCTCTGTCATGTATTTTCTTGGATAATTACTAGAGATAAATTAACAATTTAGACGAGCGTTTATTTTTTAAATACATCATATGTGTTTTTTTTTTTACTTTCTCAGTTAAAGAGAAAGTATTGCAATCGAAAAAATGTAAACTTCGAGATTATGATAATTTTTAATATTACATGATCCCGAACGCAAAAATGCGAAACGTATAATGTTTTGTCCCTATTACTGTCTGTATATCTATTCCTGGGCTTAGATTCTAAACAAGATGATGGATTTTGTTTAAACTTGATATTTATATTTTAGATGGCTATGTCTCGGGACATTTTTTATTTAAATCCTAGCCCTCAGTTTGGGATCCTTTACTGATTAATGGTTTTTGAAAATTTAAAATTTCTGTAAATAACTTTTACGAATTTGTTTGAAATGTATACCTAGGGAGCATTAGAGATGATAAATTACACTGTATACTTGTATTTTGGGGAACCATTGGTTTAAGAATTGTTTACTGATAACTGATATTTAAAAAATTTGAAATATTTTTAAAATGGCTCCAGTAATTTTGTTTTAAATGGGTATCCTACTATATAAGTTTTACAATATAAATAATTTATATTTCGGCTTCGTTAATAAATTTCATTTAAAGAATTTGAACTGATAACTTATTTTTAAGAAAATTAAATTTTTTAATCTAGCCTTAAGAATTTTCTTCAAAATTTGTATTGGGGGATTATTTCACATGATTAATATTAATGTATGTTTTTTTTAAATAAATTAATTTAAGGGTGGATTCTGATGAAAAATTTTAAAAAGATGAAAAAAATTGAAAATGACTTTAAAGATGGGTATCGGAGAAGTTTTTTTAATAATCAGTAATAATATATTTTATTTTTACAAATATAAATAATTTGATGGTAGTTTACAAACAATTAGTTTTTGAAAATCCTGAAATTTTTTTAAAATTATTTTAATTATTTTGTTTGAAATGTACATATGAAGAGTGTTTATTGTGATTAATAAGATTTTATATTATTTTTTTCTAAGGAAAAATTACCTAAAAGGAATTTTGCTTTAAACTTCTTACTGAAACTTATATTCCATTAGTATATGAGTATGTTTGTTAGATTGTGTCGTACCATTTATTTTATGAAGAGCTGAAGGGGTACGTTGGCTAGGCGCTGGCTCTAGGAAAGACTGGCGATAGTTTTGGACCCCTAATATTATATATTTATTTCATTCCAGACTAACCCTGGTAAACTCACGTGAGATCTTGTTACACTAATAATCACGTGGGGTCAGTGACCCCAGTATGTTTTGAATGCAATCAAATAGGATTTTGAAAAAAAAATCTAATAAAATTGATGAAAATAATAATAATGATAATAATAATAATAATAATAATATTATTAAGCATGATAGTAAAATAATA
Source organism: Timema podura (assembly GCA_033556935.1). NCBI lineage: Eukaryota > Metazoa > Arthropoda > Insecta > Phasmatodea > Timematidae > Timema > Timema podura. Next base: position 32,930,619 of record JAVRXN010000012.1, read on the forward strand.
AATTTGATTTTAATGTAATTAAATATAATTTTGGCAAAATAAATAGTAGGATAAGTTAAATTAATTAAAAAAGAGAACTATCTTAGAAATTGGTATCATTAGACGTCTTCTGTTACACAGTCCTCGCACAGAACTTTCATATGGTCCTTACATTCAAGTTTGTAAAACTTTTCACATGAAAATAGTGTTTTTCTGTCTTTTGCTCTTGGGAACACTTCAAAACTCCCACGAGGGCGCTTCTCTCTCGGCGGTTTTTCAACTTCTTGGGATGGCAAATATCACTTGATTGTCAACCGCAGTTCTCTTGGAAGATGTGTGGATTCTACTCGGGCTTCCATGTGTGGTGTAACAAGGCTCATTCCAAACTCTCGAAGAAACTTTCTTTTCATAATTCCTCTTTCACATGTATTATTTGAAGCAACAATTACTTGGGAGTTTATTTCTGCTGTATTCAGGAAAGAATAAAACAATACAAGAATGCCAGCTACGTGTGTTTCTACATACAGAATATAATGAAGGCAGCTGGTCCACTGTGTCTACACCTTCCATTTGTGTCATTATAACACATCATTATCTCCGGCTTCTATTGTTTTTCCTGTGGATTAATCAATATTATCTCCATTGTGCATAGTTAAAAGGAGGAGGACAAATTTCCATTTTGTGGTGCAGTAGGATATTAATGTATTTCTGTTATCATCAAATCCAGAAATACTGGATTAGCTTGGCGTTGGAGAGGAATTCTTGAGGAATCTCCCGCTTAATTTTTATTATAGTCCCTACTATTGTTAGCTTCATCTCTAAGAGCTCTTCAGCCAAAGGCACGCTGGTATACCCAGTTGTCTGTGGTTATATTTATACTGGAATTCTTTATTGGTTCAACCATACTCATTAAAACATCTTTGCTAGAATGTGATACTTCTCGGTTATAGGTGTTAAACTTTTAGAGTCAACCAACGCAAACACTTTGATTCCATATTTTGCAGGCTTGTTTCTTAAAAAAAAAATTGTTTTTCATCAATTGTTATCATTACATCTGGTGAGTAATATCTTTGACATTTTTCTACCAAGTATTTTAACAGTTTTCTAATTGGAGCAAGCCTGTCAACCATTTCTTTTCATCTCGAGAGAGCAAATCATAAAATCGTAATGCAGTGAGTGAAAATTCAAATATAGTTCAAGAAATAACACATCTAAAAAGCTGCAATCCCTAACCATCTATTGCCCATAGATCTTGAGTACTAGTATAGGAAATTTTATTGATTCCAGCTAGATATAATAAACATATTACGGCTTTTATCTCATTTATATTAGTGTAAAAATCATCCCTCCTCTCGTTTGTAGTTTTGTGTTAGAATGTTAATTGTTATATTGGTGTGACCAACTATTTTTTTTTGCCCAATAACTCATCTGTAAAAATAAGCCCCAACTATCTATAGGTGTAGTTGCACTTTTACATATATTTGTTACGTCTGGAGCATGCATTGGTGGAATTATATTTCTTGCAAAAGCACGAGTCGCTTAATTGTAGGTTTATTCATCCAAAATGCGTGTCCATTCACGATAATAAAATACCTTAGATCATCATTATTTCTTCTGAAATTTCTTCTATTTCGTCACAATTCTGTTCAAATTCACTACCCGATTCTTAAACTTCTAAATTATCTTCGGTTTCTGAGCTTTTGCCTGCAAAATCATCCTCTTAATCAAAATCCTGGCAAAAAACATCGTCGATAAGATCATGCATACGTTGCTTCTCTCTTTCGTAAGACATAACAATTTGAAAAAACACACAGAAATGGAGAATTAAATAATTATAAAGATAATAAACAGGCAACCAATCAAAATAAATAAAAAACAAATGTAAAAATACATGAGATTTAAGTACACAAACTCTCGCCCGGGGTAAATATTACCCCAGTAAAGCAAATAAGACAATAATATTCTGATGCGAAAGCTCTATTCCAACTGAAACCAATGTCACCTTGAAAATAATCCTGTTTTAGGAGGGTACAGTGGAGTAAAGAAACAATAGTACCAATCCTCAGCTAAGTATACACTAAATTCCCCGGCTGGATTAACATTTACCCAAACGAGTGTTCCAGGGCTAGAGTTTACTTTTCTATAAAAAACAAATATGCCTGTGAAACTTAATATTCTATTCATAGCAATTTCATGTCTGAAATTAAAGATTTTTTTTGTAATAAATAATATTACTTATATTTCGAATAAAAGTTAATCTTATATCCAAATTAAATGTTTAAAATATTCGAACCATAAAGGGATACCACCGCTAAAATACATTAATGTCGGTTAATATTTGTATTCATATTTGAGTTTTGATGGTACATTGCCAAAAATGTACTAGAGGAATAATGTTTTTCTGTAGTTGGTCCAAGGTCAAATACAACGATAAATAAACACATAAAATAACTTATGTAATACGTAGAGTGATAACTGAAATTATTCAATGGTGACCTATCAGAAAATAATAAATTGGCTATTGTTTTAAGGCTACTAATTACCTATCCTATAATTAATTGTTGCAATTATTTTATTTCAGCTCATGTTCCTGACATACACCTCCCTTGGGGAGGGTAGGGAGGGTGTTATGATTGAAAGAACAAGTACATGGCATACAATAATTTATTTAACACATAGTAGGTTACATATAAATGAAGTTACCCATTAGTGGGTGTCGTGGTGTATTCTCTGATTATACAAAATAATCCAATAAATAGAGCAGGTAGTAAAGAAGGTAAGCTATGATGAACAATATATCAGGCTCGTCACAAATAGCCTTATTAAGTTGATACTTATTAATGGAGCTTTGTGAGGTAATATTAGAATCAATATAATAAACAAAATTAGGCGGTCAAAATAGAGTAATGAAAACCTACAACAAGGGGAACAAGGCTACTTGCATATTTTCAAAGGTTTTAAACTGGCAGCTATAACTCAGCAATAAGTTAGCTGATTTGGCTTAGTGCTTAAAGAAACAAGGTTGTTGATAGCCACAAAAAGTATATTCACCATCCTATGAATTCGAATAAAAACTAATATAGTTCTAATTCTCCTATATATACACACACACATATCCTGGGGACTAGGCGACTACCATCATAATGTTACTAGCCTCTATGAGTTCGTCTATATACTGCGAGAACGTCAAGACCACTGGTAGGGGCAGCAAACAATATCCCATACATTAGGGATGAATATGTCCCAATTAGGACTGCACTGACAAAATCATAATTTCTCTGAAATGCCCCCTTATCAAAACTTGAATGAAATGTATATATTAGAACGCGGTTGCATTCTTTCAAAGTATCGTAAGGAACCAGTCTAAGTGGCTTTAAATACAGATATTTATAAGTGACTTGAGAGTTGAGAGGCCAATCTTGGACATATCTGGCAAATAGGTAAAATAGGGATTGCTCATAAACAAAGAAAATACGAGGCGATTGAATTGGGCAAAGGCCTAGTTAGGCCATGAACTCCTAATTTCCTGGTGTGGACGTTTCCCCAGTAAAAAGGCAGACTAAGAGTCTCATTCTAGCAAAAATACATCTTTAGAGTGGCTAGGCTTAGTATACAACAAAACAAACAACAAGGAGTTGCTAAGCGACTATTAAGTAATGACTAAGTCATTAGAGGGGTATCCAAAGTTAGTTAACTGTGCCTACACAATATACAGTCAACTGCTCATCCTAATAGCACTAGCAGACTAATGAAGAAGCACGAAGCCCAATAGGTCTAGCTAGACCTACAAGGTGTACACTGCCATCACAAACAAGTTTTGTTCGGAGGGAATCAAATGACCGACAATTAAGCTAGAGATACAGTTAAACATAAAGAATAATTAAATATCAATAACAATCTAAACAAAATATATATATGTAGCTGTATCGTTAAGCGACGGATTACCACATAGTAAAGTAAAGCCAACTTCTTGGCTAGGGTAAACTAATCATAGTCATAATGTGACTAGTAAATATAATCCTAAAATCCCTGTGCGCTAATTAACGGACCATTTCTCTAAGACGAGTAGGCAGACCGCATATTACTCTGGTTAAATTTCCTCCAAGTGGCGGGACGCTACCTGGCGCTGATCATAGCCACAGCTGAGTCCGACCCATAGCGTCCTGGGCGGTTGATAACTCTTGTTTCTGGTAGTATAAACGGAGAAACACAAAGATTTTAATATGTTCTCCTAAGCAATGAATATAGTTCTGTGTCTATTTTAGGCGATACATCATGTCAAATAGGCTCCCCGATTGATACCGACTAGATGGGAAATAAAGGGTCGACCAATCAGTCCGGAGCTACAACGCTAGGAGAAGTGGATGCCTGAAGTGGGTATCGGCGCATGCGCGAAGAGCAGGTGATGAGAACCAAAACTAGAAATAATGTATTTCCATATTTTTCCGTGAGTTACCATTCCAGTAGAGTTAAACGTGGCCCATCAACAATGATCACACAAAACGACTGCATCGGCTAGGGATGTTAAGTCCAATCCCATTTACTGTTCTTGCAGAGTCGTTTTACTTTGTTGGTGGTTGAGATAATTAAGTGTGTAGGCTAATTTCAACTAGCCGGCACATTCCTGATAAAATTCTATCGAATTTAATTAAGAATTGCACCCTAGAATGAACACATACTTTTACGTTTCTAAAAACAAATTTCTATTCAGAATTGAAACTCAATTAAAGTTGTATTTTGTTATTGTGACTTAGTTTTGAATTTTTATTTGGCCAAATATACAAATTTTGGTTATAATAAATTTGTATCTAAAATTACAGTTTCACATTTATGAAATTTAAAATGTATAACAGTGGTACAGACTATGCCACTATTAAAAAAAAACAAGATATTGTAATTTTTACAAAACTTTTATACACGCTTCGATTTACTAAAATCAGGATGAGCAGTTTTTAAAGTTTGATTTATTTAAATTTTGATTTACATAGCATATTTTATCTTACTATACTGTGTCATGATGGATATAGTCAGGTATGTATAATTGAATAATACAGCTATTTTTTCCTTGAATTACATCTCACCTTCAAGAGGAGCAAATAAATAGTATTTATTCTCAAAATACACCTTCCCTACCTATTCAATTAAAGTTCCCTTCAATCATGCTCAGAATAAACAAGACGTATTCAAAGATAAAATGAACTTTTAAAAACCCAATATTAATAGTATGATCGTCTATTTAAACTCCTTTTGCCTTTTTTTTATTTCTCTTTGACGGCAGGACATTTAATTCAAAAGGTGTCGTTTACGGCAATGTGGGAATGAAATATTTAAAACAAAGTGACTAAATGGATATTTGATGTTCTAGATAGTGACCAGGCGTTATGGAGCTTTTGTCATCACGTGAGAGTACAACGTGTACTAGTAAAGTTAAACTGTTTCGTTACGTAACAATAAAGTTAAACTTGCATTATCATGTGAAAGGAAAATGGCGCCTCTTTTACCACGTGACAAAAAGTGGAGCTGGTATCACGTATAGTAAGTGTCGCTTGTATTATCATGTACATAATGCAACTTGTGTTACATAACAGCAAAGTGAAATTAATGCAATCACATCGCATCTAAGTGTACTTGGCACATGTGGAGCTTGTATAATCACGTGACAGTACACTTAAGCTTGTTATAGCATAATACCTTAAAGTTCAATTTGTGTTATAGCGTTGCAGTAAGGGGAAACTTCTGTAATCACGCCATTGTTAAGTTAGCTTGTGTTATCCCGTTAAAAGTGAGACCTGTATTATCACTTGTGCTCGTTCACAATTTACAGTCAAGTCCGACTTGTGCTATTAAGTGACAATGGCTTACGTAAGCAGCTTGTGTTGAGACTACGATACTATCACAGTGAAACACCAATAGAGTGCGCTCCCAATAATTTAATTGTTTATTTTAACACCGCATTTTAATACCCGTTTAGTTAAACGCTTATGGGCTTAGGGATGAGGGAGGCTATATTTAGAAGAAATGTACCCCATTTGCGTGGAGAAATTGGAAAAGCTTTTAGGAAAACCACCCAGATACGACCTGATTCTAACCTTGATCCCTCCGTCATTGGCGGTCTAAATCTATGAGAGAGTAGACGCCTTAGACCACGCGCCACCGAGGCGTGTAATCGTTTAGTGTCATAGGTTAATTAGTTTTGCAATACTTCGATTATATATATAATATAATAACTATATGCATAAAATATGTATTTATATTTTATTTATTTAGCACCGCGTTTACTACCAGTTTGGGTTATACGATTAAGTATTAATTACGCAATGGATTGCGAATCATATTAACTAATCTAAGCTATTTCATCTAATAAGGATGTAGAAATTGTGAGTAATTCAAGCAATCTGCATCTATGTCAGCGTGGCGTTTATGCTTCACGGATAACATTTGAATGTCAAGTTGGGGTTAGAACAACAATAAAATTGCAATATTTTGATTATATTACTACGAAAATATCTACATCTACTTAATTAAATAACCAATAGAATCAGCTATTGTAAATATGTACAACTTACCTAGTTTCCCAATATGCCCCATTCTAAAACACCTTCTTATTACTGGTCAAGACCAGACTTGGAATCAACCCACGACCGGTCCGGTTGAAAAGCGAGGTACGACTGGCGATACTGTACCATATGGCATCAGCGTGGACGTTCAAGCTTCCACGCCGAGAACATTCTAAAAGTGCCTCGAAGGTTCCACAGGCGTCCAGATTATAACAGGTAGAGGAACTGCCACGTCATTTCCCTGCAATGTATATGTACAACCGCAAAAGAATCACACGTCATACTTCCCCTTTGCCACGTGATTCCCCTTATCCCCTACTTTCCTTGGTTTCTTACCTTTCTTCCCTCTGGCTGGGACTGTATAAATGATTGTGAGGTGGCTTTTGAAGGCACTCTTGGAGGGACACTGGACATCGAGGTGCTGTAAGCAATCTAAATATAATCATGCAAGATCACAATTATTTTCTTTTGGCTTGAATATTATCGTTTGTCAAAATTCCGTTTCGGTTAAATTTAATATTTTTAATCTCTGCGACCGATGTAATAAACCTATCGACTAAAATGTCTAATTCAATTTTGTTAGATTTCGAGTCGCGGAAGACTGCCTCTACGGCACTTGTATGTTTGTTCTAGTAATAGATAATAGTATCGAATAGTATGGATCGATTTATTTTGGAATGTGAATTTCAAGAGCTTAAACTCTAAGAGGTATGCTCATAACAACAGTTGTTGATATCATCATATGAAGAAAACTAAATTATTTGTTTCTGCTGGAGCAATATTTTAATTATTTAGGAAAAAAAAGTTTTACTATAAAAACTGCCAAAATACTCTTCTTAGATTGCGTTCCTCACATCACCACCTTAATACGGCCCAAACTATTACTAACATCATAGTAATATAAGACTGGCAAACTCTTATTTCGGAGAGTCGTAAGAATTAGTGACGCAGGGATTGTTGAATTTACTAAAAAAGGACAGTGTTAGTAGTGAAAGAAGAAAATTCTCGCTGCTAGATTGATCGTCGTGCAATAGTGAGTAGACATTCTTCACGTCACGTTTTATGACAATGAAGTTTCCCTCATATAGTCTTACACCTATCTTGTGATGAGATGATTGCCTTGGGAAGAGGACATCGTATTAATTGAATACGTTCTGAACTTTTCCTCACTAATTAAAAAGCAAGCAGGTCAAAGGGGAACGGGTAGGTAGACAGATTCAGGATAAGGTTGAAACTTCTCAAGAAACTTGTCAAGAAGTTGCTAGCTCAGTGTCATGCAAACCATGGTCCGTGGGCCGCATGTGGCTCTCGATGTTATGATGTTTCGTCTGGATGTGATGGGAATGATGATGATTGTGTGGTTTCAGTAGAAGTCTTAAGCCTACTATTAGCCTAATTAATCAGACCATGGTTACAATAGGAACAATTCCCACCCGCTTCGGTGGCCGGATGGTCTAACGCACTACTCTCGCAGTAGACTAGATTGCTGATGACAGGGAGATAGGTTCAAATCTCGGTCGGGTGTACTGAAGATGGCTTAGTAAAATTATTTTCCCACTCTAACTCCACGCAAATTCGGATACACTTCCTATAAATATAACCTCCCTAATCCCTAAAACCATTAGAGTTTATTAGTACATAAGCGTAGGCTATAATACGAACGTGTAGTGAGACGCGGTGCTAAAAAAATTACCTTCGAGGGAAAAAACCTATTTTACCGGTGAGAATCAAATCCGCGACCTCTAGATTATTAGCCAAGAATGTTAACCACTAGACCACGCTTATGTGCTAAATATAAAACAAATGAGATCAGAAGCTAATTAAAATAATATAATATGTGTTACGTTGTATATAGCAAACCATGAATATTAGTAATGGAATTATTCATGGCATGATTGTTTGACCCATTTTTGCGCCATGAATTTCTGCCAACTGATATCCCACTCCTCCCAATGTTTACACTAATGGACAAGTTCCAGCTCCGTGGTGTAGTGGTCAGTGCACCTGACTACGAACCTAGGGGTCCTGGGTGCGATTCTCGGCTGGTACCTTGGGTATTTTTCTTTTAGAAGGGAATTATCTAAACGGTCACCATGGGTTGATAAATTAGGACCTCCACATTCACTGTCATCATTATCATCTCACTTTAGGTACGTGTGGACAACCTCCATAGGTGTACCCTAGGTACACCAGAGCGGAGAATATTCTACATATAGATGACGGAACTGAAAGTCATGTTCCTTCCAGTAAATATTACCATACGCTAAATAATAATTTAAAAATGAGGTAAGGATGAATCAGTTATAACGTAAGTGTACCATCATTTAGGAAGAGGAAAATCTCAGTACACTCAACTGTCATTTGATCCCCGACCTCCCCATCGCTGGTACATTAAAATATACAAGATGGATTCTTTGGTCCACGTGTACAGAGCTGCAGTTGTTTAACATATTGCCAGTAATAATATAACACCGTACCTTTGTCATGATTTTGACTATGAGCTCATAAGTAAAAAATCTGGCGTGGTTTATAAATGTAACATTCATGAAGAAGCAAATTTACTCGCTTCGGTGGCATAGTTAGCTAACACCCTGGTCATCTTGAGCTCGACTGCCTAGGACGGGGAGATCGAGGTTTGAATCTCAACCGGGTGGACTGGGGAGGGTATTTTCCCTAAATGGTTTTCCACTCTCCCTCCACTCAAATGCGGGCTCCCTTCCTCTAAATTCAACCTTACCAATTCCTAATTCATTAGTGTAATTAGTACGTAAGCTCATAAACAGAACGGGTAGTAAAACGCGGTGTTAAATAATAATAAAAAAGAAAGTAAATTTATTTCAATGGGGTTGTGTGTCGCGAGATATAGCCATCTCACTCTTTTACAAAACAGATTTTAGTGCATGCAAACATTAGTACATTGCTTCAGCTTTTGTATAAAACGTCTGTATCGATTTCATGTTTGCTTAAAGTTTCACAAACAACAGTAAATTTTAAAAGATCCCGGTTTAATAATTTGACCTTATTTGCGTTAGAATACCAACAAGTTGGTTTGGTAAGCTAACACTAGGCGTTAATTATAAAATAAACTTTCATAAATGAATCTTCAAGTTGATATAAAAATAAGCATTTTTAAGATGCTGTAAACATGAATGTTCAGTACTTTTATTTGATACTAGCTATATACTACTAGCTATATATATTAGAAGGATGAATAACTAGTAGACCAACTAGTCTCAAATAAAAGTACTGAACATTAATATTTCTAGCATTAAAAAAATGCTTATGTTTACATCAACTTAAAGAATATATATAAAGAGTCAGTATTGAATGGGTGTTGAAGGAGTGCGGTTTGAAAGGGAGCCCAATAGGTCAATGTGAAAGAAGCTTCTTACGTTGGTTTGGGCATATTGAGAGAATGGGTGCGAATCGCGTGACGAAGCAAATATATGAAGGTAAAGTGTGTCGATCAAAATAAAGGTGTAGGCCATGAAAGACGTGGCTACATTTCGTAAAATAATGTGTGAAAAAAAGAAACATTTATAGTTTTAAGAATAAAAGAGCATGTAGACTAGGTGTATTGATGTTGTTGAAGCGAATTAAGTGAGTATGGATTAAGTGAGGATGGATTGTTGTTTATTGAGATATTTACAGTTTTTTGCCTATCCCATAAGGTAACGGCGTGATTATGTATGTATGTATGTATGTATGTATGTATGTATGTATGTATGTATGTATGTATGTATGTATGTATGTATGTATGTATGTATGTATGTATGTATGTATGTATGTATGTATGTATGTATGTATGTATGTATGTATGTATGTATGTATGTATGTATGTATGTATGTATGTATGTATGTATGTATGTATGTATGTATGTATGTATGTATGTATGTATGTATGTATGTATGTTGTATGTATGTATGTATGTATGTATTATGTATGTATGTATGTATGTATGTATGTATGTATGTATGTATGTATGTATGTATGGTATGTATGTATGTATGTATGTATGTATGTATGTATGTATGTATGTATGTATGTATGTATGTATGTATGTATGTATGTATGTATGTATGTATGTATGTATGTATGTATGTATGTATGTTTTAGTATGTATGTATGTATGTATGTATGTATGTATGTATGTATGTATGTGTATGTATGTATGTATGTATGTATGTATGTATGTATGTATGTATGTATGTATGTGGGATGTATGTGTATGTATGTATGTATGTATGTATGTATGTATGTATGTATGTATGTATGTATGTATGTATGTATGTATGTATGTATGTATGTATGTATGTATGTATGTATGTATGTATGTATGTATGTATGTATGTATGTATGTATGTATGTATGTATGTATGTATGTATGTGTATGTATGTATGTATGTATGTATGTATGTATGTATGTATGTATGTATGTATGTATGTGTATGTATGTATGTATGTATGTATGTATGTATGTATGTATGTATGTATGTATGTGTATGTTTGTATGTATGTATGTATGTATGTATGTATGTATGTATGTATGTAGTATGTATGTATGTATGTATGTATGTATGTTGTATGTATGTATGTATGTATGTATGTATGTATGTATGTATGTATGTATGTATGTATGTATGTATGTATGTTAGTTGTATGTATGTATGTATGTGTATGTATGTATGTATGTATGTATGTATGTATGTATGTATGTATGTATGTATGTATGTTGTATGTATGTATGTATGTATGTATGTATTGTATGTATGTATGTATGTATGTATGTATGTATGTATGTATGTATGTATGTATGTATGTATGTATGTATGTATGTATGTATGTATGTATGTATGTATGTATGTATGTATGTATGATGTATTAGTATATGTATGTATGTATGTATGATAATGTATGTATGTATTGTATATGTATGTATGTATGTATGTATGTATGTATTGTATGTATGTATGTATGTATGTATGTAATGTATTGTATGTATGTATATGTATGTTTGTATGTATGGGATGTATGTATGTATGTATGTATTGTATGTATGTATGTAATGTATGATATGTATGTATGTAGTAGTATGTATGTATGTATGTAATTTGTAGATGTATGTATGTATGTATGTATGTAATGTATGTATTATGTAATATATATGTACAAACAGTTTTCAACAGATTCGGAGTAAAATTTGATCAATTATAAGATTTATCAATTATTTGAAGATTATATTACATTAAATTAACCTTGAATATCCACCAACACAAATTTCTATAAATACATGAACGCTAAGATTTTTTTGACCGATTTAACCAAATTAAAACTAGTGTTTCACCAAAGAACAAGCTTCTAAATGGAAAAACTTTAGTGAAACCAATGTGGAGATCGTAGGATGAAAAATTGATTTACCTCAAGTATACTTTTCATAAAAAAACAGACAGTAATATGTGGTGCTAAAATAAATATTACGACACAATCACACAAACTTTAACATAGTGTGTATTATAACTTAGAATAAAATGTTTCAAAAGTAGGTTTTCAATAAAGTTGTCCTCTAAAAACAAACACATCATCGTGTAAATCACAATAAACACTTTGTATATATAATTATTAAACCAATTGTCTAGATATTTTTAGCAAATTTCAAACTTCAAAGATAAGTTTTTTGTAAGCTAGCCTAAAATTTTTAATTTGAAAAATATAAACTTATTCTTATTTATCATGAAAAACAATACCCAAACATCAATTTTTAACTAAATCTTCAAGGCTAAAAATGTTTCAAATTTTCTATAATTTGTCGTAAGTTAACCTTAAATTAATTTATTTTAGAAAAATAAACAAATATTATTGTTAAACATGTAAAAAAATCCTCTGATACTGATGATTAACAAAATCGTTTAGGCGGTTTAAAAAACCCTAATTTTACAAAATTCATTCATCGGTAAACTACATTACTAAATAATGATTTTTTTAGATAGAAAGTCAAATGAATAAATATACATACTTACATACATTTGGCATTCTAAGAAAATCTTTATATATATATATATATATATACATTTGACTTTCTAGAAAAATCATTATATATATATATATAATAATAATATAAAAAACCTAAACATATACCCATTATAAACCAAATCACTAGAGCAATTTTTTTTAAATATTCAAATTTAAAAAAATCCAGTATTCAGTAAACTACCCTTAAATGAATTTCCCCTAAAAACAAGTATACAGTTTTATCGGTCATTTCAAACATTCTCCAGCTATACATTTGAAATAAATAACTCTGAGTCATTCTCAAAATATTTCGTATTTTCCAGAATCAACCATCCTTTAACCCCCTAAATATCTTAAACATTGTCATTTTTGAAAAATGTGTAAACATATAAAACATAAAGATTCATCATAATCTCGAGGGCGAACATTTTCATGTGAGAAGGTAGAATACACAAATTGATGAATTTCCCTCAAGGTGCATTAATAAATAATCCTTATCACAGACAATATGACTCTAAATAAATATACGTAAAGGGCCCTACAAATTATTTGATCAAATGACCCAAGTAGTCGCCAGTGAGACATGTAACACTTTCATAATAAACTAACCTATTTGAATACCTGTCTGCAGGCCTATATACTTCTAAGAAAGTTTTTAGGTTAAACACTAAGTTAGATATAATTATGTGAGTCCCCGGGCAATCATTGTTCAAGGTCTACCAATTATAGGACGAGTTCTCGTGGGGTCACTAATGAAAGGGAAGAAAGGAGTGGGTGGAGATAAAAGTGATAGAGTGTGAAGGATTAAAGAGGAAAAGAGAGGAGTGGATGAAAAAAAGTAGACTGAGATGAGAGAATATATATATATATATATATATATATATATATATTATGTAAAATAGAGTGGAGTGATAAAGAGTGTGGAGTGTTATTGAATTCACATTAGCGGACGATGAACTGTCTGAGGCCTTAAGACTTGCAATGAATTCGGTCGTCGCTGACAGAAAGGTTGAGATTATAATCCCGGCTGAATGTATTGGGAGCGGCGTTGAATATGGTGTTTTTTTCCCCCGTCTTTTCACCATTCTACATTTCTCTAAACTAGGTTTAAATTCGTTAATACATGTTTGTTTTTATATATAAATATAAAACTAGTTTCACTCGTACTAAAACATAATATTCTTGATGGAATTCCTATTAAATATACTATATATATATAGTTTAAAAATCTACAGGAGGCCATACAAACATTAAAAACCATTGGGGAAATTTAAATGGATGTTAGTACACAATATGATCGTTTTAATCTAACATTCTTAATAACATAATCACAATTGGGGAGTAGATAAATATAATATGTGTCTAAAAATACTAAGTATAAGTTACCTACCTACTAAATAATTACATTATTAAAATATATACTGTATATATATGAATTTTGTAGAAAAGCGGTTCCAAAACTTTTTGAATGGCACACCACCCCTAGAATTTCTGTAATTTGGAGTGCCAACAAGATAGTTCTGAATATTTACTATTTAAGTACATTTTTAATGGCGCCCAGAAGTATAATAACAGAGATTGCATAGTTGTCTGGCCTAGAATCAGTGCTGCAACCCCTCCAAACACTTTTAAAATCTGTTTTACCTTTGATTAGACTTGGTCCGAATATATGTATAAGATTTGATGAGGCCCATATTTTTCTGAGTTTAATTTGCGTGTTTTCTTTTGCTTCTTATGGCGTACCATCGGTAATAACTGTACGGGTACCACAGTTTGGGAATCGCTGCTCTAGATGGTTTTGAATATGCTAGCTATGGTACAGAATTTATTTTAATTGTATATTAATGAAAAAATAATGTTAGAGTGAACATTTAATTAATAAAATTATTATTTCTATTCAATTACTAAAATAATTTTTCTTTAAAGAAAACGATTTTTTTATACTATAAAAATAAATTTCTTACTCTGAAATAAAATGAAAGCAAAAAATAATTTGAAGAATCACCAAAGTGAAAATAAATTTCATCTTTTTATTCAAGAATCGAGTTCTTAAAATAATTAAACGCCAAGAAATAAAAATGTGGTTCCATAAAATTGAACACGAAACACAATCAATTTAGGTGGAAGCTTAGCTTCATGTCTGATACAAATTGTTTTGGAAATGTCCGATATTATCATCGGATCCTTTCTAACAAATTGGTCATCAAATGGAAATGTTTGCAGAAGGTATGTGGTATCGAAAGAAAAGTATCGATATTGAACGCATTAAAAGTATCGGAAGAAAAATATCGATACCGTAGTAGTATCGACAACAGAAAGAAGCCTATCGGTATCGAAATTTTAATCTGAAAAAATGCTTTTTCCAGCTAGTAATAATAATAATTTCAACTTTTGCATCATAACTCTATTTACATATTTCTGAAACATTGAAAATTATAATGATTCCAAATACTTTAAATTTTAAAGTTGCTTCTTTGCTATCCAACTTCTTAAAAACTTATATAATTCACTTCTGGGAGATGACATTTTTTAACTACATTCGTCGTTTATAAACGCTATCAAGATAAATATTGACAAACCACAGAAGACCGGGTGTCCTGCCCTGCTTCATCTGTTTAAACAACGACAAAAACTTGTATGCTTAGTTTGCTTGGGGCACCGTTCAATTCAGTGAGTTAATTGAGCTCTACAAAAGCTTATTTTGTTTAGTTTGTGATGAAAGTGCTCATTGATAAAGGTATAGTAGACTGGTCGCCACTCAACCCATCAGGTATCAGGCTGTATTGATAAACAAAGATGATGAATTATGAATTATGATGAACTAAAAGAAATTGAATACTAGAGCTGCTTCTGGCTTGTTATGAATAAAAAGATTTAGAATTGAGAAAGAGTGTCATTTGTTCTTCCTCCACAGTCTTAGCATGAGTGAATGCTTAGTTCCAGAATGAGTGAAGATAGCAAAAAGTTGTTTCTTTCGATACCGACCCGATATTGGAGTGTGAATACTAATATCAGTAAAAGTATCGATAAAAAAGTATCGATACTTTTTCGCACTCGTATGCAGAACATAGCCATATCTAAAGGTGTACGAAGAACTTTTAGTTTGAGGGGATGGAGGAGAAGTGGGAGTAAATGTAAGGGGGGGGGGGGGCCTAGCAAAAAATTACAAGTGAATACACATTATCACACTACCACTATGGTTCAGATATCCTGTCCACAATGAATAAAGCAAGCTTTTGATGGTTTTCAAGTGTAAAATATCTTCCTCTTGAGCTTTTATCAAACATTAAAAACCCTCCTCAAGCTCCACGATAATGTCTTCTAAGATAAGTTCTGAGCCTATTCAAGGACGAAAAAGATCGTTTATGAGAAGTAGTAGGTTTAGGCAATGTCGTTAATATGTTTGTATCATTATCTAAATGTTGAGATAAAATGATGTATATAGCTGAGCTAATCAATCGATAAGTGTATTAAGGCTATCAATTTTTCTCACCTTACTATGCTAGATTTATAAAGTTCTAACACAAAAGAAAATGTCACAAGTATTTGATAAACAATTCTATAAAAGCCATCCTTAAATCACGTGAGGGTTTATTTCATGATTTTCGACACCCCATCCCCCTTGTAAGGGATAGTAAGATTTTCTGTAACCAGTATGTCTTACGTAATATTTTACGACTTGGTATATTAGATTATTGTAATCGCTTGGTTATTTTTAGACATATGTGTTGGTAATATAACGAGTTATATTAATTATATTTCTATAAAACAGATAAAATTAATGATAAAAGTGGAGGTAGTCAATGAATTAAAAAGAAAAATTACAGATTTTTCCGGCCTTTTTTTTTTTTGTCTTGCCATAAACATGGACAAAAAAACTTTCGTAAGATTGATTCTGACCCCCTCCTCCCCGTTTTCTTACTTTCGTAATAAAACGTAATAAAATACTGAAAACCACAACCACCAAATCCCCTTACCTAATTTTAAGGGTTCGTGGCAAAAACATGATAACCCTTAATTATTTAAATGGGATATTTTCATTATTTAAAGGTTTATAAAAACCTGAAATCTAACTATAAAAATAATAAAATATTCATGGATATTAGTTATCCTCAAGGTCTTGACTGACTATAAAACAACTGTTAGTTCAAGTGGTATGCAACCAGAAACCACTGCTAACATATTTTGTCGTCAACTGAGGGTTATCATGTTTTTCCTCCGACCCTCTAGTTTAAGGACAGATCCTAATGGAATTGCACGGTCTTTTGAATCGGAATTTAGAAGTGTGATGTCAAAACAGTGATTTTAACTTACAAATGTCTGGCACCTTATCTCAGTCTTTCTACTACTAAGCTAAAAATCCCGGGTTCGATTCCCGGAATGGCCGAAAACTACCTACCTTTGGGGAAATGTTGGTTTCCTCTTTAAATATGATGAATTAACGGCCGGTGGCTGGATGTTGTATCTACTCTAGATTTAAGCTAATTTGTAAATCGTGTTGTGAGCTATATACTCAGTCAGTTCAAGGAGTCCACGTTAAATACCTTAAATAAAGTTTTCAATAAAAGGGAAATATCTTATTATTATTATTATTATTATTATTATTATTATTATTATTATTATTATTATTATAAAGGACTTTATTGTTATTCTGTTTTTATTTTACTAAAAAATATTTCAAAGGTAAAGGGTAGGTTTGACCCCAGGATCCCTTCCTACACCACTTACACTACACTTATATAAATTATAATGGGAAAGAGGTATTCCTCCTTAAAAATATTTGTCCGGAAATGTCTAAATCTTATTGGTAGTAAAAAGTTCCTTCCTTTAGCCAGGGCAGCAATGAATAATATTAACGTCATTCTTTTTTTTTAATCTTCTCATATTCTTCAGACAAGCTTAGGTTATTCTTAAGGATAGCTTGTTCCTAAGTTCTACTTAAATTATTTGGAAAGTTTCTCAAATAAACGACGGTCTAACTTTACTTTTTAGATTAACAGATTAGATTTAAAAAAGTCTCAACTTCAAACATATCATTTGTTAAGTTCTTGAATACTTTAGAGATATTATTTTACATAATCCCCACTTTTATGTTTTTTCATCCGATGTCCATCACGAAAATACAATAAATCCTTAACTTAATTACGTTTTTTTAATTATTATTGCATCACGTTTTACGTAATTTAAATAAGCAAATAGGGTAGTTCGTATCGATAAACTTCTCGATGCTCTATATTTGGTTACAAAGTATTTATTGATTTATTTTGAGCCAATAAATTGTAAGTTAGCAATTACAACGTCTGTGGTATTAAGTAGTTATAAAAACAAACTAAAGTATAAATCCCATGTTTATGTTGTTGTTTTTAAGACAATAATCATACATATACATTATATGGTACTTTGTTCTATATCAAAAAATCTGGGTATACTCTGTTCATTTTAAATAGACTTGTATTTTAACACTAGTTTTTAAGATTAAAAATAATTAAATCTCCAAATAGTAGAGTTAAAACTAATTTTTAAATATTTTTATAAACTTAAAATAAATGTATAAAAAAAATTAAAACTTCAAGTAACAGAAAATTCTATTTAAAACAAAAAGGGGGGAGGTACAGGAATAACAGTCCCCCACACCAGCCCCTGGGGGCTCTCCAGGGAGGATACTCGTAGATTAAACATACAATTTAAAATTCAAATTAAAAACTACATTTAATTAACCTTGGACGTGTAGTGGAGGGGGAATGGGAAGAAAAAACACTTCTCATATTTTCTATTCGGGCCAACACATGACTTATCTTTTTAACATCGTGTCTCAGTACCCTCTCGGGATGTACACCTATGTACTAATCAAGCTAATATCTTAGGGACGAGATGTTTAAACTTATATTATTAGTACCTACATTTGCATGGATGGAGAGTAGGAAAACATTCAGGGAAAGCCATCCTCAGTAGACCCAACTGGGATTCTAGCCCCGATATTCCCATCAGCCAATATTGTAGAATGATGCCTTAGACCACGTGGACAGAGAATCAGGCTCACATAATAACTAAAAAGAGGATTAAAACATAGGTACGGTTGTCATATAATAATTATTTACAACAGGAAATAGTCCATCTGATTCGCTATGTGAAACCAGTGGAAAGTAATACATCTATTGAATAGTAAGGAAAATCCTGAAGCACTAAACCAAAATAAATAAAATAAAAATGGGGTGTGGCTGTGTCATGGACACGGCCGTGTGTTGTACGTGAATACGTTTATGTAACAGCTGACGATTAAAACTCAAACGAACATCGTAGCTTCTCCGAGTCAAAAGTTATACTAATTGCAAATCTCGATACGCAGCAAAATAACCTCAAAATGGCGGCGCTTCCCCTTCAGCCGCGCGTGATGCGTCACTGTTCTCGCTTATCGTATTGAATTATTTGACCCTTTAGCTATCCAGTGGTATAATTTAATTTGGATGTAGAGGAAAGATTCGAAACTACAACACCAAACTGTATTCCCCGATTTTGTTATCATTAGGTTTCTTGGATTGCCCCCGTATGGTAGCAAATTTAAAGACGTATTCACGTCAAAATACGGTGCCAGGGATTAACCCCTAGCCCAGCGCCGTACAATTATTTCGAGTTTAGCTAAGAGCCTCCCAAACCACCCTACAATAACTTGCTGAAAAGAAGCGTTGGGATCTCAGGCGACGAATAAATTAAACAGCCCTATCAAATAAAAGGAATAATATTGACACAAATCATCTCTGAGGAAAACAGGCAGTAGTTTATTTAAAAACAAATTTATAACAAATAAAAATAAAATTTGAAAAGAATCAAACCCGGGGCAGTTGCGTTCCTACCGTATCAAATTTGAAAAATAGTTATTTTCAATATGTTTTGAAATTTAGAACTATAAACCAGCAGATCCGTCCGTATTTACTAGTGAAACAATTGATTAATTACAAGTGGACAAAATTAATAATCATGCCTTGTTTTAGAAAGAAAGAAATGTAAATTCACAATTGCCATAAAACAAAAATTGCAGAATGTTTGGATGTTTATGTGGACTTTAAAATATGCTAACCGGAATGTAGACCTCACGAGAGCACTCATGAGCACGCTAGCGCTAAGTGAGTGAGCACTGTAAAATGAAAAGTAGTGGTTGTTTTCACCTTTGATATGAGTCATTACTTAACGTGCTTCAGCCGTACTGTGAACAATCAAACTATAAAATGACATATTTGTAAGTAAAAGGCTGAGGTTATGTGCCTTAAAGGAGGTGGAAGATAAAGATTAAGAGCGTTCATCATAACAGGTCCAGCTCAGCTTCCGGCTCGTTTGTGTGTGTGTGTGTGTGCACGCGAGGTATGGGAGTAAAGGGGAAAAGAAAAGGTCTACGATATGACAGAAATGTGTGCAGCAGGGCATTCGAATTTGAATGACTACTCGAAACTTTTGCGATCACGATGGGGGACAAAGCTAGTGACAAAGTTTCTAACTAATAACTACAACATGTCCCTATTATGAGATAATGAAGATTTGTGGACAGTGATATTATCTATGAAGCCATTCTAAAATAGTCAAAAACAGACTTTTAAATGCAGTTTTCATCCAAACATCATTTAATATTTCAACAGTTTTCAGCATTAGAAACTTCTATTAACTCTTTATCTCCGTTAGTGTTTAATAATAAATTATTCACATGCAATATTGTTGGTGTAAATTTACGAATTCTAGCCTACTGTATCACAGAGTTAGTTTGCATGTGATGCACGCTCTTAATACTAAATTCCACTTTTGGCTGAAATATAAACATAATTTAATTAGTGTAATACAACGTATAATAAACACCTACGTAGTCGACGCTTAACATACAAATAATAATTAACAGCTCGAATTTTAAATGATATCGATTCTTTTCTAAAGAATTTACATTAAATTAAACCCCCGTTTAAATCCACTTGTTATTCTTCTGCGATAACGTTTGTTGTTTTTGTATCCATTAGAAGAAGTAGAAAGGAAATAGTAAGAAACATCAATAACAATTATAGTATTTACCCTTCTTTATTAGTATTACTAGGATGGTAACGGATGCTTTCAACTTTTTGGTGAGCACTGTCTAAATCCTGAAGACATAACTTCTGACACTATTTAACCTAGTTTCAAATTCCGGAAAACACTTCTATTTGAATCTCACGTCCTGTCTTTATGGATGATCCATAAACCACGTGCCGATTTTTTTCTTACCTCTTTGACACTCTTCCCTTCCATGTAATACCAACATGTGGGACGTAACTTTTCACATCAATACTGAAATGCATTATTTTATTATTAACGTCGGGGAACTTAAAGTAAGTTCTAAACTTGACTTTTCTACACCGTACATATTCGGAAATCATCTATAACTATATATATATATATATTAACGGTAAAAGCATTAACAATCTCCACTATACTAATTACCAGTCCCACTGTCCAGCCAAAGTAATCTCGGAATCCAGAAGACCTAGGAAGCTGAAATTTTACAGGCAAGTAGCTCCAAGCCCAAAGGGTGCAGGAATGAATACACGGTGGCAAAAAAATTCCCATGGGGGCGCACGAACCGGGGGCTAGGGGGCTTTCAATAAACCAAATTTGATAAAATCTCGAAGCCAAATAATCTAGGAAGGTGAAATTTTTCAAGCATGTAGCCCCTAACCTTGACGGGTGAATACGTGGTGGCCAAAAATTAACATGGAGGGGGCCTAAATGCTTTTTTTTTAAATTCGAAATAATAAAGTCGAAAACGTTAAGAAGACCTATGAAGCTGAAATTATCAGGCAGGTAGGTAGCCCCTAACTAAAAAGGGTGCAGGAATACTCGGTGAGCTAAAATTTCAACAGGGCCCACATAAAATGAAGAAGAATACTAAAAAAAAGTGTTTGTAATTAAATCTTCAATTAAGGAACAGTTTCACACTTACATTGGAGTAATTATTTTATCTACTCTAGAGTCTTTGATTGAAATGCACCTCCCAGATTTTTAGGGTCAGTAAAATGATTCCCATTCGTAATATTTTTGTCAAACAAATGCCAATGGTACACACAAAAGACCAGAAATTAAACCATTGATTTTTAAACGGGTACTATTCTAGTAATATTATATTTTCAACATTAAAATTTAAGTATAATATGTGCTATGTATCATACTTTTAACATTACAACCACTCTTATTAAATAATTCCTTATTATTTAAATACATTTTTCACTGATGAATATCGAACAGTTCATCTTTCGTAGGAAGAAACTTATTGGACAGTTACAAAAGTTCTTAAAACAGTTTTCATATGTTTACACGTTAGGTCATGTTATCTGCAGTTGTGGTTTTCGGTTGATATTATCAATACTTTAGCGTTACCTCACAGTCCTTTCTTAATTTAATTCCAATTTTATGTATATTTTTATTTTTCACTACAAAGTTGGATTGTTGGGATGGTGGGCGGAAAGGTAAACAAGTTAACTTCGATTTTACTTTTTTTTATTATTACGATAAAATACACTTTACTAATGTTGTATTTATGGAAGGAAGGTTTTTAAAAATCTATCACTGTAATAAAAACACCATACCTACAAGTTTAAGAGTAATGGTTTGATTATTTATCTAACTATTTGCACAAAATCCTTTATACAACAGTAACATCTCAATTTCGCAAGCAGCCATCACGGTACAGCCGGTCACGTGATACACTAGCGGGAGTCGAGAAGAAATAGTCAAACCAGTTATATAGGTCTTTTCAATGTACAAATCGAGCTTAAAGGTACTATCGATATTCACCGTTGCGTTTGACACTCAGTCGACCATAATCGCGAGAATGACGTCACTCAGGATGCGAATTTACCCACTTTGGTGGCCGTATGGTCTAAGACACAAATCTCTCAATAGACTAGACTGCTAATGACGGGGAGATCGTGGTTCGATCCTGGCCAGCTGCAATGAGGGTGATTTTTCCAAAATGGTTTCCCACTCTTCCTTCACGAAAATGTGGATACACTTCCTCTAAATTCAACCTTTCTCATTCCTAATTCATCAGCATAATTAATAAATAAGCACTTAACCCGAATGAATAGAAAGATGCGGTGCTAGAAAAAAGTGAGTTTGAACATAATGCAGATTTATACTTTTATTTGTTTTATTTAGTTGAGTTAATTTTAATTATTTTAAGCTAATTACGTTAACATGATATAAAGAAAAGATTAATTAATTTTTCTAACCATTACTTTATTTCTTTAAGTTTGCTTATCAAACAATCTATATTTTTAAGCACAATCTAAAGAGATATTATTTAATCTATGTTTGGAATGGAAACTTTGGATTTCTACCTGGCGCATTTTCAGGTGTTGGGCCCAAGCATTACACATTTAATAACATTCGTAGATTTATATTTTTACTTAATTAAAATTGATAAATATTAATCTAAATTTAAGTATATATATATTCTTAAATAAATAAATAAATATTTATTTATTTATTTAAGAATGTATATATATTTATTTATTTATGCACAATGCCAATAAAATAATACAAATAATATACTAAAATGTTACGAAAATATGTTTGTATTTTCTAAAATTTATTTTTAACAAAATCCCACCTTATAATTTGTATGCAATATCTAATAAACCATACAACTACAACTCCTTAAAAATCTATTAACGGGCGAAATCAAAAGGGGGCTCAGGGGCTATAGTTAAAATAAAAAACCTTATATATGACGTATGAAATTAAAATTGAAGGATTACTCCAAATATCAAAATAAATCTTTAAGTTTAAAATTTCTTAATGGTAGTTGGAAAAATCGGGAGGGGGTTGTTTTAAATTTCAAAAATTAATAGACACAACTTCTTCTCAGTGTGGTAAAGAACTTAAATTTGGAAGGAATGTATAGGGACACTTAAAATAACCAGGAACCTCTGAAAATTTTGAATTGAACCGCGTTAAATAAGAAAAAAGGTTGGGGAGAGGTGTATATACCCCTCCCCGACCTTTTTTTCTTATTATATATAATAAGAAAAAATATATAATATAAACACTCCTATATGTGTGGTGGAAAATTTAAATTTGACAAGCAGGACAAAATATATAATAATTAATGCCCCCGTAGATAACCAAATAGAAATTGGAATACATAATTGGGAATTGGATAAATGGCTGGAGGGTAGGGGAAAGTTAACATTTCCAAAACAATACAAAGAACAACTTTTTTGTGTGGTATATAACCTAATTATGGCAGGCAGGTTTAGGGACTATTCCAAATAAACCATACAAATCTGAAAATTTAATATTCCAAAATGGATCTCCAGATAATAGGGAAGGATGAAAGGGGAGTTATATAAGTATAAAAAATTTTAGGTGGCGTTAGAAAACTATAATTTGTCAAGAATGTAATTGGATCACTCAAAATAACAAAATAAGAGTTAAAATATTTTATTTTTATAAGTTGGGGCTAGTGAAATGGTGGATTTTTAAATTAGCATTGAAATTTGTCAGGCAGATCTAAGGACCACCCCTAACCACAGTGAAGGGCTGAACATTCTTAACTTTCAAAAGGAAGGACTAGAAAATGGGAAGAGGTTCTTCTCAAAATACTCCAAATACTTTTCAGTATAGTATAAAATTAAGATTGATATGTTATCAAATGTTTGGGACAAAGATAAATAACCAGAAGCGTTTGGACATTAAATTTGAACTGGCAATTTCTGGAACTAAAACTATAGACCACTTATCGATGTGGTAAAAAGCCCAGAAGCCCTAATTGTTTTAAATGTCAAACGACGAAATGGGATGGGGTTGGGGTATTTAATGGGAATGGGAAAATATTCCAAAACTTACAGAAAAAAATATTTTGCTATGGTAGAAAATAATGATCTCACGGATAACTAGAAAAGTATGAAAGTTATGTTTCAATTTTAAAATCAAGTTAAAAATTTGAAGGAACACCAAGAATTACAAAAGTTATTAGAAAAAACATTTTAAATGTAGTCGAAAATTTAAGTATTTGCAATTGGCTAGGACGATCATCCCAAATAATACAAAAATATTGAAAATTTAAGCTTGGTTCCAAGAAATGGGGGATAAAATTTTTCTAAAATATTAAGAAAAAAATTAAAAGTGTAGAATAAAATTGAAATTTGTCATGTAAGTAAATATACCTTTCTGGATAACCGAGCTATGTTTGAATGAATGTAATTTCAAAATTATTATTATTATTATTATTAGCACCGCGTCTTACTACCCGTTCGGGTTATACGCAAATTTCAAAATTTAAAACAGTGAAATGTAAGAACTCGAAAATGATACAAATAATGAAATATACTATTTTTGGTGGGTTTTAAAATTCAACTTTGCGGGCACGTAAAATAGCCATATCAGATCACCAAATAAGTGTAAAATTTTTAAATAGGAATGGGATATCCGAAAAATGTGAGGGTGTTGGGAGGAGAAGTAAGGCTTTAAATTGTATAGAAACAAACACATTTTGGTGGGGTATAAATTTTATATACTAGCAAGTAGCTACAAATATTACCTCCAGATAATCAGCAAATAATGAAAATTTGAAAACTCGTTCCAAAATAAGGGGCTCAAATTTTCACACTTTATTAAAAAATAAAGCTTTTTGTGGTGGAAAATTTAAATATGGCATTTATTTGTGGGGACCAATATGTATCCATAACAATTCATTATTTAATGCATGCTGTTTTTTTTAACTGTGATGCTCTTTTTACCCCATTTTTTTAATTTAAAATGTATCTCCCATCGTTTTACTTCTCTTCTGATCACTTTTAGGCAAAGATATTACATTTTTAAATTAGATCCCTATTTTAATATTATGTTTTTGTCAACCCGCCTACTTTTTACGCTTATTCACATAATTTAAACTATTATAGGATTGATATTTTAAAATAATTTAAAATTTTGTTATTTTTGTTAGGTTAATTTTATATTATATTTGATTAAAAAAACAAGAATAAAGCTATTTAAAGATTCCCCACGCGAAGAACTGGCACACCGGCTAGTACATAATACATAGAAAAAGTGTCAAACTTTTAAACATTATCTATGACTATAATTATATATATATATAACTTTTTTCACAACCAAGCTAAAAGAATTAAATTCAAGTTCTATTTTATTCAGTGTATGGCATTAATGTTTGTACTAGAGGTGAAATTGAGGCTGTGTCAGGGTAACATAGTTATATAAACGTTAATTATATTGACCAAGTTAATATCCAGAGATATTTTCAATTAATGTTTTAAAATGGACTATTAGATATATGCTTTTTTATACTTATATGGAATGTTTGAGGCTGCCAGACCACGCATTTTTATTTGGACCGTAGGAGTGGTGGGCGTTAAAATCAATTACCCTCTGGCACGAGTTATTTAAGTGCAGCTTTGTAATTGCTCCAGTGTGAATTTTAAAAATGTAAAAAGGAAATAAAAACTGGGACGGTTGGTAGAGTTTATTTAGTTTTTATAAACTCTATTTAAAAATATTAATGAACTATTTACCCTAACGTTATCTATCTCTACACATGAATATGTTTTCCTTTCTTAGCTTACATAATTCCCAATTTCCTCTTAACCAAACATGTGACTTGTAGTTTGAATTAATTTAATCTTGGATCGCACATAAACATAAGGTTGGCGGCCAAGGATGGGGGAAGTTACTGGGTTTGACGTCCAGCTTTTTTTTTTTTTACTGTTGGCCTACTACTACTACTATGTTCTATTACAAAATGTGATGTTGATAAAAAATATTAAAGGACATGGAAAATCTTAATAAATTTACTTAGACACTCGTGACAAAACGAAGTATGCAAGGAATGCTTAACGAATGGCCTGACTAGCCTCTAGGTGAATCTACACAGCTTATGAACCTCGGCACCCTGGGCTCGACGGTAGCCCTCCAATACAAGTACTGATAATCTGGTGTCCTAATGCTCGTAGGCCCAAAAAC
The DNA here is from genome assembly GCA_033556935.1 of Timema podura. Taxonomy (NCBI): domain Eukaryota; kingdom Metazoa; phylum Arthropoda; class Insecta; order Phasmatodea; family Timematidae; genus Timema; species Timema podura. Next base: position 32,957,154 of record JAVRXN010000012.1, read on the forward strand.
GGGCAGAGTGACTCCCTAGACTCGATGGCGATTAGTCAGCCTGTTAGCCTGGATCACTATTATTTATCCTGGCTTCTAGCCTGATTTACCGTGAGGAATGCTGACACTCTGTTTATGTTGTCAGCGCATATGTTCTATTTGTTTACTAGCTAATCACACTCCCTTGCAATACTAGTTTTTTCATTCACAATCCAAAATACTACAAATGCTAAACAAGCACACGCCTCAGTTTAGGCCGTGTCGATTACAACTTTTATTATACCATTAGTACACGTAATTTATACAATACCTATATGTTTAAAGCCAAAAATATAATAAAAACATATCCTAAATTTGAATATCCTTATATACAAACATAAAATCTTTTATATGTTTGGAGCCAAAAAAGTAAGGCAAAAATATAAAATAGATTCATAAATTCAAGCACACTTACATAATTAATATAATATATTGAAAGATAAAAATAAATCTTGAAAATCCAAATATTATTTTTTAATTTATTAAATCACAAAACTACTCACATAAATATATAATCAACAAAAATCACACACACAAATATACATTTATTGGATTTTATCTTGTACATTTTTCAATATAAAGCCATTCATTTTATTACCTTTCCTCTCAACATATCATTACATTCTTTCTATACATCTTAAAGTCTCAAAACTATAATTTATCATATTTATTTTTATTATTTGTAAGTTTAAAAAAGGTATATAGTAACTAATTTAATTTGGGTAGTTTAGAAAAAATGTGTCTTATTGAAGATTGACAAAAAAATAGTTTTAACCAATTTAACTTGCAACATGACATGAATCAAGGATCTGTTCAACTTCATTTTTATAAACCTTATACTAGTCCACTGCTTGCGTCATCAAATATCCTAATCAGTCACTTCTATCAGAAATATAAAAGTGAAACCTTGTACATATTCCTAATTTGCGTGACAGTGCATTATTTTAAAATTTGGGCTAAATCTAAGTATAACGTGGTGCGCCGTGCAGCCCTTGTGGGTTTAAACATATCCTACATTAGCCTGACGGCATAGTCGGGAAGAGTTATTTTTATCACCGCGTCTAACTACCCATTCTGTTTGTACAACGATGTACTAGTTGCACTAATGTTTAGGGATTGGAAGGGTTTAATTGAGAGTAAGTGCACCTGCACTTGCTTGGAAGGAGAGTGGAAACACTTTTAGGGAAAACTACTCTCAGTTCACCGACCGGGATCGAACCCCAATTTCCCCATCTTCGAAAGTCCAGACCAACACTAGAGTAGCGCATTAGACCATACGGTCACTGAAGGCAATCTATGCTGCAGGAGTAAATGCCACACCTTAAATTTTTATAGTATATTAGCGTGGTGAAATTTGTTTAGAAGCTTTTCGATGCTGCAATCATCCCAATGGCATAATATAATATTTAATGATTAATTTTCGAACTGACCTATGTGACAGTTCTTGGATGTATATATATTTATATAAATATATATATATTATATAATGAATAATATGTAAATAATAAAGTATAACTCCAAAAACTAAGTTTGACTCAAAGAGTCCAAATATTAACAAGTGTATAAATATATATATTAATATATTTATATAAATATTAAATTTATATTTATATATATATTTTGTGTGTGTGTGAATTACATGGCATTGGCTTTGTTTTTTTGAGAATAATAGGAACATACCTGTTCATGTTCTTTACACCATTGTTACAACCCATTGGTACTATCCACGTTTAATTACATTACTGGGGTAGGGATGAGAAAGCTAACATTTAGTTGAAATTTACCTACATTTGCATAGAGGGAGAGTGAGAAACAATCCAAGAAAATCCATTTTCAGTTCAGCCAGGATTTGAAGTCCCTTCATTTTCTTTTCCATCACTGGTGCGGATCCCAGTTCTTGCTAAACCAGCAATTTAAACAAAATTGCTTACAATATTTGGACATAAATAAGTATAGAATAGATTCTTAAAAATTAGAAAATAAATAAAATTGGAGTTAAGTTCTTACTCTAGTACCTGCTTAAGTTAGACAGAAAACAGAACCTACCCACATTGGAAAATTACTTTATTCGAGCTAGCATTCATAGAAGAATGACACCACTGAATTACATCGTTTATTTTATTCCTTCTCTGGCTCGAGACATCATTATGAATACATAAATTAATTGCGAACGTCCCAAAGTCTCTTGTTAAAATGACCTTTATATTCAGTTCTAAAAGAAGAAAATATAATTATAACACGTTTACATTCATTTATTAAGTCTTTTAAATGTAAGAGTTTTTTAGAATCTTCTAACTTGTCAATTGGTGTTTTTTAACATTGAATATTCGGGTTTCACATTCATTATCTGGCCTTGGTTAAATTCTATGTACGTTGAAAATATAAAATCATGAAACATTAGTTGTTTACAAATCCTTAAGTTGCTTCATTCACAAAATAAATTTAAATACCTTTTTAGCTTTTCATCAAGTATCGTCACAGCTATTTTTTATATAAAAATAAAAACACATGAACTAAATTTGGTAGTTAAAGTTAATTATTAATTTTAATTGGTTTTTCTATCCTGATTTTACTTCTGTACATTCAATATCTACTTTTACTTATTTATGTATACTCTACAACTTTGTGGAATGCTAGCAAGATGCTACTAAGCTAAATTGCGGATTTAATTTCTCCTAAGATAACTTTATGTTGTAGTTCGTTTGTGTGTTATTTGTATGTTTTGTATGTTATTTCTAGTTAACTTTTACTTTTACAATATAAACTTTTCTTAATCGCGTTATCGAGACTAAGAATATGTTTTCCAAAAGTTAGTGGCAATTCTTCTTTTATTTTCTATACATATCCAAGCAAATAAAGCTCCCATATATTGTCCATTCACTTTTCATTGAAATATTTTGCAAACTTTTTACTTGCCTCTTCTTTTTATAAGAAAGCTCCTTAATGTATCATCTTGATTATCCTTCTTAGCCACCATCCAGAATATTTAGAATATGTATTCTGGTCTCCCTCGTTATCCTCTGAAGAACAGCTTTTTCTGTAATATTTTGGGTTTTGTGGGAATATATTTTACATATTAAACGTTATTTAAACGTTACTACGACCTTCATGTAACTCACATATTTTTATTCCTTTGTAGAATATTTTTTTAAATATATATAATAGTTATTCTTCTATACCTTCCACCCATCTTTTTCCGGTACATTTAAATCGATATCATAATTCTACTTTATTATTTATCATTTAATTCAGATATGAATTATCAATTATTTTATACTTACCCTAATAACCCGAACGTTTTCTTACATAACTTAAATAAATTAATCAAAATTCATATTATAACTGTAAGAGCTTTAAAATAAAATAAATACTGTCGATAAATCAACTTAGTGGAAATAAGTTCTTAAATAATATATTTTTTGTATTACATCTACCGCCATCTCAAATAAAGACAGACATTAATATTTATTTTTGATGGGATAGTAGGAAGATTTAATTAATTTTAATAGCCCTTTTATGGCATAGTTATATTTCTTGGGAGCAAACAGATGGTACAAGAAAAACATAAAATGACAGAGAGCAGAATGTCAGTGTAGGTAAGCATAGTTTTTTTTATGGTATACTGGATTTTAAAAAATTAGCTTGCAGGAGCCCAGCCAAAATATAGGTTAAGAACAATAAACCAGGAACTCAAACAGTAAAACATTTTTAATTCATAATATTCTATTAATTTTAAGAAACTGTTCATCTTGTATGCTGAAGTTCTGTCTCTCATTAAAAGGTGGTTGGTTTGTGTTTTAAGTGATAAGTTATTATTTATAATTAGTTGAGAAATTTTTAATAGAATAAACAATTGTATTATATATTAATAAATAAATATTCCAAAACGGAGTACAAACTTCATTGGACCTACTAAAGAAAACAGGGCAATGTAAAGGAAGTACCGTGGATACATAAATTATATGGGAACTTGAGTAAATTTCTAATGACAGTAACAAAGTAACATAAAGAAAAGATAAATCTACATTTAATTGCCATATAATTTCCTCTAGTATTATATCAGAAATAAAGAATATGATTATATTGACAAACACATTTTTAGCCACCCAGAGAAAAATAAATAATATGTCTTGAAGATAGAGACCAACAATTAATAGTTTCCACTAATAGTATATCAGAAGACTACTACTATATTCCCAAACATATTTTAGCTATCTAGAGCAAAAATAAATAACAAGTATTAAAGACAGAAACTAATAGCTATTTAATTTCCTAGAAATGGCATATTGCCACTCACAAAAAAGTTAAAATTCCATCAATTCAAATTATTTCAAAAGTCCGAAAGGCACACAACAACAATAATGTGCTTGACACATACTTTCACATAAAATAAGTTGCCAACAAAAAAGTCCTTATCCTAAATCAAAGCATAAGTTCATATACACAACTTCAACAAATTTATTCATTATTTACTAAAAAAAAAAATGAACATGATGTAAATAATAAAGTATGGATCCAAAAATTAATTTTTACTCAAGATTCCTAATATTAACAAGTACTATTTCATGAATTCTAGGTCAAAACAAAATTTAATAGAACTAAAGATCTTAACATATATAAATTATATTTCCATTATATTTAACTTACGAGCTAAAGAATTAGCTCTTCCTCGAATGAACTCCCCACCAAGAATGGTTGCCCCAGAGAAGGATAGAGGGGATCTTAGGTAAGGGGAACAAAGGGAGGTAATAAGGGGAGGAAACGTATGTCGACTGTCAGGGGGCGATTCTACACAACAGGCTACCACGTAATCTAAATCGAACATTTGGAAGAATGTGACGTCATCCCATCCTTCTCGAACATTGGGGAACTGTTATGAAATGGAACGTTGTTCCAATTACTCTTTAGTTCGCCAATAAAAACTCAACTCTTGTCGCGGGCGGGAACACTTGGATAGTCTTTAGGTGAAGTGTTCGTAAGAGAGGGATTGACTGGAATATATGATGAGTTACAAACTAATTTGATGTTTCCCATTTTAGTCATATTTTATATTTGTTGTTCCTTGTATATTAATTAATGTACTACACTTCTTTTATTTAAATATTGATCAATACTACTCAATGTATCCAATATTACTGATTATATATAATGATTTAAATTATCTTAAGGATACGAACGTTAATAGTTTTTGAAAGTTTTTTAAGGACAAAACATTATTGCGAATTTCGATGTTGGATTAAGAGATATCTTAGTTGCGAAAGATAAAACATATTATGTTTGGTTAGGACCTTTATATTCTTACATGATCTGAGCCCAGAGTAATGTCAACCAGATTGATTTACATCCTAAATATATTTTTTAGTTTTTACGAAAGAAGAAAATTATAAAATTACATTTTCTAAATCATTAATATACTATTTTGGCAGAAATAAAATGTCATAAATGTGATTATATATTACAGATTGTATAATGTTTATATATGATAAAAAAAATGATTGTTGGTATATTTTATGTTATTAATTGGTGTTTTGGATGGTGTTGATTACTTAACTTTATTAGAACTTAAGAGTTTTAGGTTGTATTCAAATTCCGTAACCAGCTAAATAAAGTGGGTAAAAAAAAGGAGTTCAGAACTTAAGGATATTGTGGTACCCATTAAAAAAAATAAAAACATTTTAAAAAACTTAGGTTCGCAAACCCACTTACACAGAGATACAGGTGATTTTGTCTTTCGGTAATAAAAAAAATAGGATAAAAAATCAAATGTTATTTGAGGCTACATGGCACAAATTTATTAGCTTATCACTAAAAAATGGTGTTCTACATGTTGTCCTTCCATTTACAAACAAAATCACATCTTAGAATCATATTGCTGCGTGCTATTTAAAAAAATCCCTGACGTCATTCGAATAGTCTGCAACCTTTGACAACCCGCTGTTGTAAGTCTGATAAATCATTTATTGAAGACGAATACAATAAACCAGTTTTCAACTGGAACCCATTACGCCTTCTTTTGCGGCCCGCGAATTTTCTTGGAAATATAATCTACTGTAGTACATTGATAATTTTTCTGATAAAAGGAAAGTATTGGACTCACGTGGGAAAATTCCACGAAATCTACTGATATTCTTTCAGTAATAAACTTTACTGCGCTCTATTTTTATAATAACGTGTGTATTACGTGAGTCCTATATCCTTCCAGCCCTTAGCCGATTATAATGCGGCCCACAACTATAATCGTGGATTCAATCGTGGCCCTTGGGTACATTTAGGTTGGAAACCCCTGCACTAGCTTTCAAAAAAGTACAAAGGATTACTATCATGGTTCATGGAAGGGTGGGGTGGAGGTATGGGGGGAGGGGGGACACGTGTGACTGCACATTCTCGACGACCTATCATTGACTGTATATCTATGAGTGTCGGTTTGTGGACCTAGGTCTACTAACACATTTTTACTACTTTATTGTGTTCAAAAGAGCATCAGTTCTGAACTAATTTTTTTCTAAACAACCTGTATTGGTATTCATCAAAACTTCTTCTGATGACCCGCCTCGGTGGCGTAGTTGGCTAACGCGCTAGTCGTGTTGAGCTCGACCGCCGAGGACGGGGAGATCTAGGTTCGAACCTCGGTCGGGTGAACTGGGATGTTTTTTCCTAAATGGTTTTCCATTCTCCCTCCAAGCAAATGCGGGTTCACTTCCTCTACATTCAACCTTCCCAATTCTTAATCCATTAGCGTAATTAGTACTTAAGCGTATAACCCGAACGGGTAGTAATACGCGGTGCTAATTATTATTATTATTATTCTGGTGATGCTAAGTTACTTAGTAAGGAATATAATAACTTAACTTAGTGTCACGTATATAACTTAATAATTTAAAATTTAAAATAGGAGAAAAGTTTTTTAATATAATTTTTTATCTCAAGTGTCCACTACACTTCTTCTTCCCGTGTCATTGTGAAGGAACAATGTGGAAAGCTATTTATTTCATGGTTGTCGGTACGCATCTTCGGACACGCGGAAAAGGCGTAGCTCTATTCTAGGAGGATTTACCAGTAATATGAAGGTCGGATCTATAATCCCAGCCGGGTAAACGGATATTGTTTTTCTCTAAATGGTTTTCCAACCTCTCTTGACTCAAAGTGAGGCTGTGTTCCTTTTCAATTTTACCTTTCTAATCCTTACACCATCTTTACACATTCGTATATTTCGGATGAGTAGAAGGAAGCAGTGCACAAAATTAGTTCACAAAGTTTGTATCTATTCCTCTCTATAACTTCGTTTTTCGAACATTATTTTAATTATAATAACTAAAACAAATTTAACACTTAATGACATAAAATCAGAACATTTTCACTCTTAATGGTTATCATTATGATATTATTATTACTATCATCATTATTATTCGTTTCCGGCATTGATAAAATAGTTACATTTGCAGTCTATATGATTATATGGAGATGTATCTAGAAATTTTTGTATCTGTCAAAAAGCTAGTATCGGATTGTCCATCACACCATATGTGGAGCATGAAGTTCGCCTTCCATATGTAATGATAGTGATAGTATGATAATCTGACGTAAGAATGTGAAATAGGGAACAAAGCATGGTAGAGATATACGATGGTAGGGAAATAGGAGTAAAAAGAGAGAGAAAGAGAGAGATAAAAGTCGTTGGGGGAGAAAATCAAATAAAATGACGGAAGCTAAGTGAAAGTATCTTGAATTGTAAACCAATTAAAAAGTTCTTTCCTTGATATTCGGCCTTTAGATACACAAATGTGTTAAATTTATACACCAACTTTTGGGTCATGCATATATAAAGTCTAGAGAAAATGTTTAAAATATTTAAAAGTAGTTTTATTTTGAAAACTAGAAAAACTATTTTGTTGACATTTTATATATAGGCTATAATTAAATTATCTGATTACTTTTTTCAAATAAGTAAAAACATACTAAATTTTAAAAAAGGAATAAAATGTTAAGGATTAATTTTTTGCCTATTAATTGTTATTAATTAATTATCATTTGAAATATATATATATTTTTATCTTTGGTTCGAAATATATTTAATTTTATCTTTGACTTTATGCCATTGTCAAGACTTCATCAATATGTCGACTAAAGAATAATGGTAGCTTTGCCAGTTCGAGTACCGGACAAGTCAAGGTTACTTAGTATTTCAGAATGTTCAATCAATACATGTTGGCAAAACGTTATCATTAGCACCTTGAGTTTACTTACCGTTGTCCTAACGTGCTATACGGTGTGATACAAGGGATTATAAATTATTTATAAGGCCGATCTTGGGTGTTAGCTTGTGTTAAGAGCCTTAAAAACAAAATGTGCTTAAACATAAGAATGGTGGCTTATTTTGATGCTGTTTGAACAGTATATAAAGGAGAAGGGAAGGAGAGGGAGTTAAACCATACCTCGACCCTATTTTAGGATAAATTATTATAAAATAGGTAATAGCAGCTTAGTAGGATTTATCTGGTTCATTGGACTCAGTAATTTGTCACTGCCTACCTGTGATGGGAAAGTCAGCAATAAAATGGGAAGTCGAATTTGGCTCACTAGCTGAGTAAAATCAACTTTACATCAGAACTTCATCGAACTAAGAAAGGATGACCCATTCATATTTTCTATAGAAAAATTACACTATGGTTTAATTTGGTCCATTTTGTTTGTTAAGTAGGACTTGCTTAACTTTAAAGTTAAAAAACACCGTTCACTTTCTGAAGTAGTCATAGGAATAGTTACAAGAATTTATAATGCTTTTGTGATTTATTTAAATGTATCACCCATTCCAAAATACAATTTAATGCTTTCAAACATCCAGGCATGTCTTATTCTGTTATTTCTGATCTAGATTAAAATACTTCAAGCTCTGTCATAATTTTTTTTTATCAATCATTGGAAATGCACTGATAAACTAGTTAATAGCCACTACTGGTACACACTTTTACTTTATCTCTATCTTACAGGTAGAGAAAGTATTGTGATCGTCAAAAAAATCGAACTCGAGATTTTGATGAATTTTGACGTTTCATGACTTCCTGAATCCGAAAAAGTGGTTTTTGAATTTCCGTCTGTCTGTCTGTCTGTCTGTCTGTCTGTACCTCCAACTAGAGCCTAAACTATTTTACCGATTGAGCTGAAACTTGATATCTAGGGTTTTCATAGGGTTGCCCCGAGGGATTTTTGGAATTGGATATCTACCCCTAAAATTAAGGGTAGTTTACTGAAGGGCAAAAATAGAAAAAGTCGATTTTCTCAAAATCGGCTCTAACGATTTTGATTAAATTTCATTTATGAACATAAATAAATATTCCAAACAAAATGGCTACTCTCAATATTTCGGCAAAATCGTTTTAAGGGCTCCGGTCTGATGCGTAAATTTACATTTTTTATAATAGCTCCGAAACTATTTGAGATATGAAATTACTTAGCATTACAAATATGTATATATATTTGTAATACAAATATTTTATTCGAAACATATTTTTATAAAATCAATAACTTTCAATATATACGCAATTATATATATATTTTTAACTTTTTGGGCATTAAAGCTTAAGTATTGCGACCGTAAGAAAAACTAACCTGAAATGTTGATGGATGTCGACGTCTCATGACCCCCCGAACCCTTAAAAATAGTCTTTGCAATGCCGTCTGTCTGTGTGTCTATTAAAACTTAAAATTAAGGGTAGTTTACTGAAGGGCAAAAAGAGAAAAAGTCGATTTTCTCAAAATCGGCTCTAACGATTTTGATTAAATTTCATTTATGAACATAAATAAATATTCCAAACAAAATGGCTACTCTCAATATTTCGGCAAAATCGTTTTAAGGGCTCCGGTCTGATGCGTAAATTAACATTTTTACTTTCTCTCTATCTTATAGGTAGAGAAAGTATGGTGATCGTCAAAAAAATCGAAGTCGAGATTTTGATGAATTTTGACGTTTCATGACTTCCTGAATCCGAAAAAGTGGTTTTTGAATTTCCGTCTGTCTGTCTGTCTGTCTGTCTGTCTGTACCTCCAACTAGAGCCTAAACTATGTTACCGATTGAGCTGAAACTTGATATCATGGGTTTTCATAGGGTTGCCCCGAGGGGTTTTTGGAATTGGACATCTACCCTTAAAATTAAGGGTAGTTTACTGAAGGGAAAAAACAGAAAAAGTCGATTTTCTCAAAATCGGCTCTAACGATTTTGATTAAATTTCATTTATGAACATTAATAAATATTCCAAACAAAATGGCTACTCTCAATATTTCGGCAAAATCGTTTTAAGGGCTCCGGTCTGATGCGTAAATTAACATTTTTTATAATAGCTCCGAAACTATTTGAGATATGAAATTACTTAGCATTACAAATATGTATATATATTTATAATACAAGTATTTTATTCGAAACATATTTTTATAAAATCAATAATTTTTAATCTATACGCAATTATATATATATATTTAGCTTTTTGGACATTAAAGCTTAAGTATTGCGATCGTAAAAAAAACTAACCTGAAATGTTGATGGATTTAGACGTCTCATGACCCCCCGAACCCTAAAAAATAGTCTTTGCAATGCCGTCTGTCTGTGTGTCTATTAAAACTTAAAATTAAGGGTAGTTTACTGAAGGGAAAAAACAGAAAAAGTCGATTTTCTCAAAATCGGCTCTAACGATTTTGATTAAATTTCATTTATGAACATTAATAAATATTCCAAACAAAATGGCTACTCTCAATATTTCGGCAAAATGGCTTTAAGGGCTCCGGTCTGATGCGTAAATTAACATTTTTTTTAATAGCTCCGAAACTATTTGAGATATGAAATTACTTAGCATTACAAATATGTATATATATTTATAATACAGATATTTTATCCGAAACATATTTTTATAAAATCAATAACTTTCAATCTATACACAATTATATGAATTTTTTTAACTTTTTGGACATTAAAGTTTAAGTATTGCAACCGTAAAAAAAACTAACCTGAAATGTTGATGGATGTCGACGTCTCATGACCCCCCAAACCCTAAAAATAGTCTTTGCAATGCCGTCTGTCTGTGTGTCTATAAAAACTTAAAATTAAGGGTAGTTTACTGAAGGGCGAAAAGAGAAAAATTTTGGTTTTCTCAAATCTACTCAAACGATTTTGATTAAAATTCGTATCTAGGCGTTGATTAAGATTATAAATAAACTGGCTATTTTCATTTTCCTATGAAAATGATTTTTAGGGTACTTTACAGAAGCGTTAATTTCCGTATCTCCACAACTATTGAAGAAACTAAACAACTTATCATTGCAAAATTGTAGGACTATCAGAAATAAAAAACTTTTATTTGACATATATTTTTATAAAAGCAGCAGTTTCTGAGATATTTGCCAATATATTAATACAATTTTGTGAGCTTTAGTTGTAAACATATACTACTTAAGTCTTAACGCAATAATTCTCCAATGCCATAGAGTAATTAAATATAAGTAAGTATCTAAAAAAGTATGTTATTTTTCCTTAAATCTCTTAGGAGAAATGTTTGCATAGCAATGATCTATCTCCATTTTAGACTCAATAGTCAATATTTACATTTTTTATTGGTCAAAATGTATAAATGAATAATTAAATATCAATGCGATGACTTGAAGATCTGCAACACCTTATAAAATGTTAAAATTTTAACCAGAAATCGAAATTTTAATACGAAGTGTTGACCCTTGTGGAAGACATTAAACTGTTTGAAATGCTCTTAGGTGGACAAAGATGCGCCTCTTTTCTCATTGATTCTATATCATTGTATATTATTTTATGCGTGTTCTTATGTGAGTGGTGATAATACAATGTACATTATTCCGTTCAGAAATCTTACGAGTTTATAGAAAGAGAGAGAAAGTCTGTGCGGTGTGCCGTACCATTTATTTTTTATGTTGGTTGAGGTTTCAGGACTGGAATATCTTTACTCCACACAGATGGTTTTTGAATACGACGCAATCTTTTGTTTGAAATACAACTGTATCACAAATTTCCTTTGACAATTAATATAAATTCTGATTATTCGGTCGTCACATTTTTCTAGGTGTAGTAGATCCTTCTACGAGAATCTCAATATTCTTTCCTCATCTCTATTGAACACAGAGGGTAGCTTATTTCTAACTTCAACTATCGTTTTTTCTGAAGTCTACAATAACAGTATGAATTCTCACTGGATCAGTTTTCAGAATGTATAGCTAATAAAATAATACATCAACGCGAAGCACTAAGAATTTTTTTTACCAAAACAAGAAAGTGCTATTTTCAAGCCACTTAACAAAGCCAGAAGCCATTATAACAGTTCCTGAGCTATGTATTTTCATAGCACCTATCTGTATTTTGAAACATTCCAGAATATCGTCCTTGTAAGTGAATAATGTCTATGTTATCCTGGATTGAAAATTCCATATAATTTGGGAAGGTCAAGGTATTTTTTTATCACATACACGCTCTAAAGCTGCTCTCCTGTTTGTAGAATGGGAAAAGAATTTGGCAATTCAAATTTTAAAATCACCCGCTATATTATAAGCGGCTTGTTTTAGCCATTATTTATTTAATTGGTGGGTAGTTTTATGCATTGGCTCCATCGCTTGTCTGTGTGATCAGTTTGTTGACTTCACGTAGCACGGACTCTCCCTAGCTGAGTCCATAAGACGTAGTAAACGGCCGCTTTGCAAACGGCAGTGACGTCAGGTTGTCATGGTAACCACCCTATGACTCATTAAGAGTTTGGGCTCTGCGACCAGCCGCCCCACAATCAGAGTGACGACGAACACATGCTACTCTAATTTTACTAGTAGGTGCGCTTGTTGTCTCGGTTTGATGCGATTATGTTTTTAATTTTTTTTTTTTTTAGCACCGTGTCTTACTACCCGTTTGGTTTATACGCTTAAGTACTAATTACACTAATGGATTAGGAATTGGGAAGGTTGAATTTAGAGGAAGTGAACCCGCATTTGCGTGGAGGGAGAGTGAAAAACCACCTCCAGTTCACCCGACCGAGATTCGAACCTCGATCTCCCCGTCCTCGGTGGTGTGGCTCGACACGACTGGCGCGTTAGCCAACTACGCCACCGAGGTGGGTTTGATGCGATTATGTTTTTACTAATTTACTCAATAAAATGGGGAAATTATGTAACGAAAAAAGTGATTAATTTATGTTTTTCCTTATGTAATTAAAATATATGATAAAATTGTTGTTGTTAATTTCAAAATATGTTTTGTTTCTTCTTTTTTTTTTTTTGCAGGGGGTGGTGCCCCAGAGCCTTCCCTAACTAGCCACCACTGGCTGTACATAATCTGTTAACTAGTTAGTGCGGCCATTCATAACAATTATCACCCAAAACCGTAGCAAAACCTACTGGTTTTATATTACCGTCTGGTGACAGTGGTAGGACGCTCGGTGTGGGTATGTGTGTGTGTGTGGGGGGGGGGGAGGGAGGGGGGCTGGTTTCCGGGGATGTTATATAGCCGGGGTGGACCAAATATTAGGATAGATAGAAATAAGAGGCATAAATAGGACAAACTTAGATTAGGTGTTTTTTCCGACTATTATTGTATGTAAATAAAACTGGACTAGCTAAAATATGTTAACTAAAGTAAAGAAGCTGTTAAAAAAAAAAGTAAAGAGTGGCTTTGAAGACGAACCAGGGTTGCACAGTGATAAGGCATTGGCTTACAAAACCAAATTTTCAGGTTTACATTTCTGGATTCATTCTGTAATTTGATTTAATTCGAGCCTAGAATCAATGTTGCACATTAGTAGAACACCCTTGTAACAGTTTTATAATTGTCAAACATTTGTATCAATAATCCCTGTTTAAAATATCAATAATAATAATAATATGCAAGCGTGATATTTTTGCCATAAATATATATATATACTAGCGGACCCGACAGACGTTGTCCTGCCCGAAACGTTCGTTTTTCGTTTGGGTGGCATAATTGATTTCGATAATAAAACAAATACTATGTGATCATCACAATTACAAATTCACAATGAACTCCAATTAGTGAGTAACACACATATTACAAATTCAGTGTTTGTCAAGACAACATACAAAATAAAACATCTTTTCATTTTTAACATTTCGCCCACATCTCCACAAATATCAGCTGTATCGAAAAACAAACATAACTACGAATTATTCTCAGAAGTTCAATTATTCATGAACTTTTCAGAAGGTTTTAACGGTCAATTATTAATATTATATTCATTATTATAAATATTGGGGTGGTGGTGGTGGGGGGGGTGGTGAAATTTTGAGGTTACATGTTTTGATATGCAAAAACTCTAAAAAAAAAAAAAAAAAATCCCCCTCAAAATTAAAAAAAAAATCCAAAAAAATCCAAAAAAATCCTAGAACCCGATTGCAGCGCCACCTACCGGATCCAATTGTGAATCTAAACCATCCACGGACCCACTCAAACACACACACAAAATTTCATCAAAATCGGTCCAGCTGTTTAGGAGGAGTTCAGTGACATACACACGTACAGAAGAATTATATATATTAAGAAGATATAATCTTGTTAAACCCTTCCTTCACCTCTGACAAGTTGTGTATTAATCACAATTTGTGAATGTGAGGAATGCCAGGCCTCCACCGTGGTTCGGATTCCACGTTAAACTGTAGGTCCTCCATTTCACCTCACAATCACCCTGCCATTACACATTAGCGTAAGTGCGTATAACCCGAACGGGTAGTAAGATGCGGTGCTAATAATAATAATAATAATAATAATAATAATAATAATAATAATATAATCTTGTTGAGCACTAAAAACACAATTAAAGTATGATTTTTAGACAAAATTGTTGACTCATTTTAAAAAAATTAAAAAACTTTAAAAATAAGCGGTATGTAAATGTCCTCAAATTATTTATATGTTTAAAATGTATTATAAAATATATATTCTTATTTATTATGAAACAAAACTCCCAGTAAACCATTTTGAACTGAACCTTAAATGCCATTTTCGTAAAATTACAAATTTTCTAAAATTTGTCAAATGTAAAACTAACCTTAAATAAATTTATTTTAGAAAAAATATATTAATATTATTATTTATCATGTAAGATAGCCGATTAATACCAATTTAGCGGAAGATGATTAAAGCTATTAAAAACATTATTTTCCACTCGCTTTCCACCCTCTTTCCACGAAAATTCTAGTAGATTACCTCTAAAAGCTTCCTTCCTCGCCCCTAACCCACTAGAATAATTATCATATAGACGTATAAGCTGAACAGGCAGTAGGTCCTCAAGCAAGTGTAGGAAAATGTTTCTGCGGTTTTCTATTCTATCTATCCATCTTCTGTGCGATCAATCAGCATACATCTTTTCTTGTTAAGTCACGTATTGTCACAGTGACGTAAATAATATGTAACTTCATCTCTAGGAGGCAGACTAATGCTAGTGTGGAATGTCACAGGGCTGCGGATAGATGCAGTGGATGGATGGATGGATATATGATGACAGACAAAGATGGTCGATTGACAATAATTAGATCGACCTGTTACGGTTGCCGCGTGCTCTAACGCGTTATTCTCGCAGTAGATTAGACTGCCGGTGACGAGACGATCGAGGTTCAAATCTCGGTCGAGTGTACGGAGGATGTTTTTCCCCAATTTGTTTTTTCACTCTCTCTCTCCATGTAAATGCGAGTACACTTCCTAGAAATATAACCTCCCTAATCCCTAAAACCATTAGTGTAATTTGTGCATAAGCGTGTAACCCGAACAGATAGTAAGACGCGGTGCTAAAAAAAAAGTAGTGAAATAGATTTGGGCTCGTCGTGGAAAGAAGGTGGAGATGTAATCGCGGGGGAGTTTAAGGGCTTAACTTACCCTACTAGCGCCGAGTTTTGCTACAACCCCCGTTATGCAGGGGAGCTGGGTTTTTAGGATGGATTAAACACATAAAATTTTTTATGGTGTTCTCAAACCCTATTATAATGTTTTAAGTTTCACACCCTGCCTATAACCCCCTTCCCCTGCATTCATCCTAGTTTAAAAACTTTGTTTATGGAAGTCGCGAACCCCATGGAAATTTCATAAAAACAATATCTCGCCAAAACACGTAACAAGTATACAATCAATCAGGGATAGTCATACGTGATAGTACTTGAGCTAAAGGAACAAATAAATACACTCCAATTTTTCATAGGAAGGCCTTTTTTTAGAAAATACAAACATACTGTTTGCGGCCAAAGTTGATACCATTTTACTACTTTGTTATATTTAGCACCACGTCTTATTAACCGTTCGGATTATACGCTTAAGTACTAATTACACTAATGGGCTAGAAATTGGAAAGGTTGATTATAGATGAAGTAAACCCACATTTGCGTGGAAAGAGAGAGTGGAAAACCATTTAGGGAAAACCACCTCAGTCCATCCGAACAAGATTCTTATTTCGATCTCCACGTCACATATTCCAGTTTAACACAAAACTAGCGCGTTAGCTAACTACGCCACCGAGGCGGGTACTAGTACTTTGTTAGTGTGTTATTTTATAGATGTTGATAATATCCGACTAAAGTGACAGCTGAAGTTCACATGACTTGACGTATTAAAAATGGACTGTCATGGATGGTTTCTAAGGAGAAGCGGAGCTTATTAAAACCGTTCGTGTGAAATATTCTTCAACCCTCTCTCCATATTTGACCAATTAACAAGAAGTTTAGTAAATTAACAAGAAATATAAATCAAATTATAATATAATTTGATTTATACTTCTTGTTAATTTACCAAACATCAAAGTCAACCTTTTCTTATTTTCAAGTCTAATCTTAAATTAAATAGCGCTCCTAACTTTAATTTATCTTTTAATAATGGATTTCTAAAATGTTAATTATACTTAGGTTATGCTCTACATACCCTACATGATAATGTATGTTCGTGGTTACCTGACCAATAAGTGTTTTACTGAGTGATTAGAACAATTTACAGATAAAGTTTAAATGATCTCTGCTTACTCTGGAAGCATTCGCCACATCATGTCATTCCGTATAAATACATGAAAGTAGAGCAGGGGTGCCGTAATGTGGAAGGTCAGGTGTGAGGAGGCAAAATTACTATAACCATGCTAAGTTAGGTTGAGTAGTAAAAAGGTACGTAAGCATAACTTAGCACCACTCCACTGCTTCACTATTTGATAGGTTTTATATATATATATATATATATATATATATATATATAGGGTCTATATTAAATCATCAATATTTATAATAAAGTTAAAAATACCTTGAATACAAAGTAAAGAATATTTCTCGGTACCAGCAAAAGAAAAGCGATATTTAGTAACCAATAAGATTCAATTTTTACAAAGATAATAATTGTACAGTCATCACTATTTCAACCTAATCTTTATTGCTCTGCTTTAATTAATTGTTTCAATATAGAGCTATAAGTTTATTGATCAAAACATGGGAGCCAGTTTGAATTAAAAGTTTACTTGTAAATAGGCTACACTTATTTTCCTTTTTTCCGCAAAACTAATTAACAATATATTAGGAACTCGTTGGGCTCGTGTGTGTTTGTGTGTATTAATAAATACTATAAGCTATTCAAATAAAGGATGAGACTAATCAAGTTTCTTCAAGGTTACTGGCCGTGAGAATCATTAATAAATCGTAGCACAATTTTTCATAATCATTTCCCACCCACTATACCCAACAATAGATCGGAGGTTGGGGGTTGTAAGGGGATGTACCCATGTACCCACCTCCCTAGTTCCTGTGCCTATGAAGTAGATCTAGTAGCTTGTCTATATGTTAGATAAGACCCTTTCTATGAAATAAGGATTATAGGTACCGTACTTAGAAACAAGAACAGACTGTAAGAGAATATCCGGATCATGGGGGGTTGAGGGGGGGGGGGTAAATTACTTCGTGGAATACCGGGCGAGGCTTACGGGACAATTTTACGTATGAAGAGAGTACAGACTGGAAGTAACGAGGTGGAGTCAAGTAGAACTTCGCAACAAGGCTTAGAGTAACACATGATTGTTAGTTAAATTTTGCTTCTCTACCTCTTTATCTCCAAGGAGCGGGAGATCATATTCTTGGAAGGGAGGATTTATTCATCGTTGTTGTATTATTAAAACCAATGTTCTTACCATGAACACACACATCGCATCACAGTCCTTTATTATGGAGAACCTTAACTGACATCAACTCTAAAGGTAGACTCCCACTGTGGCGTGGTACTGAACCGCGCACCTCTGCGCGCAGTTGCGAATCTTATTCTTTACGTGTATTTAAATGGTGCTGCGTCTCCTCCATCAGGGATTCGGCGGAGAGGATATAACGTGTGAAGGCGCGCAGAACGTTTGAGCGGCTTGCCCCTGTTGAAGAGGGTATTTCATCGCCAGCAGATCATAGATATTCAGACTGATTGATTCGTCGTTGTATCTGACATCCCGGTGATTCCCGCCTTCAATACATTGGTGGAATTGCGTCATTGTGTTAATACTTAGACTATTAGTGGGCGGCCAGACTGGGCAAGTGACTAAAATATAAAATAGAACTCATTGGTTGTAATGAGAGATGGCCAGACTGGAGCAAGCGACTGAGTGCGCACGCTTGAAAGATACAATTTGGTTCTATTTTTCAAGTGCGCGCGCTCGACCCGGTACAGTCTAGTTTACAGGCGCTAGGCAATATTATTGTATGTTAGTTCATTGAGTGCTAGGAAAACTTCTCATTTTGACATTTTTATTAATATCGATAGGTTTAGCACACTTGCTACTAACGGCCTAATTTAATTGGTAAGATCATACACCATACCTATATGTATATATATGTAAAACTGATATGTTAAAATACTTCAATATTATCAAAGTAGGCCTTTACAAATAAGAATCACCATTAGCGTGGAGAGAAGATGAGAAAAATAAACAATAAATCGCTTGCTAAACCCCCCCCCCCCCTCAGTTCACTCAGCCAAGATTCGGAGCCTCCTCGTCAACAACTTAAGAGAGCTATTTGCTAATCACGAGCTTGCTCGCCAGTCTGTCCACCCAGTCGCTTGCGCGCTCGCTCGCACGCTTGTCAGTGTGGCCGAACCCTAAATGTGTTAAAGAGCTATTTAATATGTTAAATGGAGATAACTATTCGTAGGCTGCAGCCCTAATGTGTAGTGACGAATGAACAGGGCTAGTTTCTGAATTATATTCACGAATACAAAGTTGTAGATTCATCTTCCATTTATCTAGTCTTATAATACATTATACAGGATTAAAAACTAATTCAAATGTCATTTGGAGATTAGCTGGTTTTCGCTTCCTTTACGAGCAAACAACAACAAACTAAATTAAAACATGTTTATCTGCATTTAAAGTGAAATAACAATAAAATAATGTTTATAATAAAATCACCTTGGTATAAACTTTGTGCAGCATTAAGCTATCATTAATATTAGATTAATTTGTAAAGATATTTTGCTTGGTTTAAGAGCAATCAGGTATGAAACATCCAATGGGATATGTGAGAGTCATCGAGAGAAAAAAATATTTAGCTAAAAACAAGAAATAAATAAGTTGAAAAATGGCTTCGAAAGTTGAGCATTAATACATTTCCTTTCAGTTGAAATATTTAACAATAACTATTTGTTTAGTACTTTGGGAGTCATTCACAGTCCAATAGGCCTACCTATATTTTTATTTCGTTTAATTTAGTTTGTTGTTGTTTTCTTGAAAGGGAAGTAAAAACAAAATAATCTACCTAGGTAATTTAGAGTTAGTTTTTTGCTCCGCTACTAGTTACCCAAAGTTTGGCCGTTTAATCCAGAAAAATCCCGTAAAATAAAAAAAAAAGTCCAAGTTTCCAGGAATGTTTCTCTTGTTTTTCAACTTCTTCACATAATAAAAATACAATAACATAAATATACCCACCTCGGTAGCCGCGTGATCTAACGCGCTACTCTCGTCAATAGACTAGACTGCCAATGACTGGGAGATCAAGGTTTGAATCTCGGTTGAGTATACTGAGGGTGGTTTTTCAAAAATTGTTTTCCACTCCCTTCTACGCAAATGTGGGCACACTTTCTTGAAATATAGTCTTCCTAATCCCTAAAACTATTAGCGTAATTAGTACATAAACGTGTAACCTAAAATAATAATAATAATAAATAATACTTAGCACCGCGTCTTACTACCCGTTCGGATTATACGCTTAAGTACTAATTACACTAATGGGTTAGGAATTGGGAAGGTTGAATTTAGAGGAAGTGAACCCGCGTTTGCGTAGAGGGAGAGTGGAAAACCATTTAGGAAAAACCACCCTCAGTTCACCCGACCGAGATTCAAACCTCGATCTCCCCGTCCTCGGCAGTCGAGCTCAATACGACTAGCGCGTTAGCCAACTACGCCACCGAGGCGGGTTCCTAAAATATAACATACATGAGAGAACCAGGGTTGCACGCGTGCAAGGAGTGGTGCACGGGCGCGGCGTGGATTCTGTGTGTGTGTAATTTGACATAACGTCACAGGCGCTTCTGGACACTCACTCGCTTTCTCTTTCTCTCATATAGTACATACTCGCTGTTAGCGCTGTCCTTTTTCTACTCAGCATAGTTGCCCTTGCATGGTTAAAAACTAAACATTTTTGTTTCAATTAAATAAGAATGCTATATTATAATAGCATTCACTGATGCCTCAAGATCATATAAGCGAAAAAAAACTTTTTCTGAAACAATATTAAAATGTAAATTATACCCCAGTTTCACAAGGTTTCAAATATATCACGTCATGGGACTCATTTCTATAGTTTGATAAAACAGAATAAATGTATGATGGTTATAGTAAAGGTCATCAATAACGCCTTAAAACCCTCCTCGGAGGCGTAGTTAGCTAACGCGCTAGTTTTGTTTTGAGATAGACTTTCAAGGGCGGGGAGATCGAGGTTCAAATTTCGGTCAGGTGAACTGAGGGTGGTTTTTCCTAAATGGTTTTCCACTCTACCTCACTTCCTCTAAATTCAACCTTCCCAATTCCTAGCCCATTAGCATAATTAGTACTTTAGCGTACAACCCGAACGGTTAGTAAGACGCGGTGCTAAATAAATAACGCCTTAAAAATTTGAAATGGATATCCTTTACACAAAGTAAAAAAAAAATTTGAAATGGAATAATCAAAGGTACAACATGGAATAATTTCATGTTAGAGAAATGACCAAAATAGCTCAATCTTTTTTTTAAGGATTACAGTAAGGTGACCAATCGTCCTCCTTTAGGAAGGACAGTCCTTCTTTTGTAGGTTCTGTCCTTCCTCGAAAAGTGTCCTCCTTCCTGTCCTCCTTTTCGATATTTTAAAACTAATCTGTTAATCTCTGTATTCAGAGAACTAATGTAGCAGTTGAAAGAGTTTTTTCAATTCGTAATGATTTTTGGACAAGTGAGAAATCAAGATTGAATGTTGATATTCTAGCTGCAGCACTTACCGTAAAATTCAATATGAAGGATATTTCTTGCTCCGAAATTTCCAAATATATTGTTAGAAAATGATATATTGACAAAAAATATTCATTCAATGAAAAAATATTCGTTTAATTAAATAATTAAAAGGGATGTAAGCATAATTAGTGTATTTTTGTTTGAATTAATAAAATGTCTCATTTATTTACGTTGTACTTTTTTCTTAAATTTTTTCGTCCTCCTTTTCATTGTAAAAAAATTGGTCACCTTAATTACAGGCAAATATAAAGCACCCAATGCCAGTTGAAATAGCTGAAATACGCGAGTTTTTTTGGACCAGGTTGGTCATAGGACGTTTGGCAAAGTCGTGAAAACACCTGTTGTGTGTTTGTTTACTTTTGATTCATATTTATCCAACCAAAATCTGTTCACTCGCTTGTTACGATGGATGTGAATGTTGACAAAGTTAAACCGAAGCATGGCAACATGTGTGTCACGGATGGTTTCAAACTTAGTAAGTGCGGCAGCTTTTAAGGTGGGAATGTGGGCAACGCGAGCTAAGGGCAGTGTTTTTTTTTAATCTATTATGGAAAACACATTTTGTTGGACAAAATAAATAAAACATTGCTCCAGTAGAAATATAGATCTTCAGTTTCTTCCCATAGTGATATCAACGGTTGTTAAATTAGTCATGAGCACAGCGGCATTAGATGAAAAATATTTTAAATTAAGA
Organism: Timema podura; assembly: GCA_033556935.1. NCBI lineage: Eukaryota > Metazoa > Arthropoda > Insecta > Phasmatodea > Timematidae > Timema > Timema podura. The sequence goes on from JAVRXN010000012.1 coordinate 32,979,354, forward strand.
GAAAAATTGTTATTAAATTCCAGGACAACCTTTAAAAGTATTTCAAAACTACTGAGATCACCATAAGAATAAAATTAAACTATATGTTTGTACTGGAAAAAATATTTGATTTATTTTGACCAAAAAGTTTTGATATAAAAACTGCAAAAAAACTACTTTTCTCGCGTCCCCTACACTCCCACCCTTAAGTAACGGTGAAGTCAAATGTATCTGTACTGTCCGTAAGTGTTGCTTTCATATTTATTGTAAAGCTTCACTCTCAATCGTTACTAGTGTCGAAGGTTAGGTTAGTAATGAAAATGTTGTTTTTGGTCCGAAAATCCTATCCCAGTTGGGCCAAACGAACTCCCATTTACTGCCATGGACCAGTTTCATATCACACCTAAAGTGCGTTGATATACTAAATACAAGACACCCACCTAAATTCAAATGGAATAAGATAGCTCACGTATGAAAATGGCCCATTCCATTGACTGCACCGAACGTCCAGTCTAGATTAGTCTTAGCAAGTAGTTTTTTGGAGGGATTGTTCCAAACGCCCTACTCCTCCAAATGACGTGTTGTGGAGTTTTGAAATGGCATATTGTGTATTGTGACTTTTTTTTTGCACCGCATCTTACTAACTGTTCGGTTTATACGTTTATGTGCTAACTACGCTAATGGTTTTAGGGATGAGGAAATCTATATTTAGATGCAGTGTACCCGCATTTTCGTGGAGGAAGAGTGGAAAACCATTTGTATAAACCACCTTCAGTACACCCAGCCAAGATTCGAACCTCGATCTCCCCGTCATTGGCAGTCTAGCCTGCTTAGAGAATAGTGCGTTAGACCACGCGGCCACCACAGAGGGTGTGTAAAAATTTTATTAAATTTTTAATTCATAATAAAACTAATACAATGATTAGTCTGGATAGTTCATTATTCTATGTTGTATTTGCCGTAACAAGGCTAGTTATTTATAAATTTGCTATGTGCAATAATAATTTAGTTGTACACTAAACAAACTTTTGGATTAAAAATCTAATTCCACGCAACTGTGTTCGGGTGGTCTTAGGCATTACATTTTGTCACCATTTGTAATCATGCCGAGGTTCTATTCATAGCCAAGCTCACAAAGAGAGACCGACACTTAAGTGAGGTTGGTATCACGTATGCCTATTTACTTTGGAGTCCCGGGTTATTATTCCAATCATGGCCAAAGATTTATCAACGTTAAAGTATCGACTGGTGTCGACTATGTGTTGTGTTTGCTCTGATAGTCCAAATACAACTGCAGTCCTAAGACGTGAAGTGATAAATTTAAACATTCGCGACCTAGATTGACACAGATGAAGAATCCTGCTAGTGAGCTGAGTATGTGAAATGATGTATTTCTCGGATTTCAGAGCACATCTTTTTGAAATTAACCCAACAAAATCTACATAAGTAATATATTAGTACTGTCAAAGTCACATTTTAATTTTTCGTTCTTTATTTTATATCATAAGTTAATTTTATTCTTGACTTAGTGTATATTCATGGTTTATGATTTTAATTTACCAAACTATTTACAACCTATCTGTGCTACCATAAATATGGCCTAAAATAATAATAATAATAAATAATAATAATATAATAATATTAATAGGCCTATTTATAACTAAAATTATTATTTCAATATTTATTGACATAAACCAAATTTTAGAAGCATTATAAAATATTTGTACTTAAGATACAACAGCAAACACGATAAATACCCATTTAATTTGATAAGTTTCAGGTGTGAAAACCTTAGACTTGTCTTTTTATAGCGGGTAAAATCTGGCAACACCACGCTTCTTAAGGCCTTTACAGCAACCTAAGAGTGGGGTGCTGTGAGATTTGTTTTAACGTATTAACACGTCAAGTCAAATAACTTTTGATATTAAATTATTAATAGGTACTTATAAAATAACACTAATAATATGGTAAAATTCTATAATTGCTTAACGCAAATAAATATCTTTGTATTCTCTAAAAACTTCATCCTATGAAAATCCTATTATAAAAAGGGATTATACTATTATTAAAAGGAGTTTATTCACATACTATCTAGCACAGGGGTCGGTAAACTGTGGCTTACGAGCTTGAACTTGTAATTAAGGATCTTTAACTATGAAGGAAAAGGTGGCACTATAATTTTTTAATTAATTCTCTTTAAGAGAGAACTTAAAACATTCCCCTTCCCCACAATACCAGCATAATATCTTGAGCTTATATGCCAGCTCTTTGAATTACCTTTTTTTAACTAGATCAAAATTGGCTCTTCATTTAAAAAGGGTCGCCGACCCCTGCAGAACATAGGTTTTATACAAGACCAAGACACCGATTCAGCAGCGCAACTGTGTCTAGTGAGTGGTTGAGTCCTCCATTTTTCACGTCTCCATTTATACCTCAGTTTTAGCTTCTGTGGTGCTGACTGACAGCTCACAGCTGACTTCTGACGGCTTTTAAAAGCTACCAGACCAAATTATGTATCCCTACGCCGAACCATATGATCTGCAAAAACCATGTCTTTATCAGTTGTCACTTCTGACAGTCAAATTTAGGTATATACCTAACTGTTGACTTTCAGAAGTCAGCTGTGAGCTGTCAGTCAGCACCACAGAAGATAAAACTGAGGTATAGTTAGACCTATGCTCTCCACTCAGGCTTTTCTACACAGGGAATACTTGTGTAAATACTCTTAGCCGTCGCCACCCAACTGAGCGAGCACTCCGCTGTAGTAAACGGGTCGTGTAAGACTGTCCCTAGGTCCGCATCTAAGGGACGAATTGAAGGAAATAGGGCACAAAGGAAGAAAGGAAGAAGAGTGGTGACGTGATGGACCGATGGTCGTTGATGTACTGTGCGTCCACAATAGAACGATAAATACGTGTACGAAAAGATGAGCGTGTATACGTAAAAGGTTTGCTGTTTAGTGACCGTGGGGAGTATATGTACTGTACAATTACATCACTTAATAGCGGACACCTCTTGGGATCAAAAGAATGTCCGTTATAAAGAAGTGTCCGCTATTTCGAAAAATACTGTGAAATTAAAAAAAAAAAAATCTGCTTGAACACAGATTAATCTACATGCATTTGTGGCTATTAACTAATACTTTCTGATTTTTGTAATATGCAGTAATATCTGCAGGATAATTATGACTAATTAATACATATATTACTTAACTTACTGCACATATCGCATTATATATGTATATAACAACTCAATTTGCCCCAATGAGGTTTCTTTGCAAGTGGATGTAAACTAATGTAATTCCAGTGTTGTTTGACCGTAACAATTTAAAGTCACCTGTATTGTATTGTATTTTTCACACATTATTTTAGTTTCTCCATACTTATAGGGCAGCCAGAATCATGCAATTAGGCACGATTATGGAAATTAGATGTGCCAATATGCCTGCCAAATTTTATGATTCTAGATGTCCCATAAGTGTGTCAGAAAATTAAAAATTATGTAGAAAATGTACAAAATTTACCTAAAATCAAAAAATCTAGCTCTATCTAATGTATAACCGATGGAGATACGACAAAAAGTATTAGGACCAAACTTGTGGATCTTGCCAAATCAGTGCTGCTGGTGTACTCCGTTTTTTTAATATATCTTACCGTTTAGCTATAAGAGACCTCCAAAGAAAGGTCCACACCGACTTTAAAGTTGCTTCCCCATTTTGAATTTTTTTTCGGGGGTTAGAAATTAAAATCTAACCTTTTGGAATTTTATCGTTGGTTACAGGCTAGACGCTATAATTTTGCCAAATTTCAAGTTTTATCTCATCTAGAAGTGGGTAAACATTAATGTCAGTGAGTGAGTGAGTCGAGCACATGTGGCTTTATACTAGTATAATACGCAGATAAAACGAAATGTGAACAGAAAGCCTTGTGTAATGCAAGGCTATATGTAAGCATAAACACACATTAAACTGCTGGAACAACTCCCGCTGATGGTTCGGAAGGGTGGGAGGTACGGCCTAGAAGTACGTAGTAATTTACTACTATTTCAGAAACTTTTACTAGAGGAGGAAGGCGAGAGTGTTGACACTTCCAAGTGACAATTTAACTACTAATATGTATACAGTTAGATATATGGATGGGTGTTTTCAATTTTTACCACTGTTTAGAGATTACTACGCATAAATATGCATCTCTAGCCGTGTCCGTGTCCGTTATTGAGAACGTCCGTTATTGAGAAGTTGTTTCAACGTAAGAGCCAACGTTATTTTGCCGAATAAATTTAAACTACCCTCTCTAAAGAAGGATCCGCTATTCATAGGTGTCCGCTAAGGGAAATTTCACTGTATATATTGTGACAACAAACAGCTACGATTTGAAAAGTGTCAACAATAAAAATATATAACCGTTGATTCTAGGAACCTTGGTGTATAGAGAATACAAGATAGACTAGAGCTTTTTGAACCAAATCCATTATATTGGGAGATGAGAAAGTTAAGTTGAGAGAAATTTGATGTTACTAAACAGTAACAGTTATGAATTAGCTCCCGATATATTGGCAATATTGTCTCTATATATATACCTCTCATCGGCAGTCTAGTCTATTACGGGAGGGGAGCCTTAGACCACCCGACCACCGAGGTGCGTTTGTGAATACAAACCACCCTCTGTAGAGTTTATTTTACTGTAAAAATGGCATCATAAATGCCGATCACGAGTCACCACGCCCGAGTTCCTGTTGTGACGAAGAGCCGTAAGTCTGAACGATATATTTCCTCCTTCACCAAACCCTACCAACTCTTCGTGCATTAGAATGCGCCAAAGAAAGAAAAGGGGAGGGTGAACATCTAAACAATGGATCTGAGTAGCAGACGCTCCAACACGCTCATCGCAAACTTTGCTTTAAATAAAGAATTATATATAAATATGTATGTATATGTATGTATGTGTAATATATATATATATAAAGTGTAGGAGTCTTCAACCTTTTTATGTCCAATGGCCAAAGTTTCTGTCTTTCGTTGGCTCGCGTTCCGCAATCCTGTAACGACAAAATTACACTTATATATATATACATATGTTATATATATATACACTTTTATATATACAACCTTATATATATATAGGTTGAAGACCCCTCCCTACCTTAGATTATGCGACCACTGAAACAGGTATATTATTATTTTTGGGCGTGGGTGCTACATCTCTATTTACTCAGCATGGATAAAATGAGTAGAATCATGGATATCCTTGATCCACGGGATTTTTGGGTGCGGCTAGAGAGGTCATATAACAAAGGGGAAAGATTAGGAATTTAATGTACAACGTCTATTTTACACTGATTTAGTAAATAATACTGATAATAATAATTGAAAAAAACCTCATCAATGTTTAGTTTTCTATTCAATAAAATATATATTTTTAATAATAAATCCCATAAAAAGAACACACCTAGAAAAAAAATTATCACACATAGATACAAAAACAAAGCAAAATTTAACTCAGATAGTTTTCATCAATAGATTCCTACCCTTATTAAGTTCTAAATTTACATACTCTAAGTGCACTATTAGAAACATCAACAAATAGCATAGCACTCCGTTTCAATTTTAAAATACGTCATAAAAATACATATACATATGCTAATGACTCCAGAAACTAATCGTTTTATAAAAATATTTTTAAAACTTGTTAATGGTATGTTATTACGAATCTGAAATATTTGCGTGGATATGATTAAAATTGGAATTTTCCGCTTATGTAAAGTAATACCCTTAATATCATTTTCATGGGAAAACCAGAGTGTAATTATTTGTAATGTTAAATATTGGCTGGATACATATTTTAATCAAAATCGCTAGAGTTGATTTTGAGAAATTAGTTTTCTTTCTCTTTTCGACCTTCAGTAAATTACCCTTAATTTTAGGGTTGGATATCAAATTCCAAAAACTCCCCTGCGGAACCTTATGAAAACCCTAGATATCAAGTTCTAGGCCTGGCGCTTGATGGTTTCGGCTCTAGTCCAAGATACAGACATACAGACAAAAGGCATTGCGTAAACAACTTTTTCAGTTTCACGGGGGTCATAAAACGTCGACATTTCTCAAAATCTGAAGTTAGATTTTTTTTGACGATCACAATACTTATTTCTCTGAAGGATCAAGATAAAGTAAAATCGTATATTTATTTTAGAAATATATTTTAAATTGCTTCATACGACGACTCGTAAAAGATTTTATGATGCAATATTTTAGGTTTATCAAATTATTAACTGGCAGGAATTATATTCCTTGCCTGTAACTAAAACATTTTATAATAAGCTAACATTTATATGTAATTGCCAACTTTATATATATATATATATATATAATATTTGGCACCAAGTATTACTACCCGTTCGCTTTATATGCCTATGTACTAATTATACTAATTGATTAGGAAGATTGTATTTAGATGAAGAGTACCCAAAATTACGTTAAGGAAGAGTGGAAAATGATTCAAAAAAGAGCCACTCTAACTACGCCCGACCGGGATTCGAGCCCTGTTATCCTCGTCATCGTTATTCTATTCTAATGCGATAGTGACGCCTTAGACCATCCGGCCACCGAAGTGGGTCATAACCAATATTAGTTACTATAACTATGTTACGCTTTACGTCAAGCTTTTTCTTTCTTTTCTTTTTTAATACCACACAAGAGTAGGAAAGGCCGGATTTCGTTGTACTTCCGGATAAAAATTGCCTCTTTTTAAGTTTCTATCCTCAGTTATAAATAACCCCCCCCCTCTCTCTCTTTCTCTCGTCTTCATGTAATTGGTGTTATCCGTTTTAAGAGCGAATTCACAAAACAAGATAGCGTCGATTCGACCAACTGTTGAGTGGGATCTCAAGAATCGGGATTGGAAAATGGCGGGAGATTATTTGAATGTTTTCTCCTTCCATTTAGTCCCTTTCTTCGCGTAGAGACCCAGACATCCCCCTCTCCACTCCCCGCACCCCTCTAACCGTTCCTTTTCAACCCCCGCATTAAGTTCCTGGCTGATTCAACCCTCGTACATTCTTTGCATACTCTCTGTTTGATATCGGTTGGAAATTTATATTAACAGAGAATTTATTGCAGTGAGGTTCTTAATCCTTTCCATGTACTTTAAATCTAACAGATTTACCATCAGGATATGTCCGGTGTACGTCACATATACTTTCATGTTTCTTTAACTTTTTATTGAGGTAAATTTGATAATATATTAATGTAATTTGTATTACTTTTTTTAAGCCTGATAAACATCATATAGTAATAAAATTATTTGAAGAATTAGAATTTAAGATTTAAATATATTGCACAAAAATATATAGAAAGAATTGATTGATAAATTTGTTGTGTTAATTGATGTAATAGATTGAAATTGCAGATCAAAATGTATAATTAGGTTAACTTATGGTAGTAACATATTGTCAAGTTAAGAACATTACTCATTAAATCAATTAATTCATCATCAATTTAGCAGTATAAGTCTAAAATACATGAAAACACGTTAAAAAATTGTTATAAAACTTACAGATAGCCAAATAGGTTTGATAAAACAATGTTCAAGTTCAAGTAAGTAAGGAATTCAAATTATAAAATTTGGGTTAAAAGGTTAACAACTGCAAATAGGTTGAAATGTAATGATTGAGTATCAAATTCTTAAATTATAATTCAAATCCACTCCTTACTTTCAACTTGTTTAGAATGTTTTCTTAAATGGTATTTGAAGAATAATGAAAAATATTTTACAATGTAAGCATCCCCTGTACTAATTGGGAACTATTTAATATATTTCAGTGGCCACATGGTCTAAGGCGCTAATATCACGATAAACTAAACTGTCGATGACGGGGAGATCGTTGTTCGATCCCGGATGGGTGTAACGAGGTTTTTTTTTTCATAAATGGTTTTTCATTCACTATCTCTCTCTTTCTTAATGCAAATGTGGCTACAATTCCTCATATCTAATCTAGCATATATAGTACATAAGCATATAACCCAAGTAGATAGTGAGACGCGATGATAAAAAATATTTATTACAAATATAAGTATCATGCAGAGGGGAGAAATAGGGGTTAACTAAAAAAATAATGTGGTGGTGAAGTAACCGAAAAAATGGAGATAAGAAATATTTAAAGAGGAGGGACGAGAAACTTCTCGAGTCATTTCCCGCCATTTCCAATACTAACCTCACATTCTTCCTAGCACTCTAACTCAACCACTGGTCGACTCGACGCCATCTTGTATTTGTTATTCCTCTATTCTTTTTCAATCAGATGTCTCAAACCACATGGTAGGATAAAGAGAGATTGTTAGAAATAGTCCTAGCTATTAGTGAAAAAAATGAAAGGACATGAAGTAGCCTTAAAGCCATGTCCTTCCCCTTAACTGATTCAGTCCCAATCATGTATGGCAGTGGCCTTTTTTCATCCTTATCTATATCTATATATAAATATATATTTGGATGGGTATTAAAAACACATTTTGTAATAACCATCCAAGATGAACACATTTTAGCTATACGGTTGGAGTAAACTTTTATCTGTATCGCAGTTTATTATAACGAATTTTCGTAAGTTGGCACGATTTATGTTTGATATGTACGCTGGAACAATATTCAAACATTGAACCTTTAATATTGCACCGCATCGTTATACTATCCGTTAAGCAATAAGTAATTTTCAAATAATTTAATATTATTTAAATTTAATAATGTGTACAATTTCCCTGATATTACACATTAAAAATCCATTATTTGATGAGTGGAGGCTTACTTTGTTGATTGATTTAAATTTACGTCTTGTAAAAAAACATTAATTTTATATATAGGCCTGAGTAGGAAAAACGAGGGGTCCGAAGATCTCAAAGAGCCTCTTGGGGCCCGGGGGGGGGGGGGAGGTCCTTGACTGGTAGGTAATTGGGAACCACTGCTCTAGATCTTGACCATTCGAACTTATCTTAGTTTCTGTTCATGGTAGGTTTTTACCTGGGTGACAGTTCAAAAATCATATGTTTAGGTTTTGGATTGCCTACACTTTTAAAAGATCACAATTTTGTTATGGATGTTAAGTTTTTTAATTACATGTTATATCTTACATTAAAAATAACGTAAACTTAAGTTTTCTTACATTGTTTCATAACTTTTAATAATTTCCTTCTACCCAATCTGAAACAATATTTAAACATAATTAAAAAAACTTATTTTCCGTTTTGGAGTGTTATCTTTGATGTGTAGTATAGTGCATACATTAATACCTTTTAATACAAGTATCGTATTTACTTGAAAAATAGAAACTACTTGTCTTTTTTATATATATAATACATTATTTTATGTTTATTTTATCACATTTTGAAATATTTAACTGAATAAAATATTGTTATCCACTGCGTGAGTGCATCATTGTAAATAACGTGTTTCCGTAACTTCAATTACATGTTTTAAATTCGTTGATCTCCATTTTGAAGCTATGTTAGCTTGACCTTTTGTGAAAGTGTTGTGAATAATAATTTTCTTGAGTGGAATATAACGATAAATAAGCTTTGTGTCCGACCTCAAATAAATATTTAAATAATATTGGCTTAAATTACTGTGGTTAACTATCAAATTTAAACATTACCATACGTTTTCATTACAGTTATCTAAAGTGACAGATGTCAGCTTTTGGCTTAGGGATCTAGCAGGGACTATTTCTAGTAACTTGTTGAGCTGTCATCCAAGTAAACTAAGGTCGTGAATGTATTGTACCTCTGCTCTCCTGGCTTATGGAGGAATTCATTTCTGAGGTGGGGGACACCATTAAGGCAAATTACATTATCCCCAGATAATAAGATGATACGTGAGAATTATGATGTGGAAAACAGAGGGCATATACAATTTAACGTGGGTTCCGAACCACGGTGAGGGCTTGGCATTCCACACATTCACACAGCACACAACAATTTGTAGGAGGGGAAGGAAGGGTTTGGTAATCAGATAACTCTGTGCCGGGACCAGGATTTGAACTCCGGACCCCTAACACAGAAGTCTGACACCCTACCCCCAGAGCGTCAGGTAATATTATAACTATCGTTTTACAAAACATATTCTCGCGCATTGGGCAAATTCTCCCCAAATGAGCAAGCGCCCAAAAGGCTCAAGTTTCTTGTGGCTTAGCTTTCTATTGTCATTAAAGTTGAAGGTTGAATCCCATCCAGGTGTATTGAAGTGAATTTTCTTTCATTTTAAATTCGGATACTTTTATTTAAATTCTACATTATTCATACCCACCTCGTGGCGTAGTTGGCTAACGCGCTAGTCGTGTTGAGCTCGACCGCCGAGGACGGGGAGATCGAGGTTCGAATCTCGGTCGGGTGAACTGGGGGGGAGGGGGTTTCCTAAATGGTTTTCCACTCTCCCTCCACACAAATGCGGGTTCACTTCCTCTAAATGCAGCCCTCCTAATTCCTAATCCATTAGCGTAATTAGTACATAAGCGTATAACCCGAACGGTTAGTAAGACGCGGTGCTAAATATTATTATTATAACATTATTCATCCCGTCTCTTCCCACACATAATTGTAAATACGTGGATAGCGTGGATGGATAGTAAGGAATAAGAGATTCTAGTTGATTATCGACGCTTAGAGAGGTATGGTTATGAATCATCGGTTTCATAATCGGAATCTTCCTCTTGGAAGATAATCTTTTATAATAATTAATAGTTATTTAGTTTACTAACAGATAATTGCTACAGATATTACCTTATTAAAAAATTCTTCTGATAAGATTGAAATAAGTCAGAGGCGTATTAAGAAAGATGGGCATAAATCTATGTATAAATCAGTGGTGGAGAACTCCCAAAGTCTCTGTCTCTAGGAGGTATTGGTAGATAGTCTTTGTCGTGCCATAGCAATTGTCTCGTTGTAGTGCTGTTTGAAAGTCATGGTGTAATCGATAGTACCTCCCAGGCAACGCACAGTTTCCTTACAATCCACGGGTGTGTCTTTGACCACAATACGGGAGGGGAGTGGTAAGATATCTTCTACAGGGGAATTTGAAGAGGATAAGCTGGCTCACATCGAGATTTATAGTAATTTTCCACCTTGTAATATAGTCAGTCAAAGTGTTGCAGTATTCCTGAAGTCGTTTGGAGGTGAGGGCTGGTGTGGTGGCCTAGAATGTGGTATCATCCTCGAACTGGGCGAGCCTGGCGCGCTGGTCCTGGGGTTGAGGGATGTTCGCACAGAAGAGGTTGTAAAGCATAGGGGGAGGGCGCTCCCCTGAGGAACGCCGGTTTCGAAAGGGAAGGGTTGGGACAGAAAGGAGTAGACTATAGTTAAGGAATAATCAAATATTCATTAGTTTACGAGTGTGCCACCCCCAATGCAATTAACCTTTTCCCGTAACAAAATTCCATTCTATTGTCAAGAATTGAAGGTTACAAAAACAAAAAAAATGTAAATACATCTGAGAGTACGCTGAGAAATGTGCCAGTCTCGTATGGTCTGGTCTTACTGATGTTGAGGTTTAAATACTCAGTGTACTAAGGTTTCCCACTCTCCCTCCACGCGATTACGGGTAAACTTCCTATGAATTGTACTTTAGTCCTCGATACCCTTTAAGTGTAGGCTAAATATGCAAATGGACGGCAATAAAACGTGAATCACGAAAACGAAGGAATTGTATAGTTTTCAGATATTTTTCAAGTACCTAAAGTTCGCTACAAGAACTTTTCTCGATACAAATATGCATAGAGGCATGGAAACTAATATCTTAAGTAGTCCATAAAAATATCTAACGCTTAGATTATGCTATGTCTATTAAAATGTTTTCAATATTAATTCTGAGCAAAACATATTTACGGACCACAGTCCTCACACAGTGATTAAGGTGACGCCCCTCGATATCCCAGGTAATTTTATTTATGCTAGAGGAACCAACCACTAAACATATACTAGCAATATACTAGCAAAAGTAGCCCGGGCAGCGCTTTTCTTTACTTCAAAGAGATAGAAAAAAACGCTTCATTTTAGATCTCCCTACCCAGTTTTTTATAAAATAAAAACAAAGTAAAAAGTTATTATTCCAGCTTCGAGGTGCACATGTTTGTGCACTGGTGCTATTAATTTTAAAATTTCAGACTTTCGACTGTGGTAGATATTGCTCAATGCTCATGACAGACAGTCAAACAAACAAACTATTAATGTTATTAATATATTTTATTTCATGTATATAACTTGCAATGTATTTTTAAGTCTTAAGGGTTAATTTAAAGAACTATATCAATATTTTCATGGAGAGAGTATGTGAAATCACAGTGATATGGGTTGTTATTAGGATACTGGTCTCTCGGGTTAACTTTATGAATAAAATAATTTCGTCCATTATTTATATTAATGACACATATTTTTTTAAGTCTAAAGAACACAAGATACAAATTTGTATTATTTAATAATTACACTTGAACGCATCTTATATCCTTTGTCAAAATTGTATTTTACTACTTGTAACGTGTCCTAGAATTGAAGTTAAGATAAAGATAGACTGTAAATTTATTCAAATAAAGCTTGGTAATGCTTGGAAAGAAAAGGGTATTTTTTTCATGTTAATTTAAAACAAGGGAAATGTGGCATTCAGGATAATTTATTCTTAAAGTTTTATGCGAAACAAAATCCGATTCCTATACTAAGAGCTTCATAATAAGTTTTGGTTTAAATTTTATACTCTATACTTTCGTTGACCACCCTCAGAATGTTGTGAAATGTAATGAGGGATCAGAGAGACAATTATTGGACACGGTTTTACTTTCTCATATAGAGAGATTATTGTAGTCTCAAATTAATTTTTTATTCTTTCATCTCCCAGTCAAGTTCTCCCAAACTAATCTGTTCTTCTGTCTGAACAGCCAAAGTTTAAGCGGATTTAATTCATACTTGACATAGTCTATAGATGTTATATAGACATACCTTAAGGCGAAATCATGATTTTAATTTATTTTCTTTGAAATAAAGGGTGTTTTACTAAATGTGTTATTTTAGAAAATTATATTTAAAAACTCTTGTATTAATTTTTATTTAAAACTTATATTTTGTACATTATAAATAAGTCTGTATACTTGATTTTCAGAGATAAACTTATTCAAAGGTTTGGATCTGTTTATAATCGATGTTTGAAAATTGTATTTCCAACTCTAAAAGTTTTAATGAGAAAGTATTTATAATTGTGTCTATATATAACGACACAATTATAAATACTTTCCAATTAAAACTTATTATATATGTATAACATATATTTTATATCTAGGATGTAAAGAGTAGACCTAAGTACTTCCATGGAAATACTTTAAAGGATTAGGGCAGCACACGGCGACCTATTTATTACTGTTCATCTCTCATGCTCTACAACAGCTGCCAAATCCCATGTTCACTTATCGAACATGCTAATTTGTGCAAGGACGAGTCGACATGTAGACAAAGCGTGAACGGAACTGAGGAGGGGAATCCTGGAGGTCTAGATGAAATATATCTATATTTTTTGGGGAGGAGAACCACATCTAACACCTTGTCCAGGCCATACGGCTACTTACACTAATTGGGCAGAGGGTGTGGAAGGTATTATAATTTAAACTTTAAAAAAACTATAACTGAGTTTTTAGGATATTTTTAGAGCAATCAAGTCTCGTAGATTAAGTTGGGCAGGACATTGAGTGCGAATGGAAGAATCTAGAACCATGTTGACTGGCAAATCAAATGGGAAGCGACAATCTAGAGGACCTAAACGCAGATGGTAGGATAACATTAGAATGGACCTGAAAATGATAGGGTGTAAGAGGTGAACTGGATATAACTAGCTCAAGATAGGGATAGGATGTAATGAGGTGGATTAGATAGAACTAGCTCAAGATAGGGATAGGATATAATGAGGTGGACCGGATAGAACTAGCTCAACATAGGGATAGGATGTAATGAGGTGGACTGGATAGAACTAGCTCAACAGGGATAGGAGGTAATGAGGTGTACTGGATAGAACTAGCTCAAGATAGGGATAGGTGACGTACTTTTGTAAGTGTGGCAATGAACATTGGAGTTGCTAGTAAAGTAGTAAGTAAAGTTTACAGAGTAGTAAATCATTCAAGGGGAAAAAATCCTAAGTAGGCCTACACCTAGCTCGGGTTCAAAGCATAGCCTTCCCACTACCGGCAAACTAGATTATAACTAGATATAAAGTCCATACCCTACCCCGCGTGCCAATCGAATTATTTTTAATGAAAGATAAATATATGCAAAAATTGAGTTAAGACTCTAATAATATCTATGACTTATTGTACCATAACGCTACCAGCAGTTCAATAGGTCTTCTGGTCTTATAGGTCTTTCAACCATAAACTTTTTTTTGCACAATTCTAACAAGCTATAAATATAGTGATTCGATTGTTTCAAGCCATTACATCATTTTTAATTAGATAAAAATACTGTTCTTTTTATACCCCGATAGTTAGATTTTATCTCATTTTGTATTTCACAATATAATTATTTAGAATTAGGTTTTTTAAGCTAATTCTACTTGTTAATTTTATAAATAAGTCCAAATTGATCATTGCAAATTTAAATTTGTAATGTCTATTTCACTAAACTTTTTATTTTGACTGTACCTATTGTAGTGACAACATCGACTAGGAGATCATACATAATATGCCCAGGCGTTGCAGAGGATCAAATGATCGAAAATAATGACAAACCCAGGTAAAGTGGATGCAAGCTTTCTTATCTTGTCTGTGCTGCTGGAATGGGCTGAGGCATTGCTACTGGCTATCTTTTCCCCGATAGCCTCCCTACCTCCATATATGTTAAATTCCCTGCCAAATTGTCATAGATTCAAAAAAACAACCTTAGTAATTTCCATTTTAGAATGACCTTAAGTCATAAAGTCACCCAAGACATCGCGTGTCGGCTGCAGCTATTATCGTCGTCTTTGACGTCACGAGTCAAAGGGCATGGACTTGATAATTTAAGACCCACCAAACATTGTTTTTATTCTACGTTATTAAAGAAGATTACGGTAGGATGGAAGGTGACTCAAGAAAAGGTCAGTGTTTTTGCAGTTTTTTATGACAAAACAATATTTTTTGGGGCAAAAATAAATAAAATATTGCTCCAATACAAACATAGAGTATAATTTTCTTCACATGTTGTTATCAACAATTCCTGAATATCTATCATGAACATAACGGCATTAGATGAGAAACTTTTTAAATGAAGAGAAAAAGCTCTCATTAAATTTCAGGACACTCTTGACAGATATTCAAGAAATTTTGAGGTCACCATGTAAAGAAAATTAAATTCAATTTTTGCACTGGAGAAATATTTTATTTATTTTGGCCAAAAAAATTTTTTGACATAAATACTGCAAAAAAACTGGCCTTCTCTCGCATCCCCGTCCATCCCACCTTAAATAATTGAGGTAGTGCTTTGATCTACTACACTTCACTCTCGTACCCAAATATAAACCTAGAACATGTCCATCACATTGCTAAGGGTATTGAGTTTCTTTGCTTTTCTCTCACTTACTTCATGAACTGAATTGCTAAAACTATAATTGAGTGCTTTGGTTTTTCTCTTTTCACAAAAAATGTAGTGGCTAGATATGTGATTGAAGGCTTAGGCTTTCTCTCAATCTCTTCAAAATTTGAATTGCTAAAGGTATGATTGAGAACTTTTGTTTATTCTCCTTTCTCTCAAAATGTTATCAGAGATAGGTTTCCGAACATATTGCTAAAGGTATGATTGAGTGCTTTCCTCTCACTCACTCCAGAAATTTATTTGCTAAGGTATGATTGAGTGCTTTGGTTTCTTCTCACTCTCTCCAGAAATTGAATTGCTAAAGGTATGATTGAGTGATTTGGTTTCTTCTCACTCTCTCCAGAAATTGAATTGCTAAAGGTATGATTGAGTGCTTTGGTTTCTTCTCACTCTCTCCAGAAATTGAATTGCTAAAGGTATGATTGAGTGCTTTGGTTTCTTCTCACTCTCTCCAGAAATTTAATTATATTGGTATGATTGAGTGTCTTGATTCACTCTCATTCCCTCCAGAAATTGAATTGCTAAAGGTATGATTGAGTGCTTTGGTGTATTCTCACTTCCCTTCATAAATTGGATGTCCAAATGTATGATTGAAGGTTCTATCTTTCACTCCGTCATCTCCAAAATTGAATCCTAGATATGAGACTGATCATATTGCTAAAGGTATGATTGAGGGCTTTATTTTCTTCCCTTTCTTCCCTGACACAAAATCTTGTATACTTACCCGAGCCCTATATCTCACCAAGATGATTCCTAGTCGGATCAAGTCTTTCAATAAAGACGGTTCCACGTCATACCCAAGTGGCGAGTGCCAAACGATAGCCTGGAGGCCACGAGCGCCATCTTTGGAACTTATCCCTCCTTTGTTGTCGCTAGCCATAAATCAACAAATAGCGAGCGACAAGGTTCCCGCTGGTCCCAGAGGGAGGGAGGGAGGGAGGGATAACTGCTGCATATGATCCTACAATCTGACATAGACTAACTTGAGCTCTGCGATGCTATTACGTGACCAAAATATCAGTAATTACTGTACACATTACACAATATTAACGTCTCATACTTGATTATTATCTTTGAGTTAATCAAAATAAGTAGCGAGGAATATTGATAAATACTAAGTTGAGAGTCGTCACATTTTTTTAAAAAATTAAACATATTATTTTTTTTAGGAAACTCCTAGATAAAAAGAATAATACACCCAAGGTGCACATTGAGAAATTTCACTTAGTACAAATAAAAAGTTTCAGCTTTCAATTTTTTTTTTAGCACCACGTCATACTACCGTTCGGGTTATACGCTTAAGTACTAATTACGCTAATGGATTAGAATTGGGAGGGTTGAATTTAGAGGAAGTGAACCCGAATTTGCGTGGAGGGAGAATGGAAAACCATTTAGGAAAGTCCACCCCAGTTCACCCGACCGAGATTCGAACCTCGATCTTCCCGTCCTCAGCGGTCGAGCTCAACACGACTAGCGCGTTAGCCAACTACACCACCGAGGCGGTACTTTCAATGTTCCTTTGTTTAGAAGTTTCCCCACATAATTGTCAGGTGGTTAAGATTTTTTTAAATATGTATAATATTTCCAGGAAGGTTTTAGCCATTGATCAACTATCTATGTCTTAAGAAGGCTAGGCAGTGTTCTTAAAAACAAAACGATTGATGGTTTTCCACAAATTTATTACCAAGGGAGAATATTTACTGAAAACCAATAAAAATTTACAAAAAAAATTGAAATATTTTAATCTTAAAACTAAAAAGAAATAATAATTTTGTTTCATATTTATATTAGTATGTTGTTTTTGTTTTATGATAACAATTAATAAAAATATAAGTAAGAACAATTAACAGATTTGATCTTACATTTATAAAGATTTGTGTTCATACAAACATATAAATTATTCTGTTAATAATAATTTGCAGTTCCAGATAGCAAAGGAAATAATCATACAAATAAAATACCTAAAATGTATATTTGTATTTAAACTCTTTAAATTTAAGACCAAAAACATTTCTTGAATACTTGGGGAAACCTTAAGGAATGCACCTTACATTTATCTGTTGTCAAAGCTTAAACCCTTATATCACTTAGCTACAGGTGTGATTCAATCCAAAACAAATGTATTTAATTTATTTATTTGAGGTATTTAACGTGCACTTTTTGAACCGACTGATTATATCAGCATACGAGAATTTCTATTAGCGGGAGTGAAAGGGCCAACCAATTTTCTTTAGAAAAGGTATTTTCACATATCTTACACTTTCCAGGGTTCTTTAAAATGCCTCAATCGAGATGGGACCAACCCAATGGAAGTTGTGTTACAGATTTTTAACGCTCAATAAAAATCCGTTAACCACTGGTGGGTTTTAAACCACCAACATCGGGTCCTGAGGCGAGCAATTTACCCCAAGACCACCGAGGTCGACCAAAAAATGAAACTTAAAAGATTCTATAGGTTTGTTTTATGAAACCTGAGGGTGTGAACTTTGAGAGTTACTTTCTTTGGAAAGACTTATGTCTTAGAGACCACTTGGCCACTGGGAAGTTGATAAACAAAATACATAATAAGCTGAAAATTGGCATTGCCTTAACTACGGAAACCTAAAAGTACATGGCTTAATTTTTTATTTTTTTTACTTTCATATTCTGCAAGCTTGGCGCATTATACTAGGGGTCATAGATTTAGGTAGCTTAGAAATAAAAACAATCTAGAAATGTTTTCTAGCCTAACATATGTACTCATTGAAACCTCATTGTATGCACTTCGGACTTTTTCTTAATCATCAGTTAGAACGTATTTTTATTTTACTTTTACACACACATTGCGAGACAGACCACTGGAACAGATAGTAGGGGAAATTCAAAACCAAGAAACTTAAATTGTATTAGACCTACATATTTAGGGTAGGCTGTACACCTTGGGAGAGTGTTTATTTTACTTTAACATATATTACAGGTATAACACCTTTAATCAGGCGAACAATGGTGTGGATAACTCAAAACAAAAACATAGAAAGTGAAAATGAACATGTACCAAACTTTAGAATATGTTGTGACCCTTACATCTTATACTGTGTTACCACTTGCTTGGTTATCTCTAAAACCAAAAGAATATCCATCTTGAACGGGGCATATGTTTGGTACTTGAGGATTTAACGGACATTGGTGATTGCCTGGATCCCAATATTTTACTAACGCTTTGACAGGGATAAATGAACCTATGAACCTACAATGGGTTTCTTACGGCATTTTAAAGGAAATTATTACAATGAACCATCATTCTTCGCCTAGACAATAGTTGCAGCTAAGGATTACCCCTTCATAATACCCAATAATGGAAATACTAGGTAGTTTTTTACTTATCTTAATTTTGGATGTCCTACTAGGAAAGAGCTATAAGTGGAGGACTGCCATCACTCTGAGGTTCCAATAAGCACCACAGATGTCGCTTATGTGGGATCGTCTGACTTGAGGAATTATTTATTGTTTGTACTATCTTTTAAAAAAGGTTTTGTTTGTTTATTCTCATGTGTTTATTATAATAAATAAGGGTTTAAATGTTTTTCAATTTATTGTTTGATAATACTATTAACTTAAATATTCCATTATTTTGTACGACCGCGTGTTCGAGAAACTTCATACGAGATCGGAATAGTCTTTCTTTAAAATACAATTCATAGAGCAACGAGTTATGAATGATGACTTAGAAAATGTAATGAACGTTGTCTTAGGTCAGTTTTGTTGAATTTTATTATTTTGTTTATTGACGATATCTCTCGTTCTTAAAGAATGGATAAATTGTATTTCGATTTGTTATTTTAAGCTAATTTAAAGAACCTTACTGAATTTATAGATCAAAACTAATATTTTTGTTTTAATCTAAGTAGTATCTATTACCATGTTCTGGTTGGACTAAAATTTAAGGAAGACAATCCCAGAAAGCATTTTGAAAAATCTCTATAAATGTACTCTTTTGAGCGGTGTGTTTAAAATACGGTCTCAAAAAAATGTATACTATCCGGTATTAGCCATCAGCTCAATGTCAATAATTCATAATATCTAAGGAAAGTTTTATTGTATGATCCTCCATATTATTTTGGATCTACCTAACAGGTATTTTGTCAACGAATCAACATTTACTGGTAAGCGTTGTACAATCTCCCTCATAAAAAAAAATCTCGCAGCTTCCTAAATAAATAAAATGTAATATTAGCTCTACTTATGAAAAAAGAGGGAGTAAGAGGGATGTCGGGTTTGAAACAAACTTAATGCTCAGATTTACCAAACACAATCTCCGGACTACTGAGTATGTGTATGTTAAGAACAACCTGACTGAGCTTACCTGGTTGTCATAGCAACTTGACACATTATGACTTACACTGGTAGTTGGACAGCAACAATATTTAGGGGGAACACATAAATAAACACTTCAATATTAATACTGTAAAGGTATGAGGATAGACATGAAATAAATAAAAAGAATATATTATATCACTTGTTTGATCATTCATGTAACAACACTTGACTGTGGAGCTCCGATAACTACAATTTATAAGGTAACATAAATTTAATGAAATGTAAAAAAAGAAATAATATGTCAAATTTATTACATAAAATTTTAAATCCGGGAACAATGTTCACTTATAATGTTAAGAGAAACTTATTTTTAAAATATATTAGATGTGAATAAATAAAATAAATGGGGTTTTCTAGGAAACCAAAATTTATAACTCTCCTAATTATTTAAAATAATATTTAAGAATGAAAAAATTATATTCTTGAGACTTTAAGAACTAAATATTATGAGTTTAACAATGGCTGAAATCATGACAATGTAAGTTGACAAAAGTGAAATAATTAAAAAATAAACTTGTTAATAATATTATGTAGAAAAAGATATTTGATGATGGTAGTTTAGATTTTATAGAATATTTCAGACTAATAGATATTCTTGAATGGCTTGAAATGGGGAGGGATACATCTCAGTTAAAAAATAGAAACATCTCACCCTTGGAGATGGCCTTCTGTTGAAAACTAAAAAAATTATAAAATGATTGAAAAATGAGAATCTTCATAATACAACTTTCCTCACAAACATTCCCAATACTCGTTTTGATCCAGGGCTAACTGTTGACACATTAACTTTCAATGTTAATACAATTTTATAATATTTACTCTTGTGTTAAAATTTACAACTGTGGGCTTATGACATCTTTAAAACTGCGCCAAGATAAAGGACCTCGATAAAAATTTGAATTGGGCCAGCTCACTTTCGCCAGGGATAGCTCAAAAAGTTCCATACTGGAGTTGAAGTGGTGATTTCTTACCAAAAAATATACCACTCTCAAAACTGTAGATTTAAACTGATATTAAAATGGTATAAGAAATAATAATGTAAAAGATAAAACGGTCTAAAAATATAATAGAATCGATGTAGGATGCTAACTTTTATTTTTTAAATTGACAGATCACGAAATTTGAATCTCGATTCCCTCTCTTTTGTTTGGTCTATATCTTCTCTCCCACACATTAGTTCTTCTGATTGCTAATAGGGACACCAACTTGATCATAACAAAGACGATGGCCAGCGTACGTGAAACACAATTTGTAAATAATATTGAAAGGATTAATTAACTCAGACTGGTAAGTGTCCAATATATTACATCCCATTGTTTTTATAAATTCTCATATCCTTTTATATTCGTAGAACTTTTATATGCCGTGTTTGTTTGTATAAAATAAACGTTATAGAAATGCATTCTTGGCTAACTTTCCAAGCTCCATGTGTTCTTATTTGAATAATAGTATATACACTTAAAATTTACGAGAAATTTATTACAATAGCTAGTAGAAAGATCTGTTATGTCACAACGTAAGAATTCAAACCACTACCGCAATTTAGAAGATTTTTACCAACATAAATTTGCAAAGCCTTAACTAAATTTGGGATGCTAAGTTATTACATCCATTTCTACGAGTAAAACTAAATTCACAAATTTATATAACTACATTAGGAGGGATCCATCCTTAAAGTGTATTTATTACTTAATTTCAAACTAAATGGGGTCAAATTAAAAATCGACCATATTTATAATTTTTTAGACGTCACTTTTGTAAACATCTTGGAGAACACTATTGAAACTACTGAAACTTTAATTTTTGTACAACTTGAATAATTTAATGATGTAAATTCACAATCAAAAGAATATCCGTTTTATTCCAATACCACTTTGAACTATAATTGGTATATTAATATAATACCATTTGTGTTTATTTAGTCATAAAACACATTGTTTTTATTCGTTGCCAAGTTAAAGAAACAACTAACCTATTAAAGGCACTGATTTTTAGTTTGTAGGAGGGTATTGTCTAATTTGTTGTGTACTACAGTATATTTAATGTTTTATGACTAGTGTGAACTGCCATTCATCACGAGTTTGTTGTCACTCACGTAATATATGTGGTAGTTATTCATGGATGACACTAAATAAATAGGATTCTCTAAACACACATATCTCAATAATCACACTTGTTAGTCAAATCATTGAAGTAGCAATAACTTCCAGTGTATATATTATGGACAAAGTGAATAAAAGATCACTCTAAAAAATGACCTAGTATTATGCATAGTGACCTAAGCAATCGGGAAAAGTGATAAATATTTGTTAATTTATCATTTTTACTGGGCAATATTCATAATTCTCCACACTCTCTCGGTAATATGATTTTTTTAGTAATATTTTTTATTTAAAAATTTGTAATAGTTGGACCTTCCTATGTAAAAACAAAAAATATTTAAACTAGTTAGCCTGGTTAGGTTATTTACGCTACGTTAGTTAGGTTTGCTAGGTTAGGTTAGTTAGGATAGACTAGTTAGGTTAGGTTGGATAATCTAGTTTAGATTAAGTTAGTTGGGCACCGATTGGCTGGCACGTGATCGGATGTGCACTGTTCCCACCATGCCAGTGATGTAGTACTGCACTGTTCCCACCCCCAAATGAGCCATATCTTGACCAGCTGGAGATAATATGTAGGACATACGCAGGTGTGCCACTTATAATTACCGCTGATGCTAATGCTAAGTCTCCCATGTGGCATAGTCATAGAGTGATTGGAAGAGATAGAAGGGTCGTGCTTTGAAGGAGTTCATCTATGGTCATGGGCTTGAGGTTGCAAACCAACCGAATAATCCCCTTACATATCAGGGGAGAGCTGGGGCTTCTTCCAACATTGACGTCATTTTGTGTAACGCCGAGTCCATGGACATGGTGGAAAATTGGAGGGTTGTGGACAACGTCACGGTCAGTGATCATAACCTGATTGTCTTTGACTTTGCCGTGGGGAGGCTGGTGGATGGAAATGGGGAAGGGAAAAGAAGGAGTTACAACATGAGCAAAGCTAATTGGGAGAAGCTGAGGGGTGAACTGATACTGCCCAGCCCAGTGGAACAAGCTGACAATGTCAACATGAAGGCCAAACAGCTGACGTGGGCTCTGCAGGATGCAGTGAGGAAGTCGATACCTGTGGTGAAAGGTGATACCAAGGTTGGTAATAAGCCATGGAATGACAGACTGCAGAGTCTTTGTACAAGGGCAAGGAGAACGCGTAGGAGATATCAGAGGTGTCGAGACCCGGCTGGTCGTGTGGTGCTGTTAAATGTCTACAGGGAGAGGAAGAGAGAGTTTGAGGATGGGTTGTTTCAGGAGAAGAGGAAAAGTTGGGAAAAGTATGTACAGGAGGAGCTACAGAGGGGACCTTGGGGGGTGTCGTTCAAGATAGCCTCCGAGAAATTACGCCCCCCAGCCATGATAACCACGCTATCTAAGGATAATGGAAGTTCCACGACCAGCTGGGAGGAATCTGTGTTTCTCCTAATGGAGACATTGTTGCCAGATGATGACGTGACAGAAGATACTGAAGAGCACCGAAGGTTGAGGGAGAGGATGGAGAATGATGAGTATGTAAACGAGGAAGAGGTGGAACCTGTTAGTCGGGCGGAGGTGATCAGGAACATTGCTCTGATGGGTAAGAAAAAGGCGCCTGGACCGGACGGGATAAAGGTCGAGGTGCTGGAGCAGACGGCTGACCTTATTGCTCCTTTCCTTGCAGGGCTGCTAAACGAATGCCTCGCTCAAGGCAGAATCCCGAACATCTGGAAGCAGAGCGAGGTAATCGTGCTAAGCAAGGGGGAGGATAAAGACCCGCTTATTCCGAAGTCATACAGACCCATCTACCTGTTGAACACAGCAGGGAAGTTGCAGGAGAAGATATTGTGTGAAAGATTACTGAGACACATAACAGTCATGGGCATGCATCAGCAGCAGTATGGCTTCCGAAGAGGCAGGTCGACAGAGGACGCAATCTGCAGAGCAATGGAACTGATTGACTCGGCAACCGGTAAATACGTCGTAGGAATATTCGTGGACATCTCAGGTGCTTTTGACAACCCCTGGTGGCCGGCGATGTTTGACAGATTGAGAGAGATTCAGTGTCCGGGACCGCTGTATAGGAGTATTAAGGACTACTGTCACAATAGATACTCCACCCTGAGAGGTCCAGGAAATAAGGTTCAGAAGCTACTGACGAAGGGATGTCCCCAAGGATCGGTATGTGCCCCGATCTTTTGGGATGTCAGCCTGGAACCAGTGTTGTACTTGTTGGAGGGGATGTCGGAGACGCAGGGTGTGGTCGCCTTCGCAGACGACCTTCTAATAGTAATAGAAGGGTACTCGAGAAGGAACTTAGAGGAAAAATGTAACCAGGTGCTTGAAGAACTTGACACCTGGTGTAAAAGTGTCAAGTTAAAAATGGCACCGGTGAAGACGACCTTCATGCTGTTTAAGGGTAGATTGGCTAGGGATCCAACCATAAAGTTAGGTAGGAAATGTATAAGAAGAAGCCATACGGTCAGATAACTGGGGGTTACCCTAGATGAGAACAGAAACTTCACAGCGCACATGGAGGAAGTGATGGGGAAAACTCTGTCGGTGATGAATAAAATTATAAGCATGGGTCAGAGGCGGTTTTATCTGCCTATGCGGATAATAAGGATATACCATCAGACGATCCTTCTCTCCATTGTGAGCTATGGGGCGTGCATCTGGGCTCATAGACTAACCAATGTCGCTCCGGCTAAAGTGATTCAAGGTCTACAGAGGAACATCTTACTGAGGCTGACGGGAGCCTATGGAACTGTAGCAACGGATGCATTGAGTGTGGCCTTAGGTGTATGGCCGTTGGACCTCCTTACAAGGAAGAAAGGTGTTGCGTACTGGCTAAAAAAGAGAAACTTGGAGAAGGTGAGACTCCTCACCACACCCGATGTGACAACATCTGGAGAGGTGGAAATAGCCCTGTTGTAGGAATGGCAGAGACGCTGGGAGAGAAGTGGGACAGGTAGGAGGACTTATCAATTGTTCCCTAATGTGGTTGAGAGACTAGAGAATAAGTACCTCCAGCCATCTCGGGGTCTTGTCCACTTCATCACGGGGAAGGGACCGTACCCGGCATCTCTAAGGAAGCTGGGACTAATAGAGTCGGGGAATTGTAAGTGTGGTGAGGAGGGAACCTCTGAACATGTGGTGCTCGAGTGTGTCCTTACACTAGAAGCAAGAAGGAACTACCAAAGAGAGATCCAGGAAAGATTAGTAGGCGAAGTACTGAGGGACCCAATCTATTGGAAATTCTTAGACCAGATTGCACTGGAAGCGTCAGATAGAGCAAAGACTGCCTACATAGAGAGACTTAAAGAGGCACAGGGACGAATAAGACGCGACGTTGACAATGACAATGATGAAGAAGATGACAGCGACACGGAGGGTGAGACTGACACGGACACTAGTGCGGTCTCAGCGGGGTGTGAGTAGAGAAAAAAGGATTGTCAAAGGGGAATAAGCTAAAACAATCCTTGCCGGGATGAAAAAAAATTGTAGGTGCCGGGATGAGCAAGCACAAGCCCTGGGAACTGGGTTCCAGTACGACTGAGTGTCTGGAGGAACACAGGGGATGCCCCTGTGATCCAAAGGACAGTTTTACAGTCGTATTAACAAAAGTTAGTGGAGTAAATATAAACTCTGAGGGGTTCCCTGCACCGTATGACCCACCACCTTGGAAACAAGAGAGGTGCATTGTGGTTGATGGGCCCTCAGAGTCAAGATGGAGAAAGGCGGCTGCCCTGCAGCCCTCTGGTACCATCGGGGTGATGGAGTCCTCCGGCAGAAATGGGAATAGAATAGTTTAGTGAGTTTAGTTTAGCTTAGTTAGTAGTTAAAATAGATAATTAGGGACGGGGAACTAGGTAGGGGGTATATTAGGAAATTAAACTGCCAAGGGTGGAAGGAAGGGTGAAAACGGAAGTGTGGTGGGTAGAAAGTAGGCGGGGCACCAACTCCGATAGGGCGCCTACCCAGGTGGTGGATATGGGGATGCCCACCTCTGCTGGGCGCTTGGCGGACTCGGGAGTGAAATCCCGGGCATTGTGAAGGGCCCAGCGGGGGAGGGTACCGGG
This sequence comes from Timema podura, assembly GCA_033556935.1. NCBI lineage: Eukaryota > Metazoa > Arthropoda > Insecta > Phasmatodea > Timematidae > Timema > Timema podura. Next base: position 33,005,417 of record JAVRXN010000012.1, read on the forward strand.
GGCGTTATATACTCGGGGCGGACCAAATTGAGCTAGGGGTGGTTGAATTTCATTTAAGTTAAGAGCCAAAATCTGTTTTGTAATGTTAAAAAGGAAATTCAAATTGAAATTGTACAAGAAAAGTCAAAATTATGTGGAAAAATGGCCCGGATTTAAAGTTTGTAAGATACCGGGCCTATAAAAAACTGAATAAATAAATAAATGTTCCCACCCTGCCAGTGATGTAGTACTGCACTGTTCCCACCCTGCCAGTGATGTAGTACTGTACTGTTCCCACCCTGCCAGTGAAGTAGTACTGCACTGTTCCAACCCTACCAGTGAAGTAGTACTGCACTGTTCCCCACCCTGCCAGTGATGTAGGACTGCACTGTTCCCACCCTGCCAGTGATGTAGTACTGCACTGTTCCCCACCCTGCCAGTGATGTAGTACTGCACTGTTCCCACCCTGCCAGTGATGTAGTACTGCACTGTTCCACACCCTACCAGTGAAGTAGTACTGCACTGTTCCCACCCTGCCAGTGAAGTAGTACTGCACTGTTCCCACCCTGCCAGTGAAGTAGTACTGCACTGTTCCCCACCCTGCCAGTGATGTAGGACTGCACTGTTCCCACCCTGCCAGTGATGTAGTACTGCACTGTTCCCCACCCTGCCAGTGATGTAGTACTGCACTGTTCCCACCCTGCCAGTGATGTAGTACTGCACTGTTCCACACCCTACCAGTGAAGTAGTACTGCACTGTTCCCCACCCTGCCAGTGATGTAGGACTGCACTGTTCCCACCCTGCCAGTGATGTAGGACTGCACTGTTCCCACCCTGCCAGTGATGTAGTACTGCACTGTTCCCACCCTGCCAGTGATGTAGTACTGCACTGTTCCACACCCTACCAGTGAAGTAGTACTGCACTGTTCCCACCCTGCCAGTGAAGTAGTACTGCACTGTTCCCACCCTGCCAGTGAAGTAGTACTGCACTGTTCCCACCCTGCCAGTGAAGTAGTACTGCACTGTTTCCACCCTACCAGTGAAGTAGTACTGTACTGTTCCCACCCTGCCAGTGAAGTAGTACTGCACTGTTCCCACCCTGCCAGTGAAGTAGTATTGCACTGTTCCCACCCTGCCAGTGAAGTAGTACTGCACTGTTCCCCACCCTGCCAGTGATGTAGTGCTGCACTGTTCCCACCCTGCCAGTGAAGTAGTACTGCACTGTTCCCACCCTGCCAGTGAAGTAGTACTGCACTGTTCCCACCCTGCCAGTGAAGTAGTACTGCACTGTTCCCACCCTGCCAGTGAAGTAGTACTGCACTGTTTCCCCCCTGCTAGTGATGTAGTACTGCACTGTTTTTCACATAGCCCAAAGAGTGGGGAGCAGTATACATACTGCCCGGCCAAAATTATAAATTAACAATTATGTATCACTTTGCCCAACTTCTTTGGTCACTTTGCATAATACCAGGGCCTTTTTCATAGTGACCTTGTTAATCACCTCGTCCATTGCAAATACACTTCTGTACCACTTTCTACTTCAGTGTCTCGAGAGTTATATAAGACAACCAGAGTTCTTGATAGAAGTGACTGTGTTTACCTTTTACCACTGACTTTAAAAAGATAATTAGCCGGCCTCCCACTTATTATGACTATTGAATTCTTGTACTCCCTTGTTAGGTGGTCCACCCCTGTCAGTAGTTTGAGAAGCAAGGAGGGATTTAAACAAGGTAATCTTAGGGTGTGTACGTTTCTGGCGTATTATCTATTACGAACTTAACTCCTTAAGCCACGTAACTACTTGTGAGTGGTAGCTTCAAAACAAAGGAACATTGAAACTTTACATTGAAGCCTCACGATGTGCACCTCAGGGTTACCCGCCTCTGTGGCGAAGTTAGTTAACCCGTTAGTTTCGTGTTGGGCTAGACTACCGAGGACGGGAAGATTGAGGTTCGAATCTCGCTCGGGTGAACTGAGGGGGGTTTTTCCTAAATGGTTCTCCACTATCCTTCCACGCAAATTCGGGTTCACTTCCTCTATATTCAACCTTTACCATTCTTAACCCTTTAGAGTAATTAGTACTTGAGTGCATAAACCGAAAGGGTAGTAAGACGCGGTGCTAGGTATTATTTTATTATTGCACCTAGGGCGTATTTAAAAAAAAATCATATAATTGTTTGATTCCATAGACCATTTGACCAGTGTTCTAAATACCTTTAAATACCATACACCAAGAAATCTTAACCTTTCATACGTACTGTACTCAGGAAAATCTGGGGTGTGCACCTTAGCAATATTTAAACAAAAATCACATCGATTGAAAGAATGACGCATTCAACATCGTGACCACAGTTTGAGTAAATAAAATAACATGACACATAGATAGTATGAACTTTCCATGGACCTACTTATATACTTAGGCTAATCTTCGTTTGTTTTCACCAGTGGTTGACCTGATGTCTTAAGCCCCATATACACCGAAAAGGTAACTTTTAAACCAAGGTCACAGACAAAATAATAGAAACAGACTCTCTCAACCTTACAGGGGTTTAGCTGAGCTCCTTTTGCCAGCTTGAGTCCTTCATCACTGGGCCTCGCTAGTGTCACTGCTGGGTGATAATAGGACTGAGCGTGGCGAACCTAGTGTTGAAGGACTCAAGCTGGCAAAAGAAGCGCAACCATTGTATCCTGGAGGCTGATTGTCTGGGTATATTATTTGTCTATGATCAAGGAGCATACAAATTGGGAACTTGATATAAGTATTTACGTGCTTAGCCTTAAAAGCCAAAGTGTTCCTTGAAAACTTATTTTTACTTTTGCGCTTACTAAAATCGTGATTTCCTTGACTTTGTGACAACCAGTGCGGGTAGCTACAAAAAAAAACCCACTAGAATCAAGTGAGGGTGCAAATAGGTTATGTGTTTTTTTTTTACTTTTATATATATACTCGCTTTGCTCGTTGGGGCTGGGGGACTTTAAAGTTGCTCCGCCATTTTGAATTTCTTTCGGGGGTAAGAAATTAAATTTTTTAACTTTTTGGAATTTTCCCGTCGGTTACAGGCTAGAAGCTATTAGTTTGCCAAATTTCAAGTTTCTAGCTCATCTAGAAGTGGGTAAACATTAATGTCAGTGAGTGAGTCAGCCATGTGGCTTTATAACTTATATATATATATATATATATATATATATATGTGTGTATAATTACGAGCCTTTAGAATTAAATCAGGTGATAACAGTTTTGTGATGCTAAAAAGGTACTTGCCCAATATTGTTCATACTCAGTTTGTGATCCTGGATTTAGTAGTGATTTTATCTGTTTTCTACCGAGATTTATCACCGATAAGAAATTTCAACCTTTAATACGAAGACATTTTAAAATATCACTGACTTCACCCAGGCAATGTTAGCCACTTGCAGCTAGTTTACGATATAAAATAAACACTGTATAACTATTCATTATTTAGAATCTGTGCTGTAAATACACGCTCCAAAACTATTTTATTTGTCACTTTTTTTTACAAGCATCTGTGCATAGTTGGTATCACAAAAAAAAATTTTTTTAATAGTTGTGTTTTCCTTCCCTCTCTCTTCTCGTCGTCTCTTTGGATAGTAATTCAAAATGACTTGCAATAAAGTAAGTGTCTTTCATCTTGTTAAATTTAGGCCAAAATAGTTCCAATTTGTGTTTCTTACAAGCAGGTAATGGCAGTCCTAAAATAAAATGTGAATTAATTTCTCACAAATAAATTTTCATTGAAATATGAAGACAGTAAAATAATTGTCCTAGAAATATTGATAAGAAATATGTATTCTATAAAACATTAACAAACACACCGTTAAACACATTTAACAGAAATGTTTTGTAAATCTTATCTAGAATCATTTTTATACTGCGAGATCATTTATTGAATTTTAAAATGAGACTTAAATTGTATGGTGTAAAAATTAATTTCTAAGATTATTTTCGAAAGCTCTCGAACTCTATAATTATGATAGTGATTTAAAATGTATAATCGAGGGGAGTAGGAGAAAAGAATGAACAAAACTTGCTCGCACATCCAAACAAGGTAGAGAATGGGAGACACTAAAATAATATTAGTGATGAAAACCCACCTCTTCTGAATCCGATCGAGAACAAACCCCGTCCTTATGGATGTAGCAGTCAGATGTTCTAACTATTCATCTACTCCTCTTGATCTTTTTTTTCTTTACTATAGGAGAGTTAATTTTTGCGTTACCATGCTGTCCGACACCTTAGCTCAGGCAGTAGTGTGTCTACCTACTGAGCTGAGGGCCATGGGTTAGATTTCCGTAATGGTGTGCGAAGTTTCGAAAAGTCGAAGTCAGAGTCCAAGGTCAAATCTCCTTCAGCTTAGACTTCGACATCTACAATAGCCTTCGCATATTCGAAAAATTTCGAAGGAAGGGTTAAACTTCGATAAATTATCAAACGATTTAATTTGATCTTACTAAATATTAGACCTACATTACACAAAATAAATAACACCAAGGTCTTTGATATGAAGCAGAGAAAGCGCTTTAGTTGTGCTATCATACCAGCTCGCGTCTAATGTTTAGTCCATAATATTCCATCTCTTTGCAATAGCCTGTTACAAATTTACTAGTGCATTTTTTCACAAGTTTTTCATAGCTTCTTCACGTTTTCTTTAATATTCAAAATGGCTGGTACGGAAAGTGGAAAACGAAAACAGAATTTAATTTATAATTATTGTAATTGAAATGTAGATAAAAAAAAAGACATACATATGTAAACTTTGCAAAATAATTTTATGAGCTCCACATTGTAAGTAAATTAGTAAATTACGAATAAAGTTTTAATATTTATCAGTAAGCCTGAGTGCATACATTATTATTATAGGCCTTCGACTTCAACTTCGACTTTTCTTCGCAAGTTTCAAGCTTCGCTTCGCATTTAAAAATTGGCCTTCGCACACCCCTAGATTCCCGGCATGGCCGAAAATTTATCATTGATGAAGATAAGGTTTTACCCTTTAACATTGATACATTCATGGCCGGGGACTGTATGGTGTGCCTGTCCTAGTCTTAAGAGAGATTATAGGGCATTTGAAGCTACGACAGTCTTAGCCAGCCGGTAGTGGAAAATATATGACTAGAATAAAAAAAATACTGACCCAGACCATAGGCTGGAAACAGTAATGGATTAAAAAAAAAAAAGTAACCAAGCCATAGCGTAAGTAAGTAATCAATCAAACCTACATCATACACGTCAATAGCGCCTTTGTTTTGAAGCATGTGGTGTCCCAAGGTCCAACCCCCTCCGCTTTATTAACTGAAAATATATAACACGTTTCAGTTAGCATTATTGAACGAAGAAAGGAACACACATATTTTATCTGTTGGGTACTAGAGAGTTCGTCTTACTCTACGGCTAAAACCTGACTTGGGTAAGCTATACAGCTCGAACCAGACGCAAGGCCGTAGCCAGCCAATAATTTCGGGGGGGGGGGGGGGGGGGAGGGGGGAAGTTAGAAAATATTATAAATGATAAACAGTTCTATAATTTATCTGAAATTTTTTTATGGCAACATAGCCGCCTAACTGCCGTAGGCTAGGACAAATTCTAAATACTAAACACCTCTATAAGCTATCTGAAGTGTTGTTTTTATAGTAACATAGCCCCCTAATTTGTATTTGTATCTTAATTTTGATATTGTTAGAACCATAAATAAAGCCCTATATATTTTGATCATAAAATTTCGGGGGGTTTTGAACATAAAATTGCACCACACTGATACGTCTAGTCAAGGCCGTAGCCAGGGGGAGTTTTGAACCCCAAACTCCCTCTGCCTTGACTAGACGTATCAGTGTGGTGCAATTTTATGTATTCTGCACAAGAAAACAATAGAACTGAGATCAAGGAAACCATTTAAACATAATTTTTTTAATATAACAAAGAAATAAATAATTAATATTTTCAAATGGAAAACTATTTAACATAATTTTTTTAACACCGCGTTTTTCTACCCATTCAGGCTATACGAATATGTACTAATTATATTGATGTGTTAGGAATAGTGAAGGTTGAACTTAGAGGAAGTGTACCTGTGTTTACGTGGAGGGAAAAAATTGATGAAAAACCACCCTCAGTAATCTCAACCATGATTTCAACTCTGCTCTAATCATTGGCAGTCTAGTCTATTTCGAGTGACCCACCTCGGTGGCGTGGTTAGCTAACATGATAGTTTCGTGTTGACGACGGGGAGATCGAGTTTCGAATCTCACTTGGGTGAACTGGGGGTGGTTTTCCCTAAATGGTTTTTCATTCTCCCTCCACTCAAATGCGGGTTCACTTCCTCTATACCTAAAACTATATACCTTCCCAAATCCTAATTAGTAATTAGTACTTAAGCGTATAAGGTAGTAAGACGTGGTGCTAAGTATTATTATTATTGTTATTAGTTCGAGTGTCACGCCTTGGACCATGCGGCCATCTAAGCAAGATATTTAACTTTTAAACTGATGCCAACCTCATCGATGTCAAATGGAGAATGCAGAAAACCCCACTTTAGTATTTTTTTTGTTTTGAATGTAGTTACGTATCTAATATTATCAGTTTATCGGCCGCGAGACGGGCTCTTAAAGGTGAGCGTGCTAGCCCTTGAAATTTATTTCCTACCTATATTATTATTAGCACCGCGTCTTACTACCCGTTCGGGCTATACGCACTTACGCTAATCTGCAATGATAGGGTGATTGTGATATGAAATAGAGGGACCTACAGTTTAACGTGGAATCCGAACCACGGTGGAGGCCTGGCACTCCTCACATTCACAAGTTGTGATTAATACACGTCTTGTCAGAGGTGAAGGAAGGGTTTGGCAATCAGATAAATCTGTGCCGGGACCGAGGATTGAACCCCGGACACCCAGCACAGAAGTCTAACACCTTACCCCTAGACCACCAGGTCACCCGTCCTACCTATAGAAGCAATATAAAACAACTATAACAATACTGTATCGCGCAACCATGTGGGCTATTCACATTTTAATTACACCTAGGTGGTAAAGATGGGGGATGGGGAAAATATAAATTTAGAAGAAATGTGCCCATTTTTTTTTTTCGTGGAGGAAGAATGGGGGGAAATATCTTCAAAACACCTTGGTGAGATTTAAATCCTGACATCTCATTCACCGGTAAACCAATATTGACGAGCTTGACGCTCTGAGGTAGGCGCACACTATGACGTATCGCCCCGCGCCGGTTCGGAGAATATTCCCGATTAAGAGTTTCTTCCCGTTTTCATCTATATTAATAAAATGAAGATATTGTTAGTTTGTAATGATGAGCATTGTGCTATATCTACCTCACGCAGAGTCTGAAATTTTAAAAATTAGCAGCTTCTATGCATGAACATGTGGACTCTGAAGCAGGAATTTACAAAAAGTATTAGATTGTTTTTATTAATTAAGAACAGGATCATAAGCAAAGCAATCTAAAAGCATTTCTCCCGGGAAACGCCAGGTACTTTAGCCAGTTAAAACTAATGTATAAATGAGACTAGCCTATTCAAAACTGACATTTGTTCAACAACCTCTAGCCCCCGTGCCCACCGATGCAGGTAGAATATACACTAATTTGAACTATTGGTCTTAAGTATTTTTTTTAAATATTTTCTGGTACATACGCCAATACACAGTGTAAATGTGGGTCTTAGTACCAATTATATTAATTAATTTATCTTTTTAATAGTAAAGGAAATCATTTCAACTTATTTGTTTTAACTCAATATCCAGTGAGTAACACACAATCAGTGATATTTTATAAGAAGTGTAATAAAAATAAAGGTTACTCCAAGAACTTATTGAGAAGCTGTATATTATTATTTATTTTTATTACGCTTCTTTCTCGTAGATTACAATGGGCAGGACATGCAGCGCGAATGGGAGATTCTAGAACCTTGGGAGGAGACCATTGGGAAGACCTAGAGGCAGATGGGAAGATAACATTAGAATGAACGTGAAAGAGATGATTGTAATGAGGTGGACTGGACAGAACTAGCTCAAGATAAGGGTAGAGTGTAATGAGGGGAACTGGATGAAACTAGCTCAAGATAGGGATAGGTGGCGTTCTTCTGTAAGTGTGGCAATGAACTTTTGAGTTCCTAATGCCATAGAGTAAGTAAATATTACACTTCTTATAAAATATCACTAATGCTTATTACAGATTACTCTGTAACAAACTAATTGAAATAAATTACATCTTTATTAATAACAATTAACAAACGATTAATAATTTAAGATCACTAACCAACATTCGTGTAAAAAGAGATAATAGTAATTAACAAATATTGACGAGCCCCTGGTCAGCCACAGTTCAATTTTCATAGAAAAAGCCTCTTGGAAAATACAATATTTTTTGATGCTAACATTGATTATATATATATGACTATTTTATTATTGTTATTTAATGGGTGTTCATAGTATTAGTCAAAATTAATAGCTTTTCTAGATCACATATCTTGAATACGTGAAAGTAGATCCAATATCTTTGATAGCTATCAGCTATCGTGTCTACCTATGCAAATTGGATTATAGCTATTAGAGAGAAATTAAGCAACAAACCGAGAGCCACTTGGTTATACCTCATATACTGTCTATTAATAATTGACTCATTCTGTAAGCATTTAACATACCTTCTTCAATGCACTTGGGAATTTGTTTAAAATTCAAGCATCTGTTGATCAAAAATGTCCTCGCAAAATCATTTCCATGTTGAAGGTTATCAATCACTTGATCTATTCCTTCGAGGCTGACACCAGTGTCCGTCATTAATCCAGCTTCCTTTAGAATACATTCTAATATGCACTGTATCAACAATTAATAAATTATTTAGTGACTGATAATTGCAATACAAGAAAATGAATAATCAATCAATCCATCTGTCATGTTTATTTGTGCGTCGAATTAACAGGACACACGGATAACATAAATTACTCAGTCATGATAAAATCTAAAAATTCGTTTCTAGTTGTGAAACAAAGATATACTGTAAAAAGTATTGTTAGTAAAAAATTACCAACAATATATGATTGAGAGCTAAATATTTTTCTTCTAAAAAATTTTACATTTTACAACTTATACTATCTATTATGGAAATCTCATTGCCATTTTATACAGATAATTATATATTTATAAATAAGTGTATATATATATTGGATAAGAAAGTACACAATATATTAGTTATGATTGATTTTTGCTGTGTAATTATATTAAATTTAATATAGACAGACAGCCTATACAGCCTAACGCTTAGTAAGACATTGTTCTAAATAAATAATGTATATTATATATATGTATATAAAATCATATATGATATTCTCTAAAATTAATGGCTAAATACCATAATCTATTAATAACATTTAGATTGTATTGACATTGAATGACGTCAAATTAAAAAATAAAGAAATGTAAGGTCTGAATAGCCCCACCATGTCTTACTAACCGTCCAAGACATAAGCGTATTAATTACACACCTGTTGTAGGGATTCGGAAGATAAAGTTTTAAAGGAAAGGTACCCGCACTTACTTGGAGGGAAAGTGGTGAGACATTGAGTAATAAGCAACTTCGGTACAGCCTGCCGGATTCGAGCCCGGCCTTCCCGCTATTAGCAAAATGAGCCAGATAAGCCTGACACATAAATAAACATCAAACTATTCCTATTTCAAAGTAGTAAAATCTAATGAGGATAGCCCGGATAGGTAGTAAGACACGCGTTTAGTTTTTATTTCTTTATATTTTATTATTTTTATTTAAAATGCATTATTTTTTACTTAATTAAATGTTTCTTATATTAATTCATTATTATTTTATAAAACTATCACATTTTTCTGTCCACGCCCTTTTTCATTAATTTATTTTTGTAAGGGTGGTACATTTTGCTCGCTTGTGTTTTTGCGCTTGTTGTCTCTTTAGTTCGCAAAGTGTTTCTCTAAATGGTGGACGTGCGTCCCCACCGCTGGTCACAACTCTCGTAACTACCATTTATTATGACTTATTTTAATACCCATCTTTCCCTGACATAATTATGTGTGTGAGAAGTGAACCCCAAATAAAGTCGTGTGGATCTTCAAGTTCATCATCACAACCCAAGGTAGGCCTACTTGGGTCACTGTCATCGTATCTTGCAGCAGCAGGTAGGATCCCGCCATGTCTACTTACTCAGACATTTAAATAATTATCTCTCAATCAAATTAAAATCAACACGTAACCTTTAAATGCCACCCACATGCTCAATCAACAGATAGAAATGGTCTAGAAAACTAAAATTAACCAAAAACACTGTTATTTAGCTTTTGAGATGAATGCAAGCTTACTTTTTAACCACGCCGATTCTATCTAACCATTATATTTTATCACGGAGCAAGTATTAGCCATCCAATTAATTTCGTGTTTGTAATTCGTGTAGTGGCAAGGATTTAGGCTGTGTGTTTATATATTTATACAAATAATATATACATAATACTTTTGTACAGTAGTATAATATATATGGTTTTGACCGGTAGTGTGTATATAATTATATACACACACTATTAGTCATGCCAAAATCTCGTTCACGTAGGATTCCAAAACGCACTCTTATTTATTACTATCTAACACACATGTTTTATATCACCACACAAATAAAATTCACGTTGCTCCGTTCTAGCCTACAGTTAAAATAGTAAATAAAAGGAATAGTGACTCTTGAGGATTATTAGAGGAACTAGAAAAAAAAATCTAAAGCGAGAGTTGATAAGAACGATGAAGGATTACTAAATGAAAAGAAATAAAATTATGTGGTGTTAAGTCGAAAGCTATTGTGATTTATCAAGGAACCTTTTAAAAAACTAGAATAAAGCGACATGATGCTAAATTGTAAGTTGGTGATTTATATAAAAGATTATTGGATCGACTACATAAAGGCATGTAGTGCTAAATCTAAAAAAAAGAGAAACATGATCATTAGAGATGGTTAATAAAAGCATGTGGTGCTAAATATAAAGAAGACAAGTATAATCATAGGAGGTAAATTAAACGTTCACTAACACACGTAAATACCCTAATATTAATACATTTATTGAGTTTTAAATTATTTTAAGGAAAATATATTACTTTCATTATGGCATTAGGAACTCGATAGTTATTTGCCGCACTTACAAAAGTACGCCACCTATCCATATCTTGAACTAGTTATAACCAGTCCACCTCATTATAGCCTTCAGTTCAATTCAAATGTTATCCTCTCATCTGCGTCTAGGTTTTCCCAATAGTCTCTTCCCATTGGGTTTGCCAGCCAACGCCCTGAACAAAGTTCTAGAATCTCCCATTCGCGCTGCATATTCTGCTGCCCACCATGATTTGCGAGATTTGATATTCCTACCAATGGCTTGCGATTAGTACAGGGTATGTAACTCATCATTATGTAATCTCCTCCACTTCACAGTAGCCTCATTCCTTTTTTGAACCAAATATCTTCCTAGGCACCTTGTTTCGAACAACCTAAATTGATTTTCGTCATTATTACTTTTAATTTAAATAAATATTGAGCTGGAAAGCTTTGAAATATTTTAGCAATACTTACAACGTTTTGGTTGTTTTGATGTGCTAACAGCTCTTCTATTAATTCTGCAACACACATCAATAGCACATTACATACATAACTGTTATATTTTATTTTAAACTTTTATAAACCCTCCCCTATTTAATTAAAAATTAAGTAATTTTTTTAATATATCAATTTTATTCTATTCGCTTTTGTGGTAGCATGGTCTAAGGCGTTACTTTCGCAATAAATTAAACTGTCAAAAGACAGGGAGATCGGGGCTCGATCCCAGTCACGTGTACTGAGGGCAGTTTTTCCACTCTCCCTCCTTGCAAGTACTTAAGCTAAATTCAACCTTCCTAGGCCCTAGCACATTAGTATAATTAGTATATAGGTGTATAACCTAAATGGCTAGTAAGACATGGTTTAAAAAAATATTTTATTTAATTCTTGTTTGTATGCTTCAATATGACTGATGATGGGAATCATATTGGTTGAAATAGCGATTATCGACATTTTATTGTAGACAGTCTTTGTTTAAGCAGAAAACACTACATGTCTTGCGATTGAGCTATAAGGTAGGGTTCCCTCGGCACGTCTCGTGTCTGCGACCAGCGACCGGACCGGTTTCCATAGTTTGTTATGTGGTCAGTTCCTTCGAGGTGACTGCGACTGGCGACCAGAGTGCGCGTCCAGCGTCTCTACATTGCGTCTGCGTCCACCGAGCAAACGTGTGTTTTAGTAGAGTTTTATTTAGTTTTGTGTTTGATTGGACTGGTTTTGAAAATGGTCCAAGATGTATCCATAGAAGAGGACGAAAATTTAATTGAAGAGGTGGAAAAGCGCCCCTAAATTTTTGACATATCTTCGCCAGTGTACCGGGACCAACATGTGAGGGACAACACATGGAAAGAGATCTCAGGAATAGTTGGTCAATAAAGTTAGTATTTTTTATCCACAATATTCTAAAATAACAAAATAACAAGCAACATTAAATAAAACACAAGAAAAAACCCTGATAACTGTGGAACGATCTGTATTGCACATAAAATTACCCACGACTGGCGACCAAGAGATGTATCTAGAGAAACACTGTATCCCACGACTGGCGACCAAGAGACGCATCTAGGGAAACACTGTATCCCACGACTGGCGACCAAGAGACGCATCTAGGGAAACACTGTATCCCACGATTGGCGACCAAGAGACGCATCTAGGGAAACACTGTATCCCACGACTGGTGACCAAGAGACTCATTTAGGGAAACACTGTATCCCACGACTGGCGACCAAGAGATGTATCTAGGGAAACACTGTATCTCACGACTGGCGACCAAGAGATGTATCTAGGGAAACACTGTATCCCACGACTGGCGACCAAGAGACGCATCTAGGGAAACACTGTATCCCACGACTGGCGACCAAGAGACGCATCTAGGGAAACACTGTATCCCACGACTGGCGACCAAGAGATGTATCTAGGGAAACACTGTATCCCACGACTGGCGACCAAGAGACGTATCTAGGGAAACACTGTATCCCACGACTGGCGACCAAGAGACGCATCTAGGGAAACACTGTATCCCACGACTGGTGACCAAGAGACGCATCTAGGGAAACACTGTATCCCACGACTGGTGACCAAGAGATGTATCTAGGGAAACACTGTATCCCACGATTGGCGACCAAGAGACGCATCTAGGGAAACACTGTATCCCACGATTGGCGACCAAGAGACGCATCTAGGGAAACACTGTATCCCACGACTGGTGACCAAGAGACGCATCTAGGGAAACACTGTATCCCACGACTGGTGACCAAGAGATGTATCTAGGGAAACACTGTATCCCATGACTGGCGACCAAGAGACGCATCTAGGGAAACACTGTATCCCACGACTGGTGACCAAGAGACGCAGCTAGGGAAACACTGTATCTCACGACTGGTGACCAAGAGACGCAGCTAGGGAAACACTGTATCTCACAACTGGTGAACAAGAGACGCATCTAGGGAAACACTGTATCTCACGACTGGCGACCAAGAGATGTATCTAGGGAAACACTGTATCCCACGACTGGCGACCAAGAGACGCACTAGGGAAACACTGTATCCCACGACTGGCGACCAAGAGACTCATCTAGGGAAACACTGTATCCCACGACTGGCGACCAAGAGACGCATCTAGGGAAACACTGTATCCCACGACTGGCGACCAAGAGACGCATCTAGGGAAACACTGTATCCCACGACTGGCGACCAAGAGACGCATCTAGGGAAACACTGTATCCCACGACTGGCGACCAAGAGACGCATCTAGGGAAACACTGTATCCCACGATTGGCGACCAAGAGACGCATCTAGGGAAACACTGTATCCCACGACTGGCGACCAAGAGACGCATCTAGGGAAACACTGTATCCCCCTTCTACGACCTACCCACCCCACGTCTGCGGTCGCAGACGCGCCGAGGGAATCCTACCTTTAGGAGTGCACGTCCGAAAATAGGGTGCGACTGATTGTGGACGAGCCATTAGTGAACGTTACGTTACATGAACGTTACGTTACATGAACGTTACGTTACATGAACGTTAATTTGATCGTGAACTCACTATTAATCTTACTATATAAAAGACATTTAGAACACTTTCAAAATCTGTGTTCAAGATGTGCGCCACCAGTTGATAGGTATAATTCCTCTCGCCGATTAGTAAACGTTTATTTATTGAAACTCTGCATAGCGGCTTGTGACGCACATTTCATTCACAAACTTTGAAATATTGTGCGTTTGTGGCTGGCTTTATTTGGGATATCCTGTTTATTTACCACGCCAATAAGGACAGTCAACTTATAATTTTTATTGTCCTTTAAAGCCATTCAAAATATCAATTTATACCGATTACTGGCCATAAAAAAAACAACCGGCCATCATATCAAAGCTTCACCACAACAGAGAGTCGAACCCAGTAGAGTATTTGAAGAGAGAGCGAGGGTGATGGGGTTAAATGTTTTATAACAAGAGTTTGAGAATCGTCATGCTCAGTAAGACTTTTTTAAATTACAGGATAAGAAACAAAATTAAATAGTAATTTAAGGGTGTAGGGGACGCGATAATAGGTCAGTTTTATATCAAAATATATTTTTGGTCAAAATAAATCAAATATGGCTTCTGTACAAATATAGAGTTTAACTTTCTTCACACGGTGACCTCAAAATTTCTTGAATATCTGTCTAGGGTGTCCTGAATTTTAATGAAAACTTTTCCTCTTCATTTAAAAAGTTTGTCAGATAATGCCACTATGCTCACGACAGATATTCAACAACTACTGTTAACATCACCATTTGAAGAAAATTTAAATATGTTTGTAGTGAAGCACTATTTTGTTTATTTTGGCAAAAAAAAAGTTTTTCTTTAAAAACTTCAAAAACACTGTTGTGCAGTTTAGAGCAATTTTATTTGGGACAGTTTGTACAAACAAGAGGGCCTACATTTACTGAAACATGTATCAAACTGTTTTAAAATGCGGTCTTGACCACACAGAAATAATAGTTGAGCCTAGCTTAATGGGAGTGGCTATTGCCACGTGCTGTAGCTTAAATAACGTCACAGACCATTATCTATTTAGGTTGCCCCCAGTGTAGGGGCAAGGCCTAGGCATTCATGGTTTAGGAATAATAGAGACCCACCTAGATTTATTGAACATAAAGTTGGTGGGTATTTTTCAATTTAATTACATCTACAACTTTACTTTTTTTTACATCCATTACTGTTTCCAGCCTGTGGTCTGGGTCAGTTTTTTATTCAAACCAAATATTTTCAACTACCAGATTGCTAGGCTTGTCGTAGCTTCATATGCTTTATAATCTAACGTAAGACTAGGACAGGCACAACATAGAGTTCCCGGCCTTTAATTTATCAATGTTAAAGGGGAACCTACATTTCACCAATAATACATTATTCTGCCATGCCGGGAATTGCACCCGAGACCCTTATCTCAAAAGACAAACACGCTACCGACTGAGCTATGGTGTCGAATTATGTTTACTACTATTTTTATAGTAAATCTATTATTGAATATAGTCTTACAAAAAAAACACCTGATTTATAGCTTAAAATGAGGCATGTGTGAGGTGCGCGCTTTTTTCTGGTTAATGATGATTACGGAATTGACGCCCACACCACAGGTACGAACATGCAACCTGATTCTTGTATCAGTGTATTTATTATGTACTGTACCTTATTTTTTCACTTTATTCTAGTTTTAAATTTTTTCTCTATTTTTCACTTTCCTGCATCATTTCTTTCGTAATTTTCGATTTTTAAATAATTACAAAATGTTCACATTTCAAAAACTATTCCTGCCACACTAAAATCAGTTTTAGACCCATAGTTTGAGAATTAATAGTCTCCTCTAGAGCAAGTTGTTACTTTAATTGATCTCTCTCAGTCTCAAGTATAACTCTGACAAATATTATGAAAATAGCAGAGAAATGAACGATAGTAGTATTAAGATTCAATATACATCTACTCCCTGTTATGAATGGAGTGGAGGTATTACGTGTAGAAAGGGTCAGTTGGTGTATGCATTTCGATGGGACTGGCAGATTGATGAGCTATAGTACCTTCTAGCTCATTGAGGAAAGCAATGGAAAATTACCTCACTCCTCATTTCCTTAGTACGCCTTTTTAGTTCGGCCTAGGTCACAGACCAGGTATACACCAAACTCACATCCTCCAGGTTAACATGGCCGCGCTCATGGAGACCTTGAGTCCTTTAATACGGGTATCGCAAGGTGTCACCAAGGGACATTATTATTTTAATTAATTTTAAACATAGTTTCACTAGAGATAAGTAGACCAATATCCTTCTCTAGTCAATCGTCTGTCTCCCTCCAAAGCTAGGTTCAGGTAGTGAAACAACCCAATATCCACATAATTCTGTAGCATGTCATTTAAATAATGGGACATCTACAAGTAAAATTCCAGAAAGACATGTAAAATTCCATAAAGACAATTAAAACAAGATAAAAATACTAAACTATGCCAATAAGATGTGGCAGGTGGTGGTGTCAATTGATGTTGCCGGGAAACGCCCAAGCGACGAGGAACATTGCCCCAGTGGACCATTTTGGCATCGCGAGCATTTTCACGTCTTGATCGAAGGGCACACGTCGGAAAAAAGAAAGATAATTGTCTCTGCTCGCCACACTTTCTGACAGCGCTAGTGAGAGAGTGGAGTAATTTTGTAACTCTTCCCCCACCCCCCTTCTCCCCTTAGATATCCTGATGTAGTCCATTTTCCGAGGCAGTTCTGTTTGCTATATAACGGATTCC
This sequence comes from Timema podura, assembly GCA_033556935.1. Lineage (NCBI taxonomy): Eukaryota > Metazoa > Arthropoda > Insecta > Phasmatodea > Timematidae > Timema > Timema podura. The sequence continues at coordinate 33,022,290 of JAVRXN010000012.1, forward strand.
CTGTGACTCACATTTTTGTATTCCATTGTATTTATTCACCGGAGGAAGAAATAATACATACAATTTCAGCACTGGAGACAACTGGTGGCCACGATGTGTCAGGCGTCGGTCTCACCACCGCGTCGCAGAGGAAGCCTCTTTTGAGACTTTGAGTATCCGTATCTTCTGTTCAGAATCTACATTAGATTCTAAACGCGGTTTCTATGTCCATCAGACATAGTTTCATGTAACAGAATGTTTGTTTTATTTTCTATGTCGATCAGACATGTGTATTGTGTTAGAGTGTCTGACTTATTTTCTCTGTCCATCAGACACAAGTTTTAATTTCAGAAGGTCTAACATTATTTTCTATGTCCATCAGACCTGTTTCTTTAGTCAGAATGTCTGACATTATTTTCTATGTCCATCAGACATAGTTTCTTGGGTCAGATAGTCTGACAATTATTTCCCTATGCCTATTAGGCATAGTTTAAATACGAGAGATCTATGCTATGCATGTGTATAGGACCAGGTTATTGAGTATACTGAGTCCATGAATTTGATTTTCTTTTCTAAGTTCTTAAGACATTGTTATATTTTTATGACACCCTAAACGGTATGATCACGTTTAGAATCTCTTTATGGCTACAATCTTATCATATAATACTTTATTCTTGGACCTAGTTAGGTCAGTGACTGATTGCAGTCACGATTGCACCCTTTTTGTGTAGCTATTTACGGTACGCAACCTGTGGGAGCACTACTAGATTTAAGAAGTGGCCCACGATGATAATAATGCTTTGTTCTCACCCCATATGTATCTAAGTGTTCAAAGATAGTTTTTACTGGCTATTGTATGCCCTAGTAATGGGTAAATGTATAAAGCTACTAATGATTGCTCTGGCAGTACTCATTAGGAAATGACCGGCCATAAAAAAAACTGTGTAGATGCCTGATCGTTAGCCATATATTATATGTAAAATGGAAGCTCCTCTTATAGGATATTATTCTTAGAATTTTTTTGTTACTCTCCATGGGGGTCAATACAAGCTAGCTAGCTTAAATAATAATCTTCTTAGTAAGTCTAAAAATATAGGATTTGATGCTATGTTTCTATTTTCAATGGTTTCACTATCATTCATGATTAGACCTCTCAGGTATTTGTCTGGTATTAGCCTGGCTAGATTGTCTTTTTGTATATTGCCTAAAACTTAATTCCCCTTTTTACTGTTGCCGGGTTGATGACCTGGTGGTCGAGGGTAAGGTGTCAGACTTCTGTGCTGAGGGTCCGAGGTTCAATCCTCGGTCCCGACACAGATCTATTTGATTTCTAAACCCTTCCTTCACCTCTGACAAGACGTGTATTAATCACAACTTGTGAATGTGAGGAATGCCAGGCCTCCACCGTGGTTCGGATTCCACGTTAAACTTTAGGTCCTCCGTTTTATCTCACAATCACCCTACTATATTACACATTAGCGTAAGCGCGTATAACCCGAACGGTTATTAAGACGCGGTGCTAATAATAATAATAATAATAATAATAATAATAATACTGTTGCGAGCTGTGGCAGACGCTTCTCGTTCGAGTAAGAGCGAATATCCCTATTCTAGAGTTATTAAACTAAAGAAATGTTCTATCTAACTTTTATCGGTTCTTGTCTACTAAGTATTGATATCTATTCATCCGTCCGAATGTTTTCTACATCGATAACGGAATACAGTTATCATTAATTAATTTAATTAAAACTTGTGACTGGTATATAATTCTATATCTTTTCGTTTGCTTTTTAATAAACTTATTGTTAATCTTATAAATTTCTGTGATGCATTTTCCTTCCTATCTATCCTACATCATGTACAACTTATTTAATTATTTACTAGCAATCATCTCTTTTTTTACGTGATAGGAGAAGCAATGGTTCAATCCTACGTCACAACGAGCTTACGCAGATTGTACCTTACGTTTACAATGGTCCCTAAGTGAGTCGTTTAACAACTTGCACATTTGGAAGTGTATATATCAGTTAGCATTGACACTAGCGAGCCCCAGTGTTGATGGACTCAACCTGGCTTAAGGAGAGGAGCAAAACTTCCGTAAGGATGAGGATCTGGCGTGTACTTGTTTGTAGCCTAGGTCAGGGGTTCTTAACCTTTTATTACTCGCGGCTCCTTAAATATCCTAAAATATTTTCGTGGCCCCTAGATTTTACTAACATATTAATCATTAAGATTTATTCTAAAATTTTGGCTTTATTTACTGATTATAATAACAAACAAATTTTAAAAAAAAGAGAAATTAACTTACCTAAATGTATTTAATGGGACCTCTGCTGTTGAACACAATTGACTAATTTTTCCATTATTTTATTAAATTGTATTGCTTGGTGCTATTCGTTTGCAAAAGTCGATTCGAAGTCGATTTCGCTGCTCCGTTTTAATATTTACCATCGTGGAAAATCCCTTTTCACATAAATAAACAAAAACAAAGGGCAGCAAATTTTGAATGGCGATGGTAAACAGATGAGGATTATTTGTACTATCCGTGATTTATATTATCCGTGCTTCTCCTCCTCCTCACTACCGCGGAAAATCGAAAATCCACTGTTCTTACGTGCTAACAATTATCGAATTCTTTCTTCGAAAAGGTAAAATTTAAGAAAATTGACTTTAGTAATAAGCAAATAACATTTTAAATTATTTTTTCGAGGGCCCCCTAAAAAACCTTAAGCGGCCCTCCGGTTAAGAATCACTGGCCTAGGCTTTACAGCTGACAGTGGAACTGTTGAGTAACCAACCAAACTTCGGGTTGAGTACTAAGGGCCAGTTTCATAGTCAGATTTAGTAAGCCTAAAGTGCGAGTCGATACTAAATACAGGACGACACCTACCTAGACCAAAATGGAATGGGCCAGTTTCGCATATGAAACTGGCCCATTCCATTCAATTTCAGGTAGGTGATGTCTTGTATTTAGTATAGCGACGCACTTTAGGCGTACTAAATTTGACTATGAAACTGGCCCTTAATATACATATAACCTGATTTTGGTTGGAAGAACAATAGAGAAAATTAAAACAAATCTCTTTGCGGCCAACATTGATAAGGTTTTACTATATTATTTGTGTTATTTTATAGGTATTGAAAACATCTGTCAAAAGTGACAGCGTAAGATAACCAACCATGCCTTAACGTATACATATATTAAAATTGTTTTAGTAACTTTAGTAGCTAGCTTCTACTGTTATTATTATTATTATTAGCACCGCGTCTTACTACCCGTTCGGGATATACGCACTTACGCTAATGTGTAATGGTAGGGTGATTGTGAGATGAAATGGAGGACCTACAGTTTAACGTGGAATCCGAACCACGGTGGAGGCCTGGCATTCCTCACATGCACAAGTTGTGATTAATACACATCTTGTCAGAGGTGAAGGAAGGGTGTGGCATTCAGATAAATCTTTGCCGGGACAGAGGATTGAACCCCGAACCCTCAGCACATAAGTCTGACACCTTACCCCTAGATTACCAGGTCACCCTTCTACTGTTCTTCCTACCAAAATCATACTGTACATACAAATGATATTCCACTTCACATCTACGCGAATTATATTAAATCTAAATTCTACCTTCCTCATTCCTAAACCCATTAGTGAAATGCTTTAAAGGTTAGTGAAAACAAACTATTTCATTCATCCCACTCATGGTGGTTGTCAAGTGAATAACGCTTGGTTCCAGTATAATCGTCCCTGTTTAATCGCCGTGATATGGGGCTCTCTAACTGACGTATTTGAAGTCACGAGCTTTCGTCGGCTATTATCGATTTAAGCTTCGTTACACGCCCACGTGACTCCTGATACAACTCAAAACGTCGAGCTTTGAGATCGATGAGGAGTACGAGTAAGACTCAAGGAAATCTTGCGAGAATGTGTTTTTTTATGTTGGTTTTTTTTTGTATTCGTTCGGGCTTTCATAATCTTCAGGTCCCAACTCAAGTTTTATCGGGTGTGGCCAGTGAGCGTTTCCCATCTCATCCTCTCTTTTTACAGTTCACTCTCATGCAGGATTGTTATAATTTTACCCAGTCCAAAAAAAACACCTGGGTTTTATTTTTTTTAAAACACCTAAAAAAACACTTATTATTTTTTGCACACAAAGGAATCGACTATAAATTTTTGAAAATGGTTAGTCAATCTTTTGAAAACCTTTTGGTTCAAACCCAATAATAATAATATAATAATAATAATGATTGTACATGGTGTTATTCACCAGTTTTGAATTTACAGATTTTATACAATAGACTAAGCTATAAAATATGGTTTTAGTTGGTTAAACAAAATAATATATTCAACTAGAAACTCACTTGGGATAATATCATTTTAAGGTACCTACACTGTATAAATGCTAGGCCCTAGAAATAATATTTTGTCAAAAAAGTTCTTACCTTTTATCTTTAAGTATTGAAAGCAACAAGTCAATTCTGCAGTTGTCTTGCCAGTAATTTGATGCATGGTTCCCATCCCCCCCCCCCCCTTTCAATTCCTTCTACACAAACATTTTTTTTTCATACTGCTAGCTTGTACAGTAATTGTTGCATTATTGTTTTCCTTTATTATGTCTCTTAATACTCCTTTCCTAACTATATTAAAATTAAATATGTTTCTCTGGATCTTGAATAATATAATATATTTGAATTATTTGTTTAAACAGATAGCATACATTATATCTATAACAAAACCACAAAAAATCCAATAACCCCCCCACCCCCAAACAAAAAAACACACAATAAAACCCAATATAACTCAACTGGGTTGGTTTTCTTTTTTTAAATAACCCGGGTTTTTTTTCAACCCTGCTCTCATGGATTGTCTCCCAATCTTGTCCTTTTTTTCTTTTTTTTTACATCTTTCTTCACTTGCTCTATCCATCGCATCATTGCTCTTCCATTATTGGTCTCGTACTTCCATTTCAGAGTATTGTCTTTCCTTTCTTCTTTGTTCATTCGTTATCGATGTCCACACTACTTTAGTCGAGTTCTGCTTATTGTTTCTAGCACACTCTTATTCGCTTCATCATCCTTCCTATTGGTCGTTTGGGCCATACACATTTTGATTACAGTAATAAAGTGGGGGAAATTGAGGTAGTATTGATAGAAAATGCACCTGCACTCAGTGTGGGAGATCATTTAGAAAAACAACCTTCTGTAGACCCGGTCTGGATTCGAACCTTGACTTCTCGGTTACTGGCAAAATCGACTAGATGAGCTTAACATTTAATCTGCGTTCCCATTTGACGTGGGCTACGTGATGTTAAGATGACTCAAATCCCATCTTTTATACTTAATCAAGCTATAATTTTAATATAAGTGACCTGTGTCTAGGTGTCGGACTTCTGTGTAGGGGTTCAGGCTCCAATCCTCGGATCCATAACAGATGTATCTGTTTGCCAAACCCATCTTCACCTTGACAAGACGTGTATTATTCACAACTTGTGAATGTGAGGAATGCCAGGCCTCCACCGTGGTTTGGATTCCACGTTAAACTGTAGGTCCTCCATTTCATCTCACAATCACCCTACCATTACACATTAGCGTAAGTGCGTATAACCCGAACGGGTAGTAAGACGCGGTGCTAATAATAATAATAATAATAATAATAATAATAATAATAATAATAATAATAATAATAATTTTAATAATAATAATAATAATTTTAATAATAATAATAATAATTTTAATATATATATTAGCAAGGCCGTAGTCAAGAGGGGTTTTGGGGTTCAACCCCCCCTCGAAATTTTATGAACAACGTATATATATGGCTTTATTTATGGTTCAAACAATATTAAAATTAAGGTACAAGTACAAATTAGGGGGCTGTGTTACCATAAAAAGCACTTCAGAGAGCTTCTAGAACTGTTTATCATTTATATTGTTTTTTCTAGTCTCCAGAAATTGGGGGATGTGCCCACCAAACCCCCCCCCCCCCTGAAATTATTGGCTGGCTACGGCTTGTATATTAGGCCCATATTTCAGTTTAGAGAGATCAGGATATTAAAAAAACCTACCCTTAGCTTACCTTGCAGTACTCTACCTTGACGCGGCTTTTATTTTATTATTATTAGCACCGCTTCTTACTACCCGTTCGGGTTATACGCACTTACGCTAATGTGCAATGGTAGGGTGATTGTGAGATGAAATGGAGGACCTACAGTTTAACGTGGAATCCGAACCACGGTGGAGGCCTGGCATTCCTCACATTCACAAGTTGTGATTAATACACATGTTTGTCAGAGGTGAAGGAAGGATTTGGCAATCAGATAAATCTGTGTCCGGGACCAAGGATTGAACCCCGGACCCTCACACAGAAGTCTGACACCTTAACCTAGACCACCAGGTCACCCAGGCTGGGGCTCAAATCTCACCCAGGTGTAACGAGTGTGTCATTTTCATAAATAATTTCTCTATTCATGCACATGCGGAAACCAATGATCTAAATCATAGGTTTCTTATGTCTACACCATAATGGTATATTTATGTGGATATCCCAAATGTGAAGATATATATATATATATATATATATGTGGATAGCCCTAATGCGTAGTAATAAGACGTCATGTGCATAAAAATGTTGAATCAATGACAGTATTTTATATTATATATATATATATATATTAATCAGTATATGTATATACTTAATGACAGTATTTATAGAATTATATATATTTTTTAATAGAAGAAAGGGATATATTTTTTTTATATGATTGTGAGTTTAAATCAAATAAACTAAAATAAACAAGTATCATTACATTACTTATTTTTAGCAGCGTGTTTTACTACCAGTCAATTCAGTATATGTACTAATTAGGCGAATGTGTTAGAAATGAGACTAGGTTGAATTTAGAGGAAGTGTGCAAGCATTTGCGTGGAGGGGGAATGGAAAACTATTTTGGAAAATTCACTCCAAGTACACCTGAACGGGACTCGAACCCCGATCTCACAAAAATCATCAGTTTAGTCTAACACAAGAGTGACGCCTCAGACTATGCGGCCACTGTAGCAGGTTATATGTTTTGTTAATATTCTGATTTTAAATTTGTCAGCTAGATGAATTTTTAGAAACAAATGTGGGGCCTATGTTAGTAATCTATTTTATATTTACTTTATTTTCTAAATGCTTGTTACATTTATACTGACCTAAAGTACAAATAAAGCTTAAATTTAAATTTATCACTCCAGATATTTATTCGTACATGATATGTTTTGGACCTGTAGACAATTTTTTTAATATCCAGTAACAATAAACTAGAACTCAGTATTTGATTTGAATTGCAAACACTTAGCACTAATTTTTATTAATAATTTTTGTTAATTAATTTAAAAGTTTCTGGAATTCTATTTGTTTCCTGTTTCAATAGAAAGTTCACTCCCTTCAAGAAGGTTGGGATTAGACTTGGCTACAGTCCTGGAGGGATGTTCTGAGTACATTTTTATTGACAACCCCTTCTTAGAATTTCAATTACAACACTTTCAAAAGAGCCTTGAGGTGACATTGATAAGTTTCTGATTCATCATTTTTGAGCCTCGCAGCTAGAGGAATGTATTGATGAATTCCTAGGATGAAATTATATTTCCGGGAACGTTTCCTTCTCTTTGGAAATAGTAACCTTCCCAACTATTTAAATTACACTATTTTACTGGTAATAATGTAGGTGGGAGCGTTATTAATGGCATCTTGTCGTTACTGTAATCATTAACGGTACTTGAAAAATAAAAGGAACTACAAAAAAACCTTTTAACTCTTATATATCTCAATAGTATTTTTGTTCGCATGTGAGCACACAGAACGAAACTAATACATACCCGCTTCAGTGGCCAAATAGGATAAGACAGTGTATATAACTGGCGGACCGTGGGCCAAATGCGGCCCGCGCTCACTGAAAATGTGACCCTCACAGTTTTTTAGAAGGTGACCTGGTGGTCTAGGTGTCGGACTTCTGTGTTGAGGGTCCGGGGTTTCAATCCTCGGTCCCGACACAGATTTATCTGATTGCCAAACCCTTCCTTCACCTCTGACAAGACGTGTATTAATCACAACTTGTGATTGTGAAGAATGCCAGGCCTCCACCGTGGTTTGGATTCCACGTTAAACTGTAGGTCCTCCATTTCATCTCACAATCACCCTACCATTACACATTAGTGTAAGTGCATATAACCCGAACGGGTAGTAAGACGCGGTGCTAATATAATAATAAATAATAATAATAATAATAATAATAATAATAATAATAATAATAATAATAATAGTGTTCTAGAGGAAAATTAAAGGGAAATCCCGGTGGCAGATGTTAAATAACTAATGATCGAAATATAAACATTTATTTTAAAATGTCATGATTACACTTTATTAAAAATGTATTTGATTAATCAAAAAATATGTATACATATATATTATTAATGGTTTTGTTTTGTGAAAGTGCGTACGCGTGCATATACAATTTGGGAGATTAATAAATTTTTTTGCTGTAAAATTTGAAATATTCTACTACCCAAAAACACAATTTATATAAACGTAATGAAAGTATTTGTTTACTAAATTTTGTTCGTTGGCCTATATTGAGTTGATGGGATTAATACATATTTATTTGTCCCGTGGTGCAAACTGATAATCAGATTTGGCCCTCGGGATGAAAAAAGTTGGAGTACCCTGGTCTAAGACGTCACTCTCGTTCGAGACTGGTCTGCTGATGATGGGGAGATCGGGACTCGAATCTCTATCGGGCCTACAAACGGTTTTTTCCAAAATTGTTTCCCACTCTTCTTCCACGCAAATGCGGGTTTATTACCTTTAAAACACTTCCTTCTTCCCTCTACTCCATTTTAGTAACTATCATAACCTTAACCTTCAGGATTATATGCACTCATTTGTCTATACGTGAAAGAAAGAAAAACATAAATATGAAGAGATTAAAAAAGGAAAAACCTGCCTATTCCTTGCTAGCCTCGTCCTCATAAATAAAGTTAGCTACGATTATAAAATGGTTTGCTGGGCACGATAATTTATATTCCAAAAGAAAGCAATGATATGAAATATCTTTAGTTAAATTAATCTTGATTTCTTAGTTTAAATTTGTTTAAAAAACACGTTACAAAGAATATTTTCAATTTTTAAAATAAACCAACAGAATATGGAGAAATTTAATAAAAAAGTTAGTTAATGCTCGTAATGAACAAATAAAATAAGTACAATAAACGTGTACAAACGTAGTTAAAACAAAGCTAGTAAAGACTTGAAACTCCCTCAAACTATCTTGGCCACGTTTACAAAACAGCTTCGATGGCCGCACGGTATAAGGCGTCACTTTCGTGTTAGACTGCCGATGACAGCGAGATTGGAGTTTGAATCCTGGTCGGGTGTACTGAGGGTGGTTTCCCCAAAATTGTTTAACTCTCTACCTTCACGAAAATGCCAGTACACTTCTTCTAATTCTAACCTTCCTCACCCCTAGATAATTAGCCTAATTAGTACGTATTAGTGTAACCTGAATAGGTAGTAAGATGTGGTGCTAAAAAAATCTCGGAAAATCTTAAATTGGAAACTTTTTTTTTATTTAGCACCGCGTCTTACTATCAGTTCGGGTTATACGCTTAAGTAATAATTACACTAATGGATTAGGAATTGTGAAGGTTGAATTTAGAGTAAGTGAACCCACATTTGCGTGGAGGGAGAGTGGTAAACCATTTAGGAAAAATCACCCTCAGTTCACCCGACCGAGATTCGAACCTCGATCTCCCCGTCCTCGGTGGTCTGGCTATACACGACTGGCGCGTTAGCCAACTACGCCACCGAGGCGGTAATTGGAAACTTATCAAACTCAATTCCGCGCTATTACCTAATGTTATGATCATATCATTTCTTTTTTTGTATCGGTAAATATAGCAACGTGACTTTATACCATTTTGAATCATGATTGCAAATGTTTCGTACTCAAGTCCAAGTCACACTAAATTGTTCTCCCCATAAATAGTTTTCTAATTTCCGGTCATGTTAATGCGGGTACTATACCTTTTAATCCCTAGTGAGTAAAAATAAGTATAGCCCGTACGGATGGTAATAATCAGTGCGAATCAAACAACTGAAACGTGAATACTTAAATATAATTTTATGTGAACATTCTGACGATGTTTGACCACCGCATAATATAGGGTGTTGGGCTTGAATATACAAACTGTCCTACACTTAAGATCAGTCAGTAGCGTGTTTGCCTACTGAGCTAAGCGTCCCGAATTCTATTCCCTGCATGGCCTAAAAATGTATCATTCATGAAAAGTAGGTTCAACCTTTCACAATGATGAATTAAAGACAGGGGCTGAGTGTTGTGTCTTATTCTAGATTTAAGTTAGTTTGTAAGTACTGTGTTAATATAATCAGTCAGTTCAAAAAGTACACGTTAAATAACTCAAATAAATAAAATAACATACTAGATTAAGAGAACCAGGATTAAGATGAATTTTAAGTAAATGCACCCACATATACGTAAATTACTACAGTACCAGGGGACCAAATAAGGTGTTTAGGTATTTACACTCTACCACATTTTCCCCTTCTTCTACTTCTTTTTATGAAAAAATTATTCTAGGTGTGAATGGTGTGAATAATATCCATGCCTCACGAATCACCAAAGGATATTCTTAACAAAGATTTATTGAACAATATTTTGCCCAAGGGAGCCTTCCTATGTTACGTGTGTGCTTTTATTAGTAAATCATGTAAATGGTAAATACTTTCTCTCTCTCACACACACATAAATACACACACATTCTCTCTCCCTCTCTTTTTAGATGAAGCACATTTCCTTTCATTAATAAATTTGTTAGGAAATTGAATTGCTCACCTGGACTAACATTAATTTTGTGTTTTTTTTTCTAGCCTAAACACACCATACCGGTTCTCTTGCGGTCATTAGATCTTTATATTAAAAAAACACGTGTTTTTTCTGGTATTTAAAATAATTTATACTACAGTATAAGGTATTGAATGCTTCTCTAAATTCCATTTATGAAAAAATTCATATTATATCAATATTTAATTAACTAATATTGGAAATTTCAGGATTTTTATTTTTTATTATTTTAATTATGGATTTTGTCCTTAGTATTAAGGGCCGTAGGAACTTTAGAGCATTTCTCCCTAAAAGTGACCCGTTTATACCAATCTATAGGCCTACAGGTTGTTTGGCGCAGTCTTAGTAAATAAATTAGAGGTCGTTTGGACGAACCGAGATAGGACCTATGGATTAAGAAGAAAATGTATATTTCTCCTTACATTTATACAGGCCAAATCTAACCTAGCCTAAACATCGGGCATTTATAGTTTAGTTTTACAAACCTAATTTAACCCAACCTAATAATAATTTCATTTTCGAGCACCTAATCTAACCTAACCTAACCTATCAGGTTATTGAAGAGACACTGGCTAGATAAACGCGAGTAATAAGTAAAGAGACGCACAGGGTGGGATTAACCGGTGTTTTCACAACTGAGGCAAACATTCTGTTACCTACACTGTCCAAACAACCCTGTATTTTAGCTAGGATAATCCCAGATTGCGCAAAACGCCCTACGCGCGGATTAAGTGTGTAACAACCAGCCAATCTCTGACGAATATGAAAGTATCCAAAATGTTATATACAAAGGCCTAAGTGGATTAGTATTGAGAGCAAAATAATATACTGCACCAAATATACTGTATTGATAGTGATGGGTTTAACGGGGATTAAATCTTTATTATATGTATTGAGGGTGGTTATGAACATAAGAGAAAATTTAAATATAATATAATAATATAAAATACAAAGTAACTAAATGGTAACATGCTTTCTTATAAGCCATCAATTACAACATGCATACATTCAGTTAAGTGTTAAATTTCAGGTCTGAGGTCTGGTTGTTAATTTCATCCTATAATAACTGGCTCTGAACCACCAATGATTAGTATTAGAGCTCTCAAACTAATTTCATTAGGAGAATTGAAAAAAAAAATTAAGGAGTTAAGGATTGATTCTCTTATATCTTTAGGATTCAAGGAATTAAGCCCTAATACTTTTCCATACAACCTAGCTCACATTAAAAATATGTTGTTTATTTATTTATCTATCATACTAAAATGTATTTGCAAAAAAAAAGTGTGAATGGTAAAATAAATACCTAAAACAATCATACCTCATCTATGCAAGATCACTAGAACACAAAATTTTTGTTGAGTACGTTTACAATATGTCTGTCCTAAAATAAAAAGGCAAATCAACTAATAAAGTAAATAGGAATTGGAGTATCGATAGTTGTGATACTAATATCGATTGATTCTTTAAATACCACTTTACCTTTAAGAAGGGAGTGTAGAGGACGATGGAGATGTTCAGTGTTTTTGCATTTTTTATACCTTAATATTTTTTGGCCAAAATAAGTCAAATATTTCCCCAAAAGAAACATACACTTTAATTTAACTCAACACTTATTGAATATTTGTCAAGGGTGTCCTAAAATTTAATGACAAGTTTTTCTTTTCATTTGAAAAGTTTCCCGTCTAATATTTATATGCTCATTACAGATATTCAACAACTGCTGAGCTCACCATGTGAATAAAATTGAGCTATAGGTTTTTACCGGAACAATATGCTGTGGTTGGGTTGTTGTGGTTGTTTTTTTTGCAAAAAAAAAATTGTATTTTTATTAAAACTGCAAAAGAACTTCACCTTTGGGCGCGTCCGCTACACCCCACCTGATGCCGGGATCACGATCAACTTAAACTTAACTTAACGTAACTTAACGTAACTTAACGTAAAGAACCTCCTCGTGTGTTTAAATGGAAGCGATCACGATGCACTTAACTTAACGTTGACTTGTAATTAACTTAACGTAAAAGATGTCCTGGGAGGTATTTTACTTTAAGTGAACGTTACTTGAAGGGTATCACGTGATCTAGCCAGCCAATCATTATGCGAGTGACGTCATCAGGGATATTTAGTAACTCATTTGTTGGTATTATGAATAATGTTTACTCTTTAGCGTAAGTTCTAGTGATCAGACATTGAAACAAAATAATTAAACTAAAATAGGAAAGCTAAATTTATCCAAAAAAATTTGTAATAGATATTTATTATATCGATTGAAAACTGTTAAACATTCACAAGATCATCACTTTACAAATAGTACAAATCACAGATCATACTCGAGAATGAAGAGTTGTTACGTTAAGTTACGTGAATCGTGATCACACATACGTTTAAGTTAACTTTAAGTTAACGTTACGTTAAGTTACGTTAAGTTAACGCTAAGTTGATCGTGATCCCGGCATTAGTTAAAACTTCCTTACCCCATGAGCTTAACATAAGGTTAACCAGAATGGTTAGTGATATTCAATACACTTAAAAGTATCTATCATATTGTTCGTATGTTAAATTAAATAACAATAAAATAACTTATGACAGCTGCGTTGTATGTGTGATAAAACTACGTATGAAAAATATAATTGCCATTCCCAGCTCTACTTACCAACATTCGTGCTTAGTTTGGCGTTACAGTCATTGAGGTATTCAGGCATATTGGTAATTATACTACCACCTTGCTGAAATAATAAGCATAAATATACTGTACACACATACATATATTCATACATTGTGAATGTTTTTCAGGTAAAATTCTCTAAAATATTTTGCAAAATAGCCTAAATACTAAGAAGCATTTTTATGTATGATGATAACTAAATAATTCTATTAGTCAAAATTAAATTAAATTATAGTAATGTTAATCATTTATCTTGTTTTTTTACTATTAAATGATTTTAAGTAACTCAAAAAATTATAAATAAATATTAAAAGAATATTTGTAAAAATTGTTAACCCATAAACTATACATTCGAGTGAATTAATTTTTTGAGGTAAAATTGTATTTAATAGCTAAAAATAGGAATATTTAGGTAAAACCGCTCTTCACTTTTGAAGCAACACTCTTGTTTTTTTTGAAACATTTTCATATCATATTAAAATATGTTACTTTAAAAAAAATACTGTTTTTTTTAAGGGTAATGTTACATTCACTTCTTTTACGTAATTTTCCCTAGTGTTTTCTATCGTTGTTGACCTTTTCCATTTTATGTGTTCGTATTTACGTGTTCTGTCATTATTAACCATTTTCCTTTTCCTCTCTCTTTTTTTTTTTGTGTGTTACTTATTTCAGTAAGTTACATATTACGTTTCACGTTCTTCCCTAAAGTTTTTCGATAAAACAAAATGCAAGTTGAGTGATATAGTGGTAAAAACAGATTTTCTTTAAGGGGGCCGCCTCGGTAAGCAAGCGAGATATTGGCATGCAAACGTTCAGCTTTAACGCAATATTTAATTCTTCTATGTACTATTTCACAATATGGTTCAAGCCAAATACATTAGAAAGATTCCAACAAGGCTCATTTCCTTAACAACCTTATATTTTGATTTTCTATTAGTAGGAAAAGGAATGTGTGAAAATGTAACATTAACTCATTTTCAAATACTCTTTAAGCATATTTGCGCAGCTATGAGACTGGGATTGATGCAAAGGGCCACAGATTTAGCCTTTCTCTAACAAATACAGTTTTTATAAGTTCACAAAAGAAAATTTTAAGATATTTGAGAACTAGCAGTGAGTTTTCCTCTTTAACTTGAAATAAGAAAATTCCTAGTTCCTCCCTCTTTCTTATTGACATAACAAAGAATGATTGTGGGTGAAGAGTTAAAGGGAGTAAAAGCTTAGAACGAATAGTGAAGTAGTTGCATAAAATGACACACAATTACATTTTAATTCAAGTGGCTTGTCAGTGATTGATACTTTCTCGCTGACCGAGGCGGCCGCCTTAAGAGGCAACCATCAACTCTTTGTCCAGTATTATAAGTATAACACTTTGAACTATGCTCCTCTTTCCTCGTGAAAGCTTATCATGTCTGCCCTTATGTTTGTTCCTATTCCTCTTTGTAATACCTTCTTCTAAAAATATAAATTCAATTTTCAGACGATTTCTTTAAATTTTATCCAGTTTTAGATTGTATTTAATCATCTTTAATGATGATAGTTAATTTTGTTCACTTATGTTTGATATTAAAGCTAGATTATAAATTTGTATCAAAACTATTTTGTATCAATAAATAATAAATATGCACTAATTAATTATATATTTTAAATATATTCCCGGAGAGAGATTCGACCCCCGAAGACAGTTGGCTTAATCTATCACTAATTATCACATGGATTGTACGGATATTCAACTAGAACTCAACTTAGTTGTAAAATAAGTTAATCAAAATACTCAAGGATTGTATTTCTAAAAGGTCAAATATTTTAAGTACACCATTTATACTAATTAGATGTTCTTTTGACTGAATTATAATAAATTAAAATTATATATTCACTTTGATCACTCTAGTTATATAAAATAAGTTAAACAATTACATAAGGACATGATAATCGAGCCCAGGTCCAAGGGGTTAGCATACTAATTCTCTTTCACTGAATAATCTAGGAAATTTCTCGTCTCAGGGTCATTATTCAGTCATAGTCAATGAGGGATGTGTGAATTGATCACTACTTGGGGTCATTATTAAATCACAGCCACCGGCGACTCAGGGTCGGCTTCATACTGCCGCTTGTACAATATTTAACTATACAGGTTTGTGATGTTCACTATAGATGGAAATCAACTTTAGTACAAATCTGATTGAAGTATGATCCCCAACACACGACTATATCCATCCCAAGGTTAATTTCAACATTCTTGTCACTTTTTCGTATTCAAACATTTTACTGGCCGAGCGAAGCGAGGTTCTTTTTTACCTTGACCAGTTGTCATTTCGTCTATAGTCTATCTCTGTTTATTCAGAAATTTGCTCCACGATAACTGTCAAATCCGTAAAACAATTTTAACCAAATTTATCTGGAACATTCATTTAACCTATATCGAACAACCCATGAACATTATCTTTTGATTTGGTAAACCGTTTCAAGATGGTGGCCACTCAAAATTCTGTCTGTCTATTGATTCGTTCCGCGATAACTGCCAAATACGTGAACTTATTTTAACAACATTTGGCAGGATATTCTTTGAGCTTAGGCTGAATGGTGTATGGATTAAAACTTGATATTTAGAAATTATAGGGCTATACCTCCGGAAGCATTTTTGATTTTGACCCTAGATCTCAAATTAAGGGTAATTTACAGACTATAGAATGTTTGATTAATATTTTTCCGAAAATATTTCTAACAGTTTTGTTTTAAATTGATTTAGTAGAACTATTTTAAATAATTACTAATAATATATCTTTATTTTTTAAAACAAATTTATTTAGGGGTAGTGTATTGGCAACAAATTATATTAAAATAGAATTTTTTAGAAATTAGCATTGAATATAATAGGTATCTGGGAATTTTTCATGGTAGATAAGAGTAAGTTTCTATTTATACAGATTATAAATAATTTTAGGGTAGCTTACAAATAATATATTTTTGAAAATTTGAAATTTGTTGAAAATTTTGAACAATTTGGTTTTAAATCTATATATAAAGAGTGTTTATTGTGCATGACAAAATGGTGTGTTTGTTTTAATTAGGGAAACTTACTTAAGGGTAGTTTACTGAAAACCAAGTTTTGAAAAATTTCTTCGAAGCTATAATACACAATATGGGGAAGTTTGTGCAAGTGCAAGTATGTAATATTACTTTAATTATTTTTTAATATATAAATCATGACGGGAAATTGTTTACGAAAATAAAATAAGTGGGCATAGCATATTTTGAGTGTATACTGTTTTTTCCTTTAGATGTACTTGGTTAATTAAATAGACTTATTGCTTTATTGACATCGCCATAGCCCCTGAAACGCAAATAACAAATATCTCCATGGCATTTCTTTTGGCAAATTACCCGCCTCAGTAGGGTAGTTAGCTAATGCGCTTGTTTCGTGTTGAACTATACTGCCGAGGATGGGGAGATCGAGGTTCGAATCTTGCTCTGGTAAAGTAGTGGTGGTTTTTCCTAAATGATTTTCCAATCTACCTCCACGCAAATGTGATTTCACTTCCTCCATACTCAACCTTCCATACTTCCAACCCATTAGCGTAATTAGTACTTAAGCATATAAACCGAACGGGTAGTAAGACGCGGTGCTAAGTATTATTATTTTGGAAAATACTGGATGCCGTCACGAAGCTCTCTTCAAATATAAACGGATGGTTACGTCATTCAAAGAAGTATGGCGGATTGTTTAGCATGTAGGTCTTGTTTTCAATATTTAATTACTGTTCTAGACGTAGTATATGTTATATTGTTGCTTTGCTTATATTTGTAATTTTTATTTTATTGCAAAATGCAACTGCAGTTTTTACAGGATTGTTGTGCAATCAGCCATAGTTTAAGATTTTTGCCCCTTATTTTTGAAATCCATTAGTTGAGGCTAGCAATAGCCTTTGTGTTACATCAAAGTAAGCATGCACTTGATTATATTTATTTATTTTACTATCAACTGGCGACACTTTTATGACGTCCTGAGCCTCATTTCATTTATCTCTTTGGAGAGAGGTAGGGGAAAGTTGCCTATATTGTACCACTTTTTAAATTTTTATTTTTATTTGCCATAAATACTAACCTATGATATTAAGTGTATTTTTACACAAACCTGTACTTATTTGCGGATATATTTCTACTGTTTCAAGCTCAAAAGGATGTAATTGGAAATAAATACAGCGATTTTTCTAACAGGCTGCAATCGGTACGATATAGGAAACAGGTTTCCTAAATTGTACCACCCATGTCCTAAATCGTACCACTACAGTATTTATTAGGAAGAAGCTACTAATAAAAATATAATATTATACTACATTGTAGTGTGATTCTTCGGACGAAAACTAATTGGATCGGACACATTCTTAGGAGGCACTATCTTCTGCATGGCATCATTGAAGACAAGGTTGAGGGAAAGAGAAGCTTAGGAAGAAGAAGGTTTCAAATATTGGATGACTTTAGGGAAGGAAGAAAATGCTGGGAGCTAAAGGAAGAGGTGGAGGACAGGACGCATTGGCAGTCTAATTTCACTGACAAAATAATTAATATGTCATGTGACAGAACACCTATTAATAATCACAGTACAGAGGTATGTTTTAGTATTTAAATGTTTATCAAAACTTTTTCTATTTGCAGTCCATACAAATAAACTGTTTTAATCCTGACTTGACCCTGCACATCTTTCATGCACCCAGGACCAGCATACCAAACACTGCACAATGTCCTCAACAGAATGATCTTCACATACGGAACAAAACCATTCTTCTTGCTGGATTTCAATTCTAACATCAGTTTATGTTGAAGTAGATGGTAGGCTTTCTCCGTTGGTTTGCAGATCTTCTTTTTCTAAATTTCTCCACACAGATGAAACATTTTTCTTAGCATTGGCTACTTCTTTTTTTATCTTGGACTTTGCCAGTCTCAATTCATTTGCTTTGGCCTTCTCTATTTTCATTTTCAACTGTTTTACTTTGGCCTGTGCCATTTTCAATTCTTTTGCTGTTTGCAAATCATTCTTGTATGGACTGCTTGTTAGCACAGTAGCTCGTTGTAGGCCTTTGTTTGTTAACCCACCTCGTTTTGACACTTTTTTTTGGGTGGGTTTGGGAACTGGTGAGATAGCTTCAATTGACACATTAAGTTGAGAGGTGTTGGCTGGTCCAGCCTTTGGCTTTACTGCAACATCCGGTCGGTCATTGATTTCATCTGCAGTAGGTGCAGTGGGTGGTCCATTGGTGACATCTTTAGTAAGTGGTGCATCTACATTGGTATCTTCTGAAGGCTCAAGATATTCAGATGATAAAAAGTCAGAGTCTTTAAACCCATTACGGTCAACTGGCCAGACTCCACATCCACGGAATCCATTAATGGAATTCTCAACTGTCGCTGCCCTTGCATATGCTTCTGCCACAAGTTGAGTCACCTGGTATTGTGTAACACACAGTCCTGGATTGGTATGAAGCCAATTTTCAACCACTTGTGTGTAGTACCCTTTCATTGGTTTAAAAAACGACTTGTCTAATGGCTGAACCCGATGAGTTGTGTGGCCAGGCAACTGCAACATAATTACTCCGGCTTCTCTTGCTATTTCCAAAGCTTCCAAGTTCTTTGAATGTGTTGTGTGGCCATCTAGAACTAAGAGAATTTTATTATCGTTGTTTGGTTTGACGGCAGCAATAAAATGTTTTAGCCACTGGATGAAGAGGTCACTGTTTATGTAGCCTGTTTCAGAAACCTCAACCAAACCCCAGGTGGAGCCCCAAATTTTAATTCATTAGCCATTCTCATGCGCTTAAAAATTAACATGGGAGGGACATAGTCTAAGTAGCGCTTGAGAGTTGGCTTTGAAATACCGTATTGGCAACAGCATTCATTAAAACCCATGTCCCCATTTCTATAAGCTGCGAGGGCTCGTTCCATATCCGATTCACTCCAAGCTCCATATTTTCGCTTCGTCATTCTGTAACACACACGGACACGCGCATTATTTATGTTTATCGTGGTGTTTAATAAAAGTTTGGTAAAAAATAGTAAATATGGAACAAGGAAGATTATAGGCCCCCAATTCGTACCGGTACGAATTAGGAACCCACTTGTGGTACGATTTAGGCAACATCCTGGAGCTTTAAACATAACCTTATTTATAACCTCAAACTATCGCTACGATAAGAATAAACCATAGGTTTCTTGTAGAATTGGTTATATTACAATAATATATTCATGAAAACAAGTAAAACATACCTTCGGGTTCAGTATTTCCTTAGAAACAAAGTCCAAAAATTACATCCAGATCCACTGAAACTAAATAACATTAATAAAAGCGTTCAACGTGGTCATACCAGTGTAAATATTTTCGCGGGCTACTTAAAACAATGGGAGGTTCAAAACATAACCCCTAGACCACTCTACCATAATCATTTCCCAGAAAATCAATGGTGGTACGATTTAGGTGGTGGTACAATATAGGCAACTTTCCCCTATAGAGAGTATGTCATCCATCATGGCACACAAATAGCATTCTTAAATATACACAAGCACACGCCAAATAAGTTACACGAAAAGAAATATTCTAGTACCCTACGTGATGATTTAAATGTGGTTTTTTATATAATATAATAAATATGCAATAACTATCAGAATTACTTTTAACTGATATATTTTTCAAATATTAATGAAATACAATTATAGTTTGCTACTGATCACTTACATGAAGATATTTCACTAAATTTAATTGAGATAAAACTAGCGTTTGCTGGGAGTACTATTTTTATTTTTTATTATTACACAGGAAGAAATACTAATATGCGAGCATATATATCTGTGAATCGGCTTGCGATGTGTCTATCTATGAGTGTACTTTATACACCCATGTTGCGCCTCTTGTAAGTGACGTATCACTGCTGATACACAGACAGGGTTGTAGCTATTAACAATTCCAGTGGAATCTTGGAAGACCTAATCTCGAGAACCATCAAATCGAACAAAGGTCATATTTTCATATTGACTTTTTGTGTTATTTTGTGGCATACTATCTACACCCCAGATACCTCTCACATAAATCTAAACACTCTTTATGTATATTAATAGTAAATAGCACACCAGTCCATCTAGAAGTGGGAATAGGTTCTTAGGGTCATCATCGACGGTCCTACATCACAGAAAGTGCTTGCCATTATTACATGTGTTGTGACGCTTGCCTAACTCTTATGCAACTTGTTGTACACGCATTCTTGCACAGCTTTGCTCTCCCGGCGCTGTACGCCGAGACTTTTAACACAATTTAATGGTATTAGCATAGTTTGCCGTATGTAAGTGTATAGAGATTTTGTATTACTTTTGGTTCAAGCAAGCTACGTGTGCAGTTTGGGCGAATACCTTTATTTGGTAGTTCAGCTACTGAAAAAAGCACTAAAACAAAAATAAAATTGGTTGTTTCGGAAATGCTAGGCTATGAATATTATTGTCCGAATATGAAAGTTTTTACTATATATATATAGTTATTGTGAACGAATATGCGTAAAGTAGGTGAGCTGTAGCTCTACTTATTATTTTGATTAAAATTGCTAATTAATCCTAATAACCCATCTTACTATATACATATAGTTGTATCTGGAATCTGGAACATCACCATAATTAGATTTTAAGATGACTTTGTTAATTTTATTAGGTACGAATTGTCCACAATTTTTAGGCAAGACGGATCTGAATGTGTGAAATTCAAAGAGTGCCACAAGTTATTTTAAAAACTTACAAAAATGTTTAGATGTATATAGACTCAAACAAGTTAAACGGTTTGAGACGATTTTTAAAAGGGAGTTTGAAGCATATGACATTTTTTTTAAAACCAAGTTACTTAATCTGATGTAAATCGAATTTGTTGATCACGTAGTAATTAAAATTCTTTAATTATAATCAATAATGTGATAGTGTCCTGTATTGACGGGCCAAAATATTACAGACATTTTAAGTTTGAACACAGATGTTTAGAATTTTAAAGGCATTAAATGGTATTGTATTATTATTTTTACATCATAAGGCGACAAGTGTTAGACATTAAAATATTATTTGAAATGTATAGGTTAATAATATTTGGTCGTTGAGATTACTTTTGACATTTTAAGGTTTTAAATATTGTTCATTGAGCTGCCTTTGGACTTTATGAGTCATCAATTTATAAGCAATGCGTTACTGTATGACATTAAAGAGTGTTAAGTGTCAAACATTTAGTTATTCTTGTAAATATTTAAATACATATAAAATAATTGCAAATTTAAAACTATAGTTAAATTTTGAAAAATACTTGCGAAACAATCCAAGGTTTGGAAAAATAGGTTTATCAACCGATTTCTCTCAAACTTGGTGGACAAAATTTCTCTTCTAGTGTCAATACTGCTATATAATATTTTTTCTATTCATATTTGTTATTTAAAGAAGGATTGAAATTTGATATAAGATTTGGGTTCATATTTCACGCTTAACTTAGCGTAAGCTATTTAAGTTGTTTCTCAAAATACATGTATATACGAGTATGTTTTTAATAAAAGTAGAACACTAAAAAAAGTAAGGTTGCAATTATATTAAGATTTATTAAAATTATTAAAACGAAAACCAATGGTATGTGAGAGAATAATGGTTTAACTGACTTCACCTGAATTTTTATTTAATATTTGTTTTATTTCCCTATAATATATATAACTTATTTTACGTTACATATAAATTAGGATTTTCAGATAAACAGGGTATGGTTGTGTGTGAAACGCTTGAATAAACACATTATAATATCTTCTTATCCACATAAAATGAGTAATTCATCAAAACTAATAAACCAAATGTTTCTTAGGTCACAGGGTAGAGCACAATTTAAAAGATACATTATGTATTTTTGCCGACTAAATTTCCCTTAATTATCTACTGTAACCAATTTAGTAACCTAAGTTAATCTAACTTATTTCTAGATAACATGAATAAATAATGCAAATAAGTGTATTTTATCAGCGGAAAATCTTTTACAAATACTAAAATCTTCTACTATACTACGAAGTAACCATTCTCATTTTGTCATTTGCTACAAATCTACTTTACCATTTCACTCAAAAACTACTGAATTGATCAAGCATAGACAAATTCAGATTTTAGGTTAATATATTGGCTAATTAAAATTATCTCTACCGCTATACCTGAAGGGCTCACCTAAATGTTACAATATACTTTCAATATTTAACTACCTATAAAAATGTGTATCTATTTGTAAATCAAGAAACTTTTACATAATAATTACTGACACACAACAAATCAGGTCACTTTGGAGATTTGGTAAACCACTATTATAAGAATACTAAAACAATAATTTAATATTATTAGCTCACCGAACTATTTATTGCCACTATGATGATAGAAACAATCAATATAGTCTTCATCTTGATGTTAGCTGCAATTAGTCGGCCAGTACTTCTACCTAAGCACACATATTTGAAGATTATTCAATAACCCAATAAATAAGAACAAAAATATTATCATTCTTTTTATATTAACATTTTTACTTTGATAACTTTATATTAAAATAATTAAATTGATAATGATTCTTCAAATAAATGTAATTAGTGAGTATTTTATATTTTTGTTAATTGTCTACAACTGAGGATTTTTTGGTGATTTACTTATAGAAATATTCCTCGAAGAATGTAGATAGATAAAGATAACTGGAGGCAAATGGCAAAAAAACTAATAAAAGTATTTTAATAGTAAAAGAAAAATTCTGTCAGAACAAACCACGTGATGAAATAATTTAATCTTTGTGAATCTGTAGAAACGAAAGAAAGAGAGGGTCAACAGGAGTCCATCACGTCCTGAGCAAATTGGGAAAAGAAAATTGAGGATAGCTTGTTTAGAGGTGCAACCCCCATAAGGTGCCCATTCTAGCCCCAAAAGATTAAGCAAAATCAGGTCAATTCTAGGTAACACATTATTAAAAACAATAGATCGTTACATAAAAAAATATAACCAATTATTTTTGGATTATTTTTATAACAATTTATAAGTAGACATGTAAAAACATAAGGTTTGAAGGTTTTAATAAATGAAAAGATTTAATTAAGGACTATGCTTTACGCCAAAATTGAAACTTACACTTCAATTTTCGTAGGAATAGCCATATATGTATGTAGCATAGTAACTATTTCTATCTTCACGTATTCATACGTAAAGTCAAATGTCCTGCAAATGTCAATTTTTATAGATATTATCAAAACCTTTTAAATAATCAAATAATTTATTAAAATGTTATTAATGCTGACAGCAAAAAAAAAGTTTTAACCATCACAAGTTTGGTGTACAGGGGACGCGAGAAAAGGTAAGCGTTTTTGCAGTTTTTGAATCAAAACTATTTTAGTTCAAATAAATAAAATATTTCTCAAGTCGAAACATCAAATTTAATTTTCTTCACATGGTGATATCAAATTTGTTGAATATTTGTCATGAGCATAGCGGCATTAGTTGACAAACTTTTTAAATGAAGATAAAAAGTTGTCATTAAATTCCAGGACATTCTTGACAGATATTCAAGAATTGTTGAGGTCACCACGTGAAGAAAATTAAACTCTATATTTCTACTGGATAAATGTTTGATTTATTTTGAGCAAAAAAAAAACAACTGTTTGCGTTAAAAACTGCTAAAATAAATTACCTTTAATCACGTTCCCTATACACCATTCTTAAGACTTATTCCTATCAAATTCAACTTAAAGTAATATTACAAAACTTGTGAGACGCTACTTTTGACAGATATTTTGATTTTAAATGTTTTCGAAGTTGAATACTGATCACAGATAGCTTACCTTTTGTTTTTAGATCGTTTCTAAGCTTTTTGTAGGGCTTTTAATAGTTGACCAAACAGGCTTGAGAACGTCGATTGAATAATAGAATAATAAGATATCATCAATTACCTGATATACATTTGATGTTAATATGTATTTAGTTCTTGTTTGTGTTCCTGTATATTCTTCAGTTTAATGCTTGTATAATGTGTGAGCTTTATGCTTTGTTTATATTGTGAAAGAACTTTCGTATCATTAGTGTTTCACATAAAATATGTAAGGTATAGATAGGTATTACCTACACTACGTTGAAAACTAGTTTATTTTATCTATCTTAGTGAAAATGTCAAGGTTATAATAATTATTTCCGAATATATTAATCATTTCAAGGGTACAGCTATCTCACTAATTAAAGTATTTTTCGCGATTATATAACGGTTACGGTCTCGCTTTCATTCAAAAATGGAATATTAAAAACCACATTCTAAACAATCATTATAATTATTTTTATTTCTTTCTAGAATATCTTAATGATGGTTGAATTTTTTTTAAATATACTTATCTACGATATCAGGACAATTAAGGTTAATCTTAAGAAAACTAACCTAAATTTACTGAAGAGAGCTTGGCATAGAATATTAAATTACGGAAGGGGTATATAACATTCGGCCATGATTCAAAACCAAGGCATATCGATATTGACTCCAGAAGTTTTACACAACTGGTTTTCATCATTAAAAAAAACTAAAACTATACTTATACTTTAGCTCTAAGTAGGCGTATTATCAGTTTCAGAATTCTTAGGCAGGGCGCACACCAACGAAACTAGTTTCATGAAACCAGTTTTATGAAACGTGAAACTTAAGTTTCATGTAACTATTCAACGTTAAAACAGATAGATGCGCACACAGAGTTTCACGCAACTATAGTTTCATATGATTGCGCAACCGTGGTTTTATGAAACTTGCCAGAACGGTTTCAGGAAGGATAGTTTCATTTGAACTACAGCCAAGACCAGCAGTGTGCAAGTGTTATTCCTTGACAATGGCAAAAGAAGACACCATTTATAACACCAAATTGGTAGAAGCTATTGAAAAACATCCGTGCTTGTACGATTACAATTTAAAGGAGTAGGAGTGCTCCTAATGCCATCCTGTAGTTAGTGTCCTTCTTCGTTATTTGAGGGCCGACTTTAGACACCAAGTGCTCAAAAGCTGATTTACTCATTCTATAAAATCTTCTAAATATATCAGGGTCTGCACACAATTCTTTGGCTACTATATAACTGCAGTGTCTCCTATCAGATATAAGAGGATGAACCCAGTACCTTAGCTTTCTTTTTTTATTTCGAAACCACCACCAAAGTACAAACACATCCTCATCATCTGACATCTTGACTGAAACTGAATAGTTTCGTTTCACCTGTTTGCGTGCAGATGTGAAACTGATTTCATGAAACGCGTTTCACGAAACTGGTTTCATGAAACTAGTTTCGTTAGTGTGCGCCCTGCCTTAAAAAAACAAGATTAAAAGAAGTTGAAACCAGTTTTAGTGTACTAGCAATAGGAACTTATTTATAGCTAGGACCTGACGGTAGAAAACTACCTAGGATATACGAGTGTTTAGTCAGCTAAGCCTGTTGACGAAGCTCTCTGCTTACCATAAGTATCCATGACAAATTTCTGGCCCAGAAATTTCATTAAAATAGTATTCTAATTAGTTAAATACCTTTATAATTGCACAGTGACTATAGAATATTAATATATAGCGTTAATAAAATAAAACAGAGCCACAAAGTAATAACTATTCTAATTTTTTTAGGAATTTAGCACTTTTTCAGATAATTGACAATTTTAATTATTCGCTATGAAATAAAATTATACAAAAAAATAAAATAAGAAGCTAGTAAATACACTCTTTATACTTGTGAAACCACTTTTATTATTTTCATATTCTATTTCATTGATGATAAATTTGCTTTTTTTTCCCCCCCAAGGAATGTTTTGACACCTATTTGCGCCATTGTGGTGACTTCTTAGCGCGGAATTTCACTTACTCCTGCAGGTCGAGCACGGATCTTTTCATTTTGCGCGTCATACGCCATGACGGCCGAAGGCATGACGGCTATCTTCTGACGCGACTTCATAACTGGGAGCATGAAACGCTATGTCATAACCGCTTTGGCGCGTATGACGACGTGTAAACTTTGATGGACGCTAGTGTGTGAATAGAGCTGGATTTCAAGTAAACTGCATCATTCTTTAAATGATGTACAGTGAGTCAACTTATATATTTAATTTCTTGCATTTTATCCTTAATTAACTTCAAAGTCTAGGATTAACGATACATTTTAATCTCCGTGGACTACAACCAGTTATATAATCACACTATAGAAGTTGTAATACGAGTGTCATATTTCTAAGAAACCTTATTCCACAGGCCAATTTTCATAGGAATAATCATCTGATAGGGAAGCTACTAGTCATACTTTGACGTGTTAATAGGTCTAGTCATGTAATATGGAGCTGTCAATTTTAATAATTATCATCAACTAGCAATCCCACACGGCATTGCTCGTGACCCACTGTGATATAAGAATTATATATAAGCCCTGCTCCCCACTCATGGTGCCCGATTTCAAATAGAAACGTTATCTCTGAAACGTAATAATAAGCCAGATTAAAAATAGTGTCTTCAAAAATTTGTTTAAAATATCCTAATTAAAAAGATAGTTAAAAATTTAAAAATCCGGATTCGAGGTGCATTCGAGCCCCCCTTCCATCCATCTATGTTAAAAATTGTCAGATCTCTGCGTGCCGTTGATTTGGCTGGGCATCGCACACAAACAAACACAAAGACAAACACTTCCTTTTATTATTATAGATAACGATAAAATAAAAACTAATAAAATAGTAAAATAATATCTATGTAGACCACAAAAATGTGTGTTTGTATTGTCGTTACTCCCCCAACCCGTGGGACTGCGTGTCATGATATCTTAGTGGGATGGGTAGACAGCGCGACACATAACTGTGGGGTTCATTTTGATCTTGTTTATTGAAATATATTAATTACTCTACTTATGTATAAATGTTATGTAGGATCCAGAACTAGTTGAAAGAGCTGAGAAAAGTTCCTCATTCTATCAAAGACCCTACTCAACAGTTCCATGCCCTGACCTATCTTCGGTGTTATAAATCTAACTTGTCTTGAACATACTGCCGCCCGGCGTTGCGTGGTTGTTTGTCAAACTCTAACTTTCAAGATGGTTTGGGGCGTCCTCCCCGGTACTGAACAGGCACCCAAGCTGTAGAGTATTCTCCCCACAAGTTACTGTAACTTTGTAGCTGAGTATGTAGAGCACTTTGAAGTAGCCCCTTAACAAATGGCATGATTACCCGGCCCCCCTCTCTTCAAAAGTTCTTAAACTCGCTGTTTTATACCAAGGGGGTTTGTCTCCCCTAAATTACTAGTTTTGCCAATACTCTCTATGTTATGCTAATCGTCAAAACAATCTATGTTTTTGAAAACATGATCTGGCCCGAGTACGTAACTGCTGACTCAGAAGAATTGACAGTATGTGTTCTTAGGCTTACGTCATCCTTGAATGTTCTAGATTACCTAAGGCTGTAAGCTACGATAGTATGTTTAGAAATAGTATGTTTTGAAAATACTATCCGGTTCAGCTTCTGATTTAAATTTGTGACATATATTCCAATCTGGTCGTTTGAGAAATCCTTGCAGACTTTTTCTTTTCAACAAGATGAGACTTTTCAATTAGACAATCAACAGATACAAAAGGGTGAAATCATACCCCTCCAGCATTAGGCAGCCTTCACCAACAAGATCACACACGATGATGAATATTAAATTTATAGCAAATTAAAAATATATCAGAATTCGCTTTTAGAAATAATGAGAAACACATCATCCATGGCGGGGTGGTGCACATTTTCTTCTTGATGAACACGTGGGTCAAGGTCACCAGTATTTATTTTATGGTTTCGGTTTTTAAAAATAATAATTATTATACTTGATAGAATTGCTACACAATTTTTTTATTATTATATTATATCTTCACTGTAACATGTTTTTTTCACTTAAAATATTGTTTATTTTGGTTTTTGTTTGTTTTAGTTTTAAATACATTGTACTTATCGGCTAAACTTAATTTGATCTTAAGAAGTTTGGGATTTTAAAATCATGGTATGAGTGAGTTTAAATAAGTACAATTAACAGATAAGCTAGACGCAAATATAATGAATAGTATTTACACAGCAGACTTTTTTTTAAAAGTTCCCTAATTCTCTTTAAATAATGGTAAGCCTTAAAAGTAATCCCTAATTTCAACCCTAACATAGCACTAAAAGTAGCTATATTTTGTTGGTTTTTTTAAAATTCCTAAATACGTATGTGAATATTAATATGTTAATCTAATGGAATTGATGTTATTTCGCTATTAATATCTGGTTATTACGAAATTTAGTGTCACAATGCTATTATCTTATTATTGCTATTAGTCGCACGTATCAAACATGCATGGATATTCAAAGCCAAATGCCAAAGCAAGGCCAGCAGTTGTTTTGTTTTTACCGCTGAGCACGAAAAACAAACACCTCTAACAATGGCGTTTGCAACAGAATACACATAAATTAGTATGAATTTTATGAAATATTCCCAGATTGTCATGTTAATTCTCAGCATCCCATTTACTGGTGAAAGAATCGATTCACTACAGTTAACAGGTAATTTGTATATATTATGTAAGATATGCTGTAAACATTATTTTAATCACCCTAAATACAAATTGTTGACTGTGATGGAATTTTTTATTCTTTGTTGGGGTTTTTCTGGGTTTTACCGAATTTATGTTGATTTACATAGTTAGAGTGTAAAACATCAACTAATACTTTGGATTTTAATAGCTAACCGCTTCAGTGGCCTAATGGTCTAAGGCGTCACTCTTGTGTTAGACTGACATGCTGATGACTGGGAGCTCGAGGCTCTAATCCCGGTTGGGTTTAATGAAGATGGTTTTTCTTGGCCCTGACGAGTGCAAGTCTAAAATATATTATTTGGGATGGTGGGTGGGAGGGTAAAAGGCGTGTAGTGGCTTTACAACCAACCAAAGTATCCATCCGCACCAACAAGAACAGATGGATCACGGAAACCGTAGATGGCGCTAGCTTCCCAACAGGTCTTGCGGAAAAATCAAACGTTTGGAAATATCAGTTTCCTCAAGAACGAGTGCAATATTTATGGTAATACTTTCAACACCTCTTCTAAGATAATGTATCAATGTTTATTAGGTGTTACATTTTCTTATTTTTTGTTATGCACCTAGCAGTTTTCTATTGAAAAATGTCAAACTTATTTATATTTGATCACTGTAAAAAATATAGAGGAGGTTTGTATGTAAAAAATATAACTGTCTTAATCAACATGCTTCTATTCTTGAAAAAACCGTTTCCGAAAATAAAAGTGCAAAACAATAAAAAATTATTGAAGATAACGGTTCGTTCCCATGGCTCTGCACTTCCAGGCCAAATGAAATGGGCCAATCGCCTTAATGATTTATCACTCTCTTTCCACGCAAATGTGGGTAAATTAATCTCTAAAATGCGTCCTTCCTCATCACTACCCTGTTGGAGTAATATCATATATGGATATAATCTGAATAGTTAGTAAGACGTGGGGATAAAAAAAAAAAGAACACAAGTTCATGCCTTTAAAACGTGAGCTCGGCATTCAATCCTATCCTGAGACACTTCCATCCGATCCGCAACCTGACTCTTCACACCCCCCCTTCTTAAAATCGAGTTTAACATTATCATCCAATCTACGTTTTGTTCTACCAAGGGATCTCGTCTCTCCAGGTTTCCAAATTAAGAGTATTTATACACTATACATGTCACCCATAGGTGTCATATGACCACCCTGCCCAAGCAAGCGTATTTTAATAAATTCTATCTTCTATTGTATTTTCTATATTTATGATATGAAGAGTTTGTCTGTTTGTCATGGATATTGCGATATATATCGCAAGCCGAGGTCTAAAATTTAAATATTAGTATCCCTTGTGCATAAAAATGTGCACATTGAAGCCAACATTTTAAAATTTAGATTTGATTTTTTTTAAATTAATTAAAAACTTGATTGAAATAAATATAATGAAGTATTTTTTTCTGTCTATTTGAAGCAAAAAAATCGTTGCCAAGGGTAGTCACGCAATCCATTGCACGGTTACCACGGGTAAAGCCAGGTACTTCTGCTATGTCCATATATGCAAACGTGCCATTAAATTCTTCGTTAACTTAGGAAGAAGGAGGATTCAAATATTGAACGACTTGAAGGAAAGAAGAAAATTCTGGGAACTGAAGGAGGAGGCAGGGGACAGGGAACATTGGCGGTCTAAGTTTACTGACAAAAGGAATAGACCTGTCGTAACATAGAATAAATAATAATAATATTAATAAAATAACTTATTATTATTATTACTATTAATAATATCAATATCATTATTAGCACCGCGTCTTACTAACCATTCGGGTTGTACGCACTTATGCTAATGTGTAATGGTAGGGTGATTGTGAGAGGAAATGGTGGACCTACAGTTTAACGTGGAATCCGAACCACGGCGGAGGACTGTTATTCCACACATTCACAAGTTGTGAAAATAACTTAAAACATTGATAATTTTTAACTAAACTGTATATAAATTATAAATATAAATATATATACATAATTTACTTTAGATTATAACTGAATCTCTATAAAACACGAGCTTGGTTAGTCAAACTTATTTAATTTTTACTTCCTCGCTATCTCACAGATAGAGAAAGTATTATGATCGTCAAAAAAATCGCATTCGAGATTTTGATGAATTTCGACGTTTCATGACCCCACCCCCCCACCCCGAATCCAAAAAAAGTGCTTATTGAATTTCCATCTGTCTGTATGTCCGTCTGTCTGTTCCTCGGACTAGAGCCTAAAATATTTTACCGAAGGGGCTAAAACTTGGTATCTAGGGTTTTCATAGGGTTTCCCCGAGGGTTTTTTGGAATTGGATATCCAACCCTATAATTAAAGGTAGTTTACTGAAGGGCAGAAAGAGAAAACATAGATTTTCTCAAAATTAGCCCTAACGATTTTAATTAAATTTCTATTCTAAGCATTGATAAATATTATAAACAAAATGGCTACTCTCATTTTTTCGGCAAAATGACTTTAAGAGTTCCGGTCTGATGCGTAAATTCTCATTTTTTATCACATCTCCGAAACTATTTGAGATATGAAATTACTTGTCGCTGCAAATATGCAGGTCTATTTATAATAAACATATTTTATTTGAAACATATTTTTATATAACCAATAATTTTCAAGCTAAACGCAAGATATATATTTTGTAACTTTTCGAAAACTAAAGGTCAAGTATTACGACCGTAAAAAAAATCCAACCAGAGTTGTTGATGGATGTCAACATTTCATGACCCCTTGAACCCTTAAAAGTGGTTTTTGCAATGCCGTCTGTCCAACCCTAAAATTAAGAGTAGTTTAATATAAAGTGGAAAGAGAACAAATCCATTTTCTCAAAATCGGCTCTAACAATTTTGATAAAAATTCGTATCTAGGCAATGATTAAGATGATAAACAAAATGGTTATTTTCATTTTCCTATGAAAATTACTTTTAGAATACTTTACAGAAGCTGAAATGTTCTTATCTCCGCAACTATTTAAGATACTAAATAACTTATCATTGCAAAATTGTAGTACTATTACAAATAAAACACTTTTATTTGAAATATATCCTTATAAAATCAATAGTTTCGGAGGTATTGGCAAATATATTAATACAATTTTGTGAGCTGTAGTTGTACAGAGATACTATTTAAGTTTTAATACAATCATTCTCTAATTCCATAGAGTAAGTAGAAAAGTAAGGCTCTCATAAAGTTTATGTTCTTTTTTTTTAACCTCTTAGGTGAAATATTTGTACAGCAATGATCTCTCTTTATCATTTTAGACTCAATAACCAATATTTACCTTTTTTATTTGTATAAATTTATATATAAGGAATTTAATAAAAATGCTATAACCATAAGATGTGCAACCCCTAGTAAAATGTCGAAAATTTTAACCAGAATTTGAAATTTTAATACGAGGTATTGACCCTTGTGGACCCAATATCGATCCTTTTTTTTTTGTCCAAATATAATGGCGAGGACTCTAAAATCTTTAAAAAGAAAATCATAAAATTTAAATCCGGGAGTCAAAAAAGTTGAACGTAAGTATAACACAACCTTTTCTCGGGTTTGCTAGTGTATATTATTTCGTTTCACATATATTACGAGCTTTGAGGAAATATCTCAATTTTTAAACAATGGAGTGAGAAAGTCTGTGCGGAGTTCCGTACCATTTATTTTAATTAGAAGTTAAAGGCATGTAGTCTCTTAATTCACACAATGAGAATAAATTTAGGGTGTTCGAAAGCCAGATGATAAAGAATATATTTGGTCCAAAAAGGGATGAGGCTACTGGGAAGGGGAGGAGGTTACATAATGACGAGCTAAAGACCCTGTACTCATCACAAGACATTGTTAGGGTATCATATTCTGAAAATTGAAAAATGACACCTGGACACGGGAATCGAACCCGGGACGATTCCCGTGTCCAGGTGTCATTTTTCAATTTTCAGAATATGATATCTATATGGAGTATTTCCCACTAATAAGCATAAATAATAGCTCTGGCTATTAATTCTTAATTGTTAGGGTAGTCAAATCTCGCAGATCACGGTGGACAGGACATGCAGCGCGAATAAGAGAATCTAGAACCTTGTTCAGAATATTGACTGACAAATCAAATGGGAAGAGACCATTGGAAAGACCTAGATACAGATGAGAGGATAACATTATAACTAACCTGAAAGAGATAGGGTGTAATGAGGTGAACTGAGAGAACTAGCTCAAGGTAGGGAAAGGTGATATATTTTTGAAATTGCAGCAATGAACTTTCGAGTTTCCAATGCCCTAGAGTAAGTAAGTTAAAATTAAACTAATTTGTGCGCTATGCTTTATAGTTAAAAAATTAAGAATGAGTAAAACATTAGTTAAGATTTCTTAACCCATGTGATTGACCTCAGTGGTCTTGGGGTAAAGTGCTTGCCTCAGGATGTTCGTGGGTTCAAACCCAGCTGAGGTCAGCGAAATTTTCTTGAGCTATAAAAATCCATAGTACAACGTCCTTCTAAGGAGAAATAAAGTAATCGATCCCATGTCGTTTGTGGCATCTAAAATAACCCTGGAAGGTATGTGAAAATACCTTACTGGCTGAATTGGTATGCCCTTTCGCGTTCGCTCATAGATATTCAGTGTGAAAAGAAACGGAGTGCCACCTGACGTCCTGAACTCCTCTGATGCATGGAATTTCCACCAGATGGTTTAGGCAGTACTAACCAGCAGAAGGATTGAGTACATCCCCACATCAGTATGGATAGAAATCACTTCAAACCAACCTTCGGGTTGTTGACTTAAGAAGAGAACACAATATACTACAAAATTCTGTTCTGCTGCAAGTCTAGTTTGAAACTGGTTTTATCCGGACCTATATATATATATATAGGAAGAAGAGAATACAATATACTACAAAATTCTGTTCTGCTGCAAGTCTAGTTTGAAACTGGTTTTATCCGGACCTATATATATATATAGGTCCGGATAAAACCAGTTTCAAACTAGACTTGCAGCAGAACAGAATTTTGTAGTATATTGTGTTCTCTTATATATATATATATATATATATATATATATATATATATATATATATATATATATATAAAATTTACAAGAGCTGATATAACGGGGGAGTGAATATATGGAATAAGGAAAGTTTAGCTAGGCTCTTTAACATAGCATTTATAAAAAAATTATACGAAAATTCATAGAAATTATTTCTATAAAAACTGCGCCGTGTCACGTCATTAATGTCTTAGCTTTTATTTAATGTTTTACCAAGAAATTAATTTGAACTTTAAAATATATTTCAGTCAAGTTTTTATTTTAGGTCTACTGTTTATTTCTTACACGTTGCGAGATTTTAAAAAAATCTTAAAGTTTTATCTATATTTATTATTTTGAGTATTTACGTATTAAATTAATTTTAGAGAAAGTAAAAAAAAAATACTATGCCATTTATTACCATTACAAAGATCTATTGCGGGTGATTAATTCGTGCCCACTCTCACTTCAAATTAAAACTACCCTCAAAATGGTCGCAATATTACGTCATGTAAATGATATATTAATTTTGGGGGACCTTGGTATAAATTGATTTTTTTTATTATCTTCATTTAGACGTCAATTCATCCTTTACTAACCTGTCATAATTATAAAGCTTTATATCAGAAACTCAGCTCACCTTGCTGATATTAATGTAAGAACTCTCGCAATTAGTTTATCATTAGGCCTTGTTTTTTGTTTAGTTTGACATGTTTTGTGTGATAAGGGTTATCTCTCATACAGTAAAAGGTTATGGGTGATGTAGGAGTTGTTGCTTATTAGTGACATGACTATGCTATTCGTACTATCAATAAATAGTTTCAAACAACATTATTATTGGTATTATTATTATTATTATTATTATTATTATTATTATTATTATTTATTATTATTATTATTATTATTATTATTATTATTAGGTGTCCTGTCTTACGACACGCTCGTTTTTTTGTCAGTGAACATAGGCCGCCAATACGTCCTGTCTTCTGCCTCCTCCTTCAGCTTCCAGAATTTTCTCTCTTCCTTCAAGTCATCTAATATTTGAATCCTCCTTCTTCCTAGTCTCTTCTTTCCCTCAACATTTACTTCTAAGACGTCGTTATTTGTAGTGAAGAATCACATCCAAAATGGTTCTCTTCTCATTCACGATAAGGATTCCTTCATTTGTCACTTGCCTGTCCAAATGATTTTCTCAAATCTTCTCCAGCACCACATTTCAAATCTCTCCAAGGTCAACATAACACGATATATTTTCAACTAGATTTATCATTGGTATTTATTTTCGGGGTAGGCTCCAGGGTTAAATGTTCTCAGCACACTCTTGCCATAGAGTATACCCAGGGGTGGATCCAGATCATTTTCAAAAAGGGATCATAATTATAAATAACATAGTTACTTAGAATGTTCGATCTCTGTTTAAAGCCATTTAATAGTTTCTCATTCATATTTGATCTGATGTATGTTTTAAACCGTGGTCATCCTCTCCTATTTTTTTTAAATCAGATAGTTTTTATAAACTATTTGAAGTGGCCCTCCTTCAACAATTTTTTGAATACTGTTCCACTATAGAAGCTATGAGTAGTTTTCGATTTTTTATGATTAGATTCTTTTATAGGCCATTTAAAGTGTCCCTCACCTAGAAATTTTTGAAATTTGGATGCCCCTCGAAGCTATTTAAAATGATCCTCACCTTAATTTTTTACGATAATTTGATACTTCTAGAAAATAATCTTCCACCGATAAAATTTTGAAAATTTAATTCTTTCAAAAATTCCAGAAAATTCAAAATTTGGAATTGTCCTTTCCAATACATTTTTGAAATTTGGATGACCTTGGAAGATATTTAGAGCTTTCCTCCCCCGACTTTTTGTGCCAGCTAGATACCTCTAGTCTAGTAGTTATTTGAAGCGGTCTTCTCCGGCAAATTTTTGACAATAGAATGCATCTAAAAGACATTTGGAGTTTAATTTAAGGCCATGTTTCAGCTTCATATTCGATAATATCAGAGGATTTGAAATATATCTAGAGGGAGAAATTTATTCCAGGGAGGGGCGAATTATTTCCAGGGGGCAAAGTCCCACATAGTTCCGCCGCTCCTGCTGTCCACACATAATCTATATTCGGTATTCGTGGATGAACTGCTCTCAGGTGATTATTAATCTTCTTTGATGTGTGGTAGTTCACCGTCTCTATGCGGAACATTGTTCGTTATTCGCTATGCACGACAAATATTCTTACATCAAAAAATATTTTTTTTTCACAATTGCGTGAGTCATGTCGAACATTGAATAAACTTGGACGAAAAAACGCGCGTGTGGACCCGGCTTAAGAGGTGTCTGCGCGTAAAAAGAATAAAAAAATTGTATAAAATTTATCTGCGTTGTATTTTCTTTTGAAAATTCGAACTTTCATTATGTTTTTTGTATTAATTTTTTGACTTTCACAGGGGGGTAAACTGACCATTTTACTCCCCCCCTCCCTCCGAGGGGGTCACGGTGCTCATGCGTAAGGCACCGGCCCAACGTACGGGGTCGGGACGAGATCTGGGCCCGCGCACGTTTCATATAAACGAGCACTAGACTGCCTTTGACACCTTCAGGTACTGACAGATCTCTAAAAAAATCCTGTCGGGGCGCCTCCACGGGGCGGCCCCTGGGCAGTGTGATGGACATTGGGGTCCGGCATAGCTGTGTGTGGGGGGAGGAGCCTTCTCGACACACACTAAGGGGTTGGTAGTGCGTACCCGTGTAGCGGAGATAGCTGGTCAGGGCACCTCCACGAGGTCCCGGTTGGGTAACTTCGGACAGCCGGTCTCAAAAATTTGCGAGGGGAACAGCACAGATGGTGTGTGAGTGAGAGAAAGTTCTGGGGCATAAGAATGAAGGTTGAGGAAACAGCTGTTCGGAGGATGAGCTCCTGACTTCCTCGTGATGGGCGATCACTAGGAGGAGCCAACTCCTTCCTCCATCCGGTCCCAGTGGAGGTTTTTTTTTCTCAAGTAACCCAAGGCAGGTTGGCATGGAAGGGCTGGTCCTGGATTTTTTGGGTGCCCGAGTACACGGAATGGCACTCATGAACCTCAGTCTCTGTCCGGTGAAGAGGTTCCGTCCTGATGGGCATCAGTGGTTGCACTGTAAAGGGCCACAGAGCCTAGGGACAGTGTAGCTGGGAAGCCCTTCAGGGGGTCTCTTTAGTGAATAAGTGGATACCTCTGACCCCCCCTTCCCCCCGAATCCGCTCCCGATACCGTACACCTCTAGAAAAGTCAAATGAAGTGTAGCGCTAGTAAATAGGAAATGCGACTCTTTTCACTATTAAAGTAGAATATACCAGCTGTTTAAGAAGATGAAAATATGTTCTAAAATATTTAGATTCACGGGAACACAGTATTATTCTTCATTTAGCCGTATTTTTAAACATCAATACTTGAAATTAACAAAGTCTTTACTACGTGTTTGTCAAAATTAAATCGCCAAATCAATACAATGTAGTGTGGATTACTTTCCCCTCATTTTTAAAGAGAATTATATATCTACCCTTGTTTTACCCTGACCGGTGCCAAACTTAAGATAGTTTAATCCATTAACGTAAGACTGCCACCTTTCGAGATAAATGGAGTGAAGCTTTTATCTCTCCAACACCATTGAAAAGTAGAGCCATCAAAACTTGTGGAAAATATTTCAGCTGCCTGTTGTAAAAGTAAAGTGTTGTATATGTATATCATCTAATATCCCATATATATTATTAATATAATATTTTATCCATTCCTAAAAAGTAATTTATAATAGGATTAATTAAAAACCTGAGCCAAAACTTAGTTGGGAAATAGAAAAATTACTCAATTCTGTATGAACATGCTTTTGATACACCTTTTTAAATGAACCTAGTGCGATGGGCTGGAAACGACCCCTGAGGTTTTTAAAACTTATATTTCTTAATTAATTAGTTCAATAACTATACTGTAAATGCTGGGAGTAAAAATGTGTGTACACAAGACTTGTACTTAGTGTCTTTCTGTATCTGCGCATTCAATGTCTTCTGTTTTGTGAACACACATTTTCCAGAAGGGGATGAGTGAAAGGGATTGTTCATCAGAGGACAAACTAATTGTGTAGCAGACAGTTGGCTGGAGCTTAATTAAATAAAGGTGACCTGGTGGTCTAGGGTAAGGTGTCAGACTTCTGTGCTGGGGGTCCGGGGTTCAATCCTCGGTCCCGGCACAGATTTATCTGAATGTCAAACCCTTCCTTCACCTCTGACAAGATGTGTATTAATCACAACTTGTGAATGTGAGGAATGCCAGGCCTCCACGTGGTTCGGATTCCA
Source organism: Timema podura (assembly GCA_033556935.1). Lineage (NCBI taxonomy): Eukaryota > Metazoa > Arthropoda > Insecta > Phasmatodea > Timematidae > Timema > Timema podura. The sequence goes on from JAVRXN010000012.1 coordinate 33,060,768, forward strand.
CGTTAAACTGTAGGTCCTCCATTTCATATCACAATCACCCTACCATTGCACATTAGCGTAAGTGCGTATAACCCGTACGGGTAGTAAGACGCGGTGCTAATAATAATAATAATAATAATTAAATAAACCCTTCGCATGGTCTGGGAATACCTTAAAAACAGGTTATTTTACTCGTACAAACTGTTCGTTTGGTGAATATGTACATTTTATGTCATTAAATTTGTTAGATATTGAAAAGTACATATCTAGTGTATTGATTAAATGTGTGTGCCCCATTCTCAATAAATGCCAAGCAGTCATTATATATACATATATATAGTATACTATATGTGTATATTTAAAAATATTATGTATATATATTAGCTCATACACTAATTTTATAGTGCATACGAAGGGACATGGTGGTCTAGCTAGAGGTAAGATGTCAAACTTCTGTGCTAGGGGTCCACGCTTCAATCCTCGGTCCTGTCACAGATTTATCTGATTGCCAAACACTTCCTTCACCTCTGACAAGACGTGTATTAATCACAACTTGTGAATGTGAGGAATGCCAGACTCCACCGTGGTTCGGATCTCACGTTAAACTGTAGGTCCTCCATTTCATCTCACAATCACCCTATCATCATTGCACATTAGCGTGAGTGCGTACAACCCGAACGGGTATTAAGACGTGGTGCTAATAATAAATAATAATAATAATAATAATAATAATAATAATAATAATAATAATAATAATAATAATATAGTGTGCATACGTAGTGCAGTGTATATTTTGGAGGTTATTATATTTATACTCACGTAAACTGACAAAACGCATTTTTAACTAATAGTCTAATTTAACTTAATATTTGTATTTATTTAATAACAATATTTAAAATTTCTCCATTAATAAATGTTCATGCAGTGGCATGCTTATCTGTATATCCTTGTAATATCTCTCAACCTGCCATGTAATATCATTAATTAAACTGAACAGAAAAAATTACTATCACAATCCTGTCATATAAGCGTGATAAATATATTAATGGATTTTTACTCTTACCTTAAACATCAATCAAAATTGTTTGTCTCTTCAATATCTGTTGACATTATTTAAGCAAGTTTTGAAATATTTGTAACATCTAACATATTCGCTATGAAATTATTTGTACTTTTTTGACTACCAAACATTTGTTCTAAAATAAAATATTGTTGAGAGCACTCCTTAACATTTGTATTGATGTAAAAACAGTTTTTAATATATTTATTGAAGTTTATAAAAGGTTTTACGAATAAATCACAAAAGTTGGTATTTTTGTATCAACGAAAATATTACAGAAGTTTCACACTGATGTTTTATTTTAAAACCACTGTTTGCTTATAAAAAAAAAGTACAAATTTTTGCTGACAAAATCAAAATAAATGTAAAAATTATTCAAAGACAAAACAAAACTATTTCCTTACTACAAAAATTACATTTATCTGAAGCAGTTCTCTTGCTAGGAATACTGTACGATATTTCTTGGACCTATGAAATTTATTTTTCGACTCCAATATTTATTAATTGTAGTACTCATGAGGACTCTTATGTGTCAAAAATTAATTATTAGAATAAAAAACAAGATATATATGATAAATTATATAAGTGAATCAATTTTTGTCTTAGGAAAACACGTGAGCAACAATGGGTGGAGAAGGTTTTATTATTATTATATACAGTTGGGAATCGAATACCGGGTCTCTCAGTTGGATTTCATTGAGGCCAATGTTTATCTTTATATATAAAATTCTCGTGTCACAATGTTCGTTCCCGTACTCCTCCGAAACGGCTTGACCGATTCTCATGAAATTTTGTGAGCATATTGAGTAGGTCTGAGAATCGGCCAACATCTATTTTTCATACCCCTTAGTGATAAGGGTTGTCCACCCTTAACATTTTTTTTTTAATTTTTAGAAATTTTTTTAATGTCTTTATTTTTTTTTATTATGTCGCATTAAAAAATACATACAACCCTAAATTTTTACCCTTTTATCACCAACCCCTAAAACAAGTTTGCCATTTCAGGCTAGTTTATTATAGTAAAAATACGTCCATCTGTTCCAAACAAGTTTTTGATCCTAGATCGAATAATTTGAACAAAACTTCATATTATTTATCTACGTCCATTTAGATTTGAATAAAATAAACTAAACTAGAAATTTCAAAATGTATTGAAATCTAGTTGAAAATAATATTAATAATACATTCCTAACTGACCTAAGGCAAACATTTAAACAATATATTTTTCAATTTATTTTTTATAAAACAAACTCACTGAGACGAACTGTTCAAAGAATATTGAAAAAATACCATGCTAGAAAAAATAACAAAATGAAAAATATTTCGGTGGTTTCAAAACTAAGTTTATCTTGGCCTTCTTTGAAATATTTATTTAAACAATTGTTCTTTTACTGTCTGTAATAGCTCTGGGAACGCTAGTTCTTTAATTCATTTACTGGTGGTGTATAAAAGTGATTCCACTGGAACTTCATGTTTATAAAGGAAAATGCATCGCTCGGGAAAAATAACTGCAATAAAAAAAATTGTATTTTCAATATATTCTGAATATTTAGAGATGATTACACTTTATAAACCAGCAAATTTTATATAAATTTAAATAATTCAGTCTGTCTTCCTATGTAAGGGACCTTAGTTTGGATATCAGCATGACCTAAAAAATATAATTGATGTAATGGAAGCCTCCACGTCCACGATGATGGTAGAGGGTCCTATGTTCTAGAATTGAGATAATTTGTACGTGCTGTGCTGATTTAATATTTTGGTTTAGAAAAGGCGCTTTAACGAGATAAGAAGAAATTTAAGGTGTTTGAAAACAAAGTACTCAGGAAATTATTATGTCCTAAAACGGATGAAGATTATGGAGAGTGTAGGATGCTAAATAATGAATAGTTACACAGCCTGTTAATTACCACCGGACATTGTTAGGTAATCAAGTCTGGTAGATTACGGTGGGCAGAATATGCAGCGTGAATGGGAGAATTTACAACCATGTCCAGAGTATTTACTGGTAAACCCAATGGGAAGACCTAGACGCAGATGGGAGGATAATATTAAAATGAAAACTGAATGAGCTAGGGTTAATGAGGTGAACTGGATAGAACTATCCCAAAATAGGGATAGGTGGCGTACTTTTGTAAGTGTGGCATTGAACTTTCGAATTTCCTTATACTAAGAGTAAAAAAGTATTTATAATTATTTGAAAATGAACCCCTATGTGATAAGTATGTGATCTGTTTATTACTACAGCTCAGTAGTGACGTTATAGTGATCATTAATTTCACTTTAATAGCTAAGTTAATCACACTGTGAATGTGAGGATGCAGCCTTCACCGTGGTCGATCACGTTAATGTAGGTCTCCATTTCATTCACATCCCTCCATTACACATTAGGTAAGTGCGTACACCCACGGGTATAAACGCGGCTATAATAAAATATAAATAAGCTAAAAGCATGTGAGCCCTTCACATTAATGGGTCAAGACCGTACTAGCCCGCGTGATACGTACAACGCTCGAATCGAGCACACACTAATGATCACTTCGTATCGAGAAAACATGTGATCCGAGCCCATTCGGACACCATCATCCAAGCTGAGTGAAGTCAGACCGTTCTCAACTTTAACGAGCCAGTTCGGATACGAGTAGCATTCCGAGATGGCTAAATGGCGGTGGAACGCGGAACGGTGAAGGAGTTTGCATTAGAAATGGACTTAGCAAGAATATTAGTAGATGCACCTAATTATTCGGCTTGAAAATCTATTTACGAATACAAATTTTCTTCACTTCATGTGAGAGATTTTTATGAGTTTTTAGCTCCCTTATCAACATATTCGTGACAGCTCCTAATATATTTAAATATTGGATCGACCATCTTTATAACGATGTGAGTAGCAAGCAATACGCGAAAACCATCTTTCCGAGCTACTTTACGAGCGTGGCTTGCACGAGTGTGCTTTGTCTTAGTTATTATTATTATTATTATTATTTTATTAGCACCGCGTCCTACTACCCATTCGGGCTATACGCCCTTAATATAATGTGTAATGGTAGGGTGATTGTGAGATGAACTGGAGGTCCTACAGTTTAACGTGGGATCCGAACCACGGTGGAGGTCTGGTATTCCACACATTCACAGGTTGTGATTAATACACGTATTGTCAGAGGTGAAGGAAGGGTTTGTCAATCAGATAAATCTGTACCTGGACCGAGGATTGAACCCCGGACCCCAGATCAGAAGTCCGACACCTTACCCTTAGACCACCAGGTCACCTATCTCAGTATTAGCTAACTCATTCCTTGATAATGATACTTGTCGAATTGTCTAAGGCGTTATTCTCACAATATACTGGACTAGTGATGATGGGGAGATCTAGGTTTGAATCCCGGCCAGGTGTACTTAATCTGTTTTTTCCTAAATGATTTTTAAATCTTATCCACGCAAATGCGGGTACGCTACCTCTAAATTCAACCTTCCTCAACCTTAAACATTAGCGTTGGCTGTTTTTTCCCAAATGGTTTTCAAATCTTGTCCACGCAAATGCTGGTATGCTCTCCTTAAATTCAACCTTCCCCATCATTAAACATCAGCGTAAATAGTAGCTACATAAGCGTACAACCAGCAAGATTAGTTTTTTTGTATTGATTCTTATTAGTTATGATGGTAACAGCTTGATAAAATTAATTACAACTGCATCCCCAAATATGTTTTTTTTAAACTTCATTTCAAGAGGAAATTCACTTTTTATTTTTCAAATTCTTGGCATCTCATGTTGGGGAACTTCCACGAGCCAGCGTAGATGAATAAAAATCGGGCATGGCCCTGCTATGGGTCTATATTTCGAATCTCCTCACTGTTTCAACTGTCCTACTTTAATACTAAGATTAATTTCTTTAGCCGACTAATTGACTTTTTTTTAGATGTAGGCGTATTTGTTGAGTTTTCTATGTACTTAAGTAGAATTAATTTGCAAATTGTCAACCAGCTTGCACTAAACACTACTACACATTTAATGAATGGACTTATATTAACTTTGAATTTATAAAACCAAATATGTAATAAATTACTTTTCTAAAATACAGGTCAATAAATAAATATGTTTTAAACTATATTTTTAGATGGAAGAAAGCAAAGCAATACAATTTAATTTTATATCAAAAATGAAAATTGGGTGATGAATAATATAATACTATGGAAATCAGCCATATCTGAATCATATTCGAATAAATTTAAAAAGGACGCCTGAATACGAGAACCAAATCCGGGACTTTTGAATACACGCATCCATCACAGAATTTGCCTGCGCAAGGGACTATCCCTGGAGATGCTCAGTGGTAGAGCATTGGCACGGTTAATCAAAGGTCCCGGGCTCGATTTCATTGTCCAGGGGTCATTTTTCAATTTATTCGAATATATTTTAGGGTTTTAACACTTACTACTTAAAGCGTATTGATGTCTTAGTAACCACCTAATAGATTAATTTAGCCTATGATTCATTACTATGTGTTAACTAAACACAAAACCTAACCATCAATGGTGATTTGTTCTAGATTGTTAATTTAAAACCCTATACACAAATACACTTGATAAATTTATTCAGCTTGATCCGGAAACGAACACGGCTCCTTTTTCATAGTTGTTGGTATACTTGATTATAAACTATAGGAATATTTTAAGTTCACGTTTACTTTAAATTATCTCAATGAAACTAAAAAATGTGGTTTTATATATTTTAATATTATAAATATTATACATTACATAAAATATACAGAATATTTTCAACAAAGTAAGATTTTGATGCAAATTTATAGATTTGTATTTTATTACCTTATAATAATAATTGTTACCATAAATAACCCGCCAAGATTTAAATTAATTTGTAATTAGTGAGCTTAGTTTTTACATATAATCTAGATAATTATGTATTGAGCTTAGATTATGTTGTGTGAATAAGATTTTGCATACTAACCGTTCGGGCATTTTACATATTTACACTGATAGGTAAGTAATGATGAAGGTACAATCTATAGTCTAAAGTAAATGTACCGAAATAGGCGTGGAGGGAGATTTGGAAACCGTTTAGTTGAAATTACCCTACATACACACGACTGGAATACGAACCCCGAACTCATCATCACATGCAGTGTAATCTATTGCGAGAGCGAAACTTTACACTATGCTATCACTGAAAGAACGTAATCTTTACCTTCCATACATTATTGTTTCCAGCTTATGGTCCGTATCAATTTTTTATTCAAGCCATATATTTTACTCTACCAGCTTGCTAGGCCTGTCATATCTTCATATGAGTTATAATCTAACTTAAGACTAGGACAGACACAACATCCAGTCCCCGGTCATTAATTTATCACTATGAAAGTGTGAACTCACATCTCACCAATGATACATTTGTGGCCATGCTGGGATTCGAACCCGGGACCATTAGCTCAGTAGACAAACATGTTATCGACTGAGATAAGGTGCGCTAGCACGTAATCATGTATACAATATAACTATGGTATTTTATACTGATTATTATCCTTGCTAACAAAATAAACATACTTGTGTATCACATTTGTACTATTTAAGTTGTTATTTATGAGTATGATATTACAAAAGAACAAGTGTGTTATTAGTTTCCCCCATGATAAATAATTTGCAATGTTTTGTGTTGTCCTTCCCTCAGGACGATAATGGCTTTCTTGAGTTACTTCATCATTTTTGTTTGTACCGTAGATCTCCATTGTTAAACTTGTGGTCATCATTGTAAACTATTTCAATTTATTTACCTCTTGTTAGTGAGGGAACAATATGATTCCCATTCATGCTTCTCATAGGCAAGTTATGGCACTCCTAGAATAAAAAGTTTTAATTTTTTTAATTAATACCAACATTTATTATAATAAATCTGAATTGAAAATCCTTAGTGGTCTCATCTTTATAGTATATAATAGTATATTTAATGAATTATCACTTTAATTATTATAACTGTGCAGCAAAAAGTGAATGGCTCAATTCATATTATTCATGTTAGTTGTAAATTATAATTTTCATATCCTTTGAATTAATACTAAGATGTAGGTTTATAAAAATAATCTATTTGTGCGTATTTATTTTACCATACAGTCCCGTTTTTATAGACAGAGTCTTATCCGAGAGGTAGAAAAGTTACTAGATCTACTTTCACGTGTTCATAATCTAGTTTGTTATCTGCAGCTGCCATTTTTATAAATATTATCAACAACTATAATATAACACTTAAAATTAAATGTGTAATTGCTGAGCATAAACAATATTTACGTTTTCTAACACGTGTTAAAATAAGACTGTACAAAAATATTTTAAAAACAATTGGCTTAGAACACTTTTCAAAATTAGTTGGAAGGCTTATTCTTATGTATTAAAAGTAATTGTGGTTCTGGATTGATGATAATTAAAATAGAAAACTACAAACTATTTAAATTTCACTATTTGTTAAATTTGTATTGACTTTCAGTAATACCTCATCTATAGTAATGGATGATGAGGAATGTTAAGGAATTCAACGATAGATATTATCTCAAGACCGATTAACCAGGAAATTAGGTAAAAGAAACCAGAACAAAAAAAATCTAATAGAAAATTGGTTGTCTGCAGCCTTCTCTTGAAAACAGTGAAATTAGTGCCAGTTGAAATAATTTTTGAAATTTTAAAAAATTAATATTTTTCAATTTTTTTTTATGTTTTAAAATAAAATTATCTGCAAATTGGTTTCAATTTCACTCTTATTTAAATGAAGACTTTAGAAAACCGCATGACGATGTAAAGGCTTGGTCCGATCTATTTTAACAACAGCTCAGTTTTCAGAAAAATATACTTATAACCACATCTGCTTTCAAGTATTCATACATCAAGTCAAGTAATCTGCAACTGTGACATTTGATGGTTTTTTTAAAATATCCATGTTGTCAGCCTACAATCGAGCTATACCTAACGAGCGGCTGCCATCTGTTGGTGAAGATAGAGACAACTTATGTGGATAGAGGGATTCATTTGGTCAGCATAAAGAACCTTACGGCCGTTAATCTCATTTTTCTAAACCGGTGCTGCTTACTTTTTCATTCAAGTAGTTCTTAATTTGCTCTCATGAGGTTGAGTTTGAGCCCGTTCCAGATCCACTGTTTCACAGAAAAATTAGAACTGCCTAGGATCGAGCCCGGGGCCTCTGGATCTGCAGCCAGGAGCTCTGACCACTAAGCCACAGAGGTGGTTTATATTATCATTACTTATATAATAACAATAATACGTTTGTATTTTGTAAAAGGCACTTCTTATTAAAATTGTAATGTAGCCATCCGTGGGTTATCCGTGGGTTGAGACGGGATCTTAACTACTCCTGTAAGCCTCTTTGTTTCTTAGGGTTAGAATTCTAACTTAATAGCATGCGATCATATATCAATCAAACCTACCTGGCACATGTCAACAGTGCTTTTGTCTTGAAGCACGTACTGTCTCCAGGACCCGAACTCTTCGCCTTATTCACTAAAAATATGAAGAAAAAAAGTACACTTGTATGAAGAAAGTTACACACACATTTTATAAATTGAAACGTTGATATGGATGTGTAATATTTTGAAAATTAAAAGGGGGTAAAGTTTACTATATTATTGATCTAATCAATTTCTCAAGCGTATAACCCGAACGGGTAGTAAGACGCGGTGCTAAATAAGATTTTTTTTTTAAATGTCTCCATAGGTGATATAAATCTAAAGGATTACAGTACTACATTTTATATTTTATTATTATATATACTCTATTTTATTTTGAAAATTTAATATCAAAATAAATTTCTAAATGGAATAATTTTCCCATTCTACTCTCTAGAGCTGCGTCTATAAAATTATAAAACTATTTTAATAATTTTAAACATAAATAAACATCTCAATTTGTGGATATTGTTTCTAAAATACCTTATTTGAAATCAAGCATTTATTTCTGTGTAGCTACATACGACGGTAAACGAGTGATATACTTGGCTTGCACAGTATTGTAATTTACATCAAGGTCAAGGTTAGAATTCCAAACGGATTGACTTTTTTTTTTCTTATGGAATTATTTCTGAGGTTTTCTTATTCTCTCTTAACGCTGATGTATGTGCATTTACACTAAACCACCTCCATATATATATATATGTGGTGTACTAAATTCAGTCTTTACATAGTAACAACCAGAACATGCATATATTTTTTTAGACTCAGCTTGGGTATGTGTTAAGAAAGATATAAATGTAGGCTAGTAGCCTTGCAGTGTAAAACTAAATGTTCGTAATATTTCAAACTAAAAAACTAGCAAAGTTCAATATAACTTGAGTAATATTAAACATACTGAATTTAGAATGAACACCTGTTGATTTACACCACCAAATAGAGGAGGGAAATATTCATTAATACGAACTAATGTATGATTATTGTGTTCATACACGAACAGTACATTGAAAATGATACCACTAATAATTCAACTCGTAGCTAAGAAATGTATTCAAGCCTCTCAAAGCTATGAACATTTTTATTTTCTGTTAGGTGACTTGGAGGTCTAAGGGTAAGGTGTCAGACTTCTGTGCTGGAGTCCGGGGTTCATTCCTCGGTCCCGGCACAGATTTATCTGATTGCCAAACCCTTCCTTCACCTCCGACAAGACATGTATTAATCACAACTTGTGAATGTGCGGAATGCCAGGCCTCCACCGTGGTTCGGATTCCACGTTAAACTGTAGGTCCTCCATTTTCATCTCACAATCACCCCACCATCACACATTAGCGTATGTGCATATAACCCGAACGGGTAGTAAAACACGGTGATAGTAATTATAATAATAATAATAATATTTCCTGTTTAAAATTTTTATAACTTACCTTGTCAATTATTTTCAAAACAACCACTGTAATTAAGACTAAACATTTCATGATTATAAGGAATACAATCTTTAAGTCAACCAAATAACAGTTTACTGAAGATTGTACTTGTATTTTTTTAGCACCACGTATTACAACCTGTTGAGGTAATATACGCATATTTACTAACTACGATGATGAGTTGGGGACAAGTAAGGTTGAATTTAGATAAAATGTACCCAAATTTGCGCAGAGGGAGAGTGAAAAGCCAATTTAGGAAAAGAACCTTCAGTAACCCAATCTCCCCCTTCATCGATAGTCTAGTCTATTGCGAGAGTGATGCCTTAGACCATGCGGCTACTGAAGCAGCTGTTATTTTAATTAAATCTATTTAAATTTGAAATAATTTTATAATTATATTAAAAACATAAATGTATTATTAATATTTATGTAGTACCTTATATTACACGCAAGGACTAACCAAATTTAAACTATTATTTTTAACTAAACAAGTTCAAAGGATTATTTTAAGTAAACGCACCATCATTCATCTATAAATAATTTACTAATTATGTAATGTTATATATATATATATATAATCCAAAGGTTTTTATATTTGAGAGTAGATTTGTAATGAAAGATTTTTAAAGCAATCTAATAAATTGACTTATTTTGCATATATTTAACATACCTTCTCCTAAACATTTGGGAAGTTGTGCAATGTTGACGCATGAACTTAGCGCCTGCAGAATTTCAGATAAATTGATTGATTCCTTGCCGCCTTGAGTGTTCATCGCCAATTTGACTATGTTCCCCGTGTTAATACCATTGTCTGTCATGATCCCAAAATCCCTGAGTACGCAGTCTAATAAGCACTGAAATAATAAACAATAATTATTTATTGGAGTCTTGGGCTTGCAATACGAGAAAAAAAAGCAATTGTGCTCATCTGCATGATGAATTGGCAAGTGATATCAATACACATTTATAAATTACAAAAAAAAAAGTGTGAGCCTGAAAGGGAAATATACCAACAGAACGGCAGCTGCCATTAACGGAGGAAAGTGCCAACATTCGTAGATATAGGGTGTCATGTGGTCAGCACAATGAACCCTCCCCGTTAATCGCAATGTTCTATCTAGACTGAAGCGCCTACTTCTTTATTCAAGTAGTTCCTCATTTGTCCTCATGAGGCTGAGTTTGAACTCATTACAGACCCACCGCTTCACAGATAAATTTTGGAATCGCCAGGGATTGAAACTGGGACCTCTAAACCTATAGTCAAGAACTCGTACCACTATTATATAAAAAAAATGTTAATTGAGTGTAGCTGTAAGCGCTATAAATCCAAAACCAAGAAGAATAGATAGGTATATATATTGTATTTATGGTAGCTTTAGTTTGAGCTTCTATATTCTACATACATTCCGAATATTATTTACCTACATTAATGTTTCCAGCTTCTGGCTTGGGTTCGTTTTTTATTCAAGACATGTATTTCCACTTACGGCTTGCTAGGCCTGTCATAGCCTCACATGCCTTATAATCTAACTTAAGACTAAGACAAGCACAACATCCAATCCCCAGTCGCTAATTTATCAATGTGTAAACCCAAATTTCACTAATGATAAATGATTCGGCCAAGCTGGGAATCGAACCTCGGACCCTTAGCTCAGTATACAGACACGCTACCGACTGAGCTAAAGTGACGGATGCATTGCGAAGTTGAAGTTTTTAATCATGTAGTCACCGTTGTGAATAGTTCCAAAATCAATTAAATAAAAAAGTGGAAGCTTGATATATGTACTACGGATAGTTATTTTATTTGTGTTTTGTGTTCATAGAGTATAATAGTAGGCCCTACATTACTCTTATCTTCTGTTCGATTGGAAAACTGAGTTAGGACAAAAAGCACAAATATGGAACAAGGCTGTTTTCAAGTTTACTCAACTAATATTGAGTAGAGTATTTTTAGTGATATTTAGTAAAAGATGATTCGGGGAAATTCATAAAATAATATCTATGATTAATTTTAAGATGTGTAATAATAAATACGTTCAAGTCTAAAAATAGAAAGTTATGGAAATAAGAAAATTAATCCGGTTACACGATATACAGTAAAACATATTTTATAACTGGGACTTGAACAGTTCTTTGTTTGCTATTAAACAGTATATTACAATAGTATTAAAGTCTAAAAAAACGTTGTCTTTAACATGTTGATGATGCAACTATCCGGAAATATGAAATTATCAAAGTTTTCTACAAAACAAAATGGCTGATGGCGTAGGACTAATTCACATAATAAATAACATTAATAACTTTCGATTATTAAAATACAAAATATTGGTTTTATTTATATAGAAGATTACGTCTTTTATTAAAATATATTATATATATATCACACTTACAATAGTCTTGTCGTCTGGAGATAGTAATGTGGTTACTGAAACTTCTGAAACAGAAATTAAAAGCATATTTGATAACAGATCATTAAAATTTATTCAACCCTTTATTTTGTTTGTGTTTTTAAATAGTCTTAATTTCTTAAAATTTCGTGTTTTGTAAATTATCTAGCATGTAGAAATAAACTGTTTTATATTGAATAAATAACACCAAACGTTGGTGTTCAGCTGTTCAGTAAAATGTTAATGTCAAACTTGAAATATAAAATCGTTGACTCCAGATTTAACAAGTATTTACAAGTGTAAATAGCCGAAGCTATATTAATGGTAGTTGGTTCAGTTAGATATCATTCTGAAAATTGAAAAATGACACCTGGACACGGGAATCAAGATTAAAGTTTTTAAAAGTTGAGTTAGAGAAACATCAAATCCTTTTCAAACTGAGATTAAGTACAGTTTAAAGTAGAGCACACATATTAATAGACCTGTATTAAAGTATCTAATTTGATAGTTAATTCATACGCTTGATAAAATATTTATAGCTTTGATCACACAAATTACTTAATTTGACTGTGCACAGGGAGTTATAAAAAAGCAAAAACAAGTGTAGACGATTTTTAAAAGTTCCCCTCTCTTGAAGGATTATTATCAGCTTAGTAAACATATTTTGTTTGTGGTTTCCAACAGCCACGTTTTGGAAGAATCAAGGATATGGTGTTACAACTTTTTCTTAATCTTTTAGCAGCCATTATTAAAAGGAGTATTTAACATGGTAGAACCACGATTGGTTGCGCGAAGCAAAATGCCAACCAACTCGATTCAAGGCTGGAGGCTAAGAATTTAGGAATCTTGAGTAGATGGAATTGTGCTATGTGCTCTGCATGACACATTTTTACTAACTTAATATAGGCTGGATTATTTTGTTGGTGTAGGTAAAACACTTGAGATGGGAGTGTAGGAGAAGTGAGTTTAATGTAGTATTTTACAGTTTTTTACTAAAACATATTTTTGATCAACATAAATTAAATAATTCTCTAGTAGAGACATAGTTAAATTTATTTTCATGGTGACCCCAACTTTTCTTGAATATTTGTTAAGAGTGTCCTCATTTAAAATGTTTATCATCTAATTCCACTATTTTAATAACTGTTGATATCACCGTGTGTATGGAGCAATATTGGTTTTATTTTGACCCAAAAAATAGTTTTGCTATAAAAAACTGCAAAAAACATATTTTCTCGCATTCCCTTCATCCCCACCTTAATACAGCAAGTATACAGTAAAAAGGAATGTTTATAATATTATATACACACATGGCTGTGGTTTTTCAACATTGATAATATTCGTGACTTGCTTAGTAATATAATATTGTCAGCATTTATGCTATTTATCAAAATTGATATATTTATATCTGATGAATTGGCGTATTCATAAATGTAAATAGCTCCGAGATTTTAGTAACTTTTTTAATTTCAGATAATTTCCTTAATATAATTGCTACCCTGACAATATATACTAGAATGATAAGTATTAAAACCGACCATGTGACACCCATATGAGAGAAAATTTAATCCAACATATTGGTCTGGAACTTGCTAAAGTGCTTATGGATTTATGGAGTGAATATAAATGAATGATAATAGATAGTCTAAATCTCGAGGGTGGATGTGTTTTCAAAGCAATGAATGCACTAATCCGTTCATCTGGTTAGTGTTGCCCACCCGCACCACCTGGAATAAAGCAGATTTATTAGGGAACTCCCGAAAGTGCGAGAATATCTCCTTGCTTTACCCACTGAATTTCTTTGAGTGAGCGAGAAAGAACCTACACATTTTTCTTTGGGAAATATATCTCATAAGGCTTCCAGGGACGTTCTACAAGCCACAATCAACATAGCACCGATGGTTATACGTTCCCTTCAACAAAAAAGGGGGGTGCTATGGATTTTTATTGCTCGTAAAAAATCCATTGACTTCGGCTGGGTTTGAGCCCATGATCATGAGACAAACACTTTAACCAAAGACCAGTGAAGGCACATATAAACAATAGTTATTAAATATTTGTCAATATAATTCAATTCAATTATAAATACAATTTATTTAACTAAATATTGAATACACACAACATGATTTGTAGCTGAAGGAGAATCTGACTTAACCTATCAAATTTATATTATATAACCTTTGAAATATTATCAAACTTGCTTCATTGGATGCTAGATTTTTAGAAAAAGTATGTTTTGTGGTGTACTTTAATATTTAAAGTCCGGATTTGTTTAAATAATGGTCGAGCTCTAAAGGAAATGAAATTGATTTTTTAAAAGCTATATGACATGAATAACATGATAATAAATAAAGTAATTATAGCTAACGAGGGTATTAAGCTTTACCTGCAAAGTTGGTAGTGTTGTCGAGGGCTTAGGAAGCAATGTCATCGTTAAAGATGAGGTCAAGTTTTTTAAAAATATAGACCTTATGATTTATTATTTTTTATCATAATAAACTAGTTACATAAAAAGTGATTTATTTTTTAAATGGTATCCCCATTTCTCAATAGCTTAGATAATTTATAACATGTAGTTAATTATAATATTTGCAAAGGAGTTCAATAAAACAAAAATATTAGGTTGTTCAAAAGATGGTGCTTAGGAAATTTGGTCCAAAAAGGGATGAGGCTACTGAGGAGTGGAAGAGGCTATAAAATGACGAGTTACATAACTGTATTCATTACAAGACATTGTTAAGATGCTCAAGTTTCGTAGATTAAGGTTGGCAGGACATGAGGCGTAAATGGGAGATTCTAGAACCTTGTTCAGGGTACTGACTGGCAAACCCAATGGGAAGACCTAGACGCAGATGGGAGGATAACGTTAGAATGAACCTGAAAGAGATAGGGTGTAATGAGGTGGACTGAATAGAACTGGCTCAAGATAGGGATAGGTTGCATACGTTTGTAAGTGCGGCAATGAACTATCGAGTGTCTGATGCTGTAGTGTTAGTAAGTAGTTAATGATTAATTAATTTTTAGCACCGCATCTTACTAACCGTTTGGGTTATACTTTATGTATAATTACGCTTAGGGATGAGGAAGGCTAAAATTTGTAGGAAGTGTACCCGTATTTGCGTGGAGGATAGTGGAAAACCATTTTGGATAAACCACTCTCGGTACACCCGACCGAGATTCGAACTTCAATCTCCCCATCATCGGCAGTCTAGTGTACTTCAAGAGTAGCGCGTTGGACAGTGGACACCAAAATGAGTGTAGGTAAGTAAATTAAACAAAGCGTTTGATAAGATAAAAAAATATTCCTACAAATTTGATGTAATACTTTGACAGTGGTTTATTTCAAACAAAAGCTATCTATAAATGTACTAATGGTAAAGTTGTTTATTATTGAATGAAATTGATTAAATTTAAATAAAAATGAACAAATTTAAAAAAAATACTTAAATAAATATTTCGGAACATTGCCCACGCTGGAAATGTGCATTATGATGTGTCTCTATTTTAACATATTTGTTTTTATGGTTTTGACGTTTTAAATTAATTGGTCTTAAAGGCTGGACTAAGATCAAAGAGTTTGTCTATAATGTGGCTGCTTAGACAGTGAAAAGTATTACCACTCTAAACACGGATTGCCAGCAGCTAAAATCAACGTCCGTTTATAATGTATGTGAGGTAATTTATAATATTTTTTTTTCCACCTTGGAAGTAGTGATTTTTTTTCATAATTAATACTAGAAGTTTCATTATTACAAAATTTTGTTTTAATTCACTGGATATTTCATATTTATATACCGTGGTATATATATAAACTAAAATTCAATAGCAAGAATAATACTGGCTTTGTTTTTATTACATAGTGCCAAAAGCAAACACCTCTGCTAATGGGATTTGTAGAAAACACATTCAATATTTATTATTTAATTTATGAAGTATCATCATGTTGTCATGTTAACTTTCAGTATTCATTTGTCGGTGAAAGAATTGATGGACTGCAATTAACATGTCATTTGTATGAATGGTTATGTGTAAAGTACACTCCAGATTTATTTTTTGTTATGAGTATCATTTTAATTATCTGAATAACAGTGTGTTGACTGTGATGGAGTGTTTTAATATAAAAAATCATTCAAAAAATATAGCTTACCGAGTTGATATTAAAACAAGTAAATCAAAACATATTTACATTTTCATTGCATTTTTTTTTTTCATCTGAGGTAATTTTTATTCATAAGCTCATCTGATTCTACCAATAATCACCCAATTATACGTCCTTAAAAATACAAGTTACTGTAAGATATTTTAATCTTAGCTCCTTTTATTTGGGATGAACTAAAGGAGAAGTGTTTTATCTATTTACGAAAAATAATAAATCAGTTTTATTTTTTACATTTTGATAACCGCGGGCTACACTTTTTTATTCACGTTAAGAAACAATATATTTCTACTCTTTATTTAGCTTATGCTATTATTTATGTTACTTCTTAATTTCCTTTAGTTTCTCTCGCTCTTTAGGGTCAACTTTTTCTATGACACCAGAATTTGCTAAATTTGTTTTGGTCACCTGTTTGACAGATGGATACCCTTCCTGACGCTAACCCCTGACACATGCCTGGAGAAACAGAGTGAATTCTATGAGCGAGCGTGAAAGTCTCTACCAAGCTTACAGAAAGGTACTTTCACATAGTTTCTAGGAATATTTTAACATGCTACAGTTGTCAATGGACCAACGGCTTTACTTTCTCTCCAGGGGAAGTTGAACTACAGATTTTTGTCACTCAGGCAAAATCCATTGGCTTCGGCTAGGTTTGAACCCATGAACATCGTGTCTTAGTATTCCTTGCTTTACTTACCAACTTTCGTTTTAGTTTGGCGCTACAGCTTTCAAGGTACTTCATTGCATCAGTCATTACATTTCCTTGCTGAAATGAAAATCAAACAAGTTTTTGGATCAATATATTTTTAGTTAATTTCTTTCTCAAACCATTTCAAAAAGATTATACTACTGTACTACTAAAAAGATTATACTACTGTACTACTAAAATTATTATACTACGTACTAGATTTTAAATTATAAATTGAAAGGTATAGCACAAATATTTACTTAAATTGAATTTTATATAAAATTATATAATAAATATGTAGGCTACTTTTTATTATAGGCTACTTGAAAAAGCCAAATTAATTTTACATTAATGCATAGGAGTGATGTTAATCCATACGATAATTAAATATAACAATTCTAAAATTGAAAGATTATATGACCAAGCTCCTCTAATTATTATATAGTTAATCAAATTGGTTTTGTTTTTCTCTCTTATTATTTTAATACAGTTTATTCATTTATGTTTGATAAAAAATTGAATCCCATTTTTTTTAATTTAACTTTTTTCATAAAATAAATAATGAATTCATTGGTTGTTAAAATGATGTCCAAACAACACTATTAAACCAAGACATACAACCCGTCACCCATGGTTCACGAACCTCTTAGGGCACTCGAAATATGAGATCATCTTTAAAACAAATTTGGATATTGCTATATATTTTAATATTATAGTACCGACGAAGGCATAAACTAGCTAACCTTGATTTTTTTAATGTTTAGGTCGAACAATGTATACATTTTTTAATAAATCACTCAACTTTCCTAATTTTTATCTAGCAATCATCTGCTACAATCTCAAACTAAATCAAACACACTTCTTTATGAAATATAGACGTTTATCTGTATTTGTAAATATATATTTTTAGCATCGCGTCTTACTACCCATTCGGTTTGTACGCATCTATACTAATCACGCTAATGGTTTTAGGAATTAAGGAAGATGATATTTATAGCAAGTGTGCCGGCATTTGCATAGATGGGATGTGAAAAAAAATATTTTTAATCATACTCAATACACGCGACCGAGATTCGAACATCATTTTCCCCTTCATTGGCAGTCTAGTCCACCACGAGAATAGCACGTTAGACCATGCTGCCACCGAAGCGGGTTGTTTGTAAACTGATATCATTAAAACAAATATTTATCTATTTGTCAAATATTGACATTTTCAGACCACAGAGGTATTATTGGCCTATCCAGATTTTAATATAAGAGGAGCCATATATACGTATTTTAAGCAGATTGTGAGAAGTTGAAGAAAATACCCATAGGCCTAAATGATAACAATTATTTTAATTTAAAAGATAAAAGTATCACATATTATTTATACATTTAACAAAACGGTCACTGGTAAGTAATAAACTGTAAGCTATAGACCACGTGGTGACCTGGTGGTCTAGGGGTAAGGTGTCAGACTTCTGTGCTGAGGGTCCGGGGTTCAATCCTCGGTCCCGGCACAGATTTATCTGATTGCCAAACCCTTCCTTCACCTCTGACAAGATGTGTATTAATCACAACTTGTGAATGTGAGGAATGCCAGGCCTCCACCGTGGTTCGGATTCCACGTTAAACTGTAGGTCCTCCATTTCATCTCACAATCACCCTACCATTGCACATTAGCGTAAGTGCGTATAACCCGAACGGGTAGTAAGACGCGGTGCTAATAATAATAATAATAATAATATAGACCACGTGATCACTATTGCAAGTTTTCTCACTGACAACGAACATACTAGAGACCATTCCATTAGAAAACACAGTAGTCTACTTATGTCAATAAAAAGCAGATCAAATCGCGCAAACATTATGTCATAGTACACCTTCAAACAAGTACATTTTATTTCCCATAGCTAACCCCCACTTTAAAACAATGCAAAACTCAGATAAATTTCGGCTGCTTGAAAATTTTTTTGTGAAGAATACTACAGTGTATTCTAGGTATTTAAGCAAAAAACAAATATTTGATAATAAGGTTATATCTTCTTGTTTATTATTCTAATTCCCTTTTTCTTATTCTCTATACGTTTAAGTTTTTCTTCTATGACGACGACATGTTTCGGTGATTTTTCACCATCTTCAATTCTGAAGAAAACCAATGTTATTTCAAATTATTGTATAAAAATATGTAATAAAATTATGAATTTAAAAATTAAACATTAGGCTATAAATTGAGATAGTTAAGAGAAATATGATGTGATGTACGCAATATTAAATGGATACTCATTTAAAAATAACAGGCTTATAAATATCTTATTTGTATTAAAGATGATTGATTTTAATTCATATTATTGGAAAGTTTGTGAGATTTTACGATCCTATGTAGAAGAGCTTTTTAGTGAGATGATCAACAAAATGTACAAATATGAATAGATAAAATTAAGCCATTGATAAAATGGATAGTTTTGCTAATGTAACACAGAGTGTTATTTATATGATGAGTAAATATAGATAGATATATTATTGTTAAATTGTTTGTTTTTTGATAAAAATTTTAATGAAATAAGAAAAGGCAGATGAATTTACGCTGTTAATCTTCTTGATTATGAATCGAATTGATTTAAGTTGGGACCAATGAATTTCGATTGTTGTTTGATCAGGGATTATGAGGCAGCTTTTTAATTAGTCTCTCATTGACACAAACAAAAAGCTGCCTCAGCATGTCACACTACAAAAATAATCCCTGTTCAAACAACACTCGCTATACCTCCTTCCCAACTTAAATCAATTCGAACCATAATCAAGAAGATTAGCACCGAAAATTCATCTACATTATCTTATTTCATTTAAAAAATTAATAAAACAAAAACGAACTAACAATAATATATATATATATATATATATATATATATTTACTCATCATATAAATAACACTCTGTGTCACATTAGTAACACTATCCATTTTATCAATTGTTTAATTTTATTTCTTCATATTGGTAACCTTATACATATTGTTGATCATCTCACTAAAAAATTCTTCCATATGAAATCATAAAGTCTTACAAACTTTCCAATAGTATGAATTAAAATCAATCATCTTCAATACAAATAAGGTATGTATAAGCTTGTTAATTTAAATGATTATTTATTTAATATCTTGTTTGTCACATTTTAATTTCTCTTAACTATTTCCATTTCTAATGTTTAATTTTTTAAATTCATAATTTTTCTACATATTTTTATAAAATAATTTGAAATAACATTGGTTTTCTTCAGAATTGAAGATGGTGAAAAATCACTGAAACATGTCGTCGTCATAGAAGAAAAACTTAAAACTTATATAAAATAAGGAAAAGTGAATAAACATAATAAACAAGAAGATATAAACTTATTATCAATCATTATTACTCCTTACCAAATAAACATGAACATTATTAGAAAAACAAATAGGCCTATGTTGAAAACATTATGTGTTTTAGTAGCATAAGTAGCCGGCGTTGGCCGAGGTAGCCTCGCAATTAATTGCGTGGGTAACCCTTGACACTCTTTTCTTTGTTTAAACAAGACAGAAAAAATCTCTTTATATTATTTATTTTGACCCAGTTTTTAATAAATCTAAAAAAAACCTAAGCAAAAATTTTAAATTCCAATTTCAAGGTGCACATATTTGTACACAGGGGCTACTAATTTAAAAAATTCGGACATGTGTTTGGTAGATATCGCGCAATGCTCACATGAGACAAATTTTTAATTTTATTAATGTATATTTAAGGGAAGGAGACTACATCCACTTCAATTAATTCATGGACACATATATGATAAACACTACCATGTGGTGTTGGATAGCTTTACTAACATCAAAATATTAATCAAGAACAAAAATATGTATTATTAGCACCGCTTCTTACTACCCGTTCGGATTATACGCACTTACGCTAATGTGTAATGGTAGGGTGATTGTGAGATGAAATAGAGGACCTACAATTTATTGTGGAATCCAAACCACGGTGGGGGCCTGGCAATCCACACATTCACAAGTTGTGATTAATACACGTCTTGTCAGAGGTGAAGGAAGGGTTTGGCAATCAGATAAATCTGTGCCGGGACCTAGGATTGAGCCTCTGACCTCCAGCACAGAAGTCTGAAACCTTACCCCTAGAACACCAGGTCACACAAACAAAAATAAAGCTTTCAATTAAATCCCTTTTAAATAAAGTTGAAACAAGGGATATCTAAAAATATATATTACACTTTAAAAGCCTACTTATCTGGAATATTTTGACTCGTAAAAAGAACAACATTAAAACCAGCATCGGTGGCCGCATATTCTAAGGTGCTACTCTCGCAATAGACGAGACTGCATATGTTGAGGAGATCGTGATTTGATACCGATCGGGTGTACCAAAGGTGGTATTTTCCTAAATAATTTCCCACTTTAACACGCAAATGCGGGCTAACTTCCTCTAAATTCAAGCTTCCTCATCCCTAGCCCACTATCATAATTAGTACATAAGCGTATAAGCTGAAAGGGTAGTAGGATGCGGTGCTAAAAAATAACATGAGGTCTGATTGATTTTGATGACCACTCTTGAATAAAGCCGAGTCAATTTGCCTTTGTATCTGCCCCAAATTGTGGAATAATTTCATTTTTTTATACAATATTTTTATTCAGAATAATTTAAAAAATCTTCTTTTAATTAAATAATTAGTGCGAACATTGAATATAACCTCTGTTTTACTCTGAAACAATTTTAATGAAACAAATTGGTTAACGTTTGTGATATTACTTTTGTGTATTCATTAGGATCGCTTGTGAGAATATAGAAACATGTGTTTGGCAAATATTACATAAAGCAGATTCTTCATCACGTGTAGTTGTGTAAATATTCCAATGTGTAATTATTTCAAGCACCTTACCAATTATAGTCCAATTAAAAATGTAGCCAATAAGTTAATAAAAAGTGTAGTTTCAGACAATTATTTAAAATAAATAATGAAGAATACTGCACAGAAAAAAATGTTGCAACCAGAAACTCTCACAATAAATATGGGATATTTCTCATTATATATAATGGATAAATTGTACAAAATAGCCTAGAATACTTATTCCATAGCCCTATCTGGAGGCTTTATATCCATTAATGTTTCCAGACTAAGGCCTGGGTCAGTTTTTTTACTCCAGTCATATATTTTCCACCGGATGGTTAGGTCTGTCGTAGCTTAAAATGCCTTATAATCTAACTTGAGCCTAAGGCAGGCACAACATCCAGTCCCCGGCTGTTAATTTATTAATGTGAAAGGGTAAACCCATATTTTCATCAATGGTAAATTTTCGACTATGCTGGGAATTGAACCCGGGATCCTAAGCTCAGCTGGCAGACACGCTACCGATTGAGCTAAGGTGTGCGAGTAATTCAATGACTGAGCCCTAAAGATCTAAGCTCTAAGCTATATTTGTCACTAGCTTTGGTGGACGCGTGTTCTAAGGCGATACTCTCACAATAGACTTAACTGCAAAAGACGGGGAGACCAGGGTCAGATCCCGGTCGGGTGCAGAGAGGTTTTATTTTCCTAAATAGCTTTTCACTCTAACTCCACGTTAATTCGGGTGCACTTCCTCTAGGTTAAAACTAGCTAATCCCTAACACTTTAAGGTAATTAGTACATACACGTATAGCTTTAACAGGTAATAAGACGCGGTGCCAAAAAAATTATCTTTGTCGCTCTTGGCAAGACGTTCTGTGATGAGATCTGCCATACAGGTGCTTAGCAGGTGGTTTCTCAACAATATATTAGTTTGGCTTTCCCGTGCTCTCTTTACGATGGTAAATGTTTACATATTCTAAGATGGGTGCACTTGAATTGCGGAATAATGTATACTTGTCATCCTGTACACATGCGATTAGGAACAAACTGTAATCCCATTCACCTCCTAACCCATAACCTGACATAACCTAGCCTAACCTAACCTAACCTAACCTAAACCTAAACCTAACCCTAACATAACCTAACTCAAGCTAACCTAACATAACCTAAACTAACCTAACATAACCTAACCCAAGCTAACCTAAACTAACCTCACTTCCATTTTCCATTTTGAACAATCATTATAAATTTAATTTTTTATCCGCAGTTCGTGTAAGTATATTACCAACCGGGATGAGTTGTTCCGCAATTCGTGTGCACCGTCTGAGATACCCCTCCCAAACCGCACCACTCATTTATACCCCTTACAGCCAGGGCCAGTAGGCCTACAGGTGTTTCATTCGCTTTACTATAGACGAGATCTAAGATTTGTACCCCAGTGGTATTCTATATACCTAATATAAATAGGCCGTACCCTCTGCGTGATACATAATAATAATAGTAATATTAGGGTTACAAAATACAGGAAGAAATTATTAGTAAAAAAGAGAGAAAAAAATTATTGTTGACCCCTTCCCCCCCCTGACCACCTAAGGCGTTGTTCAATAACTGAGTCAGGTTAATTTTGGGGTTTTTTGAACCCCTCCCCCTTCCCTTGTCACACATTGTCACAATATGGTGAACCCCTTCTTTTAATATTACATCACAATTTCACGCACCCCTCAACCCCTATTTAAATTGTATTTTTAATTGTAGTGCCTATATTATAACCCTTTTATTGACACGTGTTCTAACGTGTTCGCCAAGCTCGACGATCGAAGTCGATAAGTAGATCGTTGTTTGCTTATACCTCCACCCAGTCGGGTTCATTAACACAGAACTCTGCCCGATACGCTTAATTGTAATGTGACGTCACGCATTATCTAATCCCCCCCCCCCTCATCCATCCTCGTCACGCTTGGTCAGATCGAGCACTACTCCAGCCATCCTCCCTCCCTCCCCGCTCAATGATACGCGTACGTAGTTTATGGAAATATAATAAATAAATGTAAGCAATAATATTATCCCTTCTTCACCACCTTTTTTTTCCTTTATATTTTGGAAGCTTTCAATTAAATATCAAAATTATTTACTGACAAATCAAACCCGAATGTGATAAAACTATGAAAGTGATTATGTTGTTAATCAATATTTAAAGATATATTATTGGTATATGATCAAATATTTAGATGTTATTTCTTTATTTGTAAATAATTATCAACGTATTTAATCTAAATAATCATTATTTTAACAGTAAAAAAAAAATTACATTTTGGTGTAATGTTAATACATCTTGTGTTAAACCTGTACATTAGATCAAACTTTTTTTTAAATATGTGTTAATATATTTCATTTACTTGACCTCAAATAAGAAAATAGATACTTACCAGAAATGTTATTTTTGCTACAATGATGGTAAGTATAAAAAATCCACTCTTCATTTTTACAAGTGATCCAGAAATTTCAACTCAAAATACAAATGTGTTGGAAATTTGGTTTCAATCCTATAAATAAAATTGTACAATTATTATTTATTGTATTATAAGACAGTATTATTTTTAAAGTTGATATAATTTCCTATATTTGCAAATAAACATATTTCAAATAATTAAAAACATTACTTACTAACAAAATAGTTATAGTTAATAATTGTTTATAATTATGAAAATATCAAAAGTATAAGAATGTATACAATTGGTTAAGGTTTAACCCATATGGAGAATAATATATAAATAGATTTTATTAATATATGATTATATATATAACTTATATATTTACATAAAAATAAATTTAATTCATATCACCTTGGGTTGGTTAAAGATTAATTATTAAAAGTTTATTTTACAAATTAATTAAACTACATTTAATTTATTGTCTTCACATATTTAGCCAATAAATTTTAAAACACATTTTTACTATGCTTAAAAATAAGAATAACACAAACTATTTAATCTTCAACATCCACTAAGCATGGATTTTATTTTAGGTTATTCCTATAAATTATTTACTTTTATTATATGTATTATAGTTTGATTTTATTCTAATCTAATTTCAACACTTCTATAGCAATGTATTTGCCAATATGATTTATCATAGTTTTATTTTATACACCTAAATATAATTGTTTTAATAAAAAAATTTTTTGTACAGTCAACACCTATTACAAACTTTATTAATTTAAAACATAATTTTATTTCATTTTCATTATCTTTAGTGTAATTTATTTAATATAAGTTATTATTCTAGTTTTATTTCCAAAATTAATATCATACACACGTACCCCTTATCTTCTTTTTTCTTTGCAAATTTTATTATTCAATTTCTTAAACAAGCGAAGTTATTTTTTAGAACTGATGACGTTATTTTAATATTAAAGAACCAAGAATGGTCGCATGCATTTAGTGAAGAGTAATATGTATTATTTTATTGGTTTAGAAGCAAACTCTTCCTTTTATAGTTTGCACAATATCGCTAAAAAAAATATATCTAAATATTAGTTTTTATAGTATTTAATCTTTCTTAATTTATATAAGTGTATAAGATAAATTTTAATATAGCATAGATTAAATAAGTAATTAGTTTTCCTATTATCGCAAGGCTATAAAATGCAAGTCAAGGTTGACTAGTTGTTTCAAGGTAATATTATTTATTTCACAAATTATAGTGTGTGTCAAGATATTATGTCAGCTATAATATTTCTTACGTTCATTTGGATAACAAAAACAACTTTTATCCATGTTATACATATTTATGATAATTACTTTAATTGGGTAGGGAGGAGGAAGGAAGTACTTTTAGAGGTAATCTACCCGTATTTGCTTAGAAGGAGAGTGGGAAACTATTTAGGAAAAGCCACCATCAATAGACCTGACTCGAGCTCCAACCACGATATCTCCGTCATCAGTAGGCTAGTCTAACACGCAACAAATTCCTCAGACCATTCATACACTGAAGTGGGTAAATACATTTTTAATTTGTCGTTAATTTTAGTTTCACATTTTTTAGTAACAAACCTAGTCACCTGAAACTCAACACTAACTTGAGGGCACTGATATCATTCAACATTAGCCTTGAGATAGGACGGATAGTCACATGGTGGTAAATTAAGTCTTATGCACCCTTACAGAGCTAGAACCTTGGCTTCGATAGTTAAGAGTAAAGAAAGACCCCTAGGGGGGCTGGTTACACACCCAACGAGTCTCGAGTCGAAGTTCATGGAGTCTAGTCCAATCTGACTCTAGAGTCACACTAGTGAGTCGAGTCATCGATTCCACTAGTTTGATCAAAGAGCTCGTGGAAGAATGATGCAGTCCTAGCAGTTTCTATAGATACAATTGTATGGAGACGCCGGCGTAGACGCCTAAAAAGATGTCGCTTAATTTGGATTTACCCACTTAATGTGAAACGATACACCTTTGGTAGTTTTTCACATTTGTTTCCAAATATCGGAAACTTCATTTCTTTCAATCCTGATGTTCGGGATGGGACGGATTATAAATCGCAGGATTCTCTTGAACGAGAACAGTGAGGTATCCAGTGTCCATGAGGTTAGCCTTGAAAAGCACGTGGAAATAATACACTTGACTCGGCTGGACTGACGAAATTTGTTATCTGCCGCATCATGGACTCTTGACTCGGCTAGACTCGGGGTGACTCGACTTGACTCGGGACTCGGTGTGAAACCAGCCTAAGGAAACTGTGTCATCAACAGTCATTAAAAATAAATGGGGACAATACAATCGTACTGTATATACTTTATCAAATAAAATATTACACTTTGTGCCAGTATTCGAAAATCATTTATCAGTAAACCACCCTCAAATTTATTTAATTCGATTGAAATAAAAATACGCTCTTATTTATCAACTTCCATATCACCCATTTTGAACAAAAACGTTTGATTAATTTTAAAAAAAATCAATATGTTAATGAATTAGTCATTTGTCAATTCATTAACCTTAAATACATTTGAGTTCCAAGAAAAGTAAACAGTGCTATTTTCACTTTAAACTTTTTTCAGATAGTAATTTTGAACAAAATGGTTTTGAGCTATTTTCGAATGTTTCCGGGCTTGTGCCACGGTGAGGGAATATTAACTTGCAACTTTTCGGCTGTAGTTACAAACGCGGCTTAAGCTCGAAAACGTTAATTTAGAATGATTATAATAATTTTTATATGAGAAAATAAAATAAAGCTAACTAAATCATATGCCATAGGAAATATTATATTCTTATTGCTTTTGTATACATTTTTTATAACTTTATTAATTAAATAATGATTATCTTCAAATCAATATACGCATTAAAACACATTTAGAACTGGGTTGCACCTTTTCCGTCCAAGCCACTCTATATATATTGTAATTATATCGTATGTATTGTGTATATATTTTATGTATTATATATATTATTGTCTTCTAATTAATATATTTTCAGACAGAGTTGAAGGTCCAACATACCTGTGTTTTGTCATTTTCTTCATCTTTCAAATATATGTACTGAATATAAATAGTCTAAAAGGTTTTTTGATAACTTAAACAAAATTAAAAATGTAATGATCACTGGTCAGACTCATTTTTTTATATGAGATTCATAAAGTGTATATGGTTTGTCCTCCCTTTTGCTTTAAAATTTAAAACCACTCTCAACCTAAGCCGTAAGACTACGATATTTAGAAGGTTTTATAATCCGGAAAGCCCTTGTTGGATTTAATTGCGTTCCTTTAATAACTCTCTTTAAGTTAAATCATAGGCTTGTTTCTCTTTAAAATTCAGCATACATTGTTTATTGTAACTGTAAGTAATGAGACTTTTTTTAATCGTGATTTTTTTATTTGGCATTTACTTGTAAGGTATGATTAAGGTTATTTCAGAGTAATTGGGTATAATTGAGCTGCCTATTAGTGACACGAATATGAGATAAGGCAACATTTATTCCGTCAATAAATAGTTCTTGAGTAAAGTCGAAATACCTTATAGCGTAAACCTTTTTGTCGTGACCATTCGTCATTTCATTTGTCTGTCTATGAGGAATATGCTACAGAAGAGCGCGGGTATATAAAAGCGCAAAAGATCGGGGTACAAAAGAACGCAAGTACATAAGAGCGTAATTCTTACTTGCCGTAAAAAAGTCGAGTGTCTGTTTCCTTTCTTTTGCTAGGCTGCAGGAATGCGTAGGCTACTGGAATTAACAGTTGTCCAACTTCACCATTTGAAACCAGATTGTCCTATAATCTAACCTAACCTAACCTAAAAGCTCAATGTCAATAACTTGAAAGCCACGTTAAGGCTGCTATTGCCACCCAGTTAAACACAGACCCCCTTGTACTGTTCTGGAGAAGAAATAGGGCACTATAAGTTCACGAAACATTTGCGCAATCTGTACAACTGTACACTTGCGCTGTTTTGTGCCTGCTCTATTTTGGGACCACTAGGTTTCGTTGTTTTGTACCTGCGCTCTTTTTTTTACCCTTGCTCTTCAGGGCCTCAACCGTCTATGAGGGTGTTTGATCCACGATAACTGTTAAATGCGTAGATTAATTTTAACGAGGTTTGGTAAGGACCATTTTTGATCATTGGTCAAACAACATCTATAAGGTGTTTTTTTTTAATTTGGTTATCCGTTTATAGATGACGGTCACTCAAAAGTATGTATGTTTGTTTGTTTGTTCCATGATAACTTCCAAATAACTGAACCAATTTTAACGAGATTTGGCTGGAAAATTAATTGAATCTAGTCTAAATGATGTGAACTCTTCTAGTTATATTTGTTTGTTGTTAATTTCCTTTTATTAAATTTTAATATATATAAATTTATTTACATCAAGCATTCATCTAAAAAAAATGTGATTGCAACAATTGGGTTCACGGATAACTTCCACTTCCTACTACAATTAACTCGGGGAAAGTAAAAACAAACTATAATACTACAAAAGACCAAATTTGAGCATGGGACTCTCACAGGACCTCTGGGTCATGTTGGAAAAAAAATGTAACCTTTAATGTCCAAGCAGACTTACTAAACAATCAGATATTTAATAAAAAAAAATTTGAACTCTTTAAATATATAAATACTATACACATTCATTATGATCAATTTCCTCAATGAGGTTGTTCGGTGGATACAAAAAAAAAACATGAATACTAAATAAGGTTATTGCATTTTGTCTAAGTCGATAATAAAAGGTTTCATTTATAGAGTCAATTGTGGAAACAGAATATTACGTTTAGGGGAAAATTCTACCGTTAGTGTGTTGAGTTGAAATTAATATTATTCTTTGATTTTGGAGTAATAAAGTTAAAAAAAAATTGATGAAGTCCAGTCGAAATTGTAGCAAAAAAAGAAAAAAACGAAGGATGACTCACGAATAAAATTTATATTGATATCACCTCATGTTAATGGAGTCCTGTATTGTCTTCTGTGTTGAAAATGTTAGTGGATCAGATCAACTCACTTGTAGGTCACAGCCGTGGTCTGGAAGTAATAAAAAACTGTACCAAGTAGTTGTACCATCTTTCCCTGTCGTTTGGAATGCTTTTTGTGTAATTGACACAAATAAAACTGGTAATTAACACACTGCTTTATTCCATTGAATTCTTTACAAGTCCGCGTCTTTTTTGATACTTCTTGCCAAGCCACGCTTCTTCTTTGCTCTCCCCCTTCCCCACTGTTGGAGTCATTTTCATTACTCCTTGTATAGGGCGGCCATTTCAAATCTCATAGAGGATGATAAGACGGATAAAACTCCAGTTTAATAATAATAATTTCTTGATAAAATAACTGTACAGGCATTATTATTCTTGGTTTCCTTCGACGCAATGCAATGACCGTTGGAAATAGTAAATTTAAGATAAATAACAACTTAAGGATAATTAAAGGTAAATAAAAGTATACCATGATAGAATTAAAATTCTTACAATGATGTATGTGCATATTTGAAATCTAATCATCAGTTAGAATATTGCCTCCACTAAAAAAGTGTTTAGTTTAATATCTCATCTCAAGTGAGTTGAATTCATAGTTTTAAGCGATCGATCGTAACCTAAAACGTATTTTAAAAATTTGGAAATATAAGGCGAGACTAACCTATTAAATCACGTGAAAAACTGTTATCTGTGACTATAATAATATACTATTGACCATAGTATTAATTTATTTTCTATTTATCTTGATAACCAAGCAAAAATATTTACTTCAAATCCAAGGAAAGATTATCTCCTAGTCTCAATAATCCCTTTATTCACACCATCATCAGCCAGTAAATATAATAATCATGTTTCTTTAAACGTTTATAACCACAAGTGTGATTAATTAATTTAGGGAGCTTATTGGAATAATTTTGTAAAAATCTTGAGAGCTTACACTAAAATTGCACTTGCAAAGTATTTTACATACGTTCTGAGACCTGTAGATAATATTCTTTGATATACAAGTAGTTGTAATCTACAGGTAGCTTTATGAAACCAACCTACGTGTGGCTATAGGGATAGTCTACCTCACTCCTTCCATTAAAAAAATGCTAATTACATCATGCTAGGAATAATTATATCATGTTTTTTTTCATCCTTACTAGAGTCTTAACATTTCTCTTTGGATTTAAAGTTAAACATTTCCTTTAATTTTGTCTTGGATTTGAAGTTTATATTCTTCCGCCCTTACAGACATGGGTGTGTCGTTGTTTTACACGTAGTGGGTGTCGCCCGCCTCCTGCCCCAACATATGGACTTGGGTGTGTCTTTTGTTTTCATACGTAGCAGGAAAAATGAGTTTCGCCCGTTCATTAACTAGCCAGTTCAGTTTGTGAAGTAAGTTTAAATGGATCGTGATCAGAAGGTTCTTGTTTTGTATGTTATTGTTAAGAAGAAAAGGGCGCAACAGAATAGAATTGGTGCATCATCTCTTACAGAAAAACGCAGAGCTTGGAACACATTAAAAATTGTAACTTACTATGATTTAGAAAGGGACGATGCTATGTTTATCTTTTCGCATGTTTATATTATTGTTTGATTAACTGTTAAGAAGCCTGCTTCGGTGACCGCATGCTCTAAGACGTCACTATTGTGTTAAACTGCCGATTACAGGGAGATCGGGGTTCTAATCCCGATTGGGTACATCGAGAGAGGTTTATTCATTCTCACTTCCCACAAAAATGGGGGTGCACTTTCTTTGGATTAAATCTTTCTCAACCTCAACTCATTAACGGAACTATTACATATGCGTGTAACCTGAACAGGTAATAAGACGCGGTGATAATAAATAAGTGGTCGGTGTGCGCGCAGGCGGGCCCGCGCAAAGCTATGAACAAAAGTGTGCGACTTTTGGGCCCGCACAAAACAAGTACTCGCGTCCGCCTTGTGTGAAAGGATGTATTTATCCTACCAGCCTTTACTTTCCGCTTGTGTGAAAGGATGTATTTAGCCTACTAGCCTTTACTTTCCACTTGTGTGAAAGAATGTATTTAGCCTACCAGCCTTACTTTCCGCTTGTGTGAAAGGGCCTATTTAGCCTACCAGCCTATACTTCCCTTTGTGTGAAAGGATGTATTTAGCCTATCAGCCTTTACTTTCCGCTTGTGTGAAAGGATGTATTTAACCTACCAGCCTTTACTTTCCGCTTGTGTGAAAGAATGTATTTAGCCTACCAGCCTTTACTTTCCGCTTGTGTGAAAGAATGTATTTAGCCTACCAGCCTTTACTTTCCGCTTGTGTGAAAGGATGTATTTATCCTACCAGCCTATACTTTCCCTTTGTGTGAAAGGATGTATTTAGCCTATCAGCCTATACTTCCCTTTGTGTGAAAGGATGTATTTAGCCTATCAGCCTTTACTTTCCGCTTGTGTGAAAGGATGTATTTAGCCTACCAGCCTTTACTTTCCGCTTGTGTGAAAGGGCCTATTTATCCTACCAGCCTATACTTTCCCTTTGTGTGAAAGGCCTATTAGCCTACCAGCCTATACTTTCCCTTGTGTGAAAGGATGTATTTAGCCTATCAGCCTATACTTTCCCTTTGTGTGAAAGGATGTATTTAGCCTACCAGCCTTACTTTCCGCTTGTGTGAAAGGATGTATTTAACCTACCAGCCTTTACTTTGAGTGGGCCCACTTATAGTGATGGAGGCAGGCGAGACCCGCTACGCGTGAAAGAGGCCTAACCAGATTGAAAAACTATGTACCGTACATATGCTGTATGTACTAGGTTCAACGAATGTATCAGCCAAATTCCTCTAAAATTGTTTGATGTATATGACAGTTATCGCCTAGCAAACAAATATCCTGACAGACAAACGAAATGCCAAACAGTCAAATTTAAATCTAAAATAGTTTTACTTGGCAAATAAACTAACTTATAAAATACCTTTAAATTGTAAAGTTTCGCTTGTAGCTAAAAGAGTTGGTTTGTAACTTTATGAAACATCATTTTCTAATGTATTACATGTTACAAGTGAATTCTCTTGTAAATTGTAGAGTTGTAGACATATAAAACAGCGCCTTATAATCGTGCATGATATTGGAACCAAAAATAATAATGGTAGTATTTATTTAAAACAATTTCTAAGTAAATTTATTTTGCTTGTAACTAAAGGTGTATAATTGGCTTTGATAGTTGAAAAGTTAGTAAAACAGATAATATATTCTCCTGTGTCTTCTATACTCTTTGTCACTTTGACGAATGATATCAAGTGATATAATGTATCTCTAAGAAAATCCCCATTTAAAAGCCAATTGAATATTTAATTGGTTTTAAGTGACTTCTCAACTGTCATAAAAAATACCAAATTTACCGTTAACCAATTATACCTATAAATGTTTCACTGAGATAAAATGTAGAGCTAAAACCGAGATTTTATTGTCAGAGATAATGTATTTCCATCTTCCACTGAAACCAACTCAATTAGTAGATCTACATGCAACGAAAACAGCGTCATAGGAAACGAAAAAACAAACCATTCAAATGTAGATTCTCTCGAAAAATAATATATTTTCATTCTCACAGTTTACCGAAGATTTCCCTAAATAAAAATGGAGGTACACACCATTATCTATGAATACATTAAAGTTCAATTTTGAAACCAACCATATTTGGATAAAATAGATAAATACAAGCCTGTTAAATAGGGTTGATTTTGAAGATCAATTTTATGATTAGTAAATAAATCACTAAGAAAATTTCAATCTATTAATTGATTTTGAACATTTGTTATGATACAGTCTACGTCCTTTTTATATTAACTATGTCAATAACATAAAGAATTATTATTATTATTATTATTATTTATTCAGATTGATTCTGAACATTTGTTATGATAGGGTCTACGTCCTTTTTATATTAACTATGTCAATAACATAAAGAATTATTATTATTATTATTTATTCAAATTGATTCTGAACATTTGTTATGATAGGGTCTACGTCCTTTTTATATTAACTATGTCAATAACATAAAGAATTATTATTATTATTATTTATTCAAATTGATTCTGAACATTTGTTATGATAGGGTCTACGTCCTTTTTATATTAACTATGTCAATAACATAAAGAATTATTATTATTATTATTTATTCAGATTGATTCTGAACATTTGTTATGATAGGGTCTACGTCCTTTTTATATTAACTATGTCAATAACATAAAGAATTATTATTATTATTATTTATTCAAATTGATTCTGAAAGTGTGAAAAGAGTAAATTCAAACTGTTTAATATTTGTGGGTTTTTAATTTTTTTAATTTGTTTTCCCCCTTATAGTATTTAAGTGTAGAAGAAAACAATTTCAGAATTTTCGGAGGTAAAAACTATATAAATTATTTAAATAAAAGAAAAATTAATATTTTTTTTTTTTACTTTTGCAATTTAATCAACATTAAAAAATATTATGTTACTGACGTAATTGGAATAACATTTAAGAATCAATGAATGATTATGAATTGACACAGTAATTATTAATGTTAATTATGGACTATTATTAATTCAAATTTTTTTCAATAAGTCAATATTTGCCCTAAAATGCTCAGAGCTGAATTTGTTTTATCTACTCTCCTATATGGCGTGAGCTACGGTAGTAAAATAAAAGCCAAACTTGTCAGATTAGATCTCGCACAATACTTCACTTCATGTTTTATACTTTTGGATCTTCAGATCTTCTTTACGCTGCGTGGGGTGGGGTGGAGTAAGATAATTGAGTTTTTAACTCGTCTAGAAAAGAAACTCAAAACTTAATGTCAACGTGGCGTGTGGTAAATAGAATTTTACCTTTTTTAAGAAGGTGAACTTTGTTGAGAGTATCTTTTTTCAGGGCGTAGAAATGTGTTCTTTGCAAGCCGGTGGTCAGGATCGCTTTAGTGTTGAAACGCCATTGAACAATAGTAAAAACTACATGCTTCAGGATTCAAAGGGAAAAAACTTTCTTTTTAATCACTTTAATATAGCAGTGTATCCCAAAGTGGGTTACACGTACATCCCAAGAGCACGTGATATATTTTATGGGATCCGTGAAAAACCCAACAGTTATATCAATTATAAAATAGGTTTTTATATTAAACAAAATAACTAAAATTTGGCGTGATATGGACTTTTATAAGCTTGCTTTGTATAGCTTACAACTAAAACTTACAAAATATGTAAAGACAGTTTACAATTGCAAGATGGAAGATATTTCTTCCTATTTTACGAATCCTTGAAAGGTTTAGGAAATAATGATTTTTATTTTGTCGCTATGACATTACTTACTGAAGACTATTTGCCACTCCGGTGGCACAGAATGTTGACCAGGGTACACCTATGGAGGTGGTTGTCTGCGTACCAGCAATGATATTAATACTGATGGTGAGTATGAGAGTGTGGAACCAGTGTAAGCTCTTAAACTTAACCTAAGCCTAATTAACCTAACCCTGGTGATAGTTGGGATAATTCCCCTTAAGAATAAAATAACCCAGGTACCCGCTGAAAATCGAACACAGGGCCCGTAGGTTTGTAGTCAGGTCCACTGACCCCTTACACCACGGGATTGCATTGATTTATAGCATTGGACAGTAAAACATCTAATTTTAAAAATAAAATAACGATTTGCCCTTTTTAATGAATAGACTGTATATTATATAGTTATAACCAGAAGAGATTTTTTATTAAATAACTAAGAAACCATGGTATTTATATTTATCCAACAAAAATTTCAATACCAAAAGTGTTTCATTCATGTGGTTTCTAAATCAAACTGGTTACCGGGACATAATATGTAAACCTACTTAAAATTAGAAATAATAAACATCTTATCCCCTTTACGTCAATTTATCACTGTGAAAGGGAAAACCCTGATTTTACTAATAACAAAATGGTTGATTATCAGGGTATTCGAAACCGGGATTCTTAGAAAGTAGGAGGAAAATTACAATTCAGATAGTAAAACCCGAATTATAAAATAAATAAACTATCTGTATCAAATACGTAATATTGACTTACAAGGTAAATTAACAAACCATAATGATTTTGTTTTTGAAACTAGATTAGCTTTGGTCTAGACCAAGTTAAATTTCTATAAGATAGATAAAATTAAATGTGGTTATGTTTAAATTAATCTAAAATAGTTTGTTGATTCACTTAAGAGATTTTAATTCAGATCAAGTTAATTAAATGCTTATTTAGACAATCATTTCTCTCGCAGCCTCCACTTTTCGACCTAGATCATTCTCACTCATTCTAAAGGCAACCTTCATACAAGCAAACTGTACAAATTCAGGAACACAAAATGCTGATCACAAGTTGCCGTAGCAATGTTTCTGATGGCTCTTAGTAACTGACGATCTCACACGAACGTAATAGATCTGAAAGACAGCCCTGTCCCAATTAACGCATTTGGCGAATCGGATATAATTACTGTGTTGTATTTGATTTTACCAGCTCACACAGGTGTATAAACATTTCTGATGTCTGGATGCTGTTGGCGTGTGGCTGTAGTTTCATATTTCTGGACATAGCATTGGAAGCATTCCACTTTCTGAATGAGTAATCGACTCAACACTGCCATCCCTACCCTTTCCCAATAATTTGCTTAATTTCGTTTCTGCCTTCAGAAAAAAAAAAGATTGTCAAATTTTAGCATTAATTTTTTTTTTCAATTTTTAATTATTTTAATAATTTGCGGGTGAAGCAGTTTAACTAAGTAGTCCAAGTGTACTGAATAAACTTGTTCACACAGTTTGTGTTGTTTTAAATGCTCGATCGAGCAAACCAGTTTTTTTGATTTTCACGTGGGTAACAAATTTCACTTCTCATTCGCCTTACCTGTGGCTACATTAAAATATATGTTGTATTATTATTAGCACCGCGTCTTACTACCCGTTCGGGTTATACGCACTATATGCTGTACACCTCTGTAAAATACTACTGTATGTATTAAAATAATAGAGGAAATGTGCGACCCTGGGCCGAATACTAAATATCTTGCCTGTGGCCTAGGCACAGGATGGACCTAGCTTTATAGCTCATTGGCGCGCATAGTCAAGTTAAGAAAGGCAGATAATCCTGTTTCCTGTGATATATTTCATCATTCTCTAACAATAACAGGCACTGACAGAGATGGATGGCACGTTTACCATTTTTTTAACTATCATCCTCTCTTCATCCTTGTTTGCCATTTGTTTTAACTATCATTCCTCTCTTCCATCCTTGTTTACCATTTGTTTTAACTATCGTTCCTCTCTCCATCCTTGTTTACCATTTGTTTTAACTATCGTTCCTCTCTCCATCTTTGTTTATCATTTGTTTTAACTATCGTTCCTTCTAAGCGATCCTTTTAACCATTTGTTTTAAACTATCATTAATATCTCCATCTTGTTTCCCATTTTTTTAACTATCATTCAATCTCTCATCCTTATTTCCATTTGTTTAACTACATTCCTCTCTCCATCCTTGTTTACCATTTGTTTTAACTATCGTTCCTCTCTCCATCCTTGTTTATCAGGTAAATAAGGTCAGTTGTGAAACACTTAGAGATAGAGTAAGGAATTGTGTTAGAGAAGAAAACGATGCTTTTCGAAGGGTTTGTATTAAATTTCTTCGACGTGAATAATCTAAAATATGGATCTTACAAACTCTAACTGCAATTCCTTTGTAATATAGGCCTAAACCAGGCCGTTATTCGTTAATGGTGGCCCAGTTCAGTCCAGTAAATGGTTTAATGAGTCCATACTAAGTGAAGTGTGTATAAATTAAGTCCAAATGAGCCAGCCAGTAAGTATGAGGAAGTTTCGTAGAATCTGGATTCTCAGGTTGTGTTGTGTGTATGGACTAATGTTTAAGTTACGTGAGTGATACGGATGACGTAGATGATGATATATGGCCTTTTATGATTATTTTATTGGAGGTGAACATTTTTAGTGAATATAATTGAGTGTTTGGTTGATTCTTTACGTGTTTTTCATTGATCCGTCTTTTTATTTGATTTATTTAACTATCCTGCCTGTGTTTAACCTACATTCTACTTATTAATGTATTAAGAAAAGTATGGCTTTTTAAAATAACTCTTTAGTTGTATGTATCTTTTTTTTAGCACCACGTCTTACTATTCGTTCGGGTGCATGCTAATTGTACATAATCAAGTGCATAAGGCATCTCTTTTTGTTTTGCTATCTATAATCACAACCTTGAATATGTCATATGTGTTTTCAATCGTGTTTAGCCCGTAAGGTGTCCCAAGTCCAAAAATAGCTCTTGTTTCACACGGTGAGATGGGAATGGCCTACAAGCCTCTGGGTTTTTTTTACAATATATTTGAAATTATTCATATAGATCAATGTGATTAGCTACATACATTACGAGGACAAATAAGTTTCATAAAGCCAGTAGAATCTCATTAACTGTGGACCTACCTTTAACTTAATATCACACTAATAGACAAGATTGGGAATAAAGACAATCAATGAGCTATTTTAAGTTTAAGTGACATTATGATAGCTAGTAATTCTGTGAACACTGAATATCACTCACTCCCTCTGGGTTCTTATCATTAATACATCCTTAAAATTTAACTTTGGCTTTCAAATAGAAACTTCCCCTTTGTATTTAAAAATCAATATTTTTTCTTGATGAACAAGATATACAGAAAACCAATTAATACTATATTTAAAAGTAATCACATGCATATTTAAGTTAATTCATCAGATTAATATGCTTGCAAATATATTTTTATACAACAACAAATAAACAGACATATTTTAGAGTGGCCGCCATCTAAAAACGGATAGTAAGATCGAAAATCCCTGTTATTATGTTGTTCGGCACAAGTTAAAGAATGTCCTGTGACACTTCGTTAAAATTTGTTCAAGCGTTTAGCAATAACCAAGTAACGAATATTTGGATGGACAGACAGACAGAAGGACAGAACAAATGCCAAAAGCTAAATTAACAAAGAACCTCGCTTCGCTCGGTCAATAATCGCACAGAAAGAAAATAATTGAATTTCTGTACTTGGTGGTGATTTAAAACTTGATTAAAAGTTCAAAACAAAAGCTATTACTAATTCTATAGAAATTATTTACTATTACTGCAAGAAGCTAGGTAATCCTACTCTATTTAATGCTCTTACTTTAAGAGGTTTATCCTTTATTTAATGCCAAGGCACACATTCAAAGTTGGAGGAAACTAGAATAGTTCCATTATATTCTACAAAATATGTTCTATTATCCTTGATGTTATCCAGTGTGATTCTTTGGAGTCTAGACTGTTCCATCATCTTTTATTTATAAAACCTTTGAATAAATTTGCCCAATGTAGGGTATTAGAGTTAATATCAGTTCTCTGTTCTTTTTGGATGATGTAGCTCTTTATAGAAAACAAATTGAGTTAAGTTTTTTAGTAAAAGTAATTTTAAATGTATCATTAAATGTCAACTTTACGAATTAACAACACAGGCTCAAAAATGTAAATTAAAACATAGATCCATATTTTTAAATTGAAGAGTTTGTTTGTCTGTCGTGAACATTAAGCAATATATATCGCACTCGTAGGTCTGAAATTTTAAAAATTAGTCGCTCCTGTGAACAAACATGTGCACCTCGAAGCAGGAATTTTAAAATTTTGATTAGATTTTTAAAATGTTATTAAAAGGCTGGTCGGAATAAAAATAGGCTACGGGAGATGCAGGTAATGACTTTAAAGGTACAAATATTGAACTAAAAACATTTATCCCAGGCAACGCTGGCTACTTAATTTATAGTTGATAGATTAGTATAGGCCTAAGTATAAAATAATACAGATGTTTCAAATACAATATAAACTAATGTACACTATATTTACCCGTTTACCCTGAAATATATCAGTCTTACCTTGACGGTTAAACTATTGCACTATCTTATAAACTTCCTCATAGTGTAATTTGTCAAGTTAAGACTGATATATTTCAGTGTAAACAGTATATGTAGGTTAATAACGCTATATACCGGTTATACTTGGCATCGTAACTGTTGTGATAGTAAACATTCTACAAGTATATACAATGAAGGGCATTTAACCTGTTATATGCAGACCTTTACATTAAAAACGTATTGTTTATAACATTATAACACTAATACCACATAACTAATTTCTCCATGATACATAGATTAGTCAAATGTAATTGATTAAATTAACATTATTAATATATACACAAAAAACATTCAGAGTCAACTCTTAATCAATAGTTTTTAAATCGCACCCAAACATTTCCCACAACTTACATTCCTTACACACTGATAGCCAGTGAATCATCGCATCAGATCCGTCAATTTATCTTGAACTGAATCTCATGAAATTCTGCAATAGCTTCAACTGGTTGTACTAAAAATTATATGAATGTCTCAAGATTTTTTAGTACAACCAGTTGAAGCTATGGCAGAATTTAATAGTTACATTCCATGAAAAGATAGAAATTATAATAGATCAAAGTAAATATAAATAGAACAAAAGTATTTACATTTAATCAAATGGTATTCCTCATGAATTAAATATAGGAAATGTTTGTAACTAAGAATATTTTACTTTTGTCGACATAGTTGCCTAATTCAAATCAAATATTGGAAAATTAGAAAACAATACTAAAAAAAAGTAAAGTCTCAATATGTCTTAGTTTATATGAAAATAAAATATTATATTAATATGATTACTTAATTTATAAAATAAAGGTAAACATCGAACCAAAATCAATTTGGATGACTTAGCTTTTAAGTCAATATTTTCCTTTTATTCTATGAATATATTCCAAAATATAGTTGAAATATTCTTGTTTGACTATCAGTGATTATTTAACTGCCATTGTCCTATTAGAATACAATGGTATATTTTTAATATACCCTTTATGGTAATGCTTCAGCAGTTTATCTTCATTCTTACATTTAATTTGAGTAAACATTCATAAGAAACTGATTTTAAAACCTTAAGCGTAGACCAGTATGAAATAATACGGTTTGTAAATTATCTCAGTACTTGAAAAAAAGGGAGTTTCTTAAAAAACTTTAAGCCCTTGTATTTTATTTAAATTTTGCCATTTACATAAATTGTAACAGAGCTCTTCAACATACACAAACACACACACAACATATATATATATAATATAAAATAATATATATATATTATAATATAGAGAGAGCGAGAGAAGGGGTAAAATATTACAAACAATTTTGCGTAGTCAATTTTTATTTTCTTCTTTTTTATGAATAACGAATTCTAATAAATACTGAAATAGCAGGCTAGTGCTGTAATGTGACCTTAAAAAGTAAAGCAATCAATTCTTTAGATTAGGAACATAATTACATTATGTAGGCAAGTATCGTAAATATTAGCTATACGTATTGAACTAAGAATCATAATTTGCGTACCTGGACCTTTCTAGTTTGTGAAGTCTCTAAAGAGGACCAACTTTCTCTTATTTGGCAGAGATTAAATGTACCGAGTCAGACTAACTCATCTACTACACGCTGCAGAAAACCATTAATGATACAATTCAGTAATTTTGTTGAAACGAATAATTCAGCTTTTGTGAATCCTAAAAAGTGGCCAACTTGGTATTGTGATACATCCGACACTTCAAAACAACCCAAACTTAGTAAATATTCTGATTGATACCCACTTGAAATCTGGGAAAGTATTAGCGTTGAACGTAATCTAGTCTAGCACTTGTCTGTCAAGGTTAGTTAGGTTTAAAATAGATGTCACCGTTTGTGTACGGTAATCCTGTCTGGTGCACCCACTCTTGAGTAGTAGACATAATTATCAAATTTACAGTAAAAATTTAATTATTATTGTTCTTCATTGCACTAAGCTTATTAAATGCATCTGACAACGCTAAAAATTGAAGAGAAATAATAGCATATAAAAATAGTTTGGCCTTAATAAAAGAGATGAACCTATATTAAAACACATTTTTATAACTTTTTATTATTTTGAGGGTAATTTAACGCTTCAAAAAATCTCATTTGGAGGGTCGAAGGAGTTTAATTAGAGTAGTCAGTCTCTTTTAAGCATTCGTCCTACCACTCAACTATTTTGTGCATTTTATCTTTTTTTAATGAAAATTACTGTTCTCTCAAACATTGTTAAAGAACATCCCGTCCTAGTTTATTTGTCATAGAAACAACTTTAATTTCTTAGTTGGAATTTTAATGACTAAAAGTACAGTTTAAAAATATTAAAACAATGAAATCTTTTTTTCCCTGTCAGCTGTTTTACCAATGAGTATTTTAACTATTTAACAAATAACAACCTGAGTCAGTTCGAAACGTGGGCTTAACGTTAATGTCCTCTGATCTGGTTTTCTGGTGAAGAGAACTAGGGATTCATAAGCCTGGATAAGTGTAATGAGTATTTTTTAAATTTATTTCCTACTTTATCGCTCTCTCTCCAGGCAAATGGGGATGGACGTGTATTTCCTTAAATTATCTTTCTCCACCTCATTAGTTTATATAAAATTGACGGATATATGAGTAGACTGATTTGTCTAGGAATGAACTTCTGAAAGGTGATTTTTTAATACCAAATTTCTTAGTAGGATACTGGTAGGAAAAAAATGTCTTCCAGATGTCCATTCTCACAAACTTCAGTGTCTAATAAGACGTAGACACATAAGCTGTGAAACTAATAACGAATCTGGTCACTTTAATACTATAAACCGAAGGCTTTAGTTTCGCCGATGATGGGGAGTTGAGGGTACTTCCCTCATTTAAGAGCGTTCATCACATGCCAATCAACTCTGTAATACAGTCGGCTAGAAAATGTAAATTTACACAAAAACTATTACACGTAGATCATTTCTGATTAAACACTAATGGAGATAAAGAATTGATAGAGGTTCCTAATACTGAACATTGATGAAATATGAAATTATATTTGGATTAAAAAACTGCATTGAAAAGGCCGTTTTTGACCATAGAATGTCTTCATAGATAAGCACAGTACACAAATCTTTATCCTGTCATTATAGGGATATAATTTAGTTACTAACAATAAACTTTGTCGCTTTGTCCCCCATCGTCACCGTGGAAAATTTCTAGTAATCATTCAGATACGAATGCACTGCACACATTTTTGGCATATCGTGGGTCTTTTCTTTTCCCTTTTACTCCCATGCCTCGAGCGTGCGTGCAAACACACCACACACCACACAAATCACACACAAGCACACACATGCACACACACGCAGCTGTGATCCGGGAGCTGAGTTGGCCTGCAATGATGAACGTTCTTAAAGCAACAACATGTTTCTTCCCAAACCACATAAATGGGCATCGTGTCGTCCTCTGGTATTACAAAGCTCGCGCCCCCTAATAAAACGGATGTAGCTCCCATCTACCCTGGACAACACAATATGGTAGCACAACTGCGCAATTAATTATTTCCAGGTTGTTGCCGGGAAGTAAAAATGAAAAGCTTCGTTACACAACGTATTCATTCCAGTCATAAAGCTCCATTCTAGTTTCCTTCATGGACCATTTCAACGTCAGCGTTCCAATTTCAATCTTTTTTTTTTATCATCGCATATTACTACCCGTTTGGGCTATACGCCTATGTACTACTTACGTTAATGGTTTTTAGAAAGGGTAGATTTATAAGAGTTGTACCAACATTTGCGTGTAGGAAGAGTGGAAAACAATTTTGGAAAACCCCCTTTAATACATCCGATCAAGACTTTAATCTCGATCTCCCGTCATCGCAGTCTAATCACTGCGAGAGTAGCGCCTTAGACCATGCGGACACTGTATTATCAATACTTCTTGAAATGTTTTATCATATAAATTTTTTTTTAATCTATGCGTCTCACTATTCTTTCGCTTGTACGCATCTATGATATATAACGCTGATGGAATAGGATGAGTAAGGTATCATCTAGAGGTAATTTAACCACATTTGCTTAGGGTAAGAGGGAGAAACTATTGAAGTAAATCCACCCGACCAGAATTAGAACACCACCCACTTTGGTGGCCACATGATCTAAGGCACTTCTCTCCCAATAGAGCAGACAATTGAATACGGGAAGATCGGTTCGATTCCGGTCGGGTCTACCAAGGGTAGTTTTTCCTAAATGGTTTACTACCCTCACTCCACACAAATGCTGGCGTACTATTTCTCCATTAAATCTTCCTAATCCCTAACACATTAGTGCAATTAGTTCATAGGCGTGTAACCCGAAATGGTTAGTAAAACGTGGCGCTAAAAAATTAAAACTCCAAACTCCCCATCATTGGTAGTTCAGTCTACTGCTATAGTGAAAACTTAAACCTTTCGAACCTATCGATCACTGAGCGAGTTCTAAATAAAATGACTTCTTACTATTTTTTAAGTAGTTTGTTTGCCTTATAATTAAACTAGTATTTAATCCTGTCATCGCCAGGAAGCTTGTGCTTATGTTAAATAATGAAACAGCCTCATTATTCATTTAAGATGACTATAAAATAATTAAATGAATGATAGACTAATATATTATAGGTTATATATATATATAGATATTAATATAGGATAAATGAGCATTATGGTTTCCCAAAGAGCATGATGGTTCACCAGTTTATGCCGTTAGAAGTTGTTTATTTTCACTATCAATTCACTCCTCTATGGACGATAGCTTATCCTTCGACAGCTATGTGTAAGCAGCGCTATGGATCCATTTAAGAAAATCTTTATTTTTTGTGCTTTTTATTATTTTAATTTTTTTTCTGCCTATAAAAATTAAATATGACAACTGTATCAACCTTTTTTATTATTATTAGTTTAGTGGTTTTGAGGGCTCCCCATTTTTCATCCATTTCCCCGACCCCTAATTTTTTGATTTCCAAACCTTTCAAATTTAATGCTATCCAGGGTGATCCTCTTACCAATTTGCCTGCCAAATTTAAATTTTCTTCCACACTAAAAGAAATATTTTTTATTAGTTTTTGAGAATTTTCAAGATATTGTCCCTTCCTCCAACCCATTTTGGTTCTCAAATTCCCAATTTGAAATTTTAAGACTTACTGGGCTATCTCATACGGTTCTTTTACGTGCTTGTCTAATTTCATTTTTCAACCACACATAAAATAGTGTTCTACATTAGTTGTATCAATTTCTAGCTCTTATATTTCCCGGCTTTTTCAATTTTGAAATTCCATTTATTAAGACATAATTCATCTATCCGGAAAGGTATATTTAATTACATGTTATATTTTAATATTTTTTCCCTACTGATAGGGTTTTTTTCCTATTAGCTTGGAAAGTTTTGACTATCTTTTGGAACCAATTTCGTAATTTAAATTTTCAGTATTTTTTATTTTTTATTATTTGGGGGGATTGTCCAGACGGCTTGCAGTATTTAAATTTTCCACCACACTTAGAACATTTTTTATTTTAGTTTTTGAAATTCTTGACTCTCCTTCAACCCAGATCTTAATTTTAAAGTTAAAAAAATTAAAACATTCATACTTTTTTAGTTATTGGTGAAATTTCTATTTTATATCG
The DNA here is from genome assembly GCA_033556935.1 of Timema podura. Classification (NCBI taxonomy): domain Eukaryota; kingdom Metazoa; phylum Arthropoda; class Insecta; order Phasmatodea; family Timematidae; genus Timema; species Timema podura. The sequence continues at coordinate 33,105,762 of JAVRXN010000012.1, forward strand.
TGTTTGAAGGTGTTTTATTTGATACATTTGGAATTGTTTTCTAATTCCCCATTACCCTACCTCCACACACACCAATCCATTTTGTAAATTTTATTTTTTTTAGTTTTTAGTTTTTCAAAATTTATATTTAGAATCTATTTTAATTGATTATTAACATTGTTGATATTACTAAAACAAATTAATTCAGGGGTAGTTAACAAACATATGATACATTTTAGATAATTAGATTTTTTGGAAAATGACTTGAGGATTGAGGTCAAAATGGGTATTCGGGAATGATTTTCTAAGATAATTGAAAGAATATTTTTATTTTTACAAATATAAAATTATTTAAGAGTATTCAACAAATAACTTTTTTTTCTTCCCAAATCCATACATTCGTTATAATACTAGAAATTCTGGTCGATTTTGTCGTACTATTTATTTTTAGTGTCACGCAACTTAATGTTCGTTCAAGTAATCCCCGAACTTACTTTAGCTTAATTTGCAATCCTAAGAATGGGATTCTGAACCTGGCGAGTAAATTAGAAATAATTTAAAGTAATTTGGAGAGAAAACTTTTCGGTTTGAACTCCAACTTTCCAGGTCAGCGTTAAGCCCATAATCGCTAAGCTATCTTTGTCGGTGATCGCACGATTACTGTATTCTGAAAGAATACAGAAATTTTAAACGAGATAACGCTAATAAGTTGTAGTTTTACATTTAATTATTCATACCAGTCTAAATTCTTCCTTCTCTTCTATATTTTAATATCTGTTAATCCTAATTATAATCCTTGCAAGATCCGTTAAAATGTGGAAGTTAATAATTGGACTACGAAAATAAAACACTTTTATAAAGTTATAATCGATCTATATTCGCAACGTTTGCAAGAGTAGACTTCAAACATGACAGCTTTTATATTTATGAATTTTACAGTTGAGATTTTAAGTATTACTTTTAATGACTGCATTTTTATTTTATTCAATTTTGTTTTTAATATAGAGAAATATTTCTTTATCGAATTTTATTTACGGTGGGGTTCAAGTATAAATCTATCTCTTGAATGTAATTTAAATTTAATAAATTATACTATCCGTGAATTGAGTTCGTTCGTGAACCGCTTCGGTGGCTGCATGCTCTTGGATAGGGATTTCCAGCTTAATAGTACTTAAGCGCCGCAATTAAATCCACGGGGCAAATCGTGATTCTTTAACAAAGAAAACGTTTCACATCGTTATGGGATTAATCTTACATTTACATGGACACATATTCAGACAAATAGATTATTTTTAGCACCGGTTCTTTCTACCCGTTAGGTTTATACACTTGTATACTAATTACACTAATAATCTTAGGTATGAGACAGATTATATTTATAGGAAGTGTACCCCCATTTGTGTGGAGGGAGAGTGTAAAATAATATTGGAAAACCCACCCTTAGTACACCCGACCAAGATTCGAACCTATATCTCATCAATGGCAGTCTAGTCTACTGTCAACGATTTCCCGCAGTGTCTTCCACAACTTTTCTCCCAATTGCTACCCTAATTGATGGTTGATCCCAGTTAGCAATCCCACTGCCTGTTATCCTTTGTAGTGTCCATCCCATAAGTGTTCCCCTCTCACAATAATGAACTGAACACTGGAATTTCTGAATATTAAGTAATACTCGCTAACTGTGAATTCAGAGCACATGGATCATGTGTGTGAGACTCTGAGTATGTGTCGCCAAGAGACTGAGAATACGTGCTTATAGATCTTGATAGCCATTCATGGTCTCTTGGTTAACCTAACTAGTAGCGTCATAACCAAGTTGTTCCAGACCACTCCAACTGTTATGTGAAATTAGTAGTACATACGGTATAGTAGGTCTCAACAGGTGGAACCTTTTAGAAAATACAGACTTTTTATTTGTGGTTAGCACTAACAACATTTTACTATATGATTGGAGCTATTTAATAATAATAGTGTGTCTGAGCTGCATTTATCTGTAGCTCAGTTCGTGGAAAGATTACACAGTACTAATGTACCGTTGCCCAGGGAAATGCTCGAATGTACTAATCTTACCTGTTTTCGTGGAGGTCTTATCCATGCCCCGATGAAGTGAGAGGATGATGATATGACGAGGTTTAAAAGCCTAATGAAGATCTTAAGCTTACTAACCAAACCCTGGTGACCATGTGACCTTTGATAAAAGAAACCCCAGAACCAGCCTGGAATCTAAACCATGACCTCTAGGTCGGCAGTAAGGTGATCTTACCACTTTACCACGAGCATGGTTATAAGTTATGATATAATCCGTAGAAAGCGACAGCTACAAATTACCTAACCGGACGTGTAAATATATAAAAATAATTGTAGTCTTATTTTTAACGATCATAAAAGTATATTCCCATATAAATAATATCGTGGTTTCACCTAGTATTTTGAACACATTTTATCTTTTCACAGAATTAATTTCTCAATTATTTAAAGGATTTGATGGAGTTAACTATCACCACTTCATAGGGTTCATATTTAGTGCTATAAAATTTGAGGTTTTTTCCCCCCCTTACAAGATCTTTGTTCTAGCCCCAGAAATTATCACAAATTTAAATTATATAATATATTAAATAAAAGGTAAAATTCAATTTCTTAACCTTATTTGTGAAAAATAAATAATTAATGTTATTGGAGGATATTAGTTGGTTTTAAATAAGTTGATAAAGCTACAACTTGTTGCTTGGGAACTATGGCTGCTATGAATCCAGCCATAGATAAACAATATATCCTGAGATTATAACATTATATAGATAAACTTGAAAGCACAATTAAGTTACATATATTATTTAGGAGGCCGTGAAGCTTTGAAAGTTCAAAGTCAAAGGTCAACTTTCTTCGTTTTACTCACAATGACTTTCACACCTTCAAAACATTTCGAAGGAAGATAACAACTTGGTATATTATCAAGAGATTTGAAGTATCAACTAAATGTGACATTTAGAATTTTTTGACATCACTTTAAGATTAGTTATTAATTGACATATATAACGTAAGCATATATAAATTCAAATATGTCAACATAAAATAATATAGTGTCCTTTGTTTTTTCTCTAACACTTTCTATATATGAAGATGCACTTAAGGGATGATTTAAAAATTAAAGTAGTGTTATATGACTACTTAAATAATCTTTATTTTTAACTTTGCTTCGACTTTGCCTTGAATGTTTCAAGCCTCTCTTCGAAATCGTTTCGCATTTAAAAAAATGTACCTTCGCACAACCTTAATAATATATATGTGTGCAAAAAAAAGTTTAAATTTCAAAGGACTTAAAAAATTCTCTAGAGTTGGGCATGTGGGAACGCGAGAAAAGTTAAGTGTTTTTTTTAGTTTTCATATCTCAAATTTATCTTTTGTTCAAAGGAAATTAAATAATTCTGAGTAAAACATAGTTTAATTTTCTTCACATGGTGACCTCAACATTTCTTGAATATCTATCAAGAGTATCCTGGAATTTAATGTCAACTTTTTATCTTCATTTAAAAAGTTTATCATCCAATCTAATAAGCTCATGACAGATAATCAACAACTGTTGATATCACCAGGTTAAGAAAATTAAAACTCTTTGTTTATACTGAAGCAATGTTTTATTTATTTTGGCCAAAAAAAAAAGTGTTGTCTCATAAAAACTGCAAAAACACTGGCTTTTCTCGCATTCCCTATATTCTCACCTTGAGCGGGTTGTGAAATTCAAAATAAAAGGCTGGCTATAAATTCGCAAAGTAATAATTGATTTGATGTACCCAATACATTATAATATTAAATTATTAATTAAATCAAAGGCAATTCAGTAGATTGAGAACTTACAAAACTATTTAACTTAAATCTTACATGTAAGTTATTATTCTAAATTATATATTTTGAATATATTGTTTACTCTTATTATAACTAAATAATACGAATATCAAGTTTATTTGATACACGCTCATGTTATCATTATCTTTATGCACAAATTAATATGTAAGCTAATCTTAGAGGACCGGCTTGAAATCCGCACATTGGCCACAGGTTATAGGGCGTCAGGTTCACAATGAACTAAGTTACTGGTGACGGGAGGTAGAGTTTTTGATTACGTGGCTGTATGCACTGTTGGTGGTCACTCTTTTTATTGTTATCACTAATGGCTAATTCGTTCTACTCTAAGCTAATTGAGGTGAATATATTCTAAAGTTATACTCTCTACTTATTAGATTAAGCTTTGGCCAACCTTGGTGTGTGATACATAATAATGGGCCTAAAATTACCCCAATACCATTTTTTATTAGATTAGTAATTTACAAACAGATCCAGATGTACAGCCTGTGGTGGAATATTTTAGTAGATATGAATGAATAAAACAATATTATATAAATCTATCTGGTTGAGTTTATTTTTAATGTATTAGTAACCCCACATTGTGCCTTAAAATTAACATCATAATGTGTAAATAATAAAGTATTCTTAGTATAAATTAGACCAAACTAAGTGTTTAAATGGTGACATTCTATTTTATTTTACGTTTTATATGAGGTATATTGGATAAAAATTGGCTATTTTTTTCATTTAAGTAAATCATCATTAAAATAATAAGGAACACAAATATAATACATTTAAATAGTTAAATATTTATTAGTGTTTTAAAATATTTTCATTGTCACTTGTCAAATTTAATTAATACAACGTGAGAATAATTTACCCGCTATGGTGGCCGAATGGTCTAGCGCGCTACTCTTATTAGACTAGACTTCCGATAAGGGGAGATCGAGGCTCGAATATATATCTGGTGTACTAAGGAGATCTTTCCAAAATGTTTTCCACTCTCCCTCCACGCAAATTTGGGTACACTGCCTCTTAATATAGACTTCCTAATCCTTAAGCTCATTAGCGCAACTAGTACACCACCCGAACGGGTAATAAGATGCGGTGTTTAAGAAAAAGAGAATAATTTAACACATCAAATTCATATTTTTTTACCAAACACAAACAAAATATTCAAATAAATAAAAACTGCTGTCAGCTGCTTGCCCCACACGTTTCCATGCAGCTTCTGTTAACAGGTGAAGTTTGTTCTGAAACAAAAGGGGAATAGAATGATTAATTTGATATCTTTACACGCTTAAAGTCCTACAAAACGTTGAAACTGAGATTTTAAACACTAAGGTAGAATCTTTGTCGTTGCAATATTTTAAAACTAAATCCAATTTTAAACTTCCGGCAAACTCTGCGGAGATCTGATAATTCTTTTATGTTTTTTGTTAGCTTAGTAGCCAAAATGCATTTTTTTTTATCACCACGTCAGGTTATACGCATATATGATAACTACTTTAATGGGATGAGGAGGAGGAAGGAAGCATTTCAGAGGTAATCTACCCGCATTTGCGTGGAAAAAGAATGGGAAACATTAAGTAAAAACCACCTTCAGTAGATCCTATCAGGATTTGAAACCCGATCTCCCCATTATCAGCTTTTCCAGTGTGACACGTGGGTGATGCCTTCTTCGACCATTCGGGGCACCAAAGTGGATGCCTAGCGGGTTATGATTAAAAAAATAATGCACAGTACTTTTACCAATTACAGTATGACCAGCATCGGTAGCCGCATGCTCTAAGACACTATTCTCGCAGTAGACTAGACTTCCGATAATGGGGAGATCGGGGTTCGATCCTGGGGTTAAGGCGTGCTGAGAGTTATTTTTTTCCTAAATTATTTCCCGACTTCTCTCTCCATGGAAATGTGGGTACACTTACTATAAAAATTCAACCCTCCTCATCCCTTAGCCCACTAGCGTAATTAGTATATAAGTGTATAACCCAAATGGTTAGTAAGACGTGGTGCTAGAAAAAAACTAATAAATTAAAGTTTGACCATATCTTATAGCCAACACATTAGTGAAGTACTTTGAGGTAAACTTTCACGCTTTTAGGATAAACGGAGTGTACAGAGCAACCCCCTTGAAGTTACCAAACACTTTCGTAGTAAGCTCTGTACCAAAGTATCTCAACTAAATAGACAACTTATTTCCTTTGTAAAAGCTGGAATGGAAGTTCTCAGGAGTTTACTCTAGAAACCCTAGAACCGTAATCAAGGAAATGACGTCTCGGACGTTGACAACCCCTATTACCATGAACATTTCCAACCTTTTTATAAAATTGGATCGACAGCAAGATTACTTGTAATAGACCAGCGGATTGGAAACTTCCACTGCCACAAATAAAAAACATACCATTGGTGTGACCATCCCAACCATTTCATAGACAGTTCTGCAGCTGATTAATTAAGAGCTTTGAACACGTGGTTTTTAAGCAGTTCTGAAAATTTGAATATGTTTTGGGAATAACCGAGTACTTTTGCTATATATTTGTACAGGTGGGTTCGTGAAAAAAAGCGTCAGTATCGTCTCGTTTAGTTTTGTCGTAAGTTTGTGGCTAGAATTATTACACGGAATGTACTGAGATGGGTTTTAAAATAGGGCTGGGCCGATAAGCCCTTTTTGCAGATTTTGCCGATGCCGATATTGCCGGTAACCTATGCCGATTTAGTTTTTTCAAGCAATGTTACAAAAGTGTACAGTAATAATAGCCTACTCAAAAACAAGAATTATCTGATTTTGCCACTTTTATATTATTATTATTATTATTATTATTATTATTATTATTATTATTATTAATAATAATAATAATAATATTATTATTATTAATAATAATAATAATAATAATAATAGCACCACGTCTTACTACCCGTTCGGTTTATACGCATTTACGCTAATGTGCAATGGTAGGGTGATTTTGAGATTAAATGGAGGACCTATAGTTTAACGTGGAATCTGAACCACGGTGGAGGCCTGGAATTCCTCACATTCACAAGTTGTGATTAATACACGTCTTGTCAGAGGTGAAGGAAGGGTTTGGCAATCAGATAAATCTGTGCCGGTACCGAGGATTGAATCCCGGACCCTCAGCACAGAAGTCCGACACCTTACCCCTATACCACCAGTTAACCACCACTTGTATACATTTCACGATAGTAGTAGGTTTTTTTGAATAAAAGTTTAAGTTAAAGTTTTAAACGTTCAAGTTGGTTAGATATATTTTATTGTTAGACCTACTGCACTGTTATAATAAACAAAAATGTACACAATTACAAATAAAATATAATACACACATGATTACTAAACGCGGTCCTGTGCAGCTAGAGCTAGAGTACACAATAGCACAATTATGATACGTTATCTTGGATGTATTCGTTGTTTTTGATGTGTGAATAAGTTACGGTTACGTAAATAAAATATGGTTTAGTTAATTCAGCCAATGGAAAAAAAAATAGGGTATATAAAATATAAATAACTCAAATCCAAAACGAAAATTATTTAAATAGAAAGCAAAATGCTGTGCGCATGCGTGGGCCTCAGCTCGTACTAAAAGATGTAGGTAATAGTTAATATTAGATTGGTATATAACCTGTATTCAATCAGAACTACGCTACTTATAGCCATAATATGACGTAGTTTTAATTTTTTATAAATCCACAACAAATAAAATCATACTGGCCCACCTTATATTTTTTTGATAGTGTTTAACTTTGTTAATTGAGAAAATCTTTATCTATAATATATTTAGCAAGTATTTCATAATTTGAAATAAGCCTTAAGGTAAATAAAATTGAATGGTTTGTTTTGTTTAGAGTTTTGGTATCGTTGTTTATTATAAAATAAAACATTTAACAAAATTAAGGCATTTGTATTTACCTGCAAGACACACTATTTAAATATCTTTGTTTGAACTAATTATTATATTTTCATGACTTGAGAATTTAAAATATATCTATAGATTTTGAATTATCAGCGTAAAATATCGACATGATTAAAAAAAATATCCTTGGCCGATTGTGCCAATATCTGCCAATAAATCAGATCGGTTATCAGCATTGACCCAGCCCTATTTTTAATAAAATAGTTTACCAACTTACCTTCACATAAATGCCGGTACACTTCTTCTAAACTATTCCTTCCTCATTTGTACCTAATTAGTGTAAATATAAATATAGTCCTGATGGGTATTAGGCACGTGATATTAAAAAGTAACATCAAAATCAATATTAATGTATACCCGTTTCGGTGGCCTCATAGTCTAAGGTGTCACTATTGCAATATACTAGAGTCCCAATGACAAGGAGATCGTGGTTCGATCCCGGAAGGATGTACTGGGGTTGTTTTTCCTAAATCCACGCAGATTTGAGTACTACTAAAATTTAAACCTTCCTCATCCCTAACCCATAAGCGTAATGAGTACAAAGGCGTAGAACCTGGATGGGTTGTAAGAAGGGGTACTAAAATTTTTTGGAGTTGCTGATGAACTTAATGTGTCGATGCTCCATTAAAACCAAATTAAAAAACTCGTTGAATCCTCCCTCGCTTACAGTGAGAGCATAAAATCAAATAGTTCGCCTACTGACGCGCCATGTGAATATTACATATATCATATCTTGAAGAGGCTTAAATCCATTTCTCTAAAAGTTGTTAGGACAATACCTCCCCGAACATTGCCATGACCAAGGCCGAATGTGCCTATTAATAGTCTGAGGATACTATTATTAATATTAGTACCGCGTCTTACTACCTGTTCGGGTTATACGCACTTACGCTAATGTGTAGTGTTAGGGTGATTGTGAGATGAAATGGAGGACCTACAGTTTAACGTGGAATCCGAACCACGGTGGAGCCTGGCATTCCTCACATTCACAAGTTGTGATTAATACACGTCTTGTCAGAGGTGAAGGAAAGGTTTAGCAATCAGATAAATCTGTGCCAGGACCGAGGATTGAACCCCGGACCCTCAGCACAGAAGTCTGACACCTTACACCTAGACCACAGGTCACCTGATGGATACTTCTCAGACCGTTAGATTTCCTGATTTCAAGAACGGACAAAGCAAAAATGTGATATCTGTGTCAGGTTAATAAATCTTTATCAAGCCCTAATGTGAATGGTAGGCCTATATTTACTTACATTATACACTTCATGAGAGCTCCTGTTCTGACACATTCTTTATCAGTTGGGTCTGTGGTAGCCACCGCTCCAGCTGGAACAAAATTGATCAATAAGTCAATTAACAAAAAAAATATTGGGATGTACGAAGCTTCGCTTTGTCTTTTACACCTGCACATTCAAGCATTTTAGATCATATTCTTTAAATTCAAAAAATGACACCTGTACACGGGAATCGAACCCGATAACTTTGGCTTAGTACGCCATTGCTCTACCCACAATGAGCTATCCATGAGCGGCCCGTACTTAGAATCGTTCTTCACACATATTTTAAGGCAGAGTCTGTGAAGGTCTTGCGGAAATATTCAACTACGTATGTGTGATAAATTAAGATCACATGTTGACCTGGCGGTCCAGGGGTAAGGTGTCGGATTTCTGTGCTGGCCTTCCGGGGTTCAATCCCCGGTCCCCGGCACAGATTTATCATATTACCAAACCTTTCCTTCACCTCTGACAAGACGTGTATTAATCACAACTTGTGAATGTGAGGAATGCCAGGCCTCCACCGTGGTTCGGATTCCACGTTAAACTGTAGGTCCTCAATTTCATCTCACAATCACCCTACCATTACACAGTAGCGTAAGTGCGTATAACCCGAACGGGTAGTAAGAAGTGGTGCTAGTAATAATAATAAAAATCACGAGCTAAGCCACTTTCGACTCGGGCTCAATGTCACCAAACTTACAATTACCAAGCTAAAGGTCACAGGTTTTATTCCCGTGTCCAGGTGTAATTTTTCAATTTAAATAATATGATATTTAGATGCGGCTATAACCGTAATTAACAAATTTAATAGCCTAGCTTTTTAATCCTTCAATTAATCAGCTAATTAACAGTATTTTAAAAACAATTAAAGATCAATGGATTAGACTATGAAACTCACTTGAATGACAACAGTTCTTAGATGTAAAGAGATTCACATGAAAAGAGTGACCTGTTGTCTCAGCCCTAAATTAATCTACACCGTAAGCTTGGATGAATTCCAATATTTCGCTATTCTTTAATCTAATTCTTTTTCTTTGCTTGGATGCACTTAGTGGATGATTTTAAAATGAAAAATAATATAAGTAAAGTAAGATGTGGTGCTAAAATAAAAGTGTTGCCTGACCATAACCAAAATCCTATCCTCTACTTCGATTTGAATATTGTTTTTTTCATAGATCAAGATTTGCTTTGACTTCCCCTTGCATTTAAAAAAGGACCTTTAAACAGTCCTATAAAATTGTTGATTACTTTAGAGCAGGGGTTCTTAAACTGGGGTCCATGGAGCCCTAAGGTATCCGTGTATGGGCTTCAGGAGGTCCGTGAACCGAAGACAAAAAATTACAAATTGTAAATCAAAGCTTGGATTAAATTACAAAGTTTTCTGTTTCTTCAACATGCAGGGTATTCATCACTTGGTGCGATCAAAACAAAAAATAAAAATATATGTCAAAGATGACATGAGCGCTGAACTGCACTCCACAATTTCAACTTCCTATTCAAGCAAACCAACAGCACCCTTTTAATTGACTTTTTACTTTTGAACAGTTACTAAAGCTCACTTTGAAGTTACACACTTCAAACTTATTTCACTTTTATTCATAAAGTTTCCATTTATATTTTACATTAAAAGGAAACGTGAGATATATAACTCGTTGTAAAGATAGTTTTTACATTATGCTAATCTGAATGAAATAAATTTACACTGCAGTAAAGTAACCAAGCAAATTGCGCTACAGCTACGTAAACACTTTTTCGGCTTCCAATAATAAAATTTGTAATTTAATTTTTTTGAAAATTTCAATTTTTGCTTAAAAAATTAAAAACTACTTCCAGTTGAAAAAAATGAAATTTTATTAACGGTTGCACATCTTCAAGTCATTGTATTGCTAATAAATTCTTCATTTGTAAATTTTACCATTAAAAAAGTCAATATAGGGTCAAAAAGTTTCAACACTTTCGTATTAAATATTTTGACTTCTGGTTAAAACTTTTGCAATTTTATTGGCAATAGCACATTTTCAGGCCATCGCATTGTTATCAAAGACCTCATTTGTGAATTTTGATCAGTGAAAAAGGTCGGTATTCGGTCAACAAGGATCTACACTTTCATGTTAAAGAGAGAGAGAAAAAATTCTACTTCCTACTTAAAATTTTGAAATTCTACTGGCGGTTGCACATATTTAGGTCATTGCATTGCTATTAAAGTTCTCATCTGTAAATTATGACCAGTAAAAAAGGTTGATATTAGGTTTACAAAGGTAGACACTTTTGTTTTAAAGAGAATATAATAAGACAGATTTTCTAAGTGTGTATTTACTTCCATTTTTATGGGAAGGGGGTCCATAGCCTTTGTCAGATTCACATAGGGGTTCATGACCCAAAAAAGATTAAGAACCACTGCTTTATAGCAACGCGTCATGTAATAGCCACACAATGAACCGTATGTATACAGTAGTGTGATTTTCTTTCGATAGTAGGATGGTAGCATACAGTTACAAATTTACTAGATCTATTTTCATACATTTTTACGTTAAATAGAATGTTCTACATCTGTCGGTTTTAAAACATAGTACCAATGTCGATAACAATAAAGATATATTTTATAATAGGGAACAATTATTTTCAAGCTATTCTAAATCCACTTTTCCTACCGCGATTATACTATAAAACAAAGAGTTTAATCGCTAATATCTGAAAATGAAAACATATATAGATTTTGGTTCTGATTCTGATTTCTTTAAATTTTAGATGTCGATCTATAGTATATTTATTTAGAAATAAAATTGGGATTATGTACTAACCATTCTAAATGTCTATATTTAATACCAAATATCTGTACATAAATAATAGTTTCTAAATAGATTGTTGAATACACACTTTTTATATTTAACACACTATTTATAAATTAATATTGACAAACCCAAAATTAAAATTATATTTTTAAACCATGGCCTTCCACAATATAAGTCAAAACAAAATTCAAACCAAGTTTTGCTTCTGAGATTAAAATTTTATGTTCAGACACGAACATTACAGTCATTGAATTATACCAAGATTTTATGCAATGCAACAAAAATTTGAGAAATATTTAAATTTTGTTTTTTATCGTTTAGCTCTATTTCTGCCTAGTATTCTAAATATGACACATTTTCATAGTAACATTTTCCCAACTGACAATAAGAAAACACAATTATTCATCTAAAAATAATGATCACCTGTATCGAAGCATTTCTGCAAGTAATCCACTGGAATTCTGCATTTCATTTTTTCTGACTTATTGCCATAAAAGCCTACTGCCGCAGTCACGGATTTCTCATTAAAGCCAGCGTCAGTTAGAAAGTGTAGCTCTTTTAAGATACAGTCAACATAGCACTGAAATAAATATCAATCAACAAATAATAAAATGTTTTAAATTTGTTTAAAGCTTGATTAAAATTCTATAGTAATATTAATTTAAAATTTGATATAAGTAATTTTTATTATATGTTTAATGCAAAAAATCTACAAATTCTCTACCTAAACTCCAAATTTTCTAGTTAATACTCTTTTAAAAATGTAGGTATTAAAAAAACTAAATTCCCGTATAAAAATGTATTTAAAAAAATAGTATTAGTAATGTAACATATCAATTGTTTACCATGTGATAATATTTTTCCTTAGTCAAGACAGAGTGTTCACGTATTCATACGTCAAGTCATGTGATTTTTGTGATCGTCTATCATTGCTTATAGATATTATCAATCATAAAATCACACTAATTAAATAATGCAATTATATCACTATTGGCCATAAATATATATTTGTATATTCTGAAAGGCTCATTCTTAAATAATTGACTTGAAATGATGTTAGTTAAGTGAATATTTTTCTAGGACTACAATAGTATATTAAATTTAAAATTCATACATTCAATTTTATCTGGAAAGGATTGTGAAAAAAATTAATTCAACACCATTACTTTAACACTTTTAAGTATCACCTCTTAAAAAAGTAAATTATTGAAACTATAAATGAAATTATTCAACTTTAAAGCTATTTAAAACAAAGCATCAACAAATTTTGTTTGGAAATATCGACAAATTAAATAAATAACTTGTTTGCATAAAAAATTGAGATTATCTATTGGTATTATTATTTGTATTATCTTACAGTCGTTTGATTTGTTCATTGTTTTAAATAATATTTTAATTGTATAAATAAAAGCTGGAGATGGTTCAAAATGAGATAACCTACCTTAACGTCGTTTGGGTGAGCAATAATTGCTTGAAGTAATGATGAAAAATCGTTAACTGTTGAAGCTGAAATTATAACAAATTGTAACTAATAATTTAATTAGAATATATCTAACTTTTATATTAATATGTTGGTAGCCATCCACCAATATAAATATATTTTTTGTTTAAAATTAGTATCGATGGAGTAATACTAGCTACGAAGAATTTTGAACTTTTATTTAGTAGAATATGTATATAAATTATAGAGTTGTTCAGAATGTCATTTAATCTACAAATGAAATATTTTAATCACTTAATTAATCAATGTCAATAATATGATGAAGTTTTTCTTTGTAAGCTAATTATTCTTTATATTTTAATTGATAGTTTCATTGCTTTCTATTTGAAGAACCTTGTAAAGGAATAAAATGTAATTTACAAACTCATTACCAACCAATCTTTTAAAATGATATTTTCAAATGGTAGGAAGGATTATTGTCCAATTAGTAATAAATAGGAAATTCAATTTTTTTCAAATAATGTATTTTTATATCTATTTGAATCAACTACATTTCCACAGTAAGGTTCAGACAATATTTCTCTCGAAACTATATATTTCTTTCTTTACTCAAAATATTATATGTATTTACTTGTAGCAGTAAAATAATGTTTATTATAAAAACTATAGGCATACTATCTTCTGTTTCGGAAAGATATAAAAGGGTTGATTTTATTTGTTTAATGCTCTACACAACGTCTAACCACCAGTGCTATCCTTAGATAATAATTATAGTAATAATATTTATGTTTTTGATTAAAATTTTCTCCTAACATTATGTTTACAGTATTCCTTATTTTGACATACATTATTTTTTATATTATTTTAATTGTTAATAAGTCCTAGTGCTCATAAATTAGTTAGCCTGTAAGCTAATAGTGATCGATAAATAATAGTAAGTCAATAAATATATTAAATCCAGTAGGCACACCAATTATTTATTGTAGCGATGTAAAATAAGCTAGTGTATCAACATCTATTCCAACATTAGCTGAATGGTGTTCCCACCCAACAGAACCTAAAAATACAATGGCATTATGAAAAGTTTTTCCTAAATCTTCAAAAAGCTTATTTTTTACCACTCTTATAGCAAACAATATTATAAATTATAGCAAATTCAGGTAAAATTAAATTTTAGACTCCAGGGTGCCTAAAAAAAATTAAATGTTGATTTTAAATAGGATCGCCGCCTCCATCACGGTCAAAAAAGGATGTATTTAAATTTCTGTTTATAAGAATTATAGTAATTCTTAAAAGCAAGAAATGATGTAGAAAGTAAAATAGCTATAATTATTAGCCTACTGATCTAAAAAATCAAGGGGTTTGTTCAAGTGTTACTACCGTAGAGTCCGTAGAAAGTATATTGATTACAGTTTATATAAATAAACTATACCTAAAATTGAAGATGCTCCGGCCAAATGTAATACAAATATTGTTATATCAACAAAGGCTTCAGCAATATTTGGTAAAAGTAGCGGATAGATTGCTCATCCAGTACCTACTCCATTTTCAAATAATCTGATATCTAATAATTTGGTTAATATATGTGGTAAAAATCAAAATCCTATATTATTTATTCGAGGTAATGTAAAATCTAATATTTAATCAAATTGCATGAGTGAAGATAAGTTTTGCTATCAAAACAAGGCTTATGTTTTTTTCAAGTTTATCTATATATGAATTGAGTTGAATAAAACATATATGTCACTTAACATTTGGTCTATGTATTAATTAAAAGGGATATTCTCAAAAACGTGACAAAATGACTAGCAAGTTCTTACGATATAGTTAGTAATTTATTATAGAACAAGGTTTTATAGTGGTTTTGATACGAGCTTATATTACAGTAAGTATTGTGTTGCATTCAATTAATATGTTAATTATCTAAAGAGAGATTATTAGTAGTGTGTTTAAATTTTTTTAAGAGTATGGATGTTGAGGGACTTACTAAAGGGGATTTATAAAATAATTTAATATTCGTAGATGTTAATATTACAGTCAAACTCTTGATACTGTATTTACGTTCAGTATATCTTAGGTTAAGATACAATCAATGTGGTTTGGTGAAATATTAAGTACTTCAATGAAACAAGGAGGATTACACGTTAAAAATTTCAATGATATTTTCTTTTTCTTTCTATCCACCTATTCATTTATATACAATAAGTGTATAATCTAGTTTATCTTCTATTCGATTTGTGAAACATCTAAAAACAAGCCTAATGTTATTATTATAACTATTAAAAATCTGTTATTTCAAGTCACTTAATTTCCCCAGCCTCAGGTAGATCTTGAACCATGTAGCCATTATCTTCTCAGTTTTGGGGAAACTGATCTTGAGCGATTTTAGAGTCGAGTCGATCTTTTAACGTTAATACATTGAGTTAAATAGTATCAAGAAGATACATAAATGCTCACATAATTTTAATTTATGTATTTTCTATAGTTTCAAAGTTATTTTATTATTTCAACATGATTTAATTTGGTATTTTTTTGGTTAGCCATAATTAATATCAATATTAAAAAATAAAATTGTGGATGTTCATAAATAATACAGTACAAATACTTACGGTTTTTAATGTTAAACTTTACATTGCATGCTTGGAATGAGTCGGTAAATACGTTCTTCAAATTGTCACCCCCTTCCTATGAAATGAAATATTTTTATTTTAGTCACGTTGTGTAAACATATAAACACAACATATTATGATGGCTTTAGATTAATTATTAAAGCGGCACTAATTAACCACTTTAAAATATATAATTCAACTCCTCAAAATTAATTAAAATATCTCGATTGAAGAATATATATATAGATATGATTGTTTAGTTCATGAGAAAGAGACCATTTATACGTGGCCTACTGTTAAATTATTTCTAAAATCATATTTCCATTATTTATACTTTAAATATAATACTGTATTTAATTTTTGTAATTACAAACATTTGTAAAAAGATCCGGGCGATTATGATACACTAATGTGAGCAAATAAATCCAATTAAAAATTATTAAGAGATATGAAAAACAGAAATTAAATCTTTAATTTTTAAATAACATATTTAAATACAGAAATATAAAATGAAGTTTAGTTTTAACTACTTCACTGCAATGATATTTTTTATTTCTGAATTTATGGGACTTTTACTGTACATAAAAGTGCAATTCCTTGTAAAAATAGATAATTTTTTTAAAAAATACTTATTATTTGGTTTATATTTCAAATTTAGACTAAACCTCACTTATATTGTTAAGTTGATAAACCTAAATTTTGATTACGTAATTGAATATTGTATACAAGAATGCGAAAAAAGAAAACCATATACTTAGTATTAATTAAAAAAAAATTTTTTTTGCTTTCCATTGACCTCAAATTTTTATTACTGTATTTACTAAATATTAGTTTTATTTATCAAATAAAAAGATTGTTATTATTTGAAAATAAGCTAAATATATTCTAAATTAAAATTATTTTAGATTTAGCGTGTTTGTAAAATACAATTTTATTAAGATAATATGTAGATCTATTTTTTGGTACACTTCATTTAACTACCGACCCGTATAAACTGTCCACGTGCTTTACACTAATGACGTAGCGACGAGGAAGTTAAAATTTACATTAAATGTACCAAAGTTTACGTGAAAGGGGGAAAGTAAAATCATTTATGAAAATCAACATGATTACTCTCAGCTGGGAATCGAACTCTAAACTATCAAAGGTAATACTCGCTAAACAATGAACCTAGACCAAGTGCTCACCAATTTGAGTTATACTTATTTTATTAGTTATTTTACTCTGAAAAATATTTAATCTTTAAAATACATGTTCATACAATGTTTTCCAGATTATAAAGTTTGTTTTACAGCTTATCAAGTTGAGTTATTATTTATAAACTTATAGTTTACACAATATTTTCATAAGGCATGTAACAGTGTTAATACGCACCTGGAAAACAAACAAAACCTGGAAAAGTCTGGGGATGTAGTGTGAAATTGAAAGGTCAAGACTTTTTTTAAAGTAATTTGAAATTGAAATATATTTATTGCTATAGTTTTCAAATAGAAGAGTATAACCAAATGTAATCTACTAGCAGTATTCCGAATTCAGGTGATCTTGTGAATATAGCCCACATACTTTTATTTAATATCTTTTGTTTTAAGAATTTAACTAAAACAGTGAGAGTAATGAATCTTTTGTTTATAAATTTGCCTATAGCTTACTGGGGAAATTTATATTTTTTTGGTCAGGTAATTTCAGAACTTAAAAAGTTTTTCAACAAAGTATTTATTTAAATATTTGGCCGAGCAATGTTTCTGAATTTAATCATGATACACAAGGCATTAAATGAAGAGGTTCTGAACTTTAATAATAATAAATTAAGAATGAGCCAAAGAGGATTTAACTTGATTTATATCATACAAATATCAAATAGTGATGATCCACAAACAATTTTCATTAAGGTAGGAGTGTAAGGAACGCGAGCTAAGGGGAGTATTTTTGTAGTTTCTTTATTTCATTTTTTTTTGTCAAAATAAATCAAATAATTCTCCAGTACAAACATAGAGTTTTAATTTTCTTCATATGGTGAACTTAACATTTCTTTAATAACTGTCAAGGGTGTCCTTGAATTTAATGACAACTTTTTATCTTCATTTAAAAAGTTTGTCTTACTTATATACCACTATGCTCATGACAGATATTCAAGAACTTTTCATATCAACATGTGAAGAAAATTACACTCTACATCCGTACTGGAGAAATATTTTATTTATTTTGTCCAAATAATTGTTTTGCTATAGAAACTGCCCTTAACTCGCGTTCCTTACACTTCCAACTTAAAGAAATGTCATCAAGTGAAGCCATATAGAATCCAACCCCAGCCCTCCTGTTCATTCAGACGTTATAACCATTTCAAAAACTCTACCTGATAATTGTTGCTATTACGAGTACAACCCGAATACCTACGTCAGTTTTGCATCCCAAGGTCAGATTTTGTAAGTAATTGAGCTGGTGATTTTACAAGCTACCTTCCTAAAAGTCATCTGTGATTTCTCCCACGGTTCTTATTGTTTTTATATGTAATATTAAAGGAACCGGGCATTAAGTATGACAATGTATGTCAGTTCGTAGTCACTAGTCTGTTACTCAATATTTTACTACCAGTATAGTTGATAGCTAATTTTATTTTAGCACCGCATCTTACTAGACGTTCAGATTATACACTTATATAATCATTACGTTAATGGTTTTAGGTTAAAAAAAATGCTATATTTAGAGGAAAACGAGAGTAGAAAATCATTTAGGAAAAACCACTCTCATAACATCAGACCGAGATTTGAACCTTGATCTCTCCCATCATCGTCAGTCTAGTCTACTGCGTGAGTAGCGCCTTGGGCTATCCAGCTAAGGAAGCTGGTTTGATACTTAATTAAGGTGGGATGGAAGGGGACGCGAGAAAAGGACAGTGTTTTTGGAGTTTTTATAGCAAAATAATTTTTTGGCCAAAATAAATAAACTATTGCTCCAGTAAAAACATAGAATTTAATTTTCTTCACATGTTGATATCAAAAGTTCCTGAATATTGGTCAAGAGCATGGTGGCATTATCTAACAAACTTTTTAAATTAAGAGAAAAAGTTGTCGTTAAATTCCAGAACACGCTTGACAGATATTTAAGAAGTTTTGAGGTCACCACGTGAAGAAAATTAAATTCTATGTTTGTACTGAAGATTTTTTTTTATTTTGGCCAAAAAAGTTTTGCCATAAAAACTACAAAACACTGTCCTCTTCTTCACTCCACCTTAAAACTCGTCAGAACTCAAGAAGCCTTATACTACTCTGGAAGGACATACCAATATCTGAAGATGGTTATCATAATTTATAATATAATTACATGCAAGATAATCCCATTGTAGATTCAAAAAAAGTTCAGGTTTCTAATAGCATATTTTAGCCCCGCGTTTTACAATCCGTTCGGGCTATACGCCGAATGAACTAATTAGTCTAATGTGCTAGGTATTAGGAAAGTTGAATGAATATGAAGGGTACCCGTATTTGCGTGGATGTAGAATGGAAAACCATGTAGGAAAAACAACCCTCAGTATAACCGACCGGTATCAAACCCCGATCTGTCTGTCATCCACGATCTAGTCTAATGTGGGAATGACGCCTTATGCCATGCGTCCGCCGAAGCAGGTTTCTAATAACATAAGCTATTGTATCATCATACAAATATATCAACAAGGTTTGTATAGAGTTTTTTTTTGTATCGTAATAGCAAATGCTAGGTTTTTTAGAAGCTTACCACAAGAAGTGCTGAACACACAATAGTGACGAAGATTATCACGGCTCGGTCCATTTTTCAGGTTGGCAGCGATGCTAAAAACCTTAAAAACACAATTAGTTTTAATGTCATAGTGTAAACAAGAATTGAAATAAATATATCGTGTTGTGTCTATTGTTAATAAAAATATATGGTAGCCATCCACTAAGGAATGTAGAGCAAAGATTGACGCTATCATCATGTCCGTCAATATTTATATTATTCTAGTTATTATTATTATAAGTAATCACTTCAATTTTCAATAGCCACGCATTTTTTAAAAAAAAATTAGTAGTACACAAATTTTCTAATTGAATTAAAACAATTTTTTTTTTACTGTATCTTCTCACCGGTCCAGGTTATACGCATATATTATAATTACTCTAATGGGCTAGGGATGAGGAATGAAGCATTTTAGTAGTAATCTACCAGCATTTGCGTGGAAGGAGAGTGGGAAACCATTTAGAAAAAAAGCCTCAGAAGACCCGACTGGAATTCGAACCCTGATCACCGCGTGTTCAGCAGTCCAGTCTAAGACGAGAGTGACGCCTTAGACCATTCGGCCACTGAAATAGCTATTAATTTATTTATATGTATATATATAATACGTAAAGGCTCAAGTATACCAGATTTTTATGTATAACTAGCATGTAGCATCGGATGGTCAATAAAATACACAACTGCTATATCGATGGTTGAACCTTACCCCATTTGTCCGTGATTGGAGGCGACGTGGAAGAGCGACCTAACTTCTGCTATGCACACCTTCCTTCACCCGAGAGAAAAAGTATACTGACGGAGCGAATTGAACGGCGATTTAGCGAACACCACATGTGGGCTGGACATGCGCAGTTATAGTTATTCTCTTCTAGATTGCGCCAGAAAAGAACCACCGGTCTCCCGAGGCACGAAGAAATGCGCATAACATTGTTCCTTGATATTCTAGAATCTTTCCCCTCTTGCTTACCCTTCATGCCCCTCCTCTTTTGTTGTATCTGTATATATATTTGTGTCTGTCCCAATGTTCGACACAATTGGGACAGAGCTGGTTTAGGACTAGTACAAGCTTCGGCTTTCTGCTTTTGAAAATGTAAGAACCCAAATTCTATCTCGGCTAATTTAACATCTTTTTTTTATATATTTTTTTATTATTTCAAAATTCCTTTTTGGCTTAATTTTTTTGTTATCTTAAAAAATTAAATTTAAATAGAAGTCTGGCAATTAACTTGTAATGGCGTCTTGTCACCGGTTGAGGTGTAATGATTTATTTGTATTAATTACGGTGGAACTCTAAATTAATTATTGCTTCATATTGTGGTATTGGACTTATAAGCCTATGTTGTCTTTTTACAACACGCCAGGGAGAAATGGGCGTAGTCACGATTTATAACTAATACAAATTGTTATGTTAGGGGAACTATTGACATTTACTGTTATGTTTATATTAAATAGTCTAGTTGATATAATACTTAGATTTCTTGGGGTTATTTCGCAACCTATTAATGTTTTCATCTTGAGAAATATTTACCTTTTAGACTTGAGAGTCAATGTTGTCGCAATACAACACGCCAGCACTGATTGAACCAAATCAGGATTGATAGGGTAAATAATTATTAGACCGATTGTATTGTCCATATTTACTATTATTCTATTATATATATATATATAACCGTACATTCTTTGTTTACTTGTAAAGAAAATATTACTCTAATTGTAACTTTATTGTTGGCAGAATATCATTTCTGCCCAGACCCGTTATAGCGGGCTAATTTTCAATGTTAAAGTCCAAAGCACTTGTACATAATGTACATATAATTGTTATAACAACAATAATTAGTACTTATTTGAATTGTTAAACTTCGGATTGTCCTATCCAAAATAAATATTGGTTCAACATGACTAATTCTTTTATTTTTAACTACTATATACCATCACATGTCCTAGGTTTTTTTGGTTGTTTAATGTAATGTATCTAATATTTTTCAGTGGTTAGGAAGGGTGACGCATTTTAAGGCTCTCTAGTGATAGACGACTCCCATATATTTTGATACTCTCAGTAACAGGTGGGAGTGGCGGGATTAGACGCGTAATGTTTCTCTATGGAACATTTCTAGTCTTGAACTCATGTGCACTCACTCTTGTTATTGTTATTTAACCTTTTGTATTTTCCTTGTATTATTTTGTGGCCTCCTCACCTGAGGACGCTACAAGAAAAGCTGCGCCACTCTGCTATATTTCAGAGTGAAGGCACCTTGTGAGTTTTGTTTGTTAATTGTCTTTGAAATTGTTTCATGAATCACTCCCGCCATGGACACCACCACCTCTGGAGGCGTAATCAGCACAAGAACTGATGTATACCGGCTCAGTAGCTCCGATCTTCGCCAGGAGCTCAAGAGAAGAGATATTCAATTCCCCCCCGACGCTCCTATGGCCGTGTTGCGGTCATTGCTGTCCGAGAACATTATTAGTAAGTCCAGCGATCCTTTTAATTTAGAACCTCGTGATGACGTTAGCCATCCTTCCCTTGAAGATAAGGAACAGGAAAAAATAGAAGCTGTAAGGATAGAGGGAGGTAGTGGGCTCCCGATCCCCCCTAGTGTTCCCACCGCTAGTTTAGTGTTATCTAATTCACTTGCCAAAACTCAAAGTATTGTAGCTAGCGAGCGTGTAAAACTATGGCCGATTTGCGATGGGTTATCGTCCTCTGATTTATTTAACTTTCTGTTAGAGGTGGACAGGATTTGGAAATTGAGACTTGTAGGAGATTTGGAGTTACTCACGCTATGCGTTGGCAAGACGTCAGGGTTTTTGGCGCATCTAATCACTGAATGCATCCAACTAGGTCTCCCCTGGGTTAGAGTGAAAAGTCGAATATTAGAGTCTCTAATATCTAAGAGAGAGAAGGATACTCTATGTAATCGAATGGTTCGGCGCTTCCAACTTCCACACGAACCCTTTAGATTATTTATTTTGGCCATTTCAGAGGCTATTGGGGTGTTAGATCTCAAAATGCCGGAGGAAGAGGTAGTTGAAATCATTCTGGAAAATGTGTCCCCCCTGACGAGAAGGCATTTTGTGTTTTTGAATAAGCCTTCTACCCTTTCTGAGCTTTACTCATTAGCTTCTTGTATTGAGGGTTCTCTGGTAGCCGAGAGGGAGTATTTGCACGAGTTCCCTACACAGGTGTCCCGTAACTTTAAACAGGAAAGGTCCCCCCCATTTTCAACTATAACCCGGCCTACTGAGGGAGCCAGTTCTAGTTCTGCTGTGAGGGAAGTAGGCGCGATAAGGGCAAGGAGACCTTTTGATATCACTCGCGTCCGATGTTACCGTTGCCGCCAATTAGGGCATCTTCAGAGGGATTGTAATGGGGGAAACGCGTAACGCGTGGTGTTAGCAAGGGGACCACCGCGCGTACGATTCCAAAACATTCTAGCCCCCTTCCCCCCATCATTAAGTTTTCTATCAGATCGGTGTCGGGCTCTGCCTTACTTGATACCGGCTCATGTGGTTCATTTATTAGTAATAATTTTGTGGATATCTTAAAGAAAAATGGGAAGATATCGGTGGAAAAAACTGGTATTAGGACCTTTGTTTTGGGTAATGGTAATCTCTTAAGAGTTAGCGAGAGAGTAGTCTTGTCCATAAAAATTATGGGGTTTTCGTGGAAGAGAAGCTTGTTTTGTGTTCCATTGCTTCCCTTTGACATTATTTTGGGGAACGACTTCCTGTGGGGAACTGGGGCCGTTATTAGTCTGGCGAGAAGGGATTTAAGTTTTGAGTTCTCACCCAGAGTTAGAATCCCCTTTTGTAAAGATTGTATTGTTCCTAGCTTATGTTCGTTTGGAATTGGGGAAGAAGCCATTAGGGAGCTGATTTCTAAATTTTCTGACGTCATTACTAGCAGGTGGGGTAGGTGTGAGGTCCTACCGTACGAAATTGTAATGACTGACAATATCCCCATAAGATCTGGTCCTTACTCGTGCGCTCCTCCCAAGATGAAAATCTTCCGGAAATTGATTGATGACTTGGAATCAAAAGGGGTAATACGCCCCTCTAACTCACCATTTGCTAGTCCCGCGTTCATCATACCCAAAAAAGGGGAGGGATATAGGTTAATTGTAGATTACAGGAAGGTCAATAAGAAAATCCTGTTCGACCCATACCCGATGCCGAGCATTGAGTCGGCATTCCAGCATCTCGGTAGAGCTAGAATATTTAGTCTGATTGACCTCAATGCGAGTTTTTTACAATGTGCCTTGACAGAATCGTCAAAAAAGTTTACCGCCTTTGTCACTCCCTGGAGACAATACGAATTTAATTGTGTTCCCCTTGGGTGTAGCATTGGGGGACAAGCCTTAAGTCGCGTATTAGATCTTGTTTTTTCTGACATTAAATTTGAGTATGTATTTAACTACTTGGATGACATATGTGTGTACAGCAATACTTTAGAGGAACATTTGGTGCATTTGGAGGAAGTTTTGACTAGGCTGCGGCGAGTAGGACTAACCGTGAATCCCGACAAGGTTACTTGGGCTAAACCCTCCATCAAATACCTGGGGTACGTCATTTCAGAGGGGAATCTTCTTATTGATCCCGAAAGGATCAGTCCCATTATTAATTTTGCTCCCCCCTCTAATCTTAAGGGAGTAATGCGTTTTGTGGGCATGTGCGCCTATTACGCCAGGTTTGTCCCGTCCTTCTCGGAGATTACTGCCCCCCTTAATGCCTTAAAAAGAAAGGAGTGGCCTTTAGTTGGGGTGAAGAGCAGGCACGAGCTTTTAACCTGTTAAAGGAGAAGCTAATCTCTCCGGAGGTTTTGAGAATGCCGGATTTTTCTCTCCCCTTCCTCCTCCACGTAGACGCGTCTTCTGTGGCGCTTGGGGCTGTATTGTCTCAGAGGTCATCGGAGGGAGTCCGACCGGTAGCTTTTGCTAGTCGAACTCTCACCGATGCTGAGAGGCGATATAGCACCTATGAAAAGGAATGCCTTGCCTGCGTCACGGGCATTGAGCGTTTCGCTGACTACCTCGAACAGAGGGAGTTTGAGCTGTACACGGATAACCAGGCCCTGGCGTGGATGCTGAACCACCCCAAGCAACTAGGGAAAGTGGGGAGATGGGTGTGGAGGTTATCTAGGTTCAAGTTCTCCACTCATCATGTATCCGGTAAACATAACGTAGTAGCTGATGCCTTATCCCGCATGGCCGAGGAAAAGTGTCCCATTGGTTCTCTCGAGGTGGCTCCCGCCTCCTGCGTCATTAGATCCATTCCTGAATCCTTTGTGGCAATCGGGGATCACCAAAATAGTGATCCGTGGTGTATTGATATCATGAGTAAATTATCTAGAGGAGAAAAGGTAGGGTCATATTCTGTATTTAATGGGCTATTAGTTGTGACTAATTCGAAAGGGAAGAATAGGAAAGTGGTTGTACCGGGTGCGGTCAGACCAATGCTACTTAGATATTTTCATGATTCTGCCTTTGGTGGTCATCTTGGAGTTTTAAAAACCGTACGGAAAATTTCTAATGAGTTCTTTTGGCCAGGTTTATACAACGATGTAAAAGCGTGGGTTGGCAAGTGTGAGAGCTGTCAGAAAGCTAAACCAACCCAAAATTCCAGAGTTGGGTTTCATTCGGCCGGTGTTGCCCAACGTCCCTGGGATAAAGTCTTCATCGATTATATTGGGCCAATCACCCGTTCTACTCTTGGCAATTCATGTATTCTTATATTAGTTGACGCCTTTTCCAAGTTTGTAGTGCTCATTCCCTTGCGCAATATGAAGGCGACCACTACCGTTAACGCCCTCTGCAGACGAGTTTGGAATCTTTTTGGGGCACCTCGTGTCGTGGTTAGTGACAATGGGCCTTGTTTCCGTTCTCTTGGTTTTAAGAATATGTGCTTTAACTGGGGGATTAAGCACGTGACTACCAGCCCCTACCACCCGGGACCCAATCAGGTGGAAAGATTTAACCGCAATTTGGTAATAGCGCTTACTATTTATCACTGTGAGGCACAGCATAAGTGGGATCAGGATTTAGACTTCTTAAATTTAGCATTTAATTCTGCCTTCCATGAGTCCATAGGCTGTTCGCCAGCCTCTATCCTTCTTGGTCGGGAATTAAACCACCCCCTCTTAGCGATTTGGAACGTTGATTCGCTGTTAGAGAATTCCGATGATTCCTCCCATAAGGAGAGATGTCGGCGTGCCCTGGATCATCTAAAAAGGGCTCAAAAAAGGGTGGCTAACGCCTATAATAAGGGTAGACTCCCCGTCCCTTATATTGTAGGGGATTGTGTGTTATGTAAGGAATTCCCCTTGAGCTCCTCGGCAGATAGAAGATCGGCGAAGCTGTGCCAGAGTGGAGTGGCCCATGGACCATTGATAAGTTTTTAACCCCCGTGACCGTCTATCTTAAGAGTGTGAAAGATGCGTCTATTTGTAGACGAGCTCATGTCAGTCATTTAAAGAAAGCCTGAGCCCAATTGTCCCTAGTGACATGGTGTGGTATAAATATTTTAAAAAAAAAAAAAAATTATTTTGTAAATGTTTTGAATGTTAGTCTTTTGTGTCGACGATATCTTGATTTAGATTTGCAATACCTAATTCCCTGGGCCCAGGGCAAAGAACTTGAAAAGGTATTAAGAGGAATATTGGTGAAATGTGCCGGACACGTGTATGCTTGATCAAGAAGTATCTACGTGAAAGTGACGAGTGCGCGCCTAATGAACCAGTGCGCCATGTGACCATAGACTGGCTGCGGCATATGATGGCTAGTTTGTTAAAAACTTTTATATATATATTTTTTTTGACGTTGGATATAGGTCCTATTAGTTAGGAGTGTAAATTTTTTTGGTCAGTTTACTGCTTATGTTTTTTGTTTGTTGTACAGCCCAGAGGAGTCCTGTCATCTCCTTCTTCTCCCTCCCCTTCCCTTGTCTTGGTGCGCATGCCTCGTGGGTAGATCCTGAAGAGGCGAGCGTGGTGTGGGAAAGACTATGGTGACGGCTCTCGAGTCAACGGTCGGCAGGAACAGTTTGGAGCTCCCACTGCTATTGTGTGCAGTAGAACGTCCCGGCGTAAAGAGCGGTGCCGAATCCCAGCGGCAGCCCAGGGCGGATCAACCCATCCGATCTACAAGGACTCGAAAAACAAAAAAAAATGATCTGATGCCAAGGATGAGAAAGATCATATACGATGGGGAAATCCTGGAGAACAACTTCCCGAGTACACCGTTGCTGCCCCATGGGATGTTCCAAAGGTCGAGTAGAAGAATGTGACAACCTTCTCCCCCTCCCTGTCAACCCTGAAAGGGGGGGAGATTTGTAGCATCGGATGGTCAATAAAATACACAACTGCTATATCGATGGTTGAACCTTACCCCATTTGTCCGTGATTGGAGGCGACGTGGAAGAGCGACCTAACTTCTGCTATGCACACCTTCCTTCACCCGAGAGAAAAAGTATACTGACGGAGCGAATTGAACGGCGATTTAGCGAACCACCACATGTGGGCTGGACATGCGCAGTTATAGTTATTCTCTTCTAGATTGCGCCAGAAAAGAACCACCGGTCTCCCGAGGCACGAAGAAATGCGCATAACATTGTTCCTTGATATTCCTTTAGAATCTTTCCCCTCTTGCTTACCCTTCATGCCCCTCCTCTTTTGTTGTATCTGTATATATATTTGTGTCTGTCCCAATGTTCGACACAATTGGGACAGAGCTGGTTTAGGACTAGTACAAGCTTCGGCTTTCTGCTTTTGAAAATGTAAGAACCCAAATTCTATCTCGGCTAATTTAACATCTTTTTTTATTATATTTTTTATTATTTCAAAATTCCTTTTTGGCTTAATTTTTTTGTTATCTTAAAAAATTAAATTTAAATAGAAGTCTGGCAATTAACTTGTAATGGCGTCTTGTCACGGTTGAGGTGTAATGATTTATTTGTATTAATTACGGTGGAACTCTAAATTAATTATTGCTTCATATTGTGGTATTGGACTTATAAGCCTATGTTGTCTTTTTACAACACGCCAGGGCGAAATGGGCGTAGTCACGATTTATAACTAATACAAATTGTTATGTTAGGGGAACTATTGACATTTACTGTTATGTTTATATTAAATAGTCTAGTTGATATAATACTTAGATTTCTTGGGGTTATTTCGCAACCTATTAATGTTTTCATCTTGAGAAATATTTACCTTTTAGACTTGAGAGTCAATGTTGTCGCAATACAACACGCCAGCGCTGATTGAACCAAATCAGGATTGATAGGGTAAATAATTATTAGACCGATTGTATTGTCCATATTTACTATTATTCTATTATATATATATATATAACCGTACATTCTTTGTTTACTTGTAAAGAAAATATTACTCTAATTGTAACTTTATTGTTGGCAGAATATCATTTCTGCCCAGACCCGTTATAGCGGGCTAATTTTCAATGTTAAAGTCCAAAGCACTTGTACATAATGTACATATAATTGTTATAACAACAATAATTAGTACTTATTTGAATTGTTAAACTTCGGATTGTCCTATCCAAAATAAATATTGGTTCAACATGACTAATTCTTTTATTTTTAACTACTATATACCATCACATGTCCTAGGTTTTTTTGGTTGTTTAATGTAATGTATCTAATATTTTTCAGTGGTTAGGAAGGGTGACGCATTTTAAGGCTCTCTAGTGATAGACGACTCCCATATATTTTGATACTCTCAGTAACAGGTGGGAGTGGCGGGATTAGACGCGTAATGTTTCTCTATGGAACATTTCTAGTCTTGAACTCATGTGCACTCACTCTTGTTATTGTTATTTAACCTTTTGTATTTTCCTTGTATTATTTTGTGGCCTCCTCACCTGAGGACGCTACAAGCATAGTTAAAACTTTGTATTTAATAAACTGTGTTCACAGTTTATACGACATATTAATCATTATTATTCCTAAAAATAGTCATATAACAATTTTTATTTTGGTTAAAGGATAAGCTGGTATGTAAATAAAGCTATGAATTGTATGGTTTGATAAAAATTAAGATCAAAGCTGGTTTCAAAGGTGAATTTAAAAACCAATCAATCAATCATGATCATTTATATTCTTTTAGAACTTTCCGAACCCAACTTAATCCCAATCTGACTTTATAGTGGAATTGTCCTTACTTCTTTATAGGTTTACCTATAGTTGAAAGAAAAAATTCTAAAGTTGGCTTACCTGTGCGTATGAATATATACATAAATATGTTAACAAAATGAATAACTAATAAAAAGGTAACATTAAAAAAACACTTGTGATTAGAAAGAATTTAAGAAGCTTAAGAAGAACGTAACCACTGCCTCATAAAATTCCCAATGTAAATGTTAGTATTATTTATGTTAAACGTTTACGGGTGGTGAGATACTCACTAAATGTAATGTGTCGAATCAATCTCGTAGTATTGCTATTCCCGGTTTTACTTTGGCTTTTATTTGTAAGTTTATCAATATATAATTATTATATATTATAAGAACATGTTTAACTAGTATTGTATAAGTAGGATCATTATAATTAAATATAGCATACACGTAGGAAATGTTTATCTATTGTTATTATTACCATATTTAAAACGAGTTTAATGATTTTAGCTGTCTCGTTATATTACTTATCATATGATTATTTATTTAAACCAGCCCCGTGGTGTAGTGGTCAGTGCGCCTGGCTACGAGGCTAGGGCTCCCGAGTTCAATTCCCAACTTGTTTCTTGGGAATTTTTTTCAGAAAGTAGAATTATTCCAAAGGTCATCAGTGTTTTTTAGTTAGGCCAAAGTTAGGTTGTGTTTCCACTGGTTCCACACCCTGACACTCATTATAATCATCATCTCATCTCATCTCATCGGGACATGGAAAGGATGCATACTAAGATTAGTATATTAGGGCATCCTATGGGCAACATTACATTAGTACTGGCTTATCTTTCCACTGCTAGGGTACGATTCTTGTAGCCCAGACGCGCAATAATAATAATAAATAATAATAATAATAATAATGATAATAATAATCAGATTAACATGTTTTCCTTTTAGCACTTGTTGAAATATCTTTGTGGCCTGGTCATAATACATAAACATTTAATGCCTAGTACTTATTTTTAAAGGTTTTAAAAAATTCAATATAGATTCTAGATACTACCCGCAGCTTCGTTCACGTTAATGTCATTTTTTAAAGCATGTCCATTAAAACAACAACGATTTCTAATCCCAAATTTTTTTTTTTTTAATTTCCCGTACATAGAATAAATCACGCAACGTATTAGGTAGAGATTACCATGATGAAAACTTTGGAGTTGGTAAAATATGAATCTTCAGAATCAAAAAATTCAATGTAGTGTAATTATTTCTGTTTGAAGATTAGATACACAGAATATTTGTATTGATTTATGGAAATATTTTTTTAATAAGGAAAGGCCTCCTTGTAATGGTAGTTAGTGGTTTTACAATCGGGAGCGAGTAGTTACATGTTGATGCTAGAACTGTCACGGATACACACCACGTACTGCAGTTGTCTACAGGAAAAATATTTGCAGTGGAGACCAATGCCTCTTTCACTTTCAGGTTTGTACTTGCGATGTTTTGACCGCCATCACATAGCAAACCTTGGTAGGAAATTGCATGTATTTAAGAGCGTTCATCATAGCAGGCTCAACTCAGCTCCCGGCTCGCGCAAGGAAAAAAAGGGAAAAGAAAAGACCAAGAAATTCTAGAAAGGTGTGCAGTGCTTTCGTATTTGAATGATTATTCGACATTTTCCGCGGTGACGATGGGGAAAAAGCGACAAAGTTTCTTGTTATCAACCATAGTATGCATCTATTGTGACAGTATGAAGATTTATGCACAATGCTTAGCTGTGAAGCCATTCTAAAATGGTCTAAAATGGCCTTTTTAATGCAAAATTTTATCCAAATATTATTTAATATTTCAACAATGTTCATTGTCAGGAACTTCTAATAACAATTTATCTCCATTAATGTTTAATCAGAAATGATCCACGTGCAATAGTGTGTGTGTAAACTTACGATTTCTAGCCAACTGTATCACAGAGTTGATGGTCAGAGTTGATGCACGCTCTTAAATTAGAAGGGAGGGTCTGATGGAATTATGAGTATTCTTGGTATCACGGCCCATTCTCCCTTTGTGCAACCCGCCCTGAGAGTCGCTTCTTTGATCATTTATTGCGGACTGTTTACCTATAAGCGGGTTCCATTACACAGTTTGGGAGGGTTCAAATTATGCAGCAAAATGACAGGTGAATGGATTAAGGGAACATAAAAAATTATACATGGTAGTGCCTATGGACATGTAGATGCGGTCTGGTGTTTGGAACTGGTCTAAAATACAGTCATTAATTCTACTAGTTGATTCATTTTTGTGGTTAGAAAAACTTGCTCCTGGAACTACGCAATAAGCTTATCTTCGTGCTCTGCAAATACGCCATTGCCATGTTTCAGTAATATATGGACAAACAAATTTAGTTTTGGTCTTCGTACAGGGCGGATGCACATGTTGGGTGACATGGAAAGTTTCGCAACGTTTGGTTGTATGTACGATCTTTTCAGTCAGGCGTGGACATCGCCAACTCTAGTGACTATTGGAATGACCGGTAGAGTTTGTCATAAGACTCTTGAGAACAATATGGTGGTGCCACCTATGAGCACATTGTTGCTTCTGAGATCTATCAGAGCTATATCTAGATCTTTAACTGAGGTCTTATACCATATTGTAGTCTCATTCCAGAATTTAAGATATATATATATCTTAAATTCTGATATATATATATCTTAAATTCTGGAATATATATATATATATATATCTATATATATATCTTAAATTCTGGAATGAGAGTACAATATAGTATAAGACCTCAGTTAAAGATCTAGATATAGCTCTGAATATATATCTTAAATTCTGGAATAATATATATATATATCTATAAATATCTTAAATTCTGGAATGAGAGTACAATATAGTATAAGACCTCAGTTAAAGATCTAGATATAGCTCTGATATATATATCTTAAATTCTGGAATATATATATATATATATCTATATATATATCTTAAATTCTGGAATGAGAGTACAATATATATAAGACCTCAGTTAAAGATCTAGATATAGCTCTGATATATATATCTTAAATTCTGGAATATATATATATATCTATATATATATCTTAAATTCTGGAATGAGAGTACAATATATATAAGACCTCAGTTAAAGATCTAGATATAGCTCTGATATATATATCTTAAATTCTGGAATGAGAGTACAATATAGTAAAAGACCTCAGTTAAAGATCTAGATATAGCTCTGATAGACAGTACCTCAGGTAATAATTTTAGAATACATCTAGGTTATATATATATACATATATAACAGTACAGTACCTCAGGTAATAATTTTAGAATACATCTAGGTATATATATATACATATATAACAGTACAGTACCTAAGGTAATAATTTTAGAATACATCTAGGTATATATATATACATATATAACTAGATGTATTCTAAAATTATTACCTGAGGTACTGTTTAAGTATCTTGAAAATTGACACCATATAAAAGTAAGTATATTATATGTAACAATACAAATGAATGGACTAAATAAGTAAATATAATTGAGTCAATAAAAAGAATGTCAATTTTAAAAGATAAACACAATGTTTGTCGTCAAGATTCTAACCTTGATATCCCCGTCATCGGCAGTTTGGTCTACTGCAAGAGTAGCGCATTTGACGATGTGGCCACTGAAATGGGTTTTAGATATGTTGCACACGGAAATATGGTCACTAGAAAAATACAAAGTTAATTTAAATGTCGCCTACACTGTTCTACCCCCTTCTAACAAAGTTAAGGGTCTCTGTAGAATATGTACAAATTGTCGGCTAAAAGAAGACCAAGATCCTTCACGGTCTTTTCCAAAAGATACCTTACAATTTGGTTGAGTCCACTCTAACCTGCAATGAAATATCTTTATTGAAGTCCAAATTGTCTACGGATACATCTGTTATTTTTCTTTGTCCAATATCTTCCGACGTGCTTTCCTTGTAGGCGAACCAGTGTGCTAAAGGATCTCTCCATATTATGGAGAGCAAATTTTTGAGTGAGGGAGAATAGCTACACAAAGCAACGTTTGCTAAAATACCGCTCCAGTGTGAGTCATCCTATAGTCCCAGTGCTTTGACAACTAATTTGTAGGATGCGTGAGCTACGCCGTTCACTTATATAATTTTCTCAAATGAAGTTGGATCTTTGACGACAAACTCTTGTTATTAGCGTTTACGGTATATATCCGGTTGAGGGAATCATTCTATATTACTGCGGGTGCCTAAACAGAAACATCTTGCTTCGGCACTGGAATTTCTTAATTTTTCAAATTTACATGATTCAACTTCACTGTAAGTAAACGTCTTCCCAAAGGGATACTCAGCGCACAGTTTGAAGAATGTTTTTGATGGCGTGTCGAATTGATTGTTAGTGACGTAGGTGTAATATATACACATGGTCAATTTTCATGATAGACATTTAAATGCATAACACCCTGAATAATCTCAACTGAAATTGTTCCACTTCCTTAGTCAAGTTATTACGAAACGTCCCCTGAGTTACTGCCCTTGTTGATTTACTTAAATACATACTTAATGGATTTTAAGAAATTCCGTAACTACACATTCAAGTGGGAATCAAAAACTTCAACAGAGCCAATTTTTGGGGGACCACCCAACGATTATCTATCTTCAACGCTCAATAAAATAATGGGTCGTAGTCAAGAGCCATCCATCATCGAGATGCCGTCTACGATATTTGGGATCTCGGTTATATCCGTCGAATTAGTTCTTTGAAAGCTCTTTGGATAATATTTGCCTCATGCAGGGAGACGATCGATTTAAAAGAAACTATAGGCCGTGTACCATCGTATGTTTAATTACATTGACATGCGTGATATGAGTGGGTCGATGTTTGAATCCGGAATCTCTGAACTTATCAACGAATCTATGTCATCGAGTCCGATTTTTTCCCTGAAGTCATAAGAGTAGATGCATTTGTGGAATCCCTCACTTTTGTCACTCCACTGTGTATACAAAGCACTTCATAAGACCGAAAACAATGTCTATGTTTATCAAGTTCATCCAGTTTATCAAATGTTGAATCATTTTCAAATGAAATACTTTATTTATTATGTGTTTGTTAAATTCAGTAAATAAACATACGCTAACGTATTGACTTAATTGAGAAATTTGAATAGTATCTTCTACAGTTCTAAAATTTCTATTTGAATTAGGATTATTTGGATTTCAAGTTGAAATATATAATAGAATTTATCTGAATTTTAATTAGATATTTTTACTTGCTGACCTTCAAATCGATAAAATATGCACTAGATTTAAGACCTGCATAGATAATTATCCTAGAAAAAAAACTGTATCGCATTCAGTGAAGCTGTTCCAGAGATCTTAGGCAAATCGCATAAAACATACAAACCAACACTTTGTTTTATAAGTGGAAGAGAAGTTTGATGCTATCATAAATATAATATTTTAACATTTCGATAATAATTACATAGTTGATATTATTTTATCTAAACTATTAATACATGATTTAATATGTTATTATACCATGTATTACTATTTTATATCAAATAGTTTTTAGTAAAGTCACTCTCATAAAATAACATATACAGTAATTATATAAAACATTTATCATATAATATATATTGTAAAATATTTCATATTTTAAATTGGTACATTTGAAGAAAGGTAAATTATTTTGTGAATATATTTCCAATGCAGTCTTAAATAATAAAACGTATATATATTTTTATAATTTATATATATTATATATATTTAAATATTTTTAAAGTACACTGCAAAAAAGCTTAACTCTAATCTGAAAACTGAGCGTAAATAAAAAAATGTAAACATTTAGTGTATTTTCATCCTCTCTCAGCGTAAATTCTAGTGTCTTACCTACAAATTATTATTCATTGGTTGGATTTGGAAATTTTATTGAATGTTGTGGATGAACCAAACGGTAAGTAATTCACATCGAATCTAGAGGTCAATGTTTGTTGCCTGGCTTGTAAAGGGAAACAGGGTGGGTAAATAATTACACTTTGTGCTAAGTATTAGTAGCGTAGCCATTTATAGTGTTCAGTATTGACCCAATCAACCAGAAAATACAATCCCCTTTGGCTGGCTAATCAAAGTAACACCATCACATATATGTTGAATTCAGTTACAAAGTTTCTGATAGGCTGAAATCGTATGTTTGAGAAATGTGTTTGCACGTAGATTTGAAACTTGAAATCTAAGTTCAACGTGCCCACTACTTTTCAAACTCGGCTGTCCAAAAACATGACAACATTTTAGAAACATTACTTTCTATAAATACAAGAATGTTTCTAGTTTAGATCAAGTAATCTCGAGTAAATTCATTCTCATAAAATGCTATAGAATTATATACTATACATTTATCACATGATATATATTTTTAATTATGCTATATTTTAAATTGGTACGTTTGAAGAAAGATCAATCATTTTGTGAATATATTACCAATACAGACTTAAATACCCAAACGTAATATATTATATATTTATATATGAATATATCTCAAAACGTCAGATCCATTAATATTTAGTCACTAAGATCATTTCATTAAACTATTTAAGCATATGAATACAATTAAATTAGAAATATAAATGTTAAAGAGATTAAACGAAAAAAACATAAACAATAAGCAAATTATTAAAAAATAATAATCTTGAGTTATATTGATGAAGTCTCTCTCGTTCATACAGGGAAAGGCAGAGTAAATAATAGGTCATTGCACCTTGCATAAAGATTAAAGATATATGTTAGAAATAACTGTGATATATTTTTTAATCTTCTAAAACGTGCGTTTTTTTAACCCTAATATACTTTGAGAACATGGAGGAATTATAATAAAATAAATAGTATGACACAATAATGCTAGAGTATTCATAGAGTATTATAATTTGGAAAACTAAACATAAATTGTTTTTAAGTAAACAAACATTGTTTCATTGATCATAATAAACACTCAACATATAAATTTTAGCCAAATTGTTAGAGCCATTTTAACAATAATTAAATTTAAAAATCTATCACCAAATAAAAAATCTATCACCAAATAAAAAATCTCTCACCAGTAAATTACTACTCTAAAATAATTTGTATTTGAAAAATTAAAAATATAAATTTATATAATCATCAAATACCATTTTGAAATAAATCGTAAAAGCTAGAGAAATTTCAGATTTTCTAAAACGCGTTAAACTTACCATTTAAAAAAATCCCGGTAACCAATTTTAGACACAATAATTAAAGCTTTTTTAATATGCAGCGTCGCTCCTTATTGGCAGTATTGTTGTAAAATGTATAATTTTTCAAAATCAATCAACAGTAAACCAGCCTTAATTTGTAGGTCAAAATGAATATCAATAAAATGTAGGTATTATAAACAATTAAATAATCAAATTTGAAAGAAACCCACTAAACTGTTCCAGCTTAGGCCCCGCTACAGGCAGATCTAAATATAAACAGACAAACAAGGAGGTAGATAAAGGTGCCACTTTTTTAGTTCGGGTCCACATAAAGTGTAAATATTCATCATAGTCTCGTGTGAAAATTTTCACGTTAGCAACATTTTCTACGTATAAGAATGTAAAATTTAAGATCGCCCGGAGGGTGAAGCCATTATTTAAAATGTTTACTTATTAAATATCTTTATATCATAGAATTAAATAAAACATTCTGAAAATATTGAAACCTCTTCAGTTTTTGTGTAGTTTGATACGTCACTCTCGCTATACAGTGTGTTCCCGGGTTAGACGGATAAACTTTGGGAAGTGGTGATGGATCAAAAAACTAACTCAAAATATATTTTGGTGACTTGCTAGTTTTCGCTTCCTTTTAGCGCAAACAGCAAAAATCTAAATAAAAACAAAATATTTAGGTATTAAACAGAATAGTTTATTTATTTTGTGCAAATTGACGGCCTCCAGCCCGGAGACAAGAGTTGCACCTATCAATGACAGAACGAGTGGCTGACCGACATTGTTCCACTGTTGTTTCTTCGAACGCTAGCGTCATCCTTTGTCGTAATGATTGAAAATCATTAACAGGCACTTCATACACCTTTTGATTGGCCTTGAAACAGGCAAACACAGAGGCCAAGCCATAGGTCCAGCACGACCGATTTATCTTCCAAGAAAATTAATATTAAGCCATTGCCGAGGACCTCTGCAGAAAAATGTGTTTTTATTTAGTTTTTTGCTGTTTGCGCGAAAAGGAAGCGAAAACAAGAAAATCTCCAAAATACATTTTGAGTTAGTTTTTTTTATCCCCTACCACTTCCCAATGTTTAACCGCTTAGCCGGGAACAGCTTGTATATTGGACAGATGATGACTGGGAGTTTAGTTGGGTTTTTTTTAAAACCAGGTCTGGTGTACTGAATCTTGTTTCTAGATCGTTTCCCACCATCTCCACCTAAATGTGGGTATTTTTTTCCTTCAAATTCAACCTTTCCCATCCATGGACCATTAGTGTAACTATGAGGATAGTCAGACGAGTATAAAGAAATGGCGCACAAACTACTTTCACGACTGTCTTATTTTTAGTCATTTCCTTTATTTAGCTATTTATTTATCTACTAGTTGAAGTACCTGAAGTTTCTCAGGAGAAATGTTTTTAGTATAAGTTGGTAGTGTAAGTAACGTGAAAAAAGGGTGGTGTTTTTAAGCGACTATAGTAAAAAAAAAGGTTGGATAAAATAAATAAAATATTGCTTCAATAGAAACATAAACTTTAATTTTATTCAAATGGTGATATCAAACAGTTGTTGAACATATGTCATGAGCATAGCGGCATAATATGATAGATTTTTTAAATGAAGAGAAAAGGTTATCAATAAATTCTTGTGGTCGCCTTTGACAGATATTCAAGAAAGCATGAGATCAACATGTGAAAAGAAAAATCAATGTCCATTTCTCGCGTCCCCTACACTCAAGCGTTCATCATAACAGGCCCAACTCAGCTTCCGGCTCGCATCTGCGTTTGTGTGTGTGCGCGCGCGCGCGAGGTATGGGAGTAAAAGGGAAAAGAAAAGACCTATACAATATGCCAAAAATGTGTGCAGTGCATTCGTATTTGAGTGATTACTCGAAATTTTCCGCGGCGACGATGGGGGACAAAGCGATAAAGTTTCTTGTTGATAACTATAATATGACAGAATGAAGATTTTTGCACAGTGCTTGTCTGTGAAGCCATTCTAAAATGGTAAAAACTGGCTTTTCAAAGAAGTTTTTATACAAATATAATTTAATATTTTAACAATGTTCATTAATAGGAACTTTGACTCTTTATCCCCATTAATGTTTAATCAGAAATGATCTACGTTTAATGGTTTTTGAGTAAACCTACGATTTCTAGCCGACTGTGTCACAGAGTTGATTTGCATGTGAGCGTGCGCTCTTAATGATTGTACTGTGAAAAGTAACTTTAAATTTACCTAATACCTTTGAGCCCTGTGTTGCCCATGGACTTATTGCTTCCGGCCCGGTTTTTAATTAATCTAAAAATCTAATCAGAATTTTTAAACTATGGCTTTGAGCTGATCCACACAGGTTTCTAATCTTTTTTTTTTTTAGTTTCAAACTTTTGCCAGCGGTTGATATCGTCAATACTCATGTCAGACCAACACACACTTCATTTTATTAATATAGAAGTTTGACACACGTACATATCAAGTGCATTTAAGTTTATTTTCTTATTTTATTTAAGGTATTTAACGTGCACTTTCTGAACCGACTGATTATATCAGAACACAAATATTTCTATGAGTAAGAGCGAAAGGGATTTTCACATACATTTCAGAGTTATTTTACATGTCACAATCAACATGGAACCGACGGAAGCTCTGCTAAGGATTTCTTATCGGTTGAAAAAAAAAAAAGCGGCCGACGAACCCGGCTGGGTGGGTGTAAAAATTTGGTCACGGTTCTTAAAATTTGTGAAGCGTTGCCTTAAACCAGTGGCGTGCGACCCAGAGGTTGCAACCAGATTTTGGGGTCCCGAGTTATTAAGAGTTTACTAAATTTTTTATCTATTTAAAAAGAGAATGGGTAAAATCCCTTTTAGGTAAAATGCAGCCTATGTAATCCCGCAAGCAAATGTTATGTGTAATAAATGACTTTGGTTATAGATATTTGACAACCTTAGAAACACTTATCTATCGCGTGCGTACAACCTGAACAGGTAGTAAGACATGGTTATGGAATCGGATTTAAGTTTTTTAAATAAAATAACACTTCATTGGAGTCACACCCATAAAAAGATTGCGCACCTCTGCCTTAAAATATTCGACGAGCTAAGCGGTGTTTATGAGTATTAAAACAAAAGCAAATGTTCAAAAATATTTCATTTCCGTCCTTTATAATACACAAATAAGTTTACAAATCTATATATTGTACTAAAAGTTATATTTGACATTTTTATTACATTCTCATATACAGAATGTTTGTAAACTCATAGGCCAAACTGCACAAAAGCCTGTATGAACCAAAAGTAATACAAAATCCATATACACTTATATCTGGAAAATTATGCTAAAACCATTAAATGGTGTTCAAAGTTTCAGCGAATAGCGCCGGGAGGGCAAAGTTGTCAAGCTTGCGTGTACAACAGGTTGCATAGGAGTTAAGCACGCGTCACTGCATATGTAATAATGGCAAGCACTTGCTGTGTGATGTATGACCGTTATTGATGACACTCAGAACGTATTCGCATTTCTATATGGACTGGTGCGTTGTTTACTATTTTACTGTGGTATTTTCTGCTGCCGTGCTCCAACATGCCAAGGTGTGTAGTGCCACGCGACTAACTCCTACGCAACCTGTTGCATCCGCATGCTTGAATAACTTTGTTCTCCCGGTGCTGTAAGCCGAAACTTTGAACACAATTTAATGATATTAGCATAGTTTTCTGGATGTAAGTGTGTAAGGATTTTGTACTACTTTTGGTCCAAACAAACTATATATGCAGTTTGGGCTATGAGTTTCTAAACAGCCTGTATACGAAGTATTTTATAGTAACACACCATAATTAGGCCTAAGCTAAGATTCAACCACCGACTCTAGCTGAAAACTTATGAGATATTATGTCTACATGTTGAATATTATTTAAATGGATAACGGCTACTTTTATTAGAAGTCGTACGAACGATTATATTATGCTTTAAGAATAATTAAACAAGGATCATGATCAAGTTAAGTTAAAGTAACGTGAAAATTATAGATATAACCCTAAATAATGGCCCGAGTAGTTATATCAGGATCATGATCCACTAAACATTATTTAGAGGTTTACATGATGGGAAGAAATAGTCCGGGGTCAGGATTCACTTAACGTGAAGGTAACGTAGAGTAAAAACGTGAACAAGATACAGCCTAGGTATAAGGATTTTATGGATTTATTCACAGAAATGGAAAGTATGCAAGCAATTAAGGATTATTAGCAATTCACTCTCAGTTCGCTAATAAAGCTTATTGAAGTTACAGAATACATATTTTTTTAGAAGAGAATACGATGCTTTTGTGTTTGTGAACCATACCGCAGAATCCGTCTTCACAATATCCTTTTACTACCCGTTTGGGTTATACGCCCATGTACTGATTACTCTAATGTGTTAGGGATGAGTAAGGTTGAATTTATAGGAAGTGTACCCGCAATAGCGTGGAGGAAGAGCGGAAAACCGTTTATGAAAAACCCTCCCACAGTACACCAGACCGGTATCGAACAGCGATCTCCCCGTCATCTGTAGTCCAATCTCTTGCGAGAGTGACGCCTTAGACCATGGGACCATCAAGGTGGGTTACAAACTATTAACTAATCATTTAGGTATTACTAAAAGTGTTCTGGATGCTAATAAATATATTGGCTAGCAGGAAGACGTGATACGATTCACGTAACGTAACGTAATGTGAAAGTTCCCTCCCTGGATATATTTTACGTAGGTCAATGTTAGCCTCCTTCAGGCATGTGAGG
Source organism: Timema podura (assembly GCA_033556935.1). Taxonomy (NCBI): domain Eukaryota; kingdom Metazoa; phylum Arthropoda; class Insecta; order Phasmatodea; family Timematidae; genus Timema; species Timema podura. The sequence goes on from JAVRXN010000012.1 coordinate 33,146,500, forward strand.
ATGTTTTGTGTATTTTAAGACTGCCAACTTTTCTTAATTGGTTTTATATTTTGTGTCCTATCACTTGTTTTTATTCTCTTTAAAATAAATTAAAGAGCGATCTCTTACTGTTAAAAATCAAGAAAGGCGAATTACATTTATTTGATCCTAGATTTATTATTTCATTTTAAAACCTTATTTATGATCATTTATAGATTTAATTTTTCAAGAAATATTTGGAATTAAAATGATCGCATTTTTTTTTCAATAGTTTCTTGTATATAGGATATCCCTCCCTATAATAATTTAGTCAAGATAATTTTACAATAGATATTTTATTATCTGTTTAAATTAACAAAAAAAGTATCTGTACAGATTCTTAGATATAGATATTTTTAAGAATTACTAGCCAGTGCTATTATTATGCTTATTAGTGGGAATTACTCCATCTAGATATCATATTCTGAAAATTGAAAAATGACACCGGGTCCCGGGTTCGATTCCCGTGTCCAGGTGTCATTTTTCAATTTTCAGAATATGATATATAGATATTTTGGTTGTGATCACCCCTGAAAAAAAAACCAGTTGTACTCGTATATTTGCTATGTACAGCATACGTATATAGCTACACATAGGTATTTATGTGTGTACTGTATGTCTACCAAACTAATTGTTTAACTTGGGTTATCTCATCATATTTGATGTTTTATATGTAGGAATTAATCATATATATATATTTAGCACCGCGTCTTACTACCCGAATTATGCTAATGGATTAGGAATTGGGAGGTTTGAATTTATAGGAAGTGAACCCGCATTTGCGTGGAGGGAGAGTGGAAAACCATTTAGGAAAAGCCACCCCCAGTTCACCCGAACGAGATTCGAACCTCGATCTCCCCGTCCTCGGTGGTCGAGCTCAACACGACCCGAGCGTTAGCCAACTACGCCACCGAGGCGGGTAATTAATTACATAAAACTTGGTAAGAAAGGTTAAATAAATGTATAGCATTTTAGTTGCCTAAAGTATAGATAAAACGATAATCTACAAACACAGGTAATGCATTTAAATAAACTTCTGATGCATACAACTTTTTATTATGTAATATATATAACAAACCTTCAATATTTTACATATACATATAAATCAATATAGCAAATTAACATTTCTCCACATTCAATAATTAAATGAAATTAATTTAATTTGAAACTCTGCTAATATAAGATAATTTGAATTGTATAATATATTTTTATTTTATACCCAAAACTGAATAATATCACAAAAATCAAAAAATTTATATCAGCTGCTTGGTCCACACGTTTAATATTCATGCAGACTTTATGGGCAGACATAGTTTGTTCTGAAACAAAATAATAAACTAATAATTAATTTGAAATATTTACACATTGATAGTTCATAATATGGAAAATAAAAATGGATTTGCAACTCATAGATGATGCATTCATACGAAAGTACGTGATTTGCTACAGTATAACAAATTTAATCGAATTCTTTAGTCCCATTGGTGAAAGGAGAATGTGATTTTCTCTAGGGATTATTGGTTTTGGACGGATGGAGTTAGTGTTTTATTTGGATATATTTTTGTCATTTATTCACTAATGGACATGGCCCGCTTTGATGGCCGCATGATCTAAGACGTTACTCTCGCAATAGAGTAGATTCCCGAGGACAGGGAGATTGTAATTCGATCCCGGTTGGGTATGCTGAGGATAGAGTTTTACTAATTGGTGCCCACGCTCTCCACGCAAATGTGGTACACTTCCTCTAAACTTAACCCTACTCATCCTTATACCACTAGCTTAATTAGTACATAAGCATATAACACGAATGGGTAACAAGACACGGTGCTCAAAAAATTAATGGACATGCATTCGCCATCGGATGTGTTTTAGTTTTGAACACACCGTATAAGAAATTTTGTTACAAAATTAAAAAATAAAATATAATTTAAAATAAAGTTCAATGGAGTTTGATAAATAATATGTATATTCATAAATTAAGTAATGTGATTTGCAGCTATCACTTTGAATAAATATATCAATATATAGATAAAATAATACTAATGGTAAAGTTAAATTTAATAAATGTTCAACAACAACAAAATCGAGTTTAAACTTTCTTTCTACTAAAATCTTACAATACACTCACCCGTCATCAAGGTACCAACTGTTCGCCAAACAAAATATAAACTACGGTGTCTGAGATTGAGAAATGTTTCTCGAGCTCCAATGTAAGAGGTATGAATATTTACTTACATTAAGCACTTCATTAGAGTTCCTGTTCTGGCACAATCCTTATCAGTCGGGTCTGCGGTAGCCACTGCGTTAGCTGAAACAAAATGGATCAATTAGTCAATCAATCATAAAAGACTGCTGTTTGTTTGAATGCTACAGACAAAGTGGTCGCCACACGATGGAGGTGTAGTAGGACACTACCACGCGATGGTAGGGATAGTTGCGGCCACCACAATGTTGTAGGTTTAGTGTGCTGCCACGCGATGGTAGGTATGTGTGTACACTATCTTAGGTACAGCATGATTTGCCGTACTATCATAAGGCACAACGTGATTGTTACATAATTTTTATTCATGGATATAAAAATACTATAGCTATTTTATATTCATACATATAAAAGACTGTTGCCTAGATGTTACATTTGATAAATATGATAATTGCCATTATTATTATTATTATAATAATAATAGATAATATATAAGATACATAGTAATTAATAATATAATAATAATATAATAATAATAATTAAATAATAACGTTATATTAATGTTGACGGAAAAAGTTGTTTTTATTTCTTATACATTCACCATTGAAACCATTACACTAAACTAAACAGAGTTTTTTTCACAAAAGTTACTTCAATATATTATTATAAATATAAAATCCATCACGCTAAGATAACTAAATAAGTTAGTTCTTATATTATTGAACTACAGGTTATATAAATAACGAGATTACTGAGATGTTTCTTACGAATGAACATTCAGAGCACCCTTTAGAAAATACAAACATATTTCTTTTTTAATATTGATAACATTCTTCTATATTATTATTTGTTTATTAGAAAAAACAAGAGTCTGTTAAAAATAATATTCACCTGTATCGAAGCATTTCTGCAAAGATTCCACAGAAAATTTGCAACTCATTTTTTCCGATTTGGTGCTGTAAAACGCTACAGCCTTGTCTACATAATCTTTGTCAAACCCGGCGTCATTTAGAAAGTGAATATCTCTGAAGATACAGTCGACATAGCACTGAAATCAAAATCAATTAACAATGTTTATCAACTTATTTAAAATATTAGCTTTTCAGAGTAAAAATCAAATTATGATACTATTAATTTAAAATCTGATTAGACTTGTTATCAAGTTAGAAAATAAGTTTTAAAACGCTAGCAATTGAAAAGCTAGCAACCACGCCATTTTGTTTGGAATATTTATGAATGTTTAGATATGAAATTTAATCAAAATCTTTGGAGCCGATTTTGGTAAAATCAACTTTTTCTCTTTTTGACCTTCAATAAACTACCCTTAATTTTAGGGTTAGATATCCAATTCCAAAAAACCCTTGGGGCAACCGTATGAAAACCCTAGATACCAAGTTTTAGCCCCATCGGTAAAATATTTTAGGCTCTAGTTGGAGATACAGACAGACAAACAGACGTAAATTCAAAAACCACTTTTTCGGATTCAGGGGTCATGAAACGTCGAGATTCATCAAAATCTCGATTTCGATCTTTTTAAAGTTCACAATAATTTCTCTACTTTAAATATAGCGAGAAAGTAAAAATATGATGAAAGAAATTAGAGCCCCAATGAAGTACGTCGCGGCGATATTACTGCCTGACGCCTAAAACACAACTGAAAATCAAACATGTTTGATCCTGACATGACAGATAAGTGGAGCCGATGACATCTCAAGCAATGTCAACAGCTCTGCGTACGCACAGATAATGTTATACGAAAGCGTGGTTCATGCGCCATGGGAAAGCAAAACATCTTCCAAGAGTACGCACACATACATTTTTAGTTGATTGTATCAGTCTTGTTAGTATTTAAAATTTTGTGGTTGATTAAAAAAATTCTTGTCATTATTTCTTATTGGATACGAATACAAAATAGAAAATTACAATAAAAATTAAATATAGGATAGTTTACCTTAGCTTCGTTTGGATGCTTGATAATTGCGTTAAGTAATGTTGAAAAATCATTAACCGTAGCAGCTGAAATTATAAAAAAAAAATTTAAGCTCTAATATTTGTTAGTAATTCGTACTTTAAATTGAAATCTTAAGTTCGTATCTTTATTCTAAAAATAATGTGTTTATCTATACCTACGTTACACCTCAATAGAGAAACTGACCTTTACATGAATTGGGCAAACTTCTGTCCATTTTCATACAAATATTTTCTAGTTTTGATATTTTAAGAGTTTTTTTTAATAAAGCTATAAAATTTTGCAAATTATTTCATTTGTTTCCTAGCGAATTTTTTAAAAACGTTTGAGTTAATTTTTACTTTCTCTCTATCTTACAGGTAGAGAAAGTATTGTGATCGTCAAAAAAATCGAACTCGAGATTTTGATGAATTTTGACGTTTCATGACTTCCTGAATCCGAAAAAGTGGTTTTTGAATTTCCGTCTGTCTGTCTGTCTGTCTGTCTGTCTGTCTGTCTGTCTGTCTGTCTGTCTGTCTGTCTGTCTGTCTGTCTGTACCTCCAACTAGAGCCTAAACTATTTTACCGATTGAGCTGAAACTTGATATCTAGGGTTTTCATAGGGTTGCCCCGAGGGGTTTTTGGAATTGGATATCTACCCCTAAAATTAAGGGTAGTTTACTGAAGGGCAAAAACAGAAAAAGTCGATTTTCTCAAAATCGGCTCTAACGATTTTGATTAAATTTCATATATGAACATTAATTAATATTCCAAACAAAATGGCTACTCTCAATATTTCGGAAAAATCGCTTTAAGGGCTCCGGTCTGATGCGTAAATTTACATTTTTTATAATAGCTCCGAAACTATTTGAGATATGAAATTACTTAGCATTACAAATATGTATATATTTATAATACAAATATTTTATTCGAAACATATTTTTATAAAATCAATAATTTTCAATCTATACGCAATTATATATATATTTTTAACTTTTTGGACATTAAAGCTTAAGTATTGCGATCGTAAAAAAAACTAACCTGAAATGTTGATGGATTTCGACGTCTCATGACCCCCCGAACCCTAAAAAATAGTCTTTGCAATGCCGTCTGTCTGTGTGTCTATTAAAACTTAAAATTAAGGGTAGTTTACTGAAGGGTAAAAAGAGAAAAAGTCGATTTTCTCAAAATCGGCTCCAACGATTTTAATTAAATTTCATTTATAAACATTAATAAATATTCCAAACAAAATGGCTACCCTCAATATTTCGGCAAAATGGCTTTAAGGGCTCCGGTCTGATGCGTAAATTAACATTTTTTATAATAGCTCCGAAACAATTTGAGATATGAAATTACTTAGCATTACAAATATGTATATATATTTATAATACAAATATTTTATTCGAAACATATTTTTATAAAATCAATAATTTTCAATCTATACGCAATTATATATATATTTTTAACTTTTTGGACATTAAAGCTTAAGTATTGCGATCGTAAAAAAAATTAACCTGAAATGTTGATGGATCTCGACGTCTCATGACCCCCCGAACCCTAAAAAATAGTCTTTGCAATGCCGTCTGTCTGTGTGTCTATTAAAACTTAAAATTAAGGGTAGTTTACTGAAGGGCAAAAAGAGAAAAAGTCGATTTTCTCAAAATCGGCTCCAACGATTTTAATTAAATTTCATTTATAAACATAAATAAATATTCCAAACAAAATGGCTACCCTCAATATTTCGGCAAAATGGTTTTAAGGGCTCCGGTTTGATGCGTCAATTAATATTTTTTATAATAGCTCCGAAACTATTTGAGATATGAAATTACTTAGCATTACAAATATGTATATATATTTATAATACAGATATATTATCCGAAACATATTTTTATAAAATCAATAACTTTCAATCTATATGCAATTATATGAATTTTTTTTTAACTTTTTGGACATTAAAGCTTAAGTATTGCGACCGTAAAAAAAAAAACTAACTGGAAATGTTGATGGATGTCGACGTCTCATGACCCACCGAACCCTAAAAAATAGTCTTTGCAATGCCGTCTGTCTGTGTGTCTATAAAAAACTTAAAATTAAGGGTAGTTTACTGAAGGGCGAAAAGAGAAAAATTTGGTTTTCTCAAAATCTGCTCAAACGATTTTGATTAAAATTCGTATCTAGGCGTTGATTAAGATTATAAATAAACTGGCTATTTTCATTTCCCTATGAAAATGATTTTTAGGGTACTTTACAGAAGCGTTAATTTCCGTATCTCCACAACTATTTGAGAAACTAAACAACTTATCATTGCAAAATTGTAGGACTATTAGAAATAAAAAACTTTTATTTGACATATATTTTTATAAAAGCAACAGTTTCTGAGATATTTGTAAATATATTAATACAATTTTGTGAGCTTTAGTTGTAAACATATACTACTTAAGTCTTAACGCAATAATTCTCCAATACCATAGAGTAATTCAATATAAGTATCTAAAAAAGTATGTTATTTTTCCTTAAAGCTCTTAGGAGAAGTGTTTGCATAGCAATGATTTATCTCCATTTTATACTCAATAGTCAATATTTACATTTTTTATTGGTTAAAATGTATAAATGAATAATTAAATATCAATGCGATGACTTGAAGATCTGCAACACCTTATAAAATGTTAAAACTTTAACCAGAAATCAAAATTTTAATACGAGGTGTTGACCCTTGCGGATAACATTAAACTGTTTGAAATGTTCTTAGGTGGACAAAAATGCGCCTCTTTTCTCATTGATTCTATATCATTGTATATTATTTTATGCGTGTTCTTATGTGGAGTGGTGATGATACAATGTACATTATTCCGTTCAGAAATCTTACGAGTTATAGAAAGAGAGAGAAAGTCTGTGCGGTGCGCCGTACCTTTTATTTTTTATATTAAGTGATAACACTTTTTTTTTCCTTGAATCTTTTGACCATAACATAATCAAAAGGATTTTCCTCAATAACTTCACAAGTGAAATTATAAATTTACTTTAAGTACATCATTATATATCTTTTTTATTACTATAATTGCTTGAATTTCTTTAAAATTATGGTGCAATACATTAAATAAATATTGTGGTTCCGTTAATTAATTTTTGCATTTTCAAGAGGTGTCGTAAGGATTGGCGAATGTTTATTGGTTAAGTTGTCTTTCTCCCATTTTTATTTATCTTGGAAATAACCATTATTGTATTATTATTATTATTACAAACTTTTAACCTGTTCATATTTGATCCGCATTATCATATTTACTCAGAAATGTGAGATCAGTGTTTTGGCGTTTTCTGAAGTAGAATTTATTAATGAACATAGGCATATATTTTGTAAGCTAAGCTCTGTCACACATTAGCTTATTATATATAATTTTGGTCAATAGTGTGAGTGGTGTGCTGTAAATTAAAATATTTATCTTATATTTACAATTTATAACTGGCAATAACAAAATTTAATGTTTAAGTAATCGGTTAAAAATTGTTTTTTTCTCTTGACATTATTAAAATGAATTGAATTATAGTAATAGGATATCTAATAAAACCACGACAAATTATTATATTGTGAAAATATGGTGGATTTTTATAACTGTTTAAGATATGAATTCTGACATTTTTTATTTTAAATAGGTAGTTTACGTGGTTTAAAGTTATTTGACTATTTTAATACTTTTAAATTGTGTTTGGATAGACAAAATAATGATTTTAGGCGCTAGGTTTTAGGTATTTTACAGTTAAAAATAATATTGAGAAAAATAACTGAATTACTTACGGTTTTTAACGTTGAACTTTTCATTACATTCTCGGTATGAGTCAGCATATATGGTCTTTAGTTTGTCATCTCCTGTCTATGTAATAGAAAAGTTTTATTAGTAACAAACTATGTACAAATGTTAACTTAGTATATAATAGTGCTTGTACATTTATTTGTGTAACTATTAAATTATTATTATTTATTTATTTATTTTCACCGCGTCTCACTATCCATTTGATGCATACGCATATTAGTTAATTACACTAGTAGAATAGGGATCAGGAAGGTAGAATATAGAGGAAATGTATCCAAAACTTGCGTGGAGGAAGAGTGGGAAACAATTTAGAAAAAACATACATATTAGAAGGATTTTACCCTTGATTAGAATAATATGGTCAATAATGTTGCCATGCCTTATAAAAAATATCTAATCAATTTTTTCCATATATTATATTTGTAATCTGCTTTCATTCTTAAAAATAATTCTTTCTTATTTCTTCGTATTCATAAAGTGAAATTTTAATTATCTGATTAATTATTTAACCTTTATTATAATGCTAGAATATAAAATCAGTGTTGTCTATATTAAGAAAAAAACATTGCTATAAATTAATTTTCTCTTAAGTTTGTGTTCATTATTTAAAATTAGTTTTATTTAGAAAATTTAAAATTGTTATTTTACTATGTATCTAAAATTAGTTTAAAATAAAATAAAATTGTTTTGTGAAATTTAACTTCACTAAAAAATAATAAATAATATAGAGTTTAATTTTCAAAATTGTTTGTCAACTCCTTAAATCGTGTTATTCAAAGATGAGAAAGGAAAGGAAAATTTTCATTAAATTAGACCAACATTTGCAAAATACGATTATAGACAAACACATTGTTAAATAAATGTCATGAAACAATCGTACAAACATATATCCTCATTTGATTTATTATTATTTGAAATAAAATCGGTTATCAGTAAAACCACCATTTGATAAATATTTATTTAAATTACAAACAATCTATTTGACTTTTTACTCATGTTAAAAAAATTTAAATCTTTTCAAATATTAGTTTTGAACAAATTTATTAAGACCACACTCGTTTCGGTGGCTTCAAGGTCTAAGGTTTTGCTCTCGCAATATACTAGACTGCCGATTACTGGTATATCAATCCAATAAACCCAATCGAGTGTCCTGAGGTTTGTTTAAACAAAATGGTTTTAAACGTTACCGCCACGCACTTCCTCTAAATTCAACCTTATTCATCCATAACTACTAGCGTAATTAGTACATAGGCGTAAAGCCTGAACGGCTAGTAAGATGTGGTACTAAAAATAATCTGGGAACATTTTAAAAAATCAAATTTTCAAATATAATATTATTTATCACTTAAAACCCACCTCAACAACCCATTTTGGAAAAAGTCGGCATAGCCATTTAAAATATCTAAGTTAAAAAAATCTGTCATTTGTAAATTACATATTGAACCATTTTTTCTAGGAAGAATAAATATAGTCATATACAAATTTTCCATTGATATATATTTTGAATATCAATAGCTTTAACCATTTTAGACAAATTTTTAATTTTAAAGTTAGAATCAAAATTACGATTTAGTTTCTCAATGCTAACATAAAAAATATAGACTTTTATTTTGGACTAGATTTATAAAACCTTTTCAATTACAACCCCAGGTGCGTACAGACAAACAGAATTGTAAGACTAAAAGGTATTTGTATTCAGGGATATATATAAAACGTCAAGATAGATCATCCAAAATCTCAGTATTGAAAGGTTTGGGTACAATATCAGCTTTACTATCATGTCAAATTTGTTACCCATTACCATAACTTTTCGATGTAAATTGGTTTTGAGTAGGCAGTGGGTAAGTGAAGTTAGCCTGTTTATTTTCGCTTACTATCTGTATTAAAGTTGAAAATGTAGTCAGAAGCATCACAATACTAAAGTTAAAAATAACCAATACCTAAAATATTTGAAAATGCTTAGAGCTATTTATATTATAAATATGATATAGTTTTTAATTTACAGTTCAATATTTCTTTTACAATAGATATATTATAACTTCGTGATTATTTATCTCAATTCAAATATTAAAGTTAAAAAAAGGGGGGGTTTTGGTCTAACAGCCTAGTTTCCACGGAAGCGTGTTTGCTTACTGAATTAAGGGCCCTGAGTTCGATTCTTGGTATTGCCGAAATATTTATTACTAAAGAAGTGGGAGTTTCCCTTTTAACAGTGATTAATTAACGGATGGTTGATTAGTTATTGTGTTTGTTCTACATTTAATTTAGTTTGTAAGTCGTTTACTGATATAACTAGTTGTTTCAGAAAGTTCACGTTAAATACCTCAAATATTAATTAATTTTTTTTAGATTAAATGAGAATGTTATGTTAACTTACCACTAAAAGAGCTGAAGATACAATAGTGAAGAAAAGTATCACGCCACGATTCATTTTGTAAGTTGGTATCGACGCTAAGTACCTTAAAATAAAAATAATTTTTTGTCACATTGTAAAAATTTTATAGGGCGTGGCAATGGAATTTGCTTTTTTTCATGGTATCATTCTTGGTAACTCAGGTCAAAATAGTATAAAACACCTTCAGTTGAAAAACAATAACACAATACAATTTATTAATATATTTAAATAACTTTTTGTGCAGTCTTAATAACTAACAATATATATACTCATGTATTTTAAATTTGCATTTCATCCATAGCTCGTAGCAAAGAAGATGCATCAATTATTCCCAAAAAAAATGTTAAGGGATGCATTGTTTCAACTTTATGATGCCAAGAAGTTTTTCCGGCACACACTTTTAAGTATTTCTGTTGGAAGTAGTAGAAACAGGGGACTTACAAGGCCACATATATCGTCCTTCGAAAGGAATCTTGTAGACAGTTTGTCGATATGTTGAAGTCTAATTCAAATGTTCTGAACCATTATTTTGTTAGTTGAGGCACATTTTTACTTCTTCAGGTATTTAAACTAGCATAATTTCCTCTATTTGAAAGTCTAACAAGAATGTGTATGTGGTTAGTTGAGGCCGATTAAAAATCGTTAATAAAAAAAAATTAGAACAGATTAATAAATTGCAATGTACTGATGTTTTCAACTGAAGATATTTTCTATTGTAGTCAGCCCTAGTCCTCCAAAAAAACGCTATTAGAAACTTTCCATTCCATCGGTACGATATGTATTAGCATTTATCCTATGGAATGTAGAACAAAGACTAATGTTATTTTCACGTTAGTTCATAAATTGTTTAATTTTAGACATTTTTAAATGATACAAGTTTAAATAACAACTTTTATAAACACCTCGCTTTTCAGGAACTGCATACACACATACACTCGTGTATATATAATATATATATATAATATAAATACACAAATTAAATGAATGATATTTTTACATCCATCAATTTTTTTATAAAAAGTGTTTGTAAAATTACCTCAACTAAGACAATGTGTTTACTGGACTAAATTGGACAATGTATGTGATTTTGAGACTAATGGCATCCATAGGATTATAATCCTTAGATTAGTTAAAAATATTTCCAACTTTAAATAAATGTATCAATTATATTATTCTTGGACATGTAATAGTAACAGTAATAGTAAAGCTACGGGCTTGCAGAGTTAGGTAAAAAACCTAGATGCCATTTTTGGGCCCAGAGGTGAATTTAGTTACTACTAGCCGTGGTAATTTTTAGTATTTTAAAAACTTTCTAAGTCTATATAAATCCCAATATTTAGGCCTAGTTAAATTACTTTGATGTTGACTTTTTATTTGAAGGTATCACTTTAGTAAAAAATAAAATAATTTAAATATTGGTTTTCTTGAAGGGTTGGTAGTATATTGGACTCAAATATACGTCCAGTGCTTTTATTCTTAAATTATTTGATGATGTAATGCTTTTAACTAGAGTACGTGCCAAAATATATTAACAAAATGAATTACTATAAAACAAGGCTACATTTAAAAAAATACTTTATTAAAATATTTCATTAGAATGAATTTTGGAAATGTAAAATGTAAACTTACCACAGCTGGATGAAAATTATAATTATAATAAAACTAAGTATACGTTTATGTAAAATGAAATACTCACTTAATTCGATGCAAAGACCCAATCTTAATGTGTCTGCTCCAAGTCTTGCTTAAGCTTTTATACAACTATTTGATATCTTCTTTTTTTTTTCTTAGCACCACGTCTTACTACCCATTTAGGTTATACGCCATATGTTATCACTTATAATTTTTTTAATTAGGCTAATGAGGGGTTTAAATAATAGTTAAAATTTGACTAGTATTGTTGAAGGTCATAATCATTAAAACTCCCAAATAATTATGACAAACCGGTTTTTTACAAGTTAATTGGCTACATTACTTATCAAAAAAACTATAATTCTCTCTTTAGTTAATATCACTTTAAACATTTTACATATCCTGGGTATGATAAACAATTAATTGTTAACAAACACTTAACTTCAAAGTTTTTATAAATATGTCATATCAATTATATAAAGAAATACTTTATAAAGATAAAATATAACTATATGTTAGACTAATTTACATATAGTAATTTGTATCGACTAAGATGCATTAAAGTCACATACTTTAAAATAAAAGTATTTCTAAATTTAGAGTGTAGGCTCTAGTGCAGTAGCAAATTCACTGAGGAAGATCGAAAAGTAATTTTCGATTTTTACTGTGGGTTAGGTGATTTGGAGAAACAACGTTCTTTCATAGCTGGAAACGTTGAGGCAGTGTTTCCAAAGTATAGATACAATAACCAAAATAAGTATCGCCAAGTGAACCACGCATTTTATCTTTATTATAAAGATTCCAAGTTACAAATCTGCAAACTATATTTTCGAAGCACGCTTGGTAATAATGTACTGTTCTGAACAAAAATGTCAATGGTTTCGCAGGTAGTAAAAAGAGGGGAAAGCATGGGCATCAGAGATAAGTCGACCCATTAATTAAATACTTCGTAAGGCAACATATAGATTCAATACAGAGAGTGGAGAGCCATTATACGCGAGCTTACACTAATCGTGACTATTTACCGAGGGATAAAAGTTTGGCTGGTCTCCATCCTGACCACGAAAACTGCAAGAGGATGAGAGTCAGCCAGCCGCCAACCTAATGATGTATTCAAGAATTTTTAAATACTGAATACAACATTTCATTTTTCATACCGAAGAAAGACTTGAGTAATTTGTGTGAATCGTACAAAAATGTAACAGACAATGCAGAGCTGAAAGCAAAGTTCAAGGAACATGAAAGAGAGAAGGTTTTGTGTCGCAAAGCCAAAGATTATGATAAACGTCACATTAATAACAACATCATTGTGTCTACTTTTGACCTTCAGGCCGTAATGCCATGCCCTACAGGCGAAATCTCTCTATATTACTACAAATCAAAGATTAATAGCTACAACTTTACTATTTGTCAGCTAGATAGAGATGTTGTCGAGTGTTATTTTTGGAGTGAAAGTGAGGGTCAGCGTGGTGCAAATGAAATAGATACTTGTTTGTGGATGTATTTGCAAAAAATTGCTTCACTTGTTGACGATGAAAATTTTGAATTCACTTTTTACTGTGATAATTGCGGCGGCCAAAATAAAAAAATATTATTTGATTATTCATGCATGCAGCTAAGACACTAAAAGTCAACAGACAAACTCTAAAATTCTTGATCTGTGGGCAAACGTAGAATGAAGGCCATTCATCCAGTAATAAAGGAACAAATCCAAAAAGCAAAAAAAAAAAAAGTGCCTCATTTACATTCCGCAACAGTGCGTGACGCTGATTAGAACCACCAAAAGAAGGCGGGGCGTCCTTTTGCCATGAACAAGCTGGTCCATCCTAATTTTTTTAGATCTAAAACAATTGAGTGGGGAAATGGGTTGTGCTAAGATTTTGAAAGATAATGAAGGTATCTTCAGTCTTCCAGAGCGAAAATTTGGAGGTTATATAAATCAAAATCTTATTCATTCAGTTTAAAGTACTCTTACGGCCAGGTTGATTTTTCTGAGGTTGAAATCAAAGCTATAGGTAAAAGAGAGCTTTTATCTTTACATAAAGCGTATTCAAGACCATTTCCTCTGAGTGAACAGAAAAAACAAGATTGTTTGTCTCTAATTGCTTACAAACACATTCCGCAAACTTATACACCTTTTTTCTCTACCTTATAACATTCACAATGTGCGGAGATGGTTGTGATGTTACACCCATACAAGACTGTTCTAACCAATGTTACAATTTGTGAAAGTCTTTTAAAATGCAATAGAATTTATTTTTATTAAAATAAGAAATAAAAAAAAAGGACAAATACCTTACCTACTTTTACTTTTTAAATGAAGCGTTTTTAAACCTATCTGTTATAATTAATTATTGGTTGTATTTTTGAATTGACTATTTATTTTTTATTTTCAAAAGTTAGTTTTAGTGTGAAGAAGATACACTACACACATAGTGGTTTTGTTAACTTTTTTCTGAGAAATCTACTCTGAAAACTGAAAAAGCAATACTTGTTTCTCAATTGTTGCCAAACAACAAAACAATAATTATTGTCTTTTTTGTAATGTTAAGTAAGTCTTCTTTTTATAATAGTGCAATCTATAGTTTTTTACTAGTAAATTGTTATTGCGATATTGAAGTGTGAAGTCTTGAAGTCTGAAAAATAACATACCTACTTCTATTTTTTTCGTTGTTACCAACAATATTATGATGTAATTAAGAAAGTGTGATTTATTTGTAGGATAATCAGTTTTCGTACGTTCATGTTTTTGTAACAATAATTGCAATATTGTTTGGCTGAAATTCAATTGTAAAATTAAAAATTCTTTCTAGTGTGGTAAAATATAAAAAGTTTTGGAATTTTTATATATATATTTAAATTCCTATAAGCCCTGCTGTGAATCTGCGATGGATTCTTATTTTGACGCAAACCAATATTTTTGTGCCAAAAGAAAAATGTTACAACTCAAAATAGAGTTACATTTATGGTGATGCGGGGGTGGGGGTAAATTTACGGAATCCTTCCTATATCTTCTACGGCTTGACCCTTAAGGGTTTTGCGCTCTTATGTACGCTTTTACAGCTGCATTCAGACCTAGGTGCTTTAGTTTTATGTTTCAGTAAAAAATTACTAATTTTCTTTTGACTCTCCTGACAAAGTTTATATTTTTGAGTTGTCACTTTTCTTGCGGATGAGCGAAATGTTCAAAAAATGACACTCATGTCTAGTTTAGTTTCTTATTTTAATTCTTTATTATCACACACATTCTCTATTTGTGGACATTTATCATCATAACAAACATTAAAATACAAGTAAGTGTTAAAAAAACCTTAGCCTTTTTGGTCATTTTTGCATACAAATGCAAAAAAAATATAAAAAGTACTAATATGGATTAGAAAGTTAGTCCACTATTATTCCAATATTTTCTAGGAGTAAAGACAAAATTGTAATACTTAACCAAATATGTTTTTGTATTTTTGTATTACTTTAGACTTTTGTAAAGCTTTAATGGTGTAGGCGATTTTATCAATTTAATATTTTATCATTATTTCCATCTTATCTATACGCCTTATTAATATTAATGAGGGATTACACCAATTAAGTGAACTTTACCTTCAGCAAAATAGTATAAGCTATGTTTGAAAATGATTATAATTATTTAAATATATTTTATTTATTTATATGGGTTAAGATAAAACAGTTTGTTTTTTTATAACCGCGTCCTTACTACCTGTTTTGGCTATATGTATATATGTTAATTACTCTAGTGAAAATATAAGCATTTAAGAGGTAATATAGCTGTAATTGCGTGGAAGGAGAGTGGGAAAACATTTAGGTTGAACACCCTCAGTAGACCCGACTGGGATTCTAACCACACTCTCTCCGTCTTTAGCAGGTCAATCTAACACTATAATGATGCCTTAGACCATTCGTCTACTGAAGTAGGATACAAATAGTTCGTAGTCTCCAAAAATAACCAGATAATACTGAAAATGTAAGACGTTTACACCCTTTTGTGCATAAATATTATGGATAATAATATATTTATTTGGTGTTTAAAATATATTTACAATAAATAATTATTCTATATATTTTAATGCGCACGTAACATTTTTATAATAATTTTACCAAAAAATAAGCACATAATTATATGTATTTAATTTATAAATTTTTATTGAATTGTATTAATCTATTGAGGGTGATGTACTTAAATATAATTATTACATTAACTATACCCAATCATTTTTAGGGAAAAAATTTAATAAGTTAAACGCCTGTGACAATAACAAAATGGCAGCATTATATTCTCAATGTCGTTAAATGTTCAAATAATACTTTCCATAAGCATATTCAATTTTTACTTTCTCTCTATCTTACAGGTAGAGAAAGTATGGTGATCGTCAAAAAAATCGAACTCGAGATTTTGATGAATCTTGACGTTTCATGACTCCCTGAAACCGAAAAAGTGGTTTTTGAATTTCCGTCTGTCTGTCTGTCTGTCTGTCTGTCTGTCTGTCTGTACCTCCAACTAGAGCCTAAACTATTTTACCGATTGAGCTGAAACTTGATATCTAGGGTTTTCAGAGGGTTGCCCCGAGAGATTTTTGGAATTGGATATCTACCCCTAAAATTAAGGGTAGTTTACTGAAGGGAAAAAAGAGAAAAAGGCGATTTTCTCAAAATCGGCTCTAATGATTTTGATTAAATTTCATTTATAAACATTAATAAATATTACAAACAAAATGGCTACTCTCAATATTTCGGCAAAATCGCTTTAAGGGCTCCGGTCTGATGCGTAAATTAACATTTTTTATAATAGCTCCGAAACTATTTGAGATATGAAATTACTTAGCATTACAAATATGTATAAATATTTATAATACAAATATTTTATCCGAAACATATTTTTATAAAATCAATCATTTTCAATCTATACGCAATTATATGTATATTTTTAACTTTTTGGACATTAAAGCTAAAGTATTGCGATCGTAAAAAAAACTAACCTGAAATGTTGATGGATGTCGACGTCTCATGACCCCCCGAACCCTAAAAAATAGTCTTTGCAATGCCGTCTGTCTGTGTGTCTATTAAAACTTAAAATTAAGGGTAGTTTACTGAAGGGCAAAAAGAGAAAAAGTCGATTTTCTCAAAATCGGCTCTAACGATTTTGATTAAATTTCATTTATAAACATTAATAAATATTACAAACAAAATGGCTACTCTCAATATTTCGGCAAAATGGATTTAAGGGCTCCGGTCTGATGCGTAAATTAACATTTTTTATAATAGCTCCGAAACTATTTGAGATATGAAATTACTTAGCATTACAAATATGTATATATATTTATAATACAGATATTTTATCCGAAACATATTTTAATAAAATCAATAACTTTCAATCTATACGAAATTGTATGATTTTTTTTTTACTTTTTGGACATTAAAGTTTAAGTATTGCGACCGTAAGAAAAAAACTAACCTGAAATGTTGATGGATGTCAACGTCTAATGACCCCCCGAACCCTAAAAAATAGTCTTTGCAATGCCGTCTGTCTGTGTATCTATAAAAACTTAAAATTAAGGGTAGTTTACTGAAGGGCTAAAAGAGAAAAATTTGGTTTTCTCAAAATCTGCTCAAACGATTTTGATTAAAATTTGTATCTAGGCGTTGATTAAGATTATAAATAGACTGGCTATTTTCATTTTCCTATGAAAATGATTTTTAGGGTACTTTACAGAAGCGTTAATTTCCGTATCTCCACAACTATTTGAGAAACTAAACAACTTATCATTGTAAAATTGTAGGACTATTAGTAATAAAAAACTTTTATTTGACATACATTTTTATAAAAGCAACAGTTTCTGAGATATTGGCAAATATATTAATACAATTTTGTGAGCTTTAGTTGTAAACATATACTACTTAAGTCTTAACGCAATAATTCTCCAATGCCATAGAGTAATTAAATATAAGTATCTAAAAAAAGTATGCTATTTTTCCTTAAAGCTCTTTGGAGAAATGTTTGCACAACAATGATCTATCTCCATTTTAGACTCAATAGTCAATATTTACATTTTTTTATTGGTCAAAATGTATAAATGAATAATTAAATATCAATGCAATGACTTGAAGATCTGCAACACCTTATAAAATGTTAAAATTTTAACCAGAAATCGAAATTGTAATACGAAGTGTTGACCCTTGTGGAATACATTAAACTGTTTGAAATTTTCTTAGGTGGACAAAGATGCGCCTCTTTTCTCATTGATTCTATATCATTGTATATTATTTTATGCGTGTTCTTATGTGGAGTGGTGATGATACAATGTACATTATTCCGTTCAGAAATCTTACGAGTTTATAGAAAAAGAGAGAAAGTCTGTGCGGTGCGCCGTACCATTTATTTACTATGAATATTACTGTATTTATTTGTAATAAAAACTTATCTTTATATTGTGTTAGCCTATACGTGAATAATTTAGGATAATTTACTTCAATATTTGAGTAATAAAAATATATGCTTTTTAAAACAACCCCAACGAGTATGATTAAAATCACACATTTATCAAAGTTAGTAAAAGCTATAAATAATATATAACATATAATTTTTTGCAATGTTTCCTAGACATTGATTGAAATCTTGAAAAGCCGGATTCTCTTCTTGATATATATACACATATAATCTCGCTTGTAAACCAACGAAAAGAACTAAGCTAAATCAAATAATACTACAGGGATAAACGCTTTTTTAAATTAATGAAATTGTTTCCAGAACTTTTATTTTTATTAATTTGAAAACGCTAAAAGGAATTCTTCATATTTAAAAATAAAACTTATATTTAAAATGTGTTCATTTGTCCCTTTTTACATATCAATGAATGTTGGAAGCTATTGTTGATTTTTGCACTCGTAGGCTATTTACAGATAGTTTTTCTAACGGAGTTGATTTAACAAATTTACACGTTTCAAAGCATGCATAAACTTCTGCCCAGACATATATTTGTATGAAAAGTGAAATATTCATGCCTCAAAAAATATTATGAAAACCACCGTTATGAGCTTGTTATTATGACTCCCGAAGAAATACAATTATTGTTGACCCAGAATAGTCTAGTAATATTTGGCCACAAGATATCTCGGACGGTTCCAGCTAATATGGTATCAACCATATTATATTGTGTAAGCTTTGTTTTGTAGTTTTAATAAATAATGTGACATAATTGTGAAAACTGTTTTATAGTGTATTAAACCTTGGAATATAATTTCCAAAAATAGGTTTTCAGTAAACTATTCATTAATAAAATGTCCACATAAAAACCAAACCATCAATTTGTTGATCACAATAAACTCTCATTATATGTAGCTTTCAATCAAAAATTTTCAAATAGTTTTTTGGAAAAATTCAAATTTTCAAAAATCAATTATTTGTAAAGAAACATAAAATTATGTGTTTTAGTAAAATAAAAGTATATTATTATTTATTATAAAAACTATTCAAAGTTATCCATTTTGAAATGAATCTTAAAGGCAATTTTTTTAAATCAATTGTTTTTTAATTTTGTTGAAGTTAAACTACCCTAACATTAATCTAATCTAGAAAAATCAACATACATTATTATTAAACATCTAAAATTGTGCCCAATTACTAATTTTGATTCTAATTATTATTTTTTAATTAAAAAATAATATACATAATGATTTAGCTTTGTTGGGTAATACTTGCAAGTAATGCAGAAGTTGTATTGAAGGATAGTAAGGAAATAGGGTTAGAATTGGGCGCTGAAAATACTACGTATATGATCACACAGAGAAAGTAGTTTGGGGACGATTATTTGACATGGTTAAGGAGTTTAAATATTTAGGAACACTTTTAACTTTCAATAACATAATTATAATGTAAATTAGGAAAATATTACAGTCGAGAAATGCATTCTATTACTCGTTAAGTGAGATGTTTAAATCTCGACTGGTTTCAAGGAATGTAAAACTCAAAAAATACAAAACAATAATTTTTCCAGTTGTTCTCTTTGGATGTGAAACGCTCTCTCTACCTTGCATGACAAAAACAAAATTCGGGTGGTCCAAAATAAGGTTCTTAAGAAGTTATTTGGTTCAAAAATGGATTAGGCTACTGGATAGTGTAGGATGTTACATAATGTTGAGTTACATATTATGTACTCCTCACAATACATTAATTAAGATAGTAAAGTTTTGTCGATTACGGTGGGCAGGACATACAGTGCGAATGGGAGGATTTATCAACTTTTTCAGGGTATTCACTGGCAACGCCAATGGGAAGAGACCATTGGGAAGACCTAGACGCATAAAGGAGGATTAAAATAGACCTTAATGAGATAGGGTCTAATGAGGTAGACTAGATAAAACTAGCTCAAGATAGGGATATGTTGTAATGAGGTAGACTGGATATAACTAGCTCAAGATAAGAATAAGTGGCGTACTTTAGTAAATGTAGAAATGAACTTTCGATTTTATAATACCATATAGTGTAAGTATATAATGTAAAAAAACTTTAAAATATACTATTTTAAACCAAATCATTAAAGTAATTTTCGAAATATTTGAAATTAAAAAAATCATATGCAATAAATTATTCTTAATGTGAGTACTAGGGCTAAAAAATTTTTTAAAAAACTTTGTGTGTTTTATATATATAACATCTAAAGTTTGAACAAAATGCCTCAAACTGTTTCAGATCTGTGGTCAGGGTCAGACAGACACACAGATTTGTAATTTATTTTTTTTCAGTTTGGACACATAACATGTTAAGATCACCATAATCCTAGGCTCAAATATGTTTACAATTACAATACTTGTTCTTTACATTTCTAAAGCTATGTTTATTTACTTTCACTACTTTCGTTTTTCAAGAGTAAATATAAAAATTGGCAGTTATTAAAAGATGTAAAGCGCGATGAATAGAGTTAAATAAGCTTTTTTTAAAAAAAATATTCATATGACTGGATTTAAACACTTACCAGTTAGCATACTCTTTCTTATGATTTCTTTATCTGCTTTTTTTTATGCGTCTTACTACCTGTCCTGACTTTAGACAGAGAATGTAACTGAAATGTGTTTTTTATCAACAGATGAGTGTATATCAAGAAATTATAAGAAGACTATACATAAAATATGACTTTGTTGGTGTGGTCAATATTTACTGGTCAAAAATGTAAATATTTTCTCCAGTGGATCCATTTAATTTTCAAACAAACTTGGTTTAAAACAGGGACTTTATAAATTATATAATATACGATAATGATATTCCTTTGGCCTACAAAGTCTAGTTAAATGTATTTATATATAAGGTTCAACCCTTGAAAAATAATGTTTAGTTGTCCAAAGGTATCAGGGGTGCCTGCAGGGGGGAGCTAGGGGGGCAATTCCTCCCTGAGATTTTGAGGTTATATAAATATGAGAAGATTGAAACATTTTTCTTATGTTTTACCTCATTTTCAGGAGACAAGGATTGCCTTAATAAGCGTGTTTTGAGGGTTCAATTTAATCAATTTTCCCAGGGGAGGATCCTGGATACCCCGCCGTACTTGGGTATATTCCATACCACCCAGACCCCTGGTTTGCCCCCCCCCCTTCCCCGATGGAGAAAAATCCTGCGGGCACCCTTGAAAGGGATCATGAAGCAAATTATTATACTTAATTAAATTTTAAAATATACATAAACTTGTGACAATGTAAACATTAAAGTGTATAGAAAGATACTAAGCTTTTGTCAGTTTAGAAAACACGATAACTTAAAGAAATCTCTTAAATGATCATTAAAACGAAACTTTAATATTTTCTCAGACTAAATAATCTTGGGCTTAGATGTACAAAATATAATGAGTATTATCTCTTTAATCCGATTAGTTTGACGTTTAAATACAGTATTCCATAAGGTATTATTAATATATAAGGTTTTTTCTCTTTTTAATTTCCTGCTTCCCTAATTATCTAGACCAAGAGCGTCCGTATTCAAAAAGGTTGAGGCGTATGTATTTTAAACTTTAATCATCGAATGAAATATATATATATATATATATATATATGAAGGTTTATAAACGAGATGAACAATTACATACATTAAACGTCAAGTTTGGAAAATGTGTTTTCTAAAAGAGAGAGTTAAAGTGAGAAAGAAATTTTAAAGTAGAAAATATTAACCAATCTCAACAGAACTTTACCGAAGCATAGTTCTTCTTTAAGACAAATGTCACACACACTTAAATTTAGTAAACCAACCCGTGATCCGCTATATCTTCGTGACAACTTATTTTAAACTGAGAGTTCACATGTACAAATCTTTAAAAAAAAAAACTAACTTTCAAAAATGTACACTATATTTTATTAAAATATAACACTGCCAAGATGTAGGAATGAAATGGTAATATAATGTACAATATTAATTTTATTATATGAACAAAATAGGCTAACATCTTTGAGAAAGCATTGATTTCAACGGTTTTTAAATAAACTGGTTTTACCCTAAATTTAAATTTATCAGATCAATGGTAGATTGAGCCCTAACTATAATGTTGTTTCTTTTGTAGCGCCGCGTCTCACTACCCATCCCGGTTATACTCTTAAATAGTAATAACGTTCTTGGTTTTAGGGATTAGGAAGGTTATATTTAGATGAAGTGTACCCTCGTTTTCGTGAAGGGATATTGGAAAAACTACCCTCATTGTACCCGACTGAGACTCGAACCCAATTCTTCTCGTCATCGGTAGCTTAGTCAAATGCGAGAGTAGCGCTTTAGACCATGCAGCCACCGAAGTGGGTAAATTATAATGTTCGTATGGCCCGAAATTATTCCATCCCCCCCCCAATATTCCCAGCCAACTTTGCCATCTGCGTGCTAAAAATCTTAATTTATTATTATTATTATTATTATTAGCACCGCCTCTTACTACCCGTTCGGGTTATACGCACTTACGCTAATGTGTAATGGTAGGGTGATTGTGAGATGAAATGGAGGACCTACAGTTTAACGTGGATCCGAACCACGGTGGAGGCCTGGCATTCCACACATTTACAAGTTGTGATTAATACACGTCTTGTCAGAGGTGAAAGAAGGGTTTGGCAATCAGATAAATCTGTGCCGGGACCGAGGATTGAACCCCGGACCCTCAGCACAGAAGTCTGACACCTTACCCCTAGACCACCAGGTCACCTAATCTTAATTTAAAATACAAGTTTTGATTTTTCCACATAAGCGTACAGCACATCTTAAAGAAATAATGTGTGTGTTCAATTTGTTTGGATACCATGATCCATTCAAAAATATCATGAACTTTCAGAATCAAATATTGTCCTACTGTTAAAAAATGTGATTAAGATTTTAAAAAGAAATTACATAAGCTATATAAATATTCACCAATATTATAACGTTATTAGCGGTAAATAAATATGTATTTATTTTTTTGATTTCTTACATTCACGAGCTATTCACATGTTCTCACAAATAGAATGGAAATTTAAAACTTAGAATTTATATAAAATGCACACGCATTTATATGGAGAAAGGTTACAATTTAGGGGAAAAAAACCATTCAGTGTGTTCAGGAATTTCAACCCCAGCCTCCCTGTCCCTGTAAACCAAATTTGATGATAATCGAAGCCTTTGACCATGTGACCACAGATGTGAGTAAAGAATTTTAATAAGTGTACTAAAGTTATCCTTCTACAAGAGAAATATTTCAATAAATTGAAGTTTTATTTATTTACATGGGCCCCTTTATCGGTCAGGTTTGATCTATATGTCAGATATTGTGTGTGTTAAAATTAAAATTTAGGAGTGGAAGAAAAGTAAATTCTAAACGAAGAACAATGGTTCCACAAGTTAACACAAGCAGTTAATTAAAATTTGTTATTTTCCTTTCGTACTTAACATTTAATTGTTGTTTTTCTTATCATATGTAATGAGGACAACTACGTCGACTGCTTTTGTAATCATTTTATGAGAAACAAAACTGGTTTTAAAGAATAAGTTATCTGTTTTTCAATGCCAGCCAACTTATTATTTGTAACATTGACACATTTGATAAAAGCGTGATATTTGCAATTAAAATGCCTTTGACCGTGGTACATTTCTATTATTTTTTAAAATGAAATCTTTACTCTTTTATAAAGGGAATATTTATAAAGGTGAATATTTTCTTCCCTGAGATTATGATGAATTTTGACGTTTTGTGTGCGGCTGATCCCAAAAATGTGGATTTTATTATTATTACAATACCATATATTATTTTCGTCTGTCGGCCCATAATATAACTCTCCGGCTGTCTCTGGGCCTATAGTCGACATGGTTTTATATATATGGCTTAAGCTTGATATTTAGATATTGTGTGGTCATACCTAAGTTTTGACGTGAATACGTCTTTAAATTTGCTACCATACGGGGGCAATCCAAAAAACCTAATGATAACAAAATCGGGGGATAAAGTTTGGTGTTGTAGTTTCGAATCTTTCCTCTACATCCAAAATTAAATTATACCACTGGATAGATAAAGGATCAAAGAATTCATTACGATAAGCGAGAACAGTGACGCATAGCGCGGGGGAGGGGGAAGCGCTGCCATTTTGAGGTTATTTTGCTGCGTATTGAGATTTTCCAATTAGTATAACTTTTGACTCGGAGAAGCTACGATGTTCGTTTAAGTTTTAATGTCAGCTGTTAATATAAACGTATTCACGTACAACACACGGCAGTGTCCATGACACAGCCACCCATTTTTTTTATCTATTTAAATTCTAGAAATTATTTAGTGACGACTGATTTTTGAAAATTTGGAATTCTTTGAAAATGGCTCTTACTGTTTTGCTTATAATGTACATTCAGAGTGTGTTTGGCATCCCAAATAGCACTGTATACTTGAATTTGGAGTAAAAAATCGTTAAGGGTAGTTTACTGAAGAGTGATTTTAGAAAATCAAAAATATTTGAAAATGTATCCAAAGATTTTGTTAAAAATGTATCATTGGGGATTGTTTTAACTGACAAATAAAAATGTGTACAATAAACTCCCGACTATCCCGGGTAGATTATCCGCTTTGCGGCTTAACCGTGGCATCACCAACATCAGGGAATACTTTTTTTGAAAAATGCCACGTTGATGGAGAATACAGGGCTGCCTATTGTTGTACTAAATAAATCCCCAAGGAAGGGATAATACCCAGAGAGGCAAATATTTTAAACAAGATGGGAGGAGGCCTTTCTGGGTTGTACTTTACCTGCTTAGTTATCTGTAACAGAAATATGACACGCTTTTATCTGGTAAGCTGTCGTCACGGAAAACACATAGCGAGAGAAGGAAAAAGGAAGCAGCTGCAACTAAGCAGAAGACTAATACACTTTTTAAAATTAATGTATCCATTTGGATTGTACTGTGCATTAATTTAAAATGTTTTTTTATTAGCTTAGTGTGTGAAATATAATTATGTGTTCAGAGACCAAGCCATAATAGGTGAGTATTAGTTTGAATTTACTGTCCCATGTTCTCGTTTTACTTAGATATGCGGATTTTCCACGATTCTGGGTTATCCGTGACACTCGTCCCCTCCATTACCGCGGATAATTGGGAGCTAACTGTATTTGTATTTTGGGGAAAATTGGTTTAGGGGTAGTTGACTGATGGCGGATTTATTTTTTCAAAATTTGAATATTGGTATTTAAGAAAAATTGGATTTATTGATTTGGTTTAAATAGGTATCTGTTAAGTTTATACCTTTTTAATTACTATAATATATATTTGTTTTCTAAAAAAATTAATATGTATACTGGCAAAATATTTTTGTAAAATTAGATATCTAACGGTTTTGTTCAAAGTTGGTATCGGAAGACTCTTTTACATGCTCATTTAATGTGTGTTTATTTTTTAATGTATTAATTATAGATTAATTTACTTACGACATATTAGATAAAATTTAAATTAGTTTAACTGGCCTTAAATAATTCAAAGTGGGTATCTGGTAATAGCGTTTCAGTATGAATAGGAATTTTTTTTTTTATCAAATTAAAGATAATTTTAGGATAGTTTACAAATTACCTATATTTTTTAAATTTTAATTTTTTTAATATTTGAACAGTTTTTTTAATATATATTTAAAGAGAGTTTATTGTGATTAACAAGATTGTGTGTTTCTTTTTATGAGGAAAATTTATTTAAGGAAATCCTATTTTTGATCATTTTCTTCTGATCTTTAATATACAATATGAGAAAGTTTGTATTTTTGTAATATATTGGTTAGTTTCATATTTACTTTCTTTAGTTATTTGTCTCCTACAATAATTTGTCTTAACTTATAGTTACTGCTTATTTTTATTATTATAATTAAATTATGAAATCATCAAGTCATGGATAAGTTTGTTCAACATATGTTTATTCAAAAGTCATAGACAAACCACAACCAGCAATTGAATTAGCATTCTTCTTATTGGAATGTTAATAAATATTAAAAAATAAAATTTTTTGTATTATATAAAAGTTAATCGCAGCATTAAATGTGATATAAATGTGTGTTACAAAATGCCATTTTTGAAAGATAGTTTGAGATTATAATTAATAGCAACATGAATCTATTTATATAATAATAAATATACATCTTTCTATAATATCTATCTCTACATTTTAATCGAATATATAATATATATATATATATATATTTTTGTTTGCACCAGTAAACTTATAAAGTACTTCTCGGATTGAGCTGGGGCTTATTTTGTTGTATTCATTATCTTTAAGAATAAAGTGTAAGCTATACACCATCAGCAATATCATCAGCGAGTGAAGCAGTGTCGAAAAAACCGACTGTTTTTGTGGTCACATTTGCATCTTAAATTTGTAACAATTCAAATATATGAACTTTGAATGTATACACTTTCTTTGCAAGTTTCCTTGGCAATGAAGGGGTTGGAAATATCACCAAACCAATTATAAATTTCTTTGGCAACGAGTATTTTGGGATAGACACAAACAATCGTGACGAACACAGATATAATTTTAAAATTAAATTTATATTGTTCCTTTTTGGAATTATTATTGTGAGCTAAAGTTCAAAGTCTCAGAGTATGATTTAAGTAATTTTATGATTTTTCGTGGGGATGAGTTTTATTTAGTCTGGTTTCTTGTTCCAAAGCGAACACCAAAATTTTGTTTGGTGTGTTAGGGTGCTTACTATAAAGTTTATTTTTATTTTTATTCCAACTTTGTTTTTAGATGGTAAATTTAAACTCTCTTTTGGTATCCATTGCAGCAACGCTTCCAAGTAAGAAAGTCAATATTAATACAAAGACTGCAAAAATTTAAACTTTTTTTTTTGTGTTCATAGCAACAAAACCTCCACGCAAGTGAGTAAACCTTGATGCAAGGGCTGCCAAACTTTCTAAAATTATTTTTTGTTCCTAACCACAGGTTTTCGTTCATATGTGGCATCATCGACACATAAAACCCTTGCTTTATACGTACAGTAGCCCCATGACTTCTTTGGTGCTGACTGACAGCTCACAGCTGACTTCTGACAGTCAACATTTAGGTATATACCTAAATTTTGAGTGTCAGAAGTGACAGCTGATAAACACATGTTTTTGCAGATCATATGGTTCGGCGTAGGGATACATAATTTGGTCTGGTAACTTTTCAAAGCCGTCAGAAGTCAGTCAGCACTAAAAAGTCATGGGGCTACTGTACATGTCTTAAATGGTGTTTATGGTAGTTGATTTTACTACCTATCGGGGCGTATCAAACCACTTTTACCACTGAGAGAGTGTGTATTGTGACGATTCTGTCAAAAAAATTTTGACGTCACCTGGTGGTCTGTTGTTTATACACCGTTTTTGCTAAGAAGGGAGAAACTTCTCATTCTGTGAGGTATAATATGGAATGGATTGTCTTTCATTTGAAACCATCATATTGTATTTGTTATTAATCCTATCAAATGGTAGAAATTGTGATATTATTTTTAATCATTTTGAAACTATCGGATTATTTTTGTAGCCTATATTATGTTGACATTTTTAAATTATCAGAAAATAATGTTTTTTTAAGTCGTCATTTTAAAATTATTGGGTTGTATTAGCTGTAATATTTTATGTTATCATTTTGTAACACTAAGATTGAAATTTGGGATATTATCTGCTATTACTGTGACACTATTGGATTATTTTTTATTTATTTTTAATGATAAATGTTTGCCACCGTCGTCAGTTCTGGTTCATTTTACAATCTGTAAAGAGCCACAATAATGAGCTCCTCTACGTTCGCAGTATGTCGTAATTAAATAACTACTTTAAATTTTCTACATATAAATTACAATAAGTATGTCTTACCCACAAATTTCCACCGAGAGTCAAAACCATATCAACCAATCAAGATAATATTTTATAGCCTACCACATCCTATAAAAAATATGGCATGCCACTTAAGATATTTTTATCCAAACAATTAAAATAATATTGTAATTTTATTGTATTTATTAAGTGCAGATTTTATATTTATTTTCTATTCTAAGATTTCTTGCTAAAGTAGAAATTATAAAATTGAAATTTATTATCAATCTTTCCAGACAGCTCTTCTATTCCTATTATAAAACCAAAATTTTCAATATAAAACTCAGCTTATGATTATTATTTTTTACTAATTTCAGATTTCATCAGTTTATAAAGGTTGGTAACCTTTTTATAAAAAAAAATTAGAGTAAACATTCATTTACTAATACTAGAGTTGACAATTTTTCAGTTTGGGCTCAATGGTTAATATAGTTAAATCAAGAATTATGTCTAAAAATAAGTAGCCAAGTTTTGGTGATCAACAGTGCAATCCTAACCCGATATTTTAGATTATTAAAAATATAGTTACAGTAATGATAGTTTACGCACTTACGCACAATAAGGTTTTAGAAATGCGTAACCTAGAATTAAGAGTAAATGTAATCTAATTTGAGTGAAAGGAGAGTAGAAAACCATTTAATAAATATCTCTGTGCACCGGCTGAACTTAGAACTTCAACCTAACTGCTAACAGACCAATCAGAATAGATGAGCCTGACATTAAATCCAAATGCCATTTGGTAAGTGTTATTTTGCGCTTACACCCAAGAACTGTGTCTTTGCTCCTCGTGTTTTGACCCAGTGGGGTTCCCTGAGAAGTTTAGTTCTCCATTCTTAGCGAAAACGATGTATATAGTTTCACAGTCTCCCTTCTTAGCGAAAACAACGTATGGTTCTTCATAGCCTAAGCTTAATGGGCTGCCTGAGGCAATATCTGTTTTCGATAATTGAGACCGTTCTTGGTATGAAGGAACTAATAGCTATTTGGCGGGGTAGCAATATAACGTCACAGAAATTTTAAACTATAAATGAATGTGTGTGTATGTGTGTGTGTGCGCGCGTGCGCGCGCATGCGCGACACCTTACATTAGTTAAAATTATAAACTACTCACATTTACCACTCTGGCATTGTTGACACGTGTATATTGTCACAACATATTCTAGGGGTTTAAAAAATAATAACATTTTATTGCTAATTTTTTTTATTGACAAGCAACAATTAATTAATTTAAAACATTCATAACTTGCAGCCACAACAACAACAACAACAACATAGTGATTTTTTTTAGGTCTTGTGGCCAATACAAGTAATTAAGATTAGAGTGCAACATGAATTTTAAAATAGGGATTGCATGAAAAAAATATAATCACTCTTTTACCTAATAAAAACATCAGGAGAGAATAACATTTTTTACCATCTAGGTATTTTTACATTGACAATTTGGACATTCATAGCGAAAACGGACTATACCTCACAGAGTGAGAAGTTTCTCCCTTCTTAGCAAAAACGGTGTATAAACAACAGACCACCAGGTGACGTCAAAATTGTTTTGACAGAATCGTCACAATACACACTCTCTCAGTGGTAAAAGTGGTTTGATACGCCCCGATAGGTAGTGATATTATTCGATGGAAATAAGTTAATACATTCGACTTAAATGTCAGCAAAGCTGCGGGCAAATTCTAGTTATAAAATAGTTAAATTATTTTGTGTGTATATATATATATCAATGTTGTTTTATAAGTGTTCGATGTTAGCTGATAGTAAAGGAAATATATTCATTGGTGATGATACATTGACACACAACATATTTTATCATTATAATTAGTATTGTAAATAAAAGCCCTCAATCCCGGGTATTGGCATGCTCCTGGCTATGCACGAGCATTAATATTCTTTGTTAGGTGTCAGTTTGTGATTCACCAGACGCTTGCAAAATAGTTTTATTGTAAACTACAGACCCCTAACATTATAGTTCAGCGTAGTTCCTCTGTGTGTGCGTTATTCTCATTCAAAGCATTCTTACCAATATATGTAAATATATTTTGTGATACAACATACCTTTACCCTGGCTACTTTAAAAACTTTCTCGTAAATTTTAAGTGTATATGTTATTCAAATATTGGCACATACATCTTTGAAAATTAGTCAAAAATGTTGTATTTCCATAACGTTTATTTTATATAAACAAACGCGGCATCTGAACGTTCTACGAATATGAGAGGACATGGAAATGTATAAATAAACAATGGAAGGTAATACAATGGACACTTACCAGTGTGGGTTAGTTATTATTTTCAAATTTCGTCCTTATAGACAATATTATTCAATAGCAATGTTTCGCGTACGTAGGCCTTTGTCTTGGTTGTGTTCATACTGGCGCCCCTTTTAGCAATCAGGAGAACTAGCATGTGAGAGAGAAGATAGACCAAACCATATAGAGAGGGAATCTTGTTGAAATTTAAACACAACGAGCTTCAAATTTCGTGATGTCACTTTAAAAAGAAAAGTTAATATCTTATATCGATTATATTATATTTTCAAACTATTTTCGCTTTTTCATTATAATTTCTTACCTCTTCATATTAATATCAGTTTAAAACTACGGTTTCGGGAGTGGTATTTTTTTGCTAAGAGCTCACCTCTTCAACTCCAGTATGGAACTTTTTTTTTAATTAGCCCCGGTGGAAGTGAGCTGGCCCAATTCAAATTTCTATCGAGGTTCTTGATCTTGGTGTAGTTTTAAAGATGCTATAAATCCACAGTTTTATTAAATTTTACCACAAGAGTAGATATTATCAAAATAGTATTAAAGTTAAATGTTAATGTATCTACAGTAAACCCTGGATCCCAAAGAGGAGTGGGAATGTTTGTGAGAAACGTTCTTAAATATTAACTGTATAATGATTGAAGATTTTTATTTTTCAATAATTTTTTACAAGATCTTTTACAATAGAAGACCCACCACATTGGGTGAGATGTTTCTATTTTGATCTAAGACGTATCCTTCTCCATCGTAAACCATCCAAGAACATTTATTAGTCTGAAATAGTACACAAGAGCTACACTACCCTTATCAGAACTATTTTTCTACATAATGATATTAACAAAGTTTATGTTTTAAATTGTTTTACTTTTATCAACTTTCATAGTCATGATTTCAACCATTGTTAAACTCATAATATTTTGTTCTTAAATTCTCAAGGATATAATTTTTTCAAGCTTAATTATTTAATTTAATTATTTAGGAGCATTTTAAATTTTGATTTACTTGAATTTTTTTTTATTTATTCGTATTTAATATTTTACTTAAGTAAGGTCTTCTTAACATTAATGAGTGATGAATGCTTCCAGATTTAAAATTTAATTTATAAAATTTGACATATATATAATTATATTTTTTACATTTCAAATATATTTATGTTACCTTATAAATTGTATCTATCGGAGCTCCACAGTCAAGTGTTGTTACATGAATGATCAAAGAAGTGATATAATATATTATTTTTATTTATTTCATGTCTATCCTCATAACATTACAGTATTAATATTGAAGTGTTTATTTATGTGTAATTTATGTGTTCCCCCTAAATATTGTTGCTGTCCAACTACCAGTGTAAGTCATAATGTGTCAAGTTGGTATGACAACCAGGTAAGCTCAGTCAGGTTGTTCTTAACACACAAATACACAGTAGTCCGAAAATTGTACGGGTTACATGCACCCGAGCAATAATTTTGTTTTTAACCCTCCCTCCACCTATTTTTATAAGTCGAGCTACTTAGGAAGCTGTGAGAGGTTTTTTTAGTTTTTATATAAGAAGATTTCATAATTGAGCCCAAATTCTCAAATTTCTCTTACAAACAACATATAAATACATAGTTTATGAAAGAATATATTGAGATATATATCTAAAAAATTTGATTTGATTTTAATTTTGACTTGCTGTTAAAAAATAATAATTGGAAACAAGTTTTTTTAAAGTAAAAATCCTTTTATTAATTGTGTGTTGAACTAAAAAGTATATAATACATTTTGCTATAATCTAATCGTCTAGCAGAAGGGTTTTTGGAATTTTGCCATTATTTTTGGCTATTTTAGTTTTCAGTTCGTGCATCTGCTAGCAATTTCATAATAATTATTGGTGCATGACAAAGGTTATTGGTCAGGCATCAAGCACGCATGTAGGCCTATTGAAATATTGATGTATGTATGAATTATAGAATAACAAAAGCCCCTGTGTTTGAAAAAAAAATGCTACTATCAGAATTAAAAAAATGTATACTTTGCTTTTTAGCTCAACTTTACTGTTAATATTCTATTAATCTTTTTACAATGATTTTAGTTGAAAGCTATTTAGCTTATTGTGAAACAAATCTATACTAAGTGGAGGTAATATTAGAGTTTTAGGCTTCAAATAACTGTATTGTCTCCGACGTTTAATCCGTGCACTAGGTTTTGGATATTTGTGCTTCAGGTGTGGAGGTAAAAGCGGGTTACAGATGTGATGAAATATAAACTAAGTGAAATTAGTAGAGGTGTTTGAAAACCGTTAAGAATTTGTCCTTGTGCAGTTGTACGTTCGCAAACTCATAGCCCAAACTGCACAAATAGCTTGTTTGAGCCAAAAATAATACAAAATCCCTATACACTTACACCCATAAAGCTATGCTAATACCATTAATTTGTATTCAAAGTTTCAGCATGTAGCGTCGGTATAGCATAGCTGTCAAGCATGTATGTACAAAACGTTGCATAGGTGTTAGGCGCACGGCATTGCACATGTAATAATGGCAAGAGCTTGCTGTGATGTAGAACCGTTATTGATGACCCTAATAACGTTTTAGCATTTCTAGATGGACTGGTGTGTTGTTTACTATTAATTGTGGTCTGCCCCGCTGCCGTGCTCTAAGATGTAGAGATGTGTAGTGCCATGCGCCTAGCTGCTATGCAACCTGTTGTACTGTATACGCATGATTGAACATGTTTGAATAGATATGCTATCCCGGCGCTGTAAGCCGAAACTTTGGACACACTTTAATGGTATTAACATAGCTTTCCGGATGTAAGTGTATAGGGATTTTGTATTATTTTTGGTTCAAACAAGCTATATGTGCAGCTATATTGGGCTATGAGTTTCCGAGCACCCTGTATATATATATATATATATATACACCCTGATTTTGGTGTGAAAAATAGTATCTGTTAGTTATTAAAGCTACTAAAACAATTTTAATATATTCATACATCAAGTCATGTTACCTGTAACTGTCGTTTTTGATAGATATTATCAAAACTTATAAGATAAAACAAATAATAAAGTGTAATGTTATCAAAGAATGCTGCAAAATTATATGTTTGAATTTTTTGAAGTGTTCTCCCGATAAAAGTCAGGGTATGTACTGGACGTGTGGATAAACATTCTACGCATCGCAAATCATAACGACCCCAATCTCTTAGTATTATTATCTTTGTTTTATAACATCATACAACCCTATTGAATTTCATTATTGATATCTTAGTTTTATAGACCATTTTAAATTATTATTTTATTTTAATAATGTTTTTTATTTTACATTAAACATATTGTTTTAAATTTTTTTGTGTATGAACATTAATTTCAAATGAATGAAAGAAAACGCTTGTGGAGTAAATTTTAGATAACCAGTGAAACCTTAAAGCTCGAAATGGTCTTTAAGTTACGGATATAACCGTAACAAGTGTCATTTATAAATTTACATCCGCCTCGGTGGCGTAGTTGGCTAACGCGCCAGTCGTGTTGAGCTCGACCGCCGAGGACGGGGAGATCTAGGTTCGAATCTCGGTCGGGTGAACTGGGGGTGGTTTTTCCTAAATGGTTTTCCACTCTACCTCCACGCAAATGCGGGTTCACTTCCTCTAGATTCAACCCTCCCAATTTCTAATCCATTAGAGTAATTAGTACTTAAGCGTATAACCCGAACGGCTAGTAAGACGCGGTGCTAAATATTATTATTATTATTATTATTTATAAATTTACGAATATAATAATTTCAAAGCTTGTATTTGTTTAATGTTTTGACTTTTATGTTTGACTAATCATTTCTAAGACTTGATGTTTTATTTTGAGTTTTTATTGCACCACGTCTTACTACCCGTTTGGGTTATACGCCTATTTACTAGTTACACTAATGGTTTTAACGATGATAAAGGCTATATTCAGAGGAAGTGTACCCGTATTTGCACGGAAGTAAAGTGGAAAACCATTTTGGAAAAACTACCTTCAGTACACCTAACCGAGATTCGAACCTCAATCTCCAAGTCATCGGCAGCCTGGTCTACTGTGAGAATGACGCCTTAGACTATGTGGCCACCAAAATGGATTATTTTGATATTTATTTTATGTATTCTTATTTATTTAGCACCACGTCTTACTATCCGTTTGGGTTATACGCTTAAGTACTAATTACGCTACTGGATTAGGAATTGGGAATGTTGAATTTAAAGAAAGTGAACCCGCATTTGCGTAGAGGGAGTGTGGAAAACCATTTAGGAACCCCACAGTTCACTCGACTGAGATTTGAACCTTGATCTCCCTGTCCTTGGCAGTTTAGCTCAACACGAATCTAGCGCGTTAGCCAACTACGCCACCGAGACGGGTTTGATATTTATTGTTTGATTATCGGTTCACAAAATAAAATTTAATTAGTTTCATAAAATTTGAAATAGATTGAAATTCCTTTATACACTTAAAAAGTAATTATCTCAAAATGTGCTATTATTTTATTTTATTTTGCTGAGTGGATCTAAAAAAAATACAATTATTTCTTTTTCAAGTTTGAAATTTTTCATAAAATTATTTTGGTGACAAAATATTGTTTTATATAAATATAGCTATTACATCTAAATTATCTTTGTAAGGATCGTAGTTCCAAGCAAAAAAAATATGGGTCTGCATTTTTGGTTTAGCCAAGTATTATTTGTAGATTTAAAGTGCCAGTGATAGTATAAATGGGCATAGCATTTTATACAGAGGGTTTAATTTAAAATTGTTTAGCCTTATAAGATATAAAGATGTGCTTAATGAGTATCATAAAAAACGAATATAGTCATTTGACCCCATAATGTGGTACTTGTTAAACCCCAAGAAACACAATTTTGTGTTAAATCTTGTTATGGCTCTTTGATGCAAACCACTACGCTCTTAAGGCGGGTTTAAACGAAGCAAATAAATAGGCAAGTCAGAAGGTTAATTGCCTAACGTTACTTGTCATTTACTTGCTTTAACCCGATTCATTGGCCGAATGGTCTAAGTTGGGTATAGGCAAACTATGGCCCACGGGCCAATGTCTTCAATCCGGCCCACAGATAGTCAGGATGTTTATATTCTCCTTGCTACAATTATAATGAATATTACTAAAAGGTTTTAAATGTTGGTTTTGGTTTGGTTTTTATAAAAATACAGTTTTGTTGTGTTTAAAAAGGCCTGTTTCACAAAGCAACATATCTAAATTGTTTATATAAATAATATAAATAATGAATAAAAATAATATAATATTTAAAAACAACATAAACTGTATTTTTATAAAACCAAGCCAAAACCAACATTTACAAAATTTAGTAATATTCATTATAACTGTAGCAAGGAGAATATGAATAGCTTGACTATCAAATGATATTTGTTCTCTTACCAACTCATAAATTTGTTTAAAAATCTTAGCAAATTATAGCCTAATATATTGACTTCTCACAAATTTAGTATCAATCTATTATTATAACTATTTAGTAATTGAGTTATAACTTTAATGATTTTTTTTTTACTTTTAAATAAACAAATTTCTTACATTCTATCAATTTTTATCTTTTTTATTAAAGTTGTTTATACATATATATTCTTAATTGTATTTAATATTTAAAGGTGTTCCTTATATTAATAATTTACAAACTTGCTGAATCATATCGAAAAATATATGGCAATGTTTGCATTCTCGTATTCATTCGAACAATTGTTTTCAACAATGAAAAATCAACTTAGAAAACGAATTACCAATGAGCATATTGTCTTCTTTCTTTAGAATCACTAATCTCATACCACATTATATAAATCTCTTGAACGAATTTAAAAACATACTAAGGCACTAAGGTATTTATGATTGTTTTACATTAACATTGTATTTAAACTTATTCGTGTCAGTCTTTTATGTGTATTTATCAGGGGAGTTTTCAAATGAAATTTGAAGAAAAATTAATTAATAAAAGTATTTGCCCTACTGTAGGTAAGTTTTCACTTCCCTGGGCTAAGGTGTCACTTTCATGTTAGACTAGCCTGCTGATGACAGAAAAATCGGTGCTCAAATTCCTGTCAGGTCTACTGAGGAGTGGTTTTTCCTAAACGGTTTCCTACTCTCTCTCCATGCAAATTCGAGTAAATAACTTCTAAAGTGCTTCCTTCCAATTTTCTATCCCATTAATGAATTATCATGTAACCCGCCTCGGTGGCGCGCTAGTCGTGTTGAGCTCGACCGCCGAGGAAGGGGAGATCGAGGTTCGAATCTCGGTCGAGTGAACTGGGGGTGGTTTTTCCTAAATGGTTTTCCACTCTCCCTCCACGCAAATGAGGGTTCACTTCCTCTAAATTCTACCCTCCCAATTCCTATTCCATTAACGTAATTAGTACTTAAGCGTATAACCCGAACGGGTAGTAAGACGCGGTGCTAAATATAATAATTATCATGTATACGTATAACCTGAACAGGTAGTAAGACGTTGCAATAAACAAAACTTGCGTAATATTACAGGTAAGGCTAGTGAATGATACAGTTGGTAAAGCAAGTAGGAAGGTGAAATAAGTCAATAGAAAACTGCTCTATTGTGGATTACACTTGCCAACTTGACTTGCCTCAGTAGTTGTAACTTGTAAACCCACCTTTTGAATGTGTCATAGTGTTTATAAGGTTGTGAAATCCCACAAACTTTGTTTTTTAATATGTTGGTACATCGCAAGGTAAAACATTACGTACTGAAATATAAATGACACATTAGCAGTAAAAAAACGGGGTGTGGCTGTGTCATGGACACGGCCGTGTGTTGTACTTGAATACGTTTATGTAACGGGTTATATTTTTTAAATAAAATATTTTTATTTATGTATTTAGGATAAAAGCAAGGAAACAAATAATTATTGTGTTACAATATAACTGAAGTTATAATAATTGCAAATCTCGATACGCAGCAAAATAACCTCAAAATGGCGGCGCTTCCCCCTCCACCGCGCGCGATGCGTCACTGTTCTCGCTTATCGTAATGAATTCTTTGATCCTTTAGCTATCCAGTGGTATAATTTAATTTTGGATGTAGAGGAAAGATTCGAAACTACAACACCAAACTGTATCCCCCGATTTTGTTATCATTAGGTTTTTTGGATTACCCCCGTATGGTAGCAAATTTAAAGACGTATTCACGTCAAAAGTTCTCATGACGTTCAATGATGTTCAATAAATTTATATTATGGATGCAACCTCGTTTAAGTCTAAACTGTTTCGTTGTCAAACTGGATATTAATTAGCTTCAGTGTCGTTTTTAGTGGCTATAATCGCGCACCTACTAAAGCTTAAATTGACTATGACCACCTCTTTAATACTATGTTTATTTACCCATACAAGGAACAACTCCCTTTTTATTGCTGCGTCGGTGAATCAAATCCCGGTAAATGTAATGTGTTGACCCTAAAAAAAATTAATTAATGAAATTTTTGTGTCACCGCATCTTATCGTTCGGGCTATACGCTTATATACTAATTACGCTAATGGTTTTAGGGATGGGAAGTGTAGCGCGCATTTGCATGTAGGGAGAGTGGAAAACCACTTTGGAAACACTACCCTCAGTACACCCGACCTATATTCGAAACTTGATCTCCCCTTCATCGGCAGTCACGTTAGACCAAGCAGCCACTGAACCGGGTCGATTAATCCAGCTATCCTAAAACAAATTTGGACATTTTTCAAGTCAAAATTGTCACAGTTTAAGAATTTCTTCACAAGTAATAGATTTTTATTCAATATAATAAAAACTAAACCTTAAAATATTATAAATAGTTTGATCCATTAGTCCAGGGAAAATATTTACACGTAGCTTACAAGCTTACCGAGGCGGCTTAATTTGTTCAAACTAATGTTGTGCGTGTCTTAAAAACACTTTAAGACATAAATTCAGACAAGTTTTAACAGGAAATACTTTTCTAAAAATACTTTTTTTCTTGTTTGCAATCTGCGTTGTTAATATTATACAACATTATTAGTGTTATTTTTTTATGTATTGATAATGTATATTATTATAGCTGTAGATCACATGGCTTGACATGTGAATATGTGAACGTAGATCTAGTAACTTTTATAGTGGTCAGATTAGGTTCTTCCTTACGGAAATTGGACTGTGATTTATATTTTGGCAAAATAAGTTAAACACACGCTTTGGTGGCCGTATAGTTAAGGTAACGTTTCTCAAAGTGTGCTCCTCTGAGCTCTGAGATTTCTTAAGAGGGACTTTAGAATCTCTGTGGGACTTGGTTTTTGAAATAAATCTCAACAAAAACAAAATATTGCAACATATTGAATGCAGAAAAAGACATGTGATTTCAGATGGCTTCTATTAAGCCAGATATTAGATTTGCAATAATATTAAATTGACAATGCCATTCTTCTAACCAAAGAATCATTTTTTTAAATAAAATATATGTTCTATGTTATGTTTAAAAAATAATGGCTTTATTTATTTTTCAATTTATTTATGATTAAAATTAAATTAATTAATAAAAATATATTTACTGTAAAACATTCCTCAAAGTTTTAAAATCTAATGCAGTAAATATCGATGGATTTGATTCACTTAAACAAAATATTTTTGGGTCTCCAAAACCCTGTAAAGAGTAAAGAGTTCCAAAGGTTAACAAGTTTGATAACCACTTTTTTAAGGCGTCAATATCAAAATAGACTAGACTGCCGACTACCTGAGATATAGGGGTTCGAATCCTGGTCGGTGTACTGAGAGTGGTTTGTACTAAATGGTTTTCCACTCTTTCTCCACGTAAATGCAGGTATACTTCCTTGAAATTCAAACTTCCTTGTTATACATAAACCATTAGCGTAATTAATGCATCTGCATGTAAACCGAGCGGGTGTTAAGCCGTGATAAACAAAGTAAAACTTTTAAATAATGATCGAACCCTAGCGTAAATTGAAACTTGCAAAAAAAAAAATATATATATATATATATATATACAGGCCTATTTTATCTTGAAAAGTACTGTTATTATGGTCTATAGCAAGTCTGGCTGGAAACTCGCAGTGGTGGTTGAGCTGTATAGGGCGTTATACTCGCATTACTTTGACTTGCAGTTTATGGGAAAGGCTGAGATACAGGAAATAGTTTCTTACAGACATCTCCACTTTGTTTTAGAGCCGCTCTCTACTATCATGAAGGTGCATTCCTTTTAATTCTACCTCATATCCACCACTTATAAAAAGTAGTTATTAGCTCTTTATTTTGAAATAATGGAGTTTTAATTTAAGCCTTTTTTTATAGATCAGAACAATCTTCGCATTTAATTATTTTTAGCACCGTATCTTACAACCCGTTCGGGTTATACGCCTATGTACTAATTATACTAATGGCTAAGGGATTAGGAAGGGTAGATAAAATGCAACCGCATTTGTGTTGAAGAAGAGTTGAAACCATTTAGAAAAACAACTCTTAGTGCACCCGACTGGGATCAAACCCGGATCTACCCATCTTCGGCTGTATAATTCAACACGAGAGTAGCGCTTTAGACCATGCGGCCACCGAAGTGGGTTAAAAAATGGTTTCGTATGAATAGGTTTTATACACCTACCATCATGGTACTTGGTGTTTTGCAACAACAATAAAAGCCCAAACTTTGTGTTGGTATTTATTTTTTACAATTTGGAAACCTTTGGAACAGAAATATTTGTTTGAAAAAAATATTTTAAAATATAGAAAATGAATATGCTCCTAAAGGTCCACGTGGGAACTAAATTTCTTCTAAATCCATTAACGGGCACAAAACAAACTGGAACAATCAAACGCACAGAATGGCCTTTAGCAATCATGTTCATTTGGATAAGTAAACTGCTGAAAAAAATACTAATAACAAGAAGGGGCTTTATATATGTTCTTATTTTAATTCCATTAAGGGAACAGCCCTGAAACTCAATTTTTTTAAAGTCAATTAATGGAATTGAATAAATATTTGGGTTTCTGGACCAAGTAAAGTCTAAACTTGTACTGTTTTAATTATGAACTAAGTTACGTTATGTTCTACTTGCCTTGTAAATAATACGACATTTAAAGATATGTTACGTGTTTATTTCAGACGAATACGGGGTGTGGAAGATAGGTAGTTTAAATTAATGTAGGAGTTAAAGAATGGTTACTTTTTTATTTAAGATAAGTATGACTGTATAATATAGATAGTTTCAACTAATACATGAAGTAAATAATTTGTTGCTTGTTTACTAAAGACGATATATCAATGAAAGATAGTTAATTTCAACTAATACAGTAAGTAATGAATTGTAGCTTGTTTATTTCAGATGACAATTGCAGTATAAGCTAGGTATTTTCAAATAAAACAAGAGTTAAATAATGGTCGCTTGTTTATTTCAGATAAATATGGCAGTGGAATATAGGTAGTTTCAACTAATACATGATGTAAATAATTGTTGCTTGTTTATTTCAGATGAGTATGGCAGTGGCAGATAGGTAGTTTCAAATAATACATGATGTAAATAATTGTTGCTTGTTTATTTCAGATGAGTATGGCAGTGGAATATAGGTAGTTTCAAATAATACATTATGTAAATAATTGTTGCTTGTTTATTTCAGATGAGTATGGCAGTGGAATATAGGTAGTTTCAACAAATACATGATGTAAATAATTGTTGCTTGTTTATTTCAGATGAGTATGGCAGTGGAATATAGGTAGTTTCAAATAATACATTATGTAAATAATTGTTGCTTGTTTATTTCAGATGAGTATGGCAGTGGCAGATAGGTAGTTTCAAATAATACATTATGTAAATAATTGTTGCTTGTTTATTTCAGATGAGTATGGCAGTGGAAGATAGGTAGTTTCAAATAATACATTATGTAAATAATTGTTGCTTGTTTATTTCAGATGAGTATGGCAGTGGCAGATAGGTAGTTTCAAATAATACATGATGTAAATAATTGTTGCTTGTTTATTTCAGATGAGTATGGCAGTGGAATATAGGTAGTTTCAAATAATACATTATGTAAATAATTGTTGCTTGTTTATTTCAGATGAGTATGGCAGTGGAAGATAGGTAGTTTCAAATAATACATTATGTAAATAATTGTTGCTTGTTTATTTCAGAT
This sequence comes from Timema podura, assembly GCA_033556935.1. Lineage (NCBI taxonomy): Eukaryota > Metazoa > Arthropoda > Insecta > Phasmatodea > Timematidae > Timema > Timema podura. Next base: position 33,188,218 of record JAVRXN010000012.1, read on the forward strand.
GAGTATGGCAGTGGAATATAGGTAGTTTCAAATAATACATTATGTAAATAATTGTTGCTTGTTTATTTCAGATGAGTATGGCAGTGGAAGATAGGTAGTTTCAAATAATACATGATGTAAATAATTGTTGCTTGTTTATTTCAGATGAGTATGGCAGTGGAAGATAGGTAGTTTCAAATAATACATTATGTAAATAATTGTTGCTTGTTTATTTCAGATGAGTATGGCAGTGGAATATAGGTAGTTTCAACAAATACATGATGTAAATAATTGTTGCTTGTTTATTTCAGATGAGTATGGCAGTGGAATATAGGTAGTTTCAAATAATACATTATGTAAATAATTGTTGCTTGTTTATTTCAGATGAGTATGGCAGTGGCAGATAGGTAGTTTCAAATAATACATTATGTAAATAATTGTTGCTTGTTTATTTCAGATGAGTATGGCAGTGGAAGATAGGTAGTTTCAAATAATACATTATGTAAATAATTGTTGCTTGTTTATTTCAGATGAGTATGGCAGTGGCAGATAGGTAGTTTCAAATAATACATGATGTAAATAATTGTTGCTTGTTTATTTCAGATGAGTATGGCAGTGGAAGATGGGTAGTTTCAACTAATACAGGATGTAAATAATTGTTGCTTGTTTATTTCAGATGAGTATGGCAGTGGAAGATGGGTAGTTTCAACTAATACAGGATGTAAATAATTGTTGCTTGTTTATTTCAGATGAGTATGGCAGTGGCAGATTGCGTGGTGCTCTTGGCTTCAGTTCCTAACGAGATCCTCTACTATTATCTGGTTGGAAACCTGTGGATCTGGGGAGATGTCGGCTGTGCAGGTTTTCATCTTCTTTCAAAACCTTGGCATCAACGCTTCCTCTCTCAGCCTGGTCGCCTTTACTGTGGAGCGATACATTGCTATATGTCATCCTCTTAAGGCTCACACAGTCTGTACGGTATGAAAATAAATATATATATCCTATAATTTTATAAATAGCATACTAATGTAAAAATTATATTATTAATAGCTGGCTAAGAGATCTCCTACCTTCATATTCTATATGAAATATTTCATGTATAATTTCAATCAAACCTATAATATAATATATAATAATTTTATTTAAACTTTAAAGTTAATACTTTCATAACTATACTGCTAAAACAATATAATACTTTCTAACAAGTTTAATTAACTTGAAATTAATAATCGTATTTTTGTGTTGTTTAATTTATATAGGATTTTTTTTATTTTTTTATAAAGTTAATAAAAAGTATTTGTATCCTATTATATTGAGTTGTTGTCGTCTCAACTGCTGTCAAGGAATGTAAAACTCAGAATATATCAAACAATAATTTTACCGGTTGTTCTCTATGAGTGTGAAACGTGTCTCTTACCTTTCATGACGAAAACAAATTTAGGGTGTTCAAAACAAGCTGCTTGAAGTGGGGAGGATAACATTAGAATGGACCTGAAAGAGATAGGTTTAATGAGGTGGACTGATAGAACTAGCCCAGAATAGTAATAGGTGGTGTATTTTTTTAAGTGTGGCAATGAATTTTCGAGTTAATAATGTCATAGAGTAAGTAATTATTATTATATTGAGCTAGTAAATACACAATTGTTACATCATACACCTTTCACATTTCAAGATATTCCAAATAACTTTTAGCCTTCGAGCATCGTTATTAAATAAATGGTACGGAGCTCCGCACGGACTTTCTCACTCTATTGTTTAAAAAATAGAGATATTTACTCAAAAATCGTAATATATGTAGAACTAAATAATACACACTAGAAAACCCAAGCATAAATTGCACTATACTTATGTAAAACCTTTTTTGAGTTCCAGTTTTAAATTTTATAATTTTATTTTTTAAGAATTAATGTCCTCATTTGTATGTTTGTACCGATAAAAAGATCAATATTGGGTCAACAAGGGTCAACACTTCGTATTAAAATTTTGACTCCCGGTTAAAATTTTCGACATTTTATTAGGTGCTGCACATCTTCATGTCATCGCAATGCTATTAAATTACTCATTTATAAATTTTGACTAATAAAAAATGTTAATATTGATTATTGGGTCTAAAATGGAGATAGGTCATTTTTGTACAAACATTTCTCCTAAGAGGTTTAAGGAAAGATAACAAACTTTTTGAGAGACTTACTTATATTTAATTACTCTATAGCATTGGAGAATTATTGCGTTAAAACTTAAGTAGTATCTCTTTACAACTGAAGCTCACAAAATTGTATTAGTATATTTGCCAATAGCTCAGAAACTGTTGGTTTTATCAAATATATTTAATATAAATCTTTTTTTATTTTTAATAGTACTACAATTTTGCAATGATAAGTTATTTAGTATCTCAAACAATTGCGGAGATACGGAAATTTCAGCTTTTGCAAAGTACTCTAAATTAATTTTCATGGGAAAATAAAAATAGCCAGTTTATTTATAATCTTAATCAATGCTTAGATACGAGTTTTAATCAAATCGTTTGAGCCGATTTTGAGAAAATCTATTTTTTCTCTTTTCACTTTTTATTAATCCACTCTTAATTTTAGGGTTAAACAGACGGCATCGTAAAAACCACTTTTTAGGATTCGGGGGGTCATGAGACGTCGACATCCATCAACATTTCAGGCTATATTTTTTTACGGTCACAATACTTTACCTTTAGTATTCGAAAAGCTAAAAAAAATATGTATTTGCGTATAGCTTGAAAGAAATTGGTTTTATAAAAATATGCTTCGAATAAAATATGTGTATTATAGATAAATCTACATATTTTTAACTTAAATAATTTCATATTTCAAATGATTTCGGAGATATGATAAAAAATTATAATTTACACATCAGACCGGAGCCCTTAAAGTCATTTTGCCGAAATATTGAGAGTAGCCATTTTGTTTGGAATATTTATAAATGTTTGGAAATGAAATTTAATCAAAATCGTTAAAGCTGATTTAGAGAAAATCTACTTTTTCTCTTTTTGCCCTTCAGTAAACTACCCTAAATTTTAGGGTTAGCTATCCAATTCCAAACACCCTTGGGGGCAACCCTATGTAAACCTTAACTACCAAGTTTTAGCCCGATCGGTAAAATAGTTTAGGATCTAGTTGGAGGTACAAACAGACAAACAGGAATTCAAAAACCACTTTTTCGGATTCGGGGGGGGGGGGGTCACGAAACTTTGAGATTCATCAAAATCTTGAGCTCGATTTTTTTTACGATCACAATACTTTCTTTACCAGTAAGATGGCGAGAAAATAAAAATAGTCATAATTGTATTTTTGGAAGAATATTCTATAAAGGCGTTTGTTTTTAAATTACATTTATTTTTTTAGAAATTTGAATAGCTATGTTTTATATTTATTTTATAACATATTTAGTCTACAATAAACTAACGTTAAGTTGGTTACGTAAGCAACATAGCTCACGAAGCTAAGATGTTACAAAATTCAAAGCAACGGACATTTCACAATTTCCTTATTTATTGTTTTTACCAGAGTGAATTTCCCTTTCTTATCAAAATAAATAGACTTTATGACATAATCGTTCAAACGTTATCATAATTTGTATTATAGCTTCTAAGAAAATTCTCAAATATGGGTTTTCATTAAACTGGCCTTAAGCCATTTTTTCCGTGAAAATAAACAACTGGCTTTAAGTATTTTTTTTCTTATGAAAACAAACACATAGTCTTGTTAATCACAACAAACACTATTTACATACATAATTTAAATCACATTGTTCAAATATTTTTAACAAATTTCAAATTTTTTAAAAATAAATTATTCGTTAGCTACCCTAAAATTATTTGTAGTATGTAAAAATAAAAACATGTTCTTATTTATCATGAAAACTATTCAAAGATACCCATTTTTGACTCAATCTTCAAAGCGAATTTCAAAAAAGTCTAACTTTTTCGTCGTGAGTAAATTAAACTTAAATTAATTTAAATAAATAAATATACATTATTATTTATCATACAAAATAGTCCCCTGATCCCAATTTGAACAAATTTTTAGACCTATTTTCAAAAAAATTCAAGTTTTACTAAAATCAATCATAAGTTAACTACAACCAAATTAATTTATTTAATAAAAAGAAATATTTTATACATAATTATTCACCTTATAATATAAAAGCCTAACAAATACACATTTTGAACCAAATCACTAGAGCCGTTTTTTAAAATAGTCAATTAAAAAACAGTCAACATTAAACTATTCTTAAACTAATTTTCCCCCAAAAATAAATATACATTTTTATATAGCATGTCAAACACTTCCCATATGTACATCTTACAGAAAATTCTAGGGCCATTTTCTAAATATTTATAGATTTTGAAATTCACTTATTATTTAATAGCTTTTGAATGATTTATAACCAAACACCAAGTTTATTGTGTTAGTTGGCAAGTTAAACACACCATAAATATACATTTCAAACCACACTGCTCAAAATACTTTCGAAAATTTTAAATTAAAAATTACTATCCATTGGTAAACTACCCCTTAATTTTAGGACAAGGGTCAAAATAAAAATAAAACTTCTGAGGTACAGCCCTATAAAATCTAAATATCAAGATTGAATAAAATGTATCAAACCATTTTAGGTCCGTGGCCAGAGACAAACAGGAAGACAGACAGACAGAATTGAAAAATCCACTTTTTTTGGGTTCGGGCACATAAAACACATATATATTCATCATATTCTCAAGGTAAAAAAAAATTTCAAGATTAAAATACTTTCTCTTGATACGATAATGTTAAAATAAAAAATTTCTGAAATCGGGAATCAGTAAACTACTATCAAATGAATGTTTGTATGAAAATCAAATAGATACCATCAATTATACTCTAAAAAACTTACCAGATAGGCTACCCATTTTGAACAAAATTATTGAACCCAGTATTTTAAATACTTCAAATTTTTGAAAAATCCGTAATCAATAAATTACCCATAGACAAGGTTCCATCCAAAGAAAAGTATACAATATTATTTATAGTAACTCACAATTCTTAAATGTTCCTTTTCAAACAAAATCGTTAGCACCATTTTAGAAAAATTTGGAATTCAATCAAATCTCTCATCATTAAACTACCCTTAATTTGAAGGCTAGGGTTAATAAAAAAAAGTCCCGAGGTATAGCCCTATAAAATCTAAAATATCAAGTCCAAACAAAATTAATATAACTATTTTGCATCCGTGGCCAGGGACATATAGACAGAAAAACAGACAGATATGGGAACAGATAAAATGGTAAATTCACTTTTTTGGGTTTGGGGTTACATAAAAAGTACATCAATCATAATCTCGAGACTAATTTTTTTCACGATTACAATACTTTCTCTTGACATTATAAAGTAGAAAACCTATAGGTTAAATTTCCTTTCCGCGCCTGTAATATATTATAATGTGCTTACGTTTAATACGGGTTCTTTCTTTCCTAAAACATTCCTTCATTCAATTTCTTCCCACGTTTATCATCTTTCACACAACCGTCTTTTACATGTTTCCATCAACTCCTCACGTCCACACGATCTTCCTCAATTTTAAAATGAAATGTTTTCAAGCAGAAATGTATAATTTAAACTCGAAGAGAGAACGTGAAATGACTTATCAAATGTCTGAAAGAATTTTTTCAACAACAAATAGGACTCACCGCACTGGTGACCATATCCCAGGGGGACTAGCTTTCAAATCTTCACTCGGGTACGCTGGTAATATTTATTATTTATTTTATAACATGAGTACGCCCGATAAATTATCCATTTTAATCCAACTTCCTTATCATATGCCCTTATATTATTATTTGTTTGAATTGTAGATAGACCGTATGCGCATTTAAAGGCCATTTTCGAGCTAAAATTATTTAATATTAGTCTATATTAGTAAATATATGAAATATATACACACATATACAGGCTATTCGGAAACTTAACGCCCAAACTGCAAATATAATTTGTTTGGATCATAAATAATACATAATCCCTATACATTAACATCCGGCAAACCATGCTAATACCATTAAATTGTGTTCAAAGTTTCAGTGTAGAGCGCCTGGAGAGCAAAGTTATTCAAGCATGCGTGTACAATAGGTTGCATAAGAGTTAGGCGCACGGCACTGCATACCTCTACATCTTGGAGCATGGCAGCAGAGCAAACCACCATTAATAGTAAACAACACACCAGTCAATATAGAAATGGGAATACGTTCTGAAGGTCATCATTAACGGTCTTACATCACAGCAAGTGCTTGCCATGTGCAGTAACGTGCACAGAGCTTTTATGCAACCTGTTGTACACGCATGCTTGAACATCTTTGCTCTCCCGGTGCTGTACGATGAAACTTTGAACACAATTTAATGGTATTAGCATTTTTTCCAGATGTAAGTGTATATGTGTTTTGTATTACTTTTGATTAAAACAAATTATATGTGCAATGTGGGCGTTGATTTTACGAACATCTTGTGTGTATATATATACATATATATTATATATGTTTATATATGAGCTCTATCCACAAAAAATTAACTTTGTATGCAAGTCAATGACTTGTTTTTAAATCTAGGATATTTAACGTGCACTTTATTAACCGAAATATTATGTAAGCCCACAACTTAGTAGAAAACTTAATTCTATACCATACACAACACCCATCCCTCTGGTTAATATTCCATCTCTGTGAAAGGGAAAGTCTAAATTTGATATTTAGTCCATATTTGTTGGACATAGGCCCCAAAAATTTTTAACAACAGTTTTTATCATAGCCCTAATGGGTAGTAAAATACATTTAAAAAACTTTGTTTAACTTATCAATTAAAAACTAAAATATATATTCAATATGTCAATCACATTAATTGTTAACGATAGTTTTAAATAGTCACATTAATATAAGCTCAATTAATATATTTATCAGAAGATATTTTATTTAATTAGGGTTTTCTCGGATGTTAGAACAGGCTCATTTGTTATAAAATCCGACCGTTTAACCTAACATTATTTTAAGTTTATTTTCCAACATTAAAATATATTTATTTTAAAACTTAGAGAGATCAAGAATTATTTTATATGGAATATTCACGGAATAATAAAAGAGTGAGTTGGAGGTGCTACCAACGATAAATTCGACTAGAAAAGGAAATCCCCCATTATAATTTATAATATCTATTCAAGTCAGACATTATTAATTATCAAATTATTAAAAGCTTTTTTTTGTGTGTATTTTTCTGTAAGAAATTGAATCCAGCCAACTAAAAGTTTTCAGATGAGAAATGACCATATCTGATTCTGGTAGAAAACGTAATTAAAATGTTATTTCAAAATATGTAATAAATTAATTTGAATTACTCTCCAATTGAAAACATTTTCTGACAAACTTTTGAAGAGGTTTAAGATGACTTTGAGTATGGTTGAAGTATATTTGTTGTTGAAGTGTTCTGTGTCTATTATGTGCCAGTGTGTGTGTGTGTTAGAGAGAGAGAGTGTGTGTGTATGTGTGTGTGTGTCCTATGCGCTCAACGCAAGGTTATTATAGACTAAGTCTTAAAAGTAAGAGGATGAAGAGGCTAAAGAATAAGTTAGTAATTTTGAAACAATATTTATGGTGGACTATTTTAAGACTCATTATTATGCACAGTAAAAGTTTTAAACAACACTTGAGCAAACAAATTGGACCATTAACTAAACTTTCTTGGAGGAAACTCATCAAAATATGACTTAGTGCTGTTTTTTTTTTAATTAGTTGAACGAGTTCTTATTTTATAGCCCAAAGTTAAATCGTTAAGAGTATACATTTGAAATACTCGTTGCAATTTCAAGTGTCATATTTTTTATGGTAGAGTTGATTATTATTATTTATTATTATTATTATTATTATTATTATTATTATTATTATTATTATTATTATTATTATTATTATTATTTATTAGAGACTTGTTGTAGACACAAAAATGTATATAAGATATAAGCTTAGACAATCAAAAGAACAAAACTGACAACTGGAGTTAAAAACATTGGATGATCAACCGACTTTGGAGTGAAATTCTTAAAGACGAGAGCCAAAATCCTGCTTACACTTGGTGAAATACTTGGACGAATTTATCAAATCAAACGTTCACTTAGGTGCCCCAACAATGACAAGGCGATGAAGTTCTTATCTAGGATAATATACACTACGATAGTAGATAACTAGGTGGAGGGGATTGTAATGAAGTATTATAACTTATTAAATAGGGGAATGTTTGTCTAAATAAGGTTAAAATAAACTTTAAGATTATAAATTAAATAAAAAAGCACGTTATAGTTAAAATATTTTGTAGATGTTTTCCAAAATTGTTTAGTTTTCATCCTACTCCCAATAATTATTCTTTTAAATTCAATTTACGTTTTATATATAATAACGTAACGAGTAGTAAAGCACGGTGCTAATATATATTAGCACAGCCTTTTACTCTCCATTCTGGCTATACAACTTTCAAATATTAATTAAATTAAAATGTATTAGAGACGTAGTTTTTTTTTACGTCTTACTAGTTATCCTAACTATTTGCAATTAGTTACGGTTATGGAGTAGGGATTAGGATTACCAAATTTATAGGAAGTGCATCAGCGTTTGAGTGAAAAGAATGGAAAAGAGCTTAGAAAAAATTATAATGTCGCTGATAGTCCAGGTTTGAACCCTGACTTCTCCACTATCAGCAAACCTAGCAAGACAATTTTGACGCTTTGTCCGCGAGCTTGCCATTTACGGGGAATACTTAATTTACAAATATTATATAAATAATAAAGATTATACAACTCGCTAGTAATCTCTATTTTAAAGGTAATCGTTTAGTTCTATTTTTTACGATCAAGCTTTAAAATATTTGTAAAAACAAACACACTCATTTTCATAAACTATCGTATTACAATTTTTAAAGAATAGCTTTAATTCTATTAGGTAAAAAATGATTGTCTGGACATTGGAATCTAACCAGGTACTTTTGACCTTTTCACGCAAGTGCTCTATCATTGAGTCATCCGGTTTCGTTTTGTATTCAGGAACTTCCTTCACTAGTTGTTGTGTCGATTCTAGTTTGGGGTAGTTAGGGAATGTGTGTGAATTTGATTCTGCTATCAGGATTAATCTTATGGGCAGTTATTATCAAGTATTTGTTTGTGAAACTCATGAATTATAAATAGCTACCCTTGACGGATGAATAATGCGTACACCACATTTGTTGTCACTATGACTAAACGCCAAAATTGTTTTACCTGGTTTTTTGGTAACGGGGAAGCTAGTAAGTACCAGCCGGGTGAATTTAGAAGATTTTTTTTCCTAAATAGCTTCCCAGTTTTCTTCACACAATTGAGAATATATTATGTGTCAAAATGAATTTGTAAATTTGTCACAGATAATTCCAAAGAGATAGAATAGACTAAATATTAGACGCGAGCTGGGATGATAGCACAACTAAAGCGGTTTCTCTGCTTCATATCAGCGACCATGGTGTTATTTCTGTATATGTATTTTTATTTTTTACAGTATACTATAAGGAAAGTTAATTGAATCCCCGATTAATACACGGTAGAGGGGTATCCCCCCTTTTCACAATGGTAACTTTCCATCCTTTCCTCATGAGAATGTTTAGATTCCTTATAATTAAATTGTATTATCTTGTATCCTCTGATTAATTCGTGTAGGTTGAGGATAGCCCATATGTACAGTACAGTAAAAGAAGTACGACTAAATAAATGAACTGGAATCTTGTTGTCTATGACGGAACAGTGTTTTTTATAGACTACATTCAGCCTCTCTATGGTCCATCATGGTGTAGCTAAAGTAGAATTCTAGTAAGAAGGAACTTTATAACATTTAGTAACTTATGTGGCCAGAAATTATAACATTTAACTATATTATTAGTATTATTTTGTAAGTATTAATATTATCTATGAAAGGTGACCATTCTAGATCACATAGATTATTTTAGTAAATTTTATGTCTCTCAAAAAAGTTCCTAAATAAATCCTATTTCGAATACTGGATTTGAGATGACAGTCTATGATTGTTTCGTTGTCCTTCAATAGTTTGAAATGTGGATCCTGCCCAAGGACCCCATCCCTGAGCTATTCAGGTGGTTAATAATTTAGTTAGTTCAGTGTAGAAGCATTGTTAGACTAAGCCAATAGTACAGAATCGAAGTCACTGTTTAGATTTTTCTATATCTAACTTGAATCCTAATAATCTATGAGGAGGAATAAATTTAACAATTTTATCTGTAATATTTTTAGCACCGCGTCTTACTACCCGTTCGAGTTATACGGTTATGTACTAATTACACTAATGGTTTAATGGCTTAGGGAGGTTATATTTAAGGAAAGTGTACCCGCATTTTCTTGGAGGGAGAGTGGAAAACCATTCTCAATACACCCTAACCTCAATCTCATCGTCATCAGCGGTCTAGTCTACTATAAGAGTTAGACCACGCGGCAACCGAAGCGGGTGTAATCATGTTATTTACGTTACTTAACGTAATATTATTAAATAAAGAACTAAATCAGATCAAATTACTTTAAAAAAAAAGCTTCTGGTATAAATGTGAGGTTAATTTAGTCTGGTTTTTTGGTGATGAAGGGGTAGGGGTTCGGAAACCAGGCGAGTGTATTGAAGGTGTGTTTTCCTAAATTGTTTTCTCCTTCCATGCGAATGGGGGTACATTTATTCTGTGTTCAACCTTTCTCGTCTTGATTGTTAGTATATTTATGTGTGTATGTGTTTGTTTAACTTGAATAGCAGATAAAATTTAATGTAAAAGTCACCGCGTCTTACTACCCGTTCGGGTTATACGCTTAAGTACTAATTACAATAATGGGTAAGGAATTGGGAAGTTTTTATTTAGAGGAAGTGAACCCGCATTTGCGTGGAAGGAGAGTGGAAACCCATTTAGGAAAAACCATCCTCAGTTCACCCGACCGAGATTCGAACCTCTATCTCCCCATCCTCGGCAGTCGAGTTCAACACGACTGGCGCGTTAGCTAACTACGCCACCGAGGCGGGTAAATTCTAGTTATCTATTTGTTTAATAGTATGAACAAATTTGCAATTATATAAAGCTGTATCTTGGAAAAAAACTGGGTTATTTAGATATTTATTCAGTCTCTCAAATTAAAAAAAACTCCCGTTTTTGCTTCATTAGAATCCGTATCAATATCGTGCGCTGTATGGTAGCCCTCGTGTTCCGTATTGACGCGGCCGTTGTCTGGTGTCTCATTGCAGCTGTCCCGGGCTCGCCGGATCGTGTACGGCGTGTGGGTGTTCGCCACCGTCTACTGCTGCCCCTGGCTGGGTCTGACGACCACCCGACTGCTCGGCTACAAGGGTTACCCCGGGGCCAGGAGCTGCGATTTCAAACTACCACGACACCACTACCTGGCCTACTTCTTCGCCGACCTGGTCGTCTTCTACGTGCTACCCCTCATCATCTCGTGCGTCCTATACGGTCTCATAACGAGGGTACTCTTCACCAGGAGGTTCGGCGTCGACAAGAGCAATAACAGGCTGCAGGGAACGCCACCTCCTCAACGTCCTCGTCCAAAGACCAGGTGAGTTGTCAATGTCAAGTTTAGGATTTCGTCCACTCGAAACCGAAAACCGCAGCTTTTCAAGCAAAAATCTGAATTCACAAAGCCACGGTTCTCAGTTTTTTGAATAAATATTATTTTTAATCCGCCACTATCAAATACATAATAAACAAGTAAATATCCGTTTATAATTTGTACTGTGAATTATATATGCTATGGACGAAGTGATTAACCAGGTCACTATGAAAAACCACCTGTCACTATGCATAGTGACCAAAACCGTTGGGAAAATTATTATTATTATTATTATTATTATTATTATTATTATTATTATTATTATTATTATTATTATTATTATTATTATTATTATTATTATTATTATTATTATTATTATTATTATTATTAGCACCGCGTCTTACTATCCGTTCGGGTTATACGCACTTACGTTAATGTGCAATGGTAGGGTGATTGTGAGATGAAATGGAAGACCCACAGTTTAACGTGGAATCCGAACCACGGTGGAGGCCTGGCATTCCTCACATTCACAAGTTGTGATTAATACACGTCTTGTCAGAGGTGAAGGAAGGGTTTGGCAATCAGGTAAGTCTGTGCCGGGACCGAGGATTGAACCCCGGACCCCCAGCACAGAAGTCCGACACCTTACCCCTAGACCACCAGGTTACCCGTTGGGAAAAGTGATACATATTTGTTGATTTATCATTTTGACCGGACAGTATGCATAGTGTTCCATGCTCTTTGTAAAAACAATGCAGTACTACGTCACTGGCAGAGTGGGAACAATTAACATCCGATCACGTGCAAGCCAATCAACTTCTAACTAACCTAACCTAACCTAACTAGTGTTATTGTTTTTTGTTTTCATTTAGGAGGGGCCGACTATTACACATTATTAAATAAAATATATATTATTAAAAATATCATATTGCCCTGAGATTGTGGAGCATTAAGCTTACTGTCTGGTCAAAATGATAAATTAACACATATTTATCACTCTGTCCAACTGCTTAGGTCACTATGCATAATGTCAGGTCATTTTTCATAGTGACCTTTTATTCACTTTGTCAATTTTATATATATATATATATATATATAATTGTTAGTATATTTTGCGAACAAATGGAACGGTCGATGCAGGGGAATCCCTGAGCTTAGTACCAGGATTATTTTGCCCAGCCTAACTTTAAATTTTAATGTAAACTATGATGTCCTAATAAGTCTAGAGTAATTGAATGGTACAGGGGAAAAAGGAAGAATGTCCCATTTCCCTACATTTTTCAGGCCAACTTTTTTATCTATATCTCAAACCCAATTAGGAGTCCATCGAATACTTTTATTGTTTAATTAATTTAAATATGACAGACCACTTTTAACCATCGTTTGAAGTGGATTAAAAAAGGTTTCATCATCGTCCAAAAGATTAAAGCAGTAACTAACTCAATTTGAGTTAAAATTGTACTTCCCCTCCTTTTTCCACTGTACCCTTCATTTAAAAAATTCTGGTGCCTAACCTTTTTTTCAGGAGGGTGTTAGCTCTCTTAACCCTACCCCTAATATTATATAACAACCTGAGACAAACCCCGGTTTGGAATTATAAAAAGCATGTGTTTTGGAGAACACCGTGGTCGTTTTATGTTTCGATTTTTCTTTCGGTCCTTCAAATTAACTTGAACAGTCAAGTTTAGACCTACTTTTTAGGATTATAATTTATTTCAAATTCAGAAAATACATGAATTTATAAACTATTCAACTACGGTACAGTAATTTGTGTTTGTTACAGTAATAATTATTAGTTTGGGATCGTAAAAAACTAGTTTTAAGATAGTATTATCTTTTAATTAACTTTTCATCCAATGCTCTAAGTGTAGTAGGCTACATAATGATGAGTTACATACCTTGTACTTTAATCGATTGGATAGAACTAGCTCAAGACAGGTATAGAATGTAATAGGGAGGTCGCTAAATAGAACTAGCTCAAGATATGGATAGGGTGTAATGAGGTGAACAAGATATAACTAGCTCAACATAGGGATAGGGTGTAATGAGGTGAACTGGATAGAACTAGTTCAAGATATGGATAGGGTGTAATGAGGTGGACTGGATAGAACTAGATCAAGATATGGATAGGATGTAATAAGGTGGACTGGATATAACTAGCTCAACATAGGGCTAGGGTGTGATGAGGGGGACTGAATAGAACTAGATCAAGATATGGATAGGGTGTAATGAGGTGGACTGGATATAACTAGCTCAACATAGGGATAGGGTGTAATGAGGGGGACTGGATAGAACTAGATCAAGATAGGAATAGGGTGTAAAGGCGAGGGCTGAATATAACTTGTTCAAGATAGGGATAGGGTATAATGAAGGCGACTGGATATTACAGCTCAAGATATAGAAAGGTGGCGTACCTTTATAAGTGCGGCAATGAACTTTCGAGTTCCTAATGCCATAGAGTAGGTATGTAAATAGGTGTAAATTAATGTCGTTAGCTTATAACTATATATTTGGTAAATGGTGGAGGTGAGGGAAAGCACAATAATTGAGAAATGCGATAGTTAAACTTTGAGTGTCAGCCCATTGAAAATCTCAAAATAGAATATTCTATTCACTCACTCATTGCCTGGAGTACCCCCTCACCGAGCGTTCTCTTGAATACTTTAGCGACGATACAGAAGAAGCTTGAGATAAAAGGTACGATAATACCATTGCCATGACGGATTTTCCGTGATATGGGGAAAGCTAATTAATTTAATTGACGAGTAAAATCACTAATTAAAACAAGTTTATTCAAATTAGAAATCATGCGACAAAATAACTTGGTCTTTACATTCAAAATAGCATCATATTACTGTTCAAATTAATAGTGAACTAAAACAAAAAAAGAAAAGGATTGGGCTTTCAATGAATGTTGAATATATTCTTTCTATATGATGCAAACAAGTGACGAAAATTTTATAAAAAGTGATCGACTGGATTGACAAATTAAAATTGATAGATCATTTTATCTGTATTGCTAATGTTTTTGTCCGAGACCCTAGCTCAGTCGGTAGCGTGTCTAACTACTAAGTTAAGGGTCCTGGGTTCGATTACCAACATGGCCGAAAATTTATCATTGATGAAAGTATGGGTTTACTCTTTCACGTTGATAAATTAACGGCCGGGGTCTGTCCTAGTTTTGAGGTAGATTATAAGGCGTGTGAACTTACGATAGGACAAGCAAGCCTTTAGTTTAAAAATATATGACTTGAATAAAGAACTGATCCAGAACATTGACTGAAAACACTAACGGATGTAAGTGTTAATGTTTTAATATGGTTTATGTTTTCTGTATTGTTAATGTTGTTTGCTGTATAGACCTAGCATATGTTGCTACACGCTAAATAAATCAATTTATAAAAAAAATAGTTAAAAACAGACAAAAAAACCTATAAATGGAACAATATTATTATTATTATTGTGTGTGTGCCACGGGTATACTATCCATTCGGACCAGGGTAGATATGGAAGGTATTATTTAGATTAAGCTCAATCACATTTGTTTAGAATTAAATTGGGGGGGGGGGGGTAAATAAAAAAAAAGCACCTCAGTTAACTCAGCCGGGACTCAAACCTTTAGCTTCTAATCATAAGTCATGAGATTGATGCTATTCTCAGTATACCCACCGGTAGGGTTGAAAAAATACAATAAAGATGTAAAAAATAAAAATATTTTTAAAAATAAAATCGCAAATTATTAAAGGTTTTTTATGTACTCCTAATCTTACCAAAAAAATTAAACCATATAATTATTACTGTCCCCAACCAGTATACAATAAAGGTGGTTAATAAGTCTATAATTGCCGTTTTCTCTTCTCTGTTTTGTAAATCACCCTCCGTTACCTGTTCTCTAATAACATATTTCCACGTGCGTGCGCTGCTGTCATACATAATCGTAGGGTCGTCGCGAATAGCCTCGCGATATTTAGCAACACGCTAAGTGAATATATGACACTGTTTTCAATGGTCCTGTTTCCATGGACGTGCGTCGCTGAAGGATCAGCGCTGCTGTCAAGTATGACCGTCTATCTATTTTTTATTTTTTTTATTTATTTAGCACCGCGTCTTACTACCCGTTCGGGTTATACGCTTAAGTACTAATTACGCTAATGGATTAGGAATTGGGAAGGTTTAATATAGAGGAAGTGAACCCGCATTTGCGTGGAGGGAGAGTGGAAAACCATTTAGGAAAAACCACCCCCAGTTCACCCGACCGAGATTCGAACCTCGATCTCCCCGTCCTCGGCGGTCGAGCTCAACACGACTGGCGCGTTAGCCAACTACGCCACAGAGGCGGGTGACCGTCTATCCTCGTGACTAGTCGCGTGATATTTAACAACGCGGTCAATGAAGATAAACTGTTTCCTATATAGAGTAGGTAGTTTAAGGGACTGTTAGCTAGTACTGACAATATAGAATAATTAATATAAAACGTATATAATATATTTTAACATATTTTTTTTAGTTTTTAGGAGCCAACACGTTGTTTTTTGATCAAATTTGAAATTCATGTACTTAAACTTCTTAATTTGTACTAACCTAAAATACAATAACCTAAACTTAATAAATCTAGCTAATATACTCCTAACCTAAAATATCCAAATCACATTATTATATTTACTGTATATTGATGTCTTATATATTATATCAAGTCAAGCAAGGGTGATATATTTAAATTTAAATAGAAAAATTACATAGCTCACACATGTCAAACTCTTTCCGCTTTTTTTTTCAGAATGAGCCTAGCTATATATATGTTTTTAAGATTCTCTTTAAGTTTTTAATTGATCCGTAATTTATTGACCTTTCTGCCGATCCTAATACTCATGTTAATGGAGTAGGGATGAAGAAAAGATATACAAAGAATTGTACTCCCATTTTTATGGGAACATAGTGTGAAACCGCTTAGTAAAAACTCCCTCAGTATACCAAGCCGGGATTTGAATTCCGACCTTTCAATTATTCGTAGACCAGATAAGGTGAGACTGACTCTTTTAACCGCGTGCTTACATTTATAAATAAGAGTAGTAGTAATAACAACTTAAAGACTCGCCACCATTATTTTAAATAAATGGTACGACACAATCTCACAAACTTTCTCGTTTTGTGTATTATAGCTTCGAAGAATTTTTTTTTTTTAAATCGGCTTTGAGTTAAACTGTATTTATATAAGTTTTAATCATAAAAATAAACACAACATCTTGCTAATGACAATAATCACTCTTTATAAATACCTTTTAAACCAAATTGTTCAAATAAATTTAACAGAATTTAAATTAAAAAATAAATTATTTGTTATTTATAGAAATATAAACTAATTCTAATATATAATGAAATACAACTAACATATTCCCACTGGAATACAATTTTCAAGGTCAATTCTAAAAACATTCGCATTTTCTATAATTTGTTGTAACCAAACTAGCCTTAACTTTATTTATCTTAGATAAATAAAGATATTATTATTGATACGCAAAATATTTCCCAGATACAAATTTTAAGCCAAATATTTTTGAAAAATATTTGAATTGTTTAATAAGGAACGTCTAAGAATATTTATAAATAAAATTCAATTTTTAGTTAAATTAGGTTGCACAAGTTGTTTTAAATTAAAGTAAAAGACATAAATGTGTAATATAATATATATGCACAGTATACGAACTATATTTGAAAAGATTGGTAATATTAACTACAAGTTATGATACTTTATAATTAGGAATATCTTGAAATAATAACAAACATCTAAAACTTCAGTGTATATTAAAATTGTAGACATTTGAGCCAAATTTATACTTAGAACTATGTTTTAAAAACAAAGGATGATGTGATCATGCATATTTCGTATTTCTGTATTATTTTGAGAATTGACAGAACAAGTTATTAAATTTAAAAAAATATAAAAATTGAATTTCTTTTTTATCTGTAGTTACCTGTTCCTTGGTTACTGGTGCAAGCGCTGCAACGTTATTTATACGACATATTTCGATGCTACGACGGCATCATCCTCAGGTCTAATGGAAAAGAAGAAACACACCAAATGAAACCATGGTTAGAACACAATGACATAGACAATGTGGTATAACATGCAAAGTTAGTGAAGGTTAATAAATTATAATAACGAAAAAAGATTAATTATGAAATAACATATTTACCAGATATTAAAACTATGTAATTGAGTATTCCAAGTTGTGTGATTAAGGAAACTAAAATGAGAATTACAATTAATATGTATATAAAGTGAGAGAAGACCATTCTGGAAAAATATAATAATAATTAAAAGATATATTTTCACTTACAAATAAATAACTCTGTTTAATTTTCAAATATAGCACAAGACAAGTAATATATGCTTGTTTACATCATCTTATCATAACACTGCTTTAATGCAATTTGACTCAAAAGTCCACCATTTTTAATGTTTCAAACTTTATAGATGTTCTTTAAAACTTCTATGAGTGTATCATAATTGTCATCATAAGATATTATAACTTGTAATTATTACTACAAAATTATTTTTCATTTATGATTAAAATTATAGTGCCTATATTATTATTATATTACATCATACATCTATTTTTTTACATGTTAAATTAACACAGTTTGTCAACTTTACAAAAAATTGAACTCTATTACTATTAATCTTAATCGTTCCTTATTAACTATTAAAATGTTTTTCATAAATAGTAACTGTTTGAGGTTAAGAAATAAGAATCATGTCAGTTTATTACTTAGATTAATATATTTTATTAATTTATTTGAGATATTTAACGTGCACTTTCTGAACCGACTGAGTATATCAGCACACGAGAATTGCTATGAGCGAGGGCAAAAGGGCTTTTCAATTTTGCCAAGAAAGGTATTTTCGCACACCTCCCAGATATATTTTACATACCACAATTGACGTGGGACTGACGGTTCTACTTTCACTCCAAAAGAAGTTGTGCTATGAATATTTATCGTTCAAGGAAAATCGGTCAACACTGGTTGCGTTTGAATCCACGAACATCTGGGTCCATGAGGCGAGCACTTTACCTCAAGACCGCCAGAGGTCGACTTTAATTAATTTAAAAAGCTTTTCTATTTGTATCCTATCAAAGTTGAACCCAAGCCCCCCGTGGACTGACTCATGCCCGGTAACTATGGGTGTCAAACCCTTTCCGTGATGTGGATATAGGAGAGGAGGCGTTCATTAATTACGTAATGCACTTTAGTGGGAAGTGTCCCCTCTCTCTATCTCTATCTCTCTTTCTATTTCCCTCACTGTGACACCACATAAAGCTGCCCATGTCCCTAACACTTCGCCCACAATGTAACGCCACATAAAGCTATACTTTCCCCCCTCCCCTCGTTTTTATTTAATTGTCACGTTTTAACACTGTAATTAAAAGGGGGCTGCTTATAAACTGAACGGGTAGATAAATCACTGTGGTAGAAATAAAATAAAGGGATTGGGATGAGGAGGTTGATTAAGAGCGAATATATCAGTAATCGGCTGGAAAGAGTATTTAAACCTAGGCCCCCACTGCACCCGGATGGTATTAGAACTAAAGTTACGACCCCTAAGTTAAGGGTTTGAAGGCGGGGATGTAGATAACGCGAGAAAAACCCAGTATTTTTGTAGTTCTTATAGCAAAAGGTATTTTTTTGCCAAAATAAATAAAGTGTTTCTTCAGTAGAAACAAGAGTTTAATTTTATTCAAATGGTGATATCAACAGTTGTTGAATATCTGTCATGAGCATATCTGCATTGAATGACAAACTTTCTAAATGAAGAGAAAAAGTTGTCATTAAATTTCAGGACACCCTTGAAAGATATTCAAGCACTGTTGAGGTCGCCGGCCACGTGAATAAAATTAACTTCTATATATAGGCCTACTGAAGAAATACTTGATTTTTTTTAATGTGTTTATATAAAAACTGCAAAAACGATTACATTTTCTCGTGTTTCTTACATCTCCACTTTTTTTTGTATGTGCATATCTGCCTATTTGTCACTCACAGTGAGTATTATTTTATTATTCTAATATCAAATTCACTGTGCAGAATCATATAAGCACATGTTCATTAGATAACTCTGAGAAATAAATGGTTACGGTTCCCCACAGTCTTTCTCGCTCCTTTATCCAAACTATACTTATGGCACGAAGGATATTATGTAAAAAGAAACAATATACATTGTAATAGAAACATAATGTGAAAAAAAGAACATCTCATCTCGCTAAAGAGCAAACGAAGTAGTATACAGGATTACAGAGACATTACTAATTTTGTTAAGTGCATTTTCAACTCCTCATTTCCGCACTGTTTGACAATATGTGCTAGGGAAGCAGATCTTGAAACCAACTCACTCCAAGAATGCGAACGAGCTGTGGATCTAGACACTGTCAAAGAGCTGCGTCGACTATTTTTAGATGATTTGAAATAATTGCTCGGTGGAAAGGATTTGTATCATAACAATACAAATTAGAAAACGCTTTGACTTCAAATTAAGATACGTCATGCGATATGAAGATAAACTGGATCTAATAACATTTGCTTCTAGTTAATATTGGGTGTATGTAAAGCATTGTCCCGGTTTTATCAAATTGAATGTATTCAACTTTCAAATATGTAATTGATTTTATCGTAGATTTTAATTTAGATATATCGCTACCATTTCCTGGTTGAACTTTCATTTATTTTATCCTAAACTTTAACTCTTAGGAAGAGCTGTCCCCTTTCTGGGATTGTATCATCTTTAGAAAATTTTAACTGTACGTTACTCGTAGTTTGATATATTTTATCGTGCTATCTTTAATTAACATTATTATACTGAGGTGTAGAAGATAAGGGCAAGTTTGAAGAAGATTTATAAAAGCATCGGAAACAAGTAGCAGGATGTAATGGTGGTTCTTAACGTAAAGGTAGGAAAAGAGAGAGGAGGGTTTGAGACGGTGTTAGGGAAATAAGGATGGGGAGAGATACACGAGAAAGGTAGAAGGCTGTTGGAGCTATGTGCAAGGAATAAAATGAACGAGGCTAACAGCTTGTATAAGAAGAAAAGAGAAAGCCATAAGATCACTAGATACAGTTGGAATGGGGAGAAAATGTCGGTGATAGATTATTTTCTCATGGGTGAAGAAATTAAAAGGCAGACCGTAAATATAAGGTGAAATCAAGTGTTAAAATTATGAGGGAATAATGCTGAATTGCCACTGTACAAAAAATATATTAGAAAATAAAATAGAAAATAAAATTAAAGGAAGGTGGAGAAAGGAACAGCACGGATTTAGGGAACAGAGGTCTACAATAGGCTTAATCTTTGCCATACGATAGCTGATGGAAAGAGGGTATGAATTTGGGAAAGACTTGGTAATGATATCTTTGGATGTTGAGAAAGTATATGATAGTGTGGATGGAAACAAAGTTTGGAAAGCGATGGAGGAGGCTAAGTGGAAAGAGGAGTTGTAATGTGGGCAAAAATCGTGAATGAGGATAACATGAGCTGTGTTAAGATGGAGAGTGGGAGGAGGAATGGCACCAAATATAAAATGGCGGGAAACAGGGGAGTGTCCTCTCACCACTATTATTTGAATGGTAATTGAAATGGTCATTAATAAAGTGGCAGGAAAACTCGGGAAGGAAAGAATGAAAGCCATTATGTTTGCTGATGACTTGATGGTATAGGGGAAAAGGAAGAGTAATTACAGGAGTAGCTACAGGAATGAAATTAGGAAGTGAAAGAGTGTGGGATAAAATCTAACATGGTGAAATGTGAAGTGATGGTAATGACAAAGAAGAGAATAAGTCCTAGTAAAGCTATAAATTTAGATGGAGATGAGAAAAATACAGAACGTAAAATATCTTGGAAGGGTAATTGAGGCGAATGGTGGAAGTAGAAAGGATCTAATTAGAAGAGGGCATCAAGGAAAGTTGTTATATAGGTATGTATGAGGCCTGCTGTGGAGAAGGCCCTTGGCGTGTAAGAGCCCTTTCACACGTAGCGGGTTTTACCCGGCACCGTCGCTAAAGACGGGCGCGGGTTGAAGAACAGTTGTTTTCACGCGTGGCGGGTTCCACCCGGCACCGTCGCTAAAGACGGATGCGGGTTAAAGTGCAGTTGTTTTCACACGTGGTGGGTTCCACCTGGCACCGTAGCTAAAGTTGGGTGGGGTTAAAGTGCAGTTGTTTTCACACGTGGCGGGTTCTACCCCCACCTTCTTTAGAGGCGAGTGTCGTTTACAAATTTCACCCGCGCATTATGTAGCTAATTCGGGTTTTATAGTGAGGGGAAATGGATCGCAGTCGGAAGGTTCTTATTATTTATATTATATGTATATATATATATATCCTGTTGCGCCTTTGCCTTCATAAGTATACTATATATATATATATATATATATATATATATATATATATATATATATATATATATATAATTCTTAGAAGGCAAAGGCGCAAAAGGAGAGAATGGGTGCACCCACTCTTGCAGAAAATAGCAGAGTTTGGAGAGTTCTTACACTTGTATTATGAATTGAGTAGGGATGATACAAAGTTTGCTTCTTTTTTTTACACTTTTTTCGCATGTATAATATTCTCAAAGTCCTGATGTAGTTCAAGGAACACACCTCTCCACGCTTTGGTTGCTATTGTTCGTGATTTGTATTCCTCTAAAACTAAAGTATTGTCCCATAGCACAGGCCTATCGGAAACTAACGCGATTAGATGCTTCCAGGATTCATCTAAAACCTTATAATATAGTAATAGAAATTATACAAGTACAAAATTTTCCATTTCTCACCAAGTCTAAATTGAGTCTGAGCGCGGGAAGAAACAACTCACGTCCACTGCGTGTGGAAGCCTCCATAAGAACCGGCAATAGTTTGTAGTTAATGTTCGTCCATTCTCTAGGAGCGGTCCCGCGCCAAACTACGAACACAGTCGGGTGATTTTTCGGGCCGCGCGAACAAGTGGGTGCGCCCTCCTAGTGTGAAAGGGCTCTAAGGAAGTGTTGTACAGGACGTACTTTGTACCCACTGTCACACATACAGCAGAAATAATGGACACTGAATGTAAGAGAGTCTAAGAAAATGGAGGCCATGGGAATGGAATGTGTAAGGATCATGTTAGCTGTCACGATGGGTAACAAGATTAGGAATGAAGTTATCCGGGAAAGAGTAGGGGTACAGGGAGTACAGTAAATTGTAGAGGAAACAAGACTGATATTTTATGGGCATGTAATGAGTATGGAGAGGGAGAGGATGCCATAGAGAATGATGGAAATAAAGTAGGTAGGAAAAGACCGCAAAAAAGAGATGGGAATAGCAGATAACAGAAAGTGTGCCAGTGAGAGGAGAAAAATTGACGCAATTAAAGGAAGAAGAATGGTGGAAGGATAGAGAAGATGGAGGAATTTTACTAAACTCACCCGTTTACAGGCTGGAAACAGATAATGATGATGTTTTGACGAAAACGTTCATAATATTCTAATACAAGGCAATATACCAATGCTCGCTTCAGTGGCCGAATGGTCTAAGGGGTAATTCTTGTGTTATACTGGCCTGCTTAAGATGGGGATATCGGGTTTGAATCCCTTTCGGGTCTACTGAGGTTGGCTCTTCCTAAATGGTTTCCCACTCTCCTCTCCTTCCACGTAAATTCGGGTAGATTACATCTAAAATTCTCCCTTACTCACCCCTACGCCATTAGAGTATTAATAATATATGCATAGAACCTGAACTATTTCTAAGATGCGGTGATTAAAAACAATATAGCAACAAATAGTTGCTTCAATTGGCAATCTGAAGTAATTTCACAAGAATCTCCTTGTTCATTGTTAGTGCACATTTTGTTGTTGTTTGTTTAAAACAGGCGTTAATGGAAAAATACTGTTTTAAGAAGCAATAATAGCACACGACGATAATTCGGTGTTTGAGATGTGGTATTAAAAGATGGGATCCTGTTTAGAAACTTTGTAAAACGAAACAAGTTCATATTAGATTTTGAGGCACTTTTGCAGTCAGCCATTTTTTTAATTTGGTTAAAATAACTTCTAGTCAACGTACCAAAAATATAATAACGATTATTATGTTGAATTACTTAACAGCCGATGACTATGCCAATAGCTTCATTTTCTTATTTAAATTATACAACAAATTGGTAGCATTGATTTTTTTTTCTGTCACCGTGTCTTACTACCCGTTTGTTTTATACGCGTATGTACTAAATACGCTAATGTCCTAGGAATGAGGAAGGTTGAATTTAAAGAAACAGAATTTGCGTGGAGAGGGAGTGTAAACCAGTTTAGTAAAAACCTACCCACTGGGATTTGAACCCCGATATCCCTCATCGTCAGTTCAGTTTATTATGAGAGTCGCGCTTTAGACCATTTTACCACTGAAGTGGGTTTGATCATAACTGAATTATGTAAATCCTCAATTAAAATAATTGTATTTTACAGTTGCAGATTATTTATACTAACCAAAGTTAATAAAATATCCCAATATTATATGCGCATGCCTCAACAAAAAACACATTTCATATTCAGAATGACCGTAAAAAGTAGTGACTGCAATAGAAACAAATAGCCCCAAATGGAAAAATCACCAAATTGTATCCATTCCCGATGGGGAAAAAATCCAACGTATTAATTTTTTCTTTTTAGTTTGCCCGAAAACAGGCTCGTGCCTAAATGGTAGACTATTATTTCCCAAATGTTACCAACTAGTATGTTCCAAATAATGCCGATTTATATCCAGTTGAGGACGTGACTTGATGAAAGCGTAGCCCTTTATCAATACCTCTAGTAAAGGATCTGCAACCTTTATGCGACCAGAGATACAGCCGAGACGTGCTATGAGCATAATTCTTTTTTTTCAGTCGATATTTTCATTTAGGAATCAAATAATAAAATAATGACATATTTTACATTAAAGTAAAAAAAAATTATTTCAATATTAAAAGCAGTCAATTCAATTATTTGTCAGTTGCTCTTTGACACTAATCATGTAGATGTTGATGGATTTTTATCCATTCCATGATTTCGATGATGAAAATTAAAAAATTTTAAAAAAATTAGTTTCATATGTAGTTGCCATATAATTTATTAGGAAAAGCTAAACATATTTCAGCGCACTTCAGTCAATATTCACGGGGATTGTGTTAATTTATGTTTAAATCCAGTATGTTCTGTATAACTGAATTTCTTCAACAATTTTCTCACAGCCCATAGAAAATTTGCTCCTCGTAAACAATCGTCAATGTGGGCATTAAGTCGAAATATTTATTTTTATGTTATAACGTTCATATTTGGAAATAATGTGATTGGATAGTAGATGGCTTTCCCAACCTCTCTTAAGCTCCCTTTCCTATGAGTATGTGGTAGCTTTGACGATTATAACGCCCTATGAACCGGTTGTTTGATCAGTCGTGTGTACACACAAAATTAATGGATCCTAAGGTGAAAGGGGCCCACTAATCTAAGGACCATCTCATACTACTTTCTTAATTGACAATGGATTGTATCCTGATGAACCCATTTCCTAAACAGACATTCAAGTTTATCTTCATCATATTCCGTTTAATCGTTAAGTACAAGACCAAATTGCTCCGTCAAATTCCAGCAGTTAGTCTCTAACTATTTTATTCATCTCGAGCTCCGATCTCGTCTAGTTCTTGAATCCGTTTAAGCCCACCTGAGGCAGTCATGGAGAATAGAGAAGAAGTTTCCTCACCGTTTTAATTAAATCCTCTTTACTATTTAGTTTAGACGTACACACTAATGTGAATTGAAAAGAGAGCATCACACACACAAACACACACACACATATACTAGAATCCCTTCAAAGTAATGTACACAAGTATTCACTTTGTTCACGATAGAAAAAATAAACTCTAAGACAACCGTTTGTGCAATGAACGTTTAGTTTGTTCCATATTTAATAATTCGCTATTGATATTTAACATGCTAAGTCTGGCAAACCTTAAAATCAGGTCACAAATCCTTTTAGTGGAGAGGTATTTGACTATAAAACATCAGATAATGGCTTTTTTTTTTTAATTTGAAGTATTCAACGTGACCTTCTGAGCCAACTGATTACATCAGCACACGATTAATTTAAAATAATCTTTCTAGAACAGACACGGCATCCAGACCCCCAGCCGTTAATTCATCTCTTTGAAAGGGTAAACCCACATTTCACCAATGATATATTTTTTTAACCATGCTGGTAATGAACCCCGGAACCCTTAGCTCAGTAGGCAAACACGTTACTGATTTAGCTAAGGGTTTCAACCCCAAATTATTTTAATATTTGAAAACAATATATCTATTTATGTAAGTTAGTTAAATATACATTAAGTAATATTATAATGGTACAAGACCAAATGAAAAAAAAACAAAATAACAAAATCATATTTTCTTGGTTGTAGCCTAAAAGTGGCTTTGCTTGTAGAAATACTTAAAATCCTAAAAACTGAAATATCCACCATCACCCATATTAGTGATCACGTGTACTAGTCTAGTTTGCTGTGATGATGGGGGAGGTCAAAGTTCTAATCCAGGCCGAGTGTATTGAATTATTTTTTCCCTGAATTTTTTTTTCTAGCTCCACTCCACTCAAATATGGAAATGAAGTAAAAATATTCTTAATTTAGGCGAGAGAAAATTTATTTTTGAAACATAAATTTATACACGTTATTCATATATTAGTTTTTCCGAAGCGAAAATTATTCAATGAGAATCGCTAAATAAGGTAAATAAATGGTATATCAAAATCATTCTTACCTTTGCACTCATGATTCACATATATTTGTATTTAACAAAAAATGTACGACCACATCTTAAGTTAAGTCAGTAAGAATATGTCTATTGAATTTGTTTCGATTTAAAACTTTGCTAAAAAAAAAACACAAAATATTTTGATTGCTCAGCTATTATATTTGTTAGTTACGGTCACAGTCGCATTAAATAACATATTCTTTAAATAAAAAAACAATATCGGGACACGGGAATTGAAACTAGTACCTTTGGCTTACTACGTCAATGCTCTAATCACTGAACTATCCAGGAATCGTTCCGTTATTAGGGCCATACTTCACTCATATTGGAAAGCAAAGTCCGTGATGGACGTGTGGAAGTCATCAGCTAGAAATGTTTGATCAATTAAGGTCACGAGCTATCAGATAACGCAGCCATTATCGACTCGATAATTGGCTTTTTGCTGCCAATGTACAATTATAACTGTACGAGTCCACATATCATGATGGATAAAATATAAGGTATCATATTTGTTATTTACGGTACAGCTGCATATAAATATATATTTTTTACATTGACACAAAATTGGGACCATTCTTGGATAGTTCAGTGATAAAAACATTGGCGTAAAAATCAAGGGTCCCCAGGCTCAAATCCCGTGTCCAAAATATAATTATTAAATTATAAAGAAATACAAATTATTTTGTTTAATTGGAACTTCCTGTTAAAGTTTTGAATTTAGGGCCATGAGACTGTAGTGTTCTGTTCTAGAATTACGTTAGTTTTTTTAGTCGTGGGCTAATTTAATAAGCCTATGTATGTACATCATTTGCACGTTATATTATATCACAAATTATATAACAAGAAAATACCGTTAAAATCTTCATATTGAGCTGATATATTAAAACTAAAACTACATTTTTCGAATGAGATTTAAAATAAATAGTCTGCAAATAATTGAACCCTCGTTTACCTATTAAAATTATAATAAACACGATTCAATTCACTTTAAAAGTAGGTTAAAGTAGGTAATCATTATTTATAAACACAGCTTTCAAAAAAGACATGTTAAATAATAAAATCCTGAAAGCTAAGAAGGATATTTTAGACGGAATAGAGCTGAAAAATAGATATAAGATTCCAGGTTTGAGATAAGCTGTAATGTGAAAGGGCATATTTCAAACTAAAGACATGTTCGAAAGACTAGGCTTACAAGAAATAATCTTCATTTCTTGGAGTCCACTCCGCACATTTTTATGACCACAATAAAGTTTTATCTTTCTGTATTTTCTCAGACCCCTGCCCTCGTTTATTAAATCTCTTTGATGAGGCCTGCATCACGCATCTCGCTAAGCTATCTTTATGACATTATTTAGGATCGTATTTAATGTTGTATCAAGAAGAAAAAGTTAAAATATACTCAATAACTTCATCCACATTGTGGAAACACAAACTGGATGTTATGTCCTCTGGTATGCGTGGTAATTTAGAGGCAGGAGTTCGATTCCTATCCGTGGGGTACTAAGTATGTGTTTACATAAGTATTTTTTCGTTGTCTCTACACGAGAATGCGAATACATTTCCTCTTTATTATACATTTATAATACTCGGTAGTCATCTGTGAGCTGTCTTAGTGTAAAGCTAATGGGGAATATTGGTTAGAAAAAGGATTATCTATTATATTAGGTGTTGGCTTGGCGTATGAAGTTCGAGGGAGATGAGAGATTAGTGATGAAGGGAAGAGGTGATTGTAGACAGAAGAATAGCCTGAGGATATTAAGACATTGTGCTAAAAAAAAAAGTTGCTTGTGTGAGTGGGGAGAACGCCCGTTAGGGATGGGTGGTTATCTAAGCTTAATCGAAGAATTTTAATTAATTGTAGCTAATCGATCGGCGCATCAGTATTTAACGGCAGATAATCGATTATTTCAACCCATTTAGAGGTGCAGATTCATAGAATGAATCAATTCTTTTTTTAAAAGTTTTATTCATTTTTTTTACCACCACGCTTACTACCTGTTCAAGTTATACGCCTATGTACTAATTACACTAATAGGCTAGGGATTAGGAAGAATTAATTTAGATTAAGTGCACCAGCATTTGCGTGGAGGGAGAGTGGAAAACCATTTAGGAAAACCATCCTTAGTGAACCCAGCTAGTATCGAACCCCGATCTCCCCATCTTTGGCAGTCTAGTCCAACCCGAGAGTAGCGCGTTAGACCACGTGGCCACTGAAGCGGGTTACAAATTTATTAAATAATCGAATCAAATAATCGATTTAGAGGTGCACTTTCTATACCGAGTGATTATATCACTACACGACTTAACTTATATTTAGAACAGATACAAAACCCAAACCCTCAGACGTTAATTCATCACTGTGAAAGAAGAAACAACATTTCATTGATTAAAATGTTTGGCAATGCCGAGAATTGAACCCGCAAGACACGCTACCGAATGATCTAAGGGGTCGGACTATGAAAGTTATTAGAGACTTAACTTTAAGTGTAGGGGGTGGAGAGGGTAACGTAGAGTAAATGCACCCACACTAGCGTAAATAAGGGCTGAAAGAACCTTGGTAATAAATCGCATTTGGAAAACCACCCCCAGTGTATCTGACCTACATTCGAGCCATCGCCAACACTCGAGTCTATGATGAGTTTGACACCAGAGGCCGTGTGACCATAGGTGCGTGATAGTCCTCTGTTATTTAAAAATGTATTTACCACGGATAAGATATAAACCCAAATTATAAATACTAAAAACAAAATTCAATAGGTAGGCTTACAAAAATTTAAAATTGTTTTTATTCTGTATTACTTTTTCAAATAATTTGTTGAAAAAACTATAGACTATCACAATATATTACTTATTTTATTTGTTACTTATAAGTAGCTTATACACCTGATTAATAAATTCCTCTGCCTCTAATAGAGATAAAGTTTATTTTCTAATTAAAACATTTCTTCGAGACTTGAAACAGGATTATTGTAGCGCTAGACATGGATTTTAGTCTGGTACCTTTTTCACCAAGGCTTAGTGCCCGTTAAGATTATAAGCATAAATTAACATAGATATTTGGATAGGGGTAAGGAATGTTGAGTTTTTAGAGGAAATATACCCGCATTTGCGTGGAAAAAAGCGTGGTAAACTATTTGAGGAAAAAATGCTTTGAGCTACACAAAACTGGGATTCGTGCCACGATTTCCCCGCTACCCGCTATCCAGTCCAACATGAGAATGACACTTAGAGTTTAGACCAATAGGAATAATTATTATTAATTATTATTAGCAACATGCACGCGTCTTACTATCCGTTCGGATTATACGCACTTACACTAATGTGTAATGGTAGGGTGATAGTGAGATGAAATGGAGGACCTACAGTTTAACGTGGGATCCAAACCACGTTGAAGGCCTGGCATTCCTCATATTCACAAGTTGTGATTAACACATGTCTTGTCAGAGGTGAAGGAAGGGTTTGGCAATCAGATAAATCTGTGCCGGTACCGAGGATTGAACCCTGGACCCTCAGTACAGATGTCCGACACCTTACCACTAGACCACAGGTCACCACCAATAGGATTAAATTTTAATTTTGTCTGACTTTAAAATATGGTAAAGTTTAATTTACTTCTATGCCTTTTTACAGACTAAATTCATCAATAATATTCAAACCCACTTCGGTGGGTGGCCGCATGGTCTAAGGTGTAACTCTCGCAACAGATCAACTTCCGATGACGGGGAGATCGGGGTTCGAACCAGGTCCGATGTACTGAGAGTGTTTTTTTTTCCTAAATAGCTTTCCATTCTCGTACCACTCAAATGCGGGTACATTTTCTCTAAATTGGAATTTTTAACCCCTAACCCATTAGCGTGATTAGTGACACAGGCGTATAACCCGAATCGTTAGAAAGACGTGATGCTAAAAAAGTATGTATATATTGTCAGCTAAAGAAACTGAGAATAAACGTAACGAAAATAACCATGTGAACTAAAATAATCATTATTTAATGTAAACGAGTTTATACAAAGTCTCTGCTAAACAATAATTTGCATCGCAACCATCACAGTTGTGTTGGTATAGATAATTACAAGAATGCACTCATCCACATGATAGCAATCTGGTGTTCATTATAGAATGAGCGCAAATGGTAAAAACCACAATGGTTATTACAGACAACATCAAAAAATAAAAATAAAACCATTACCGTTTATCTGAAATGGAAACATTACAAATGCGTGTATGACAATGACAAAGTCAAGTTTGGATTTACGTAACGATTTGTGGTTGTCAGTGAGATGATAATTAGGAGATTAATCTTGTATGCATGGATATTACTTTTTAGTTCTTTAATTAGGTTTAACACGTAAGCTATTAATGGCCTAATCTAATATGTGGTGATGGATAGAATAGTTTGTAGAGGAAATGGGAAAGCTACATTTATAAATCTCATCTGTTCAAATCCTGAAATCCAAATCCTGTTTTTGCATTGACTAAATAAATAATATCATTTTTCTTCAAGATATTTTTTTTCTAACAAAATATATTAATTTAAATAAGCCTACGTGTTCAAGATTTACAGACAACTTTAGTCAAAGAATGATTTTTTTTTAATCTATAGTTGTAATTTTTAGAGCAGATTTAAGGCTTTTTTTTTTAATTTAAAGGGTTTATTTTTTCTATACATAACTTTTTTTTTTAAAAGATTAAACATCCGAGCCCTACTTCCTTAGATTAATTTTCAATTTTGTTAATAACTGAATTTAAATATTCCAATTTAACTTTACCGTAATTGTAATTAAGGGACTATGTGGCTATCCGATGGACTAGTTTCCGTGGACTCAATCAATTAAAGCCTCTTTGGGGGGGGGATCTTAGAACATTCGCTTACTAAACAAACAATGAACACTCAAGTCTGATGTTCTCATTGAGCCTAGAATCTCAGGACCGCTGACAATGTAGATGACTGGGTACTTCTGTTAATTGAATTGATGCCACGTCCATATAATCTAACTAAAAACCGACACGTTAGCTATTATAAAATAATGTTTTATGGTTTGATTCAAGTAAATGGATATTATTTAATCACTGTAAGTAAAAATTTTCATCCATTAATATAAGATTTTTATATATATATTATTATTATTATTATTTATTATTATTATATTATTATTATTATTATTATGCACCGCGTCTTACTATCCGTTCGGGTTTACACGTAAGTACTAATTACTCTAAAGGGTTAGGAATTGGGAAGGTTAATATAGAGGAAGTGAACCCACATTTGCGTGGGGGAGAGTGGAAAACCATTTAGAAAAGCCACCCCGTCCCCGTCCTCGGCAGTCAAGCCCAGCACGACTAGCGCGTTAGCTAACTACGCCACCGAGACGGGTATTTAATATAGAAAAATACTTTTAAATATTCAAGAAAAACTAAGAAATAAATGCGTATCTTATTAAGTATTCAAAATTGATACCAATAAACCAAACAAAGTTTGCTTGTAAACATATAAAAGGCGTTTAGTAATAACGTGTATTGACAAATTAGGATAATTCAATCATTTTGACCATATTATAGAATTAAAGGACTAAAATATGTCAATAATGAATCAATTCATTAATATATATAGTTATTGAATATCATAAACGCAATTCATGTTTCGAATCTAATAAAAGTTAAATTAGTAGAAATTATATTTGCGCTGGATGTAAATTTTGAACAAGAAAATATGTATATTTTGCTGTAGGATTTTCCAATAATCCATTAATCCTAGATGAACTCAGCCTCTAGCAATCACATCTGGTTCCCATGATCCTTTACTGACACTTGACGTCACCTCCCATCTCCCCTAAAGAAATTCAAGTCGCCGATTTCTATTCATGTATTAAATGGAATTTGGATGTCGATTCCTTGATACATGGCGGATTTAACATGGTGTCGTGCATTACACTGAATATCACCTCTGAGTTAACTGCAGGCTATATTGAGAAAAGTTTTATCTTCACTCTACCTCCATCAACTGTTGCCAAATTTCCTTGCTTTAAGTTGATATACCTAAGAGAGAAAAGTTTAGTTGAAATACTTATTTTAGTGAACGATACGCCTTGAGGATAACAAGTAGATGATATCAAAATACAGGATGGAGCAGCGTTTACCTGCCATTTTGACATGCGCAGAACTCTGACAGCCCTGAAGTAGTTTTTTTTAGCACTGCGTCTTAATACCCGTTCGGGCTATATGCTTAAGTACTAATTAAGCTAATAAATTTGGAATTGGGTAGGTTGAATACAGATGAAGTGAACTTGCTTGGAAGGAGAATGGATTAGGGATGAAATTAAAGCCATACTGGAAGCCACATATGTGCGCGTCCTTGAAAAACAAGCGCGTGATTGGATCAATCGAGGTGGAAGGCATTTTAAAGGGGCTATTTTCAAAAAATTACTATTTTATTTTTATATTGTGACAGATGATAAACATATATTATATATCTAATTTTTCGATATTTTTAATACAGTTGATTTATATTGAAAACACAATTAATGTTTGAATAAGGTGGATGAACGCTGCACCATCCTGTATACTTTAGATCGGACATTGTGTAAAACCTATTCGAGAAAAATTTACTTGTCACACTCACAAAATTTCTTTTCGTAATGAACGTTTTGTTAAATTTTCATCATTTCCTTTCAACCTTTTATGCATAAAACTTTACTTATAATTAATAAACATTAAGAACTAGGCCCAATATTAAATGTTGACTGTTAACAAATAACCTATAAAAATAATCCACAAAATGTTATCACTCCACGGCTATTTGAGCACAAACCAAAAACATTTAGTTTTACATAATAAATATAAACTTAATCAATAATAATACCCGCTTTGGTGGCCGCATGGTCTAAGGCACTACTCTCGCAATAGACTAGACTGCCAATGAGTACTGAGGGTGATTTTTCTAAATTGTTTCCCAATATCTTTCCATGCAAATCCGGGTACACTTCCTTTAAATTAAGCTCCTCCTCATCCCTAGCACATTAGTATAATTATTATATATGCGTATAACCTGAACAGCAGTAAGACTTGGTGTTGTTATAATAATGACTAAGGCTATTTTTAAATGAAACTACCACCTTTTTAATAAACCATACCACCTCTTTCAAAGTCGACATCAGAGAATTTGGGGTAAAGTGCTTGCCTCAGGACCCAATGTTCGTGGGCTCGAGCCCAGCCGGGGCCCATGGCTTTTTCTTGAGCGATAAAAATCCCTAGTACAACTTCCTTCGGAGTGGAAGTAAAGCCGTCGGTCCCATGTCGATTTTGGCATGTGAAAATAACTTTCCCAGTAAAACAGGTAGGCTCTTTCACTCTCACTCATAGAAATTCTCGTGTGTTTATATAATCAGTCGGTTCAGAAAGTACACGTTAAATACCTCAACTAAATAAAAAATAATGTGAAAACACTCTCTCAAACCCTGAGCTACCCGGATATTACCTATTACCCATCACAAACAAACTACCATTAATATTGTATGAAAGGGAGCCATAATGCCCTGGCAAGGGTATTATAGTTCAAAGGTAATGAGGGATCAGAATAACAATGTTTTGAACTACTTCCTTTACCTCAAATAATCTCTGTTGAGAAGGCCTGTAAACTTATCTAGCGTGAAATTAAGATGGAAATGGTAAAAAATGCATTAATATAGCTAGTAAAAATTATTGTTTAATAACTTTAAATAGATAATTTAAAACAGATTATTAATCAACATAGTAACTGCTTCGTTTTGGCCTAAATAAGCTTATTTAAATTTAGGCTTCCTTGTTAAAATAATTAAAATAATTTTGTTAAAATAGTTAGGTAACTTAAGTGTGTGTTTTATGTATCAAGTATTAATCTGATTTTGAAAAAATCTAATCCATTTTAAATTTCAAATATAATTTACAAAATATTTACCTATATTTTGAAGAGCATATGATTTTTACTCGAATTTTAAAATATTTTCTGTAATATGACACATTTCCCTTTTAACGTATCAAATTAATTATAATAATTAGATTAATTATGGGGTTTGTTTTCAATCTAACGTGACAGCTACAAATATTTATTTTCTAAAATTTTGAGCATGGAAATTGTCCAATGTTATTTCAGGTATAAAAAATATTTAAAGTCAAATGACTTAATAAAAGGGAATTATATTATTTTATATATCTTGTAAAAACTTATTTAAATTATTTTTAATGAAATAGGTTTGCATGTTTTATTCAAAATAATTTATATTATTCATATTAAAATTTAAATATTCTTCCTATAAATTGTAGCACTTCTAGTATGTGTATATCTATATAGTAATGATGCCTTGACACCGGCATGTGAACTAAAGGCCCGCAGGCCGCATGCGGCTCCGTCTATCATGATCTGTAATGGGATTTTGGAATTTGATATGAGAGGTTGGTGAACCCAAATGTGTACTCCTTTGACATGGATCAATTCTTAAAAATTGTTGAACTTGAGCACTAAATATGTGGAATATTTAGTTATAAATACCTTTGTTAACCATTGTTTCCTCTCGTGAAATGAATCCAACCCCTTCAAGAGATCTCGGATTACAGACAAACACTCACCAGTTAACAATTATATATAAAAATGACCGTGGCATATTATTTAAATTCCAAAATTAATACATTGTTGATATTACAAGATTTCAAAATTAATGGTAAAAGATGTTTAGGGTTAGTATTAACGTTTTATTATAACAAGATGTCAACCTTAATGGTATTTGGGTAAGGTAATAACCTCATGACTCTATGTTCGTGGGTTCAAACTCAGCCGAGACTGATATATTTTTCTTGAGCGATAAAAATCCGTAGCTCAACTTCCATTCGAAGAGGAAATAAAGCCACTTGTCTCATTTTGATTGTGGCATGTCAAAGAACCCTGGAAGGTACGTTAAGGTATGTTAAAATACCTTTTCCCGGCAAAATTGGTAGGCCCTTTTGCTCTCGCTCATAAAATTTTAGTGTGTAAATCAACGTTAAACCACCAACGACACTTAGTGATTTCCCCTAGTACAGTGGGTCTACAAGATGGTGCAGCAGCATAATCAGCTGAGTGTATTCCCAGGTACGAATGGGTAGAAATCACATCAAATCAACCTTCGGGTTGTTGATCTACGAAGAAAAAGAATAACAATATACTAAGTTGGGATTCATTATACTTAAGTACGTGGAAACATTTTTGTTAGTATGCCCCTCAGTATTTTTAATGTTCAACATGTCCTTGATGATCAAACGAGTTTGACACGCCTGCCTTTAAAGTAAGTGTTGTCATATTAATTAAATAGGTTGTGTATTGTGTTTGTGTGTATGTACTGTACACGCGAGAGCTCCAACACAAAGAAACACAGAAAGCTTAGACTGACATACGTATTTAGGGAATCTGAAGGTATACACCTCAGGAAATTTTTTTCAACATCAATTGCGAGACCAACTCTTAAACCACGTAAACAACGCTTAATCTCTATTAATATAAAATACTATTGAATGTAGTACCATTTGTTTTTATATAACTTGTTCATCAAGGAAAAATATCAACTTGAAGTCTTAAAATCAAAGGAGAAATTTCCATCAACGATACAAAGAAAAATTATGTTTTGTTTTATTGGTTGTTTCTTATCCTAACTAGTAGATACAAATTTTATTTTATCTTACATTAAATAATTATATATTCAGAGAAGCAATTACATTATTCCATTAAGAGGCAGCTTATTTATAACCAAACGGCTTAGACCTCAAACACCACCAGTGCGGATGACTCCTAAAACCAAGAAACCTATATAAATAAATCCTATCATACTTATTTCATGAAGGTTTTGAACTTGATCCTTTTTCTTTTGCATGGGCATAAGTATACTAACATAATTATTGTTTGGGCTTTTACAAAATATTTCAAGCATGACATCTTAAACGGCGTGATAACTTGTGCGGGTAGCTCCAAAACCAGGTACATAAAAATCAGAAACTTGGTATAATTACTTAAGTAATACTGTTAAAAGTGCAATTCGTAAATTATTTTACTTTTATAAATATAAATATATATTTATGTAGATATATTTATACATATATATTAGCGAGGTTGATGCCTATGACTGCGCAGTTCCAGTGCGAATATCTTCATAAAAAATAAAGGTATAAATCTTAGACTTTACATAGTACAACGGGAAAATTGAGTTGCAAATCTGTTTTATTCTTTTATAAATACTTTATATATTATTTTAATATATTGCGAACCTGAAGTCATAAATCGTGTAAATTTTGTGATTTTTAAAAAGTATTCAATATTGTTTGCTGTCAGTATATGCTGTTTAGTTTAGTAATGATTTGTTTTCAACCTAGGCAACACTGGGCACCTGCAGCTTAAGTGTATTTATTCAATACAATTATTACTTTTAAATTTGTATCGATTTATTTTTGCCAATCTCAAGGTTTTCCCTTTAAAATGTTTTTCAATCTAAACACCTTATTAATGTAGACCTACTGTCGTGTGTTTTTAATTTATTTTTTCTAAACGTATAACATGTATACTGAGATTATAGTAAAAAAATATATATTGAGGTGTTTTTTTTTACCTATAAGTTTTTTCCCCTTCCCTTTTTGCAAATTCAGATAAATTTCTTCTGTCGCTTAGTCCAATAGTTTATATGAAATATCCAAAGGTAAGACGTATATTACATTAAATCTAAACTATTAGTGTAATAGCCAAAGCTATATTAATGGTAATACTTCAGTTAGATATATCTGAAATTTAAAATGACACCTGACCGAATCGACGAGAACTTGGGTTCGGTTCGATTCCGTGTCCCGGTGTTATTTTCAATTTTAAATGATATCTAAAAACTAGCATAAATATAAAATCAACTATGTAAATGTTGACACTAATCTCTTTCACACTTATTTATAAATATTTAAATACTTCAATGTAGTTTAGAAAAATGTTAATTTTAACAAAAAATTAAAAACATAAAATAACAGCAACATGTTTATCAAAAACTAGTCACTATTCTGTGAAGAAGACTTTGTACTTAATGAGGACTTCAGAAATATAAAATAAAAATAAACATAAGGAGATATCTAGTACTTAAATCCTACAATATTGAATAGTTTGCCATTAGTATTTTTACAGCTGCTGTAAACATTATTTAGTATTACGTGGTAGATTTTTTTTCTTTAAATCCTAATTTCTTGTGACACCTAGTTTTGCACTGAACTAAACAGTGCTCTCAAGCTTGTTACTCTAATGGATATCAAAACTTTTCTTTTATCATGTTTGTGATCAATTTGTCAAAATAAAGTTTTAAATTGACTCCAAACTTATCTTATTCTTGTTAGTAATCACCTTCTTTAAAAAGAATCTAGATAGCTCTAAGGTTTGAAAATAGTCATTTGACTGACATTTTTTTACAAATAAAAAACTCTTGATGCTGATTTAAACGTGAATCTTCAAAATGCATCGTTCCGCCAAAAGTTGCATAAATTAAAAATTTTCTTTGGAAAAGGTGGAGAAGAGGGATTTAACATGGAATCTCTGAAACGACTGAGCACGTGACTT
Organism: Timema podura; assembly: GCA_033556935.1. Lineage (NCBI taxonomy): Eukaryota > Metazoa > Arthropoda > Insecta > Phasmatodea > Timematidae > Timema > Timema podura. The sequence goes on from JAVRXN010000012.1 coordinate 33,226,194, forward strand.
ACAAACTAACTTTATCCTAAAACAGACACAACAACCTGTCCCCCAAACGTTATTCTTGTATAAGTTATGGAATAAGTGACATATAAATTTTAAAATGACATATTTTTATAAAGGAATATTATTTTATGGAATTTATATATTTTGTAAACCAGCAATTATTGGTCAAGTACTACTTAAATATATGCAGAGGTGGATTTATAGGCATACACTGTAAACAATACACTCATAAGTAGCCATCCATACAATTTAGAGGCCCCAAAATTCCCTCACAAAAAATATTCACGTTCATTCGCATAATATTAGTTAAATATCTATTTAAATACACTTCCACCCTTTCAATAATTATTTCCTTGATATGCGTATCAATAAACGTGACCCTCCTACCCCTCACAAAAAAAAAAAATGTTTAGGTCTCCATCGGAATTTAAATCCACCACCAAATAATATGCCCCAAACAACGCAGAAATTACTCCAACTCTCAGCAACTGATATGATATAGACAGATATTATATGTATAATACTCAGCAAATACGGATTCATAAAACTAGAGACCCGCTCGTGGCGTAGTTGGCTAAGCCTAGTCTGTTGAGCTCGACCGGAGGACGGGTCAAGTTCGAATTCGTGGTGAATGGGGGTGTTTCTAAATGGTTTCCGCTCCTCCAGCAAATGGGTCACTCTCAAATTAACCCTCCCAATCTAATCATTAGATATTAGTACTTAAGTATACCGAAGGGTAGTAGACGCGGTGTAAATTTATTTTATTCATAATAGTAATATAATAATATATATAATAATAATAATAATAATAATGTGTGTAATAGTAGGATAGTAGTACCATTGTAATATGAGCATAGAAACTGACTGTATAGTAAGACGTGATGCTAAAAAGGAATTAGTGGTGTCAAATTATAGCTCATATGTAAAAAAAAACTCAATAATATTAGATACTGTTTTCATTTACTAAGTTTACAGTATCGTAAAAAGTACCGTACGACTTACATTAATAAAATTAAATATTTACTCGTTTATAAATAATAATGTTAATTAATTTAAATTTGAATGTTAAGATTACATTTAAATATAAAGCCTTTCAGTGGCTGTGTGGTCTAACGCGCTACTCTTACAGTAGGCTAGACTGCCGATGACGGGGATATTGATGTTCGAATCTCGGTCGGGTGTACTAAGGGTGGTTTTCCCTTAAATTGTTTTCCACTCTCCCTCCACGTAAATGCGGGTCCACTTCCTATTAATATAGCCCTCCTATTCCCTAAGACCATTTGCGTAATTAGTACATAAGCGTATAAATCGCAAGGATAGTCAGCCGCGGTGCTTAAAAAAAATTAAAATACAATGAGTATTTTATATTTACTGTAAAGTGATGATAGTGTCGTGTTCAATAGTTGAATTATTTGAGAACGTAAACTTAATTAATGCAATATCAAAATGCCCACTAGGTCATATTTATAACATATTACTTACTACATACTCATTACTTATTACACTATTCTATTTCTGTAACAATATTCTCGTAAAGTTTCGACCCTTTATTAATTTAATTTTTAAATTCTTTCTTTAAATAATGGCGTTCCCAAATTCAAGAAATTATGAAAAAAACATTACCAACCATCACGATAATCTTGTCATTTTTTTTCTACAACCATCCTGCAAGTACTACATTGATTTTAGTATAAAATTAAGATGTTTCTAGAAGGCATTTTTTTTTTATGAATATCAAATAAAAAATAGAGAGAAGAAGGGGGCGTGGAAATTTGACTATCTACCAAGGGTGGCGTCAGTTAAAAAAGATTGTAAAATATAATAGTAATAGCTTCATATTTCGAAAGAAAAGGATTAAATGAAAATAATCTCATAATATTTTTAAAGCAATGTATCACACAATAAATGATCTATTTATATCTTAATAGCAAAATTTGGTGCAGTGTCAAGACTGTAGTGTTCGTGATCGTCTGGAACTGTTATTTTTGGTAGATGATGATGATGAAATTAAATTCTGGGGGTTGAAAATGGTGGCTGTGTTTTGCTTCAATGGCCAGTATTTCCTTAAATATAACGTTTTTCGTATCAACTACTCGAATAATAGGTAAGAAGTTTTATAATATTGGTGCAGATTTGTGTTTCATACAGTTCGGGTTAGGATTTGGTAACTTTATACGACATTCTAAACGAACAACGTGTTGTTTCAGAACCTTTAATACGGAATGAAAGTCATTTTGGTCTGATGTCCATGAATGGTGACTATAGTTCAATTCTTGATGGTAGAATATTTTGTTTAGCTTTATTAAGGTATATTAAGATAGTCTCCATGTGTTTCTTTAAGTCTTTTTTGACAAGTTCAAATTGTTTTAAAATCAACGATATTTTTTTTTTCAGTTGAGTCTAGAAACATTAACATTGCATATGAAAAGAAAAGGATACGTGAGATCATTTACCTACATGAATCAGCTCATCCACTGCGATATAGCCCGCCTTGGTGGCCGCATGCTCTAAGGTGCTACTCACTAAATAAAAATAGACCACTGATGACGGGGAGATCGAGTTGTACTCGGTCGGGTGTACAGAGAGGGTGGTTTTACCTAAATGGTGTTTTCCTCTCTTTCTCCACGCAAACGCGGGTACACTTTTAAATATAACTTTCATTATCCCTAAAACCTTTAGCGTAATTAGTAGCCCGAAGGGGTAGTAAGAAGCGGTACTGGGAAGAAAACTCCGATGCAATGTTAACGAAGCCGATATTTAGTTGGTCGTTTCTCTACTCGTCTTTAACGAATATTAAACGCTTGAGTCTAATAAATAACCATGCTTTACGAGCTACTAATATTTAATTCAAAGAAAAATAAATAAGTGTACCTTCCTACAGATGAATTTTAAAAAAAAATGAAGATTTAATGTGTGTGTTTTCCTTTGCCAAGGGAAAAAAAACTCTCCTTGATAGCAAACAGTTATTTCTGTGAATATTTTAGTATACGAGTGTAATTTTATCGAATTCACTCTTTTTTAAATAACTTACATATAGTCCAAATAATCAGATATAATAATTCAAGTAACATGAATTTAATTCTAAAGCTATTATTTTAATTCACTGAAAAATTAAGTTTTAATATTCAATTAAATATAAAAACTATAATGTAATTGTATCGCCATTACCATAATTCTTCTATATTTTAAAACATATGATAAATAAAAAATGTTAATTAAAACATTTCACTGAAATATACTTTTATATACCCTTTAGATGGTGTTTTAATTGACTTGGATAGTGTGGAGTTTTAATTTTTTTAAATAAAATGCTGTATTATGGTATAACATCCTGACACTGAGGGAGCAAGCTATTTCATATTTTTAATTGGTGCAATCAAATGCCAATCCCGGCTGACTGTAAGAAAATTATTATTTTTAATCAAAGTGAGTCGGATTATTTTGTACAATTCAAGGAAACACACCAGAACTAATCGGGCGAAAGAATTTATAAAACACTGTGTGAAAAAATTAATACGAATGAGATTAGTTAGAGTCAAAATCCACCTTCCCTAATCAGGAATATAATCCTTTTATATCATCCTAACCGTGCCGTTGTGTGTGTACGTGTGTGTGTGTGTGTGTGTGTGTGTGTGTGTGTGTGTGTGTGTGTGTGTGTGTGTGTGTGTGTGTGTGTGTGTGCATGTGCGTGCGTGCGTGCGCGTGTGTGTGAGAGAGAGAGAAAGAAATAGTTAAGTTGGATATTTTTATTTAAAACAGATATTTTATTCTCACTGCATCAAGGTATTGGATATACAAACCCCACCCCGCACCCCACCGCGTTTTGAATATTCCTACAACTTACAGATTTTTTAATCTTATTTTTTTTAATGAAGAAATCTACAGTGGTAAAACACGTTTGGAAAACCACACCAGTATAGACGGTTGATATTAGAACTCTGACTTCCTTGTCAACCATAATTAAGTGCAATGCGAGTCTAACGGCTCATACCATGTGATCACTTATGTGAGTTTTTATACTGCGTAGATTGCGCTACCTGCTACATGAAAATAATGTTAGAAGAGAATGGTTAAGGAAATCTAATTTTAAATTTAAAGATGAAGTATATTCATTGTTCACAATTTATTTACCTAAAAACCTCCAAAATAAACCTGAGATTTTTTTATTTTTTCTCGAATGCAAAGTGAAGAGAGATTATTCAAAACGTGAAAAAATACTTGATTTCTTTTTTCCGTATTGAATATCTTTCCCCGCCCCCCCCCCCAAAAAAAAATATTTTTTTTTACAATATTATATGTGTCTTTCTAGTTGTTCACTATTTTCTAACCTAAACTAAATGGGTAATTTTGGTTCAGTTTAGATATTAATAAATAATTGTAAGGTAAGCATATGAATATGAAAAAGATTATTTTAGAATTAAGTATTATTTTCTTCAAAGGTCAAGAGTTCACTTTACCTTCACGCCTCATTAAATATTCATCATCAAACACAACAATGACGTTTTCACCGTAACTGCAGAATTTGAGATAACGCCTTTTAATCCTTATGTAAAGTCCTCAAAATTGCTAATCAAAGCAGAATTTATTCTCTTTTTAAAAGAAGAACTCTTTAAACAACGAAGGTGGCTGCATTAAGAACTCATAAATGAAATATTTTTCAAACACGTCATCGTTTTTAACAGGGTAAAACTATTATTTTTTTAAAAAAAGTTTTAATATTGATAGAATCAGTATTCAATCTTATTCTTAGAGATTTGGTAATTGATGCAATACTGATAGCTTAAAAGACCGACACCTTAGATCAGTCTGTAGTATGTCTGCCTACTGAGCTGAAAGTCCCAGGTTCGATTCCCGGCATGGCCAAAAAAATCGATCATTGGGGAAATGTGAGTTTCCCCTTTCACAGTTATGAATTAATGGCTGGGGACTGGATGTTGTAACTGTTTTATATTTAAGAGAGCTTATTAGTCGTGTGCTGATATAATCAGTCAGTCCATAATGTGGATGTTAAATAGCCTTTAAAATAAAAAAAAAAATTGAATGGCACCCTTACATTTTAGAATAACGTGAAAATCTCTTAACTGGTTATTTTTAACTCGTTTTATAGAAGCACTTAATTTTACAATGCAGCACGATTGACTTGTTAAACTTAAATACCACCCAGAGTAAAGTGATTAATTATAGATGATTCGTGATTTTATTGAAAACTGTAATCGTATATATACATACTATTTACGATTTTATTGAAAACTATAAAGTAAAGTGATTAATTATAGATGATTCGTGATTTTATTGAAAACTGTAATCGTATTATATATATATACTATTTACGATTTTATTGAAAACTATAATATATATATATATACGATTACAGTTTTCAATAAAATCACGAAACATCTATAATTAATCACTTTACTCTGGGTGGTATTTAAGTTTAACAAGTCAATCGTGCTGCATATCTTGGAAAATTAAGTTCTCCTATAAAATGAGTTAAAAAATAACCAGTTAAGAGATTTTCACGTTATTCTAAAATTTAAGGGTTTCATTCAATTTTTTTTAATGCTATTTAACTTCCACATTATAGACCTTCTTCGTATATATATATATAAACGTGTTGAGCCCCATTAATACTGACAACACACGTTTATCGGAATTTAGACTTACAATTAAATACAATTCTTATACCAGCGTATTGTTAAATAGGCAGGCGTTACTTTTATCCACTGAGAAAAAAAACACTCCATGTCCATAGGCACAGTCATCCGCAATAGGCCCATGTGTATTCCCAAAGACTCGCTTAAAGTGGTTGCATGTTCCAGGTAATCTCACCTTGAATCCGGTTATCATTGTTTTTATATCTAGCCCTGTGGTGTAGTGGTCAGTGCAACTGGCTACTTAACTAGGAGTCCTGGGTGCGATTCCCGGCTGGTACCTGGGGTATTTCTATCCTAAGAGAAAGTATCCCAACGGTCGCCAGGTGTTGGTAAATTAGCCTTAAGCTAGGTTTAAGACTCCCATTGGCTCACACCTCCATATTCCATATCATTATCTCATTGCGAGTACGTGTAGACAACCCCCATAGGTGTACCCTGGGTAACGCTCTGTGCCACTAGAGCAGCAAATAGTCTACACACAGGCGACCGAGCTGAATGTCATGTCCCTCCCGGTCAGAAATGACATACGATAAAAATAAACTACTATGTACTTCAATGTTTATGAACCTGTTTCAGATGACTTATTTTGTTGATGGAAAGGAATTAGTGGTTAAATTCAAGGAAGGTCAGCGTGAATAATGAGGAATGGGAGGAGGGGCCCTATTCTAAAGAACAATAAAATCAGCGTGGATAAAGGGGAATTGAAGGGTGGTTTAATCTGAAACACAAGAAGGGTGCCTTGTATGGACGGGCATGTAAGGAGGGTGGTTTAATCTTAAACACAAGAAGGGTGCCTTGTATGGACGGGCATGCAAGAAGGGTGGTTTATTCTGAAACACAAGGTCTTTGTTGATAAAGGGTGATGGAAGGAGGGGGTTTCTTCTGAAGACCAAGAAAGTGGCAGTGGCTAAGTGGGACTGAAAGGAGGGGTGTTGCACGCTAAATTCCACCTGGATGATTTGTGGTCATGCATAGGCCTATTACTTATGTTGTTGTCAGTGGTGCAAAAACCAATCTCAATTGTTGTGGTGTAAATAATGGTTTGCATAACGAATTAGGCGTGCACCCTTGGGGAGTAAACTATTGACTAGCCCGCGAGGACAACATAATAACTTAATTATAACTAAATTTTAAAACATTTTAACTCTAACTATAAAATACACAACTGAAAACGGGTCGAATGTAGAAGCTAAAATTTATTTATCGGTTTATATAATATGATTAATTATTTTAATTTCATTAAATTTACTATATTATATTTTACTAGCTCAACTTTTAGAGCATGATATTGAAGATATTAAAGTGAAGTTGACTTTCTTTAAATAGACTTCTAAAAATTAGTTTTAATTTTATAATTACAATATGAAGTTTTATTTAAACTATTTAAATATAAGAATTAATTGAGCTAAGTTACTAAGATGAAGAGCTAGCAGCTCTAACTTGAACAACAATCTCCCTTAAAACTCCCAATCGGTAAAGAGTAAATAAATAATAGCTCCGGGTTATTGTATCCACCCTACAAATAAACTTAAGTGTGTGCAACTGTAACATATCAATTTACAACTGGTTCATTATAAAATGGTGCCTATTTTTATCGTGCACAGACAGTGAAGCCTGATAAAACATCCATCACAATCAGGTACTTGTGTTTTCTGTTCAGGTAACTTGTCTAGAAAATTAATTCAGCAAACAAAAGGGATACAGGTGTGTTTGCTTCATTTGATGGTAACACTCCAAATGTTACTTTTATGATCATTCTTTTTTTTTTAATTTTCCCTCTACTGTTTGTATTTGTGTCTGCGATGATTAATATTTAAACAAAACATATATTCGTATAAACGTATTGCCTTAGGGATCATTATCTATGTAAGGAATATTCTCTTTCTTTTATATTTTTTCATTTTCTGACAAGTTCTTTAGCAAATATCTGAGAGAAAATATAGACAGCAAGCTCTTTGATCATACCAATCTTACTAATTTTCCCTGAATCATATATATATATATTTATAATCAAATCATCACCATATTGTTACTGTTACTTATCTGAAATAGATTTTTTTTTAGAAAAGGGTTCCCCTTATCAACGATTTCCGAGGATGAATAATGGTATTTATAATTGGCTATCAAGTATTCACAAAGCTTTTGAAAGGCATTATTTTTAACTTGTTTAACAGCCTGGAAAGGCTTATATATATCGGATAACAGGCTTTTGATAGCGTCTCTCTGTGGATACAATATCTGGGTGGGACACTACCTAGACCAGTGTTAGTCAAAATGAGGTCCACGTAACATTGAGGGCTACGGATTAGGTTTGAGGAGGCTCCTGATGAAGTTTGTGGACTTATCATGTAACAGTTCATAGATAAAAGTATTTTATGAAATTCCGTTCTTTTGACTTTGTGGTGCATGGGGTGGATGATCTCAGGGAATTTTCAGGAAATGCAGGGAAATTTAAGAGGGCAGTATAGAAGTGGACGAACTTAAAATCATACTTTTTAGATATTTGGGCGTAAGCGTTGGGTACTCGTAAAAGAAGGTGGATCCTATCTACTTTCTTTTTCTCTTTTCCTTCTAAGGGGATATGGTGGCTACCTTCTAGTAGAAAAATAACAGCGTTGTCCATAAAAAAATCCTGCATTATCTTAAAATTTGCTATTGTGACCTTATCGAAACATGGCTTTGATTGACAAATGAACTCTAAATCTAGGTTTCTAACGTTTTACTTTAATTTAAAAAGTACACATTTTTACGTAAAGCTTTTTTTATTTTTTTAACTTTGAGCTTAAAATTTAAACATTTTAACTGGTCAGAAACCTGTTGATAACTTTCGCCTACATTTTGATGAAACCAACATTAAGAAATATCAAACCACTTCTTCAATAATGCGGGATTTCTTAACGTTTGCAACGCATCTCCTTGCTCTACTAATGGTCTTTTGCACACTATATTTGTGTAATAAAGAGTTTTTCATGCTTTATGCTATAAAAACATTTATTTCAAATGAAGTACCCTGAGTGAAGAAGCGAAATTGACATTGATAGTTGGTACCATTCAATCAAATTCAACCGATTTTTTTAAAAGTATAATTCCTCCCAAAGAGCACTAAGAACAAAATGTTCATTTTTATGTATGTCAATGATTTGCTTACATGATTTTACGTTTTCATATAAAAAGTTTTTGTAACCGTGGACATTTTCGACCTGACTTTACATTTAGAAGCTAATTGGATTTTTCTTATTGCATCATATTCGAAAATATAATAGGGGAGATAAATAAATATAGAAGGAAAAAAATATTTTTAGGGGACAATGGATCCCTCTTGATGTCCCAATCCCCCCTGAAATCCCACTCTCACGGCTCTACTACCATTGGGTATGCCTTTATTTAATAACTGCTTAGTGTAAATGTTCAGACTTGGAGGGAGAGTGGACTATGTGAGCCAAACACCCTCCCCCAACCTTAACACCCCCTGAAATGTTGAGCTGGCTACGACCTTATCTGAAGTCATGCCCCTACAGTAGAACTTTCCTCCCAAATGGGAAATGATTATTCATTGTAGCCTATTTTGCAAAAAATTATTTACTATGTCTGTTGTATGGTTCAGGGCCTTGGTTGACTTATCCCATGTTAGCGATTCGGCCTCTGATGAAGTTTGCAGCATTCATTGTCATCCTAGTGTAAATTTTTGTTTTGCGTACAGCGTCAAATAAACGCTGATGGAAACTTTTCTTCCTTGTTCATGTCAGATATATCTTGGATCTTTTCTAGACGGTGATGTGGAGGTGTCTTCTAATTAAAGTATTCCCATTTTCTGCTTTGCAGGATCGGTATGTTTTGTACACCTCGGAGAGCCAAATTTTCACACTTAAAACATCCGGGAGGGATGATAATCGCGTTTACTCCTAAGTCCAATGTGAAGATAACAAAGAAAGTTTACTATAGATTTTTTGCTCACCCAATGAACCAAACTCACAATTTCAATTTTAATAGTTCCTGTGACAAAAACTTAATTAATCCTTCTTTTATTATGTGCACCAAGTCTTCCTGTCGATGGGGTTATCCATATATTTACAATAGTTGATTTAAGATGACAAAGGTATAATTTATAGTAAATATACCCTCATTTACGTGGAGTCAGAATGGTAAACCATTCAGGAAAAAAATTACCCTTTTCCATCAGTGCACATGGTCGAGATTGGAACCCCAACCTCTCCGTCTTCCGCAAACCAGATCAGACTAAGATAACGCCTCAGCTTACGCACCCACCAATTCAGTTACGCGTAGATCTAAGTTTAGTATCTGCCAGATAAATGTCTCTTGCGTCAAGTCCTCTAGAGAGCAATCAGTTTAAGGCCCGCCCAGACCCTCTTGGGATTGTTGGCAACTTTAATCGTGCGTGATGATTCGGCAGGCTTCCCGTCGTGCTATCGTGTTTCCCGACAAAACACCTACACTCTCTGTATGTTAGTTTCTCCCGTTCGTGATTCCTGTAGGTACAGTTACCCCCGTTCGTGATAACCAAACGGTAAATCACGAAAAGAATTTGTGCCAATATTTTCGTAATCATTATTCGTACTTAAGTTGGTATAGTGTTGAAGCCTGATCTCTTTTTTCTTGGAATGACAGTGGTTCTGCTCAAAAAGAAGATCTACCGAAAATAACGTTCAAGTAGGGATGTGGTATCGAAAGAAAAGTATCGATATCGTACTAGAATCGAAAGAAAAGTATCGATAAAAGTAAGTATCGGTATAGAAATTTTAATCTCGATAAAGGTTTTTTATCTAGTAATAATAATTTCAACTTTTACGTCATAATTGTATTTCCATATTCAGTTTAACACTGAAAATAATAATAGTTTTTAATACATTAAAATAAATTTTACAAGAAGCTTTTTCACTATCCAAATTCTTTAAAAATATCTTCCATAATTCACTTCTGGGAGGTGGCATTTATTAACTATAATCTTCGTTTATATACTCTATCAAGATAGATGATTAACTATTGAAAAACAATAGAATAATAGACGCCGTTTTATGCTTCATCTGCTTGGGACACCCTTGAGGTGACTTGAGTTAATTGAGTTCTACAAAGGATTATTTTGTTTAGTTTGTGATGACTTTGCTCATTGATAAGGGAAGGTATAATAGACTGGTCGCCAATCGCAGTGTCATTTGTTCTTCCTGTTCCTCCACAGTCCACTCTAGTAAACATTTAATACAAGCATGAGTTAAATTAACAAAAGAAAAAGTTGTTTATTTCGATACCGTAGTGTGAGTACTAATATCAGGAAAACTATCGAGTAAAAGATACTAGTATCGAAAGAAAAAATATCGAAATTAGTAAAGTATCAATACTTTTTTTTTTCACATCCCTACGTTCAAGATCCCGTAAGAGATTGGAGAGTCAGGCGTCTACTCACGTACGATAAAATCTGTCCCGGCCCAGTGGCCATTCACTCCCGGGATTGTCCACCGTTCAGTTACCCACGACGATGAAAATAGAAGGAAATAAAGTGAGGTTTGATTCTGTTCGGGATAACCCGTTTGGGATAATTTTTTGTGACTGTGTCTCACACACAATCTTACCTGTACTAATCACGTTCGGTTAAAACTGTGCCAACAATCCCAAAAGTGTATGGGGGGCCTTAATGTGTGGGTAGCGCGGTCGAACCAGTTCCTATACAATGCCATTACTACCCTTTTGGATGGTAAAATAGAGACAAATACAACAACGAGCTATGTCCACTTAGATATAGTTAAGAAAATATAGGAAACCCATATTAAATAATTCAAATATGAACAATGACTTTGGGATACAGCCATCACTGGAAACGGCTTTCAACTAAATTAAATATAATTGGATAGTGATAACTGTGTAGCATCGGATGGTTCACTAAACACACAACACCAATGTCAATAGATGGATCTTACCCCATTCTTCTGTGATCGAAGGCGGCGTGGAAGAACGACGTAAGTTCAGCTAGACACACCTTCTCTGACCCAAGAGAAAAAGACACTAACCTGGTGGGCTGAACGACTGTGTAGCGAGAGCCACGTGTGGACTGGACTTGCGCAGTGAAGATCTTCTCCTTTAGAAGATTCCCGATAGGAAACGAACCTTCCAGAGGCTTGTAGAAATGCGCAAACCGTTGTTCTTTCGGTATTCCAGAAGGTTTCCCCGCTTGATTACCCGTCATTCCTCCCCCCTGTGTTTTAGCTGTATATATATTTGTGTCTGATCCTATGAACCTCACAATTGGGACAGAGCTGGAACAGGGCTAGAATAAGCTTCGGCTTTCTACGACTAAAATGTAAGAACTGAAATTCTGTCTCGGCAAATCTAACTTGTTTTATATTTATTTATATACTAGCTTTTGCCCGCGGCTTCGCTCGCGTTAATGTAGATTTTATCAATAAATTTAGGTTGTCGATTGACACAGGGAATATGACAATAAAAACGATGAACATATTGAGGTTGTTAGTCAATAGAGGTAGAGATAAAGAAAAAAACAAACTACACAATATAAATCAGGATTAAGTGTAGGAGTAGAAAAGAAGTAGCGGAGTGTGTGTCAGTAGAGTCATAGGTTATGCCTTGCCACGAATTGGAAGATCCTACTCCATCTTAAATTTTACTTACAGTTAATTAACATCCCTTATTTACTCCGCTTGTTCTTGACCGTTGCAATCATGGGCACAGAATAGATCATTATTTTAGGACGTTCCTATATACTATGTTGTATGTCCTTCCATTTGGCACAAATACATACAAATTCTGGGCATTGGACACACGCGAACAGGCTACATATAGCTGGCCATGGGAAAAGCATGGTATTTCCAAATGCACCCCTGCTACCTGCAATGTTTGCCCTTGCGCTTTGTTAATAGTAATAGCAAAACTAAGTTTGATTGGAAACTGGAGTCTTTTGAATTGAAATGGTAGGTCAGTGGGGATTATTGGGATTCGAGGTATGATTTTCCTTTCTCCTTTTCCCACACCTGTTAAAATGGTGGCACAGGTTATATTTTGCCCTAATTGTGTAATTGAAGCCTCGTCCCATTACATAAACGGGGTGCATCTAAATTTCGCATAAGCATAACTGGTACACCTAATTTCAATTGTAGTTTATGCAAGGGTACACCCGATAGCTCCAGAGAATTTAAAAACTCAGCGGGATATGAAGTGCTCTGTTCTGTGTCCATGATTGTATCTATTGACAAATACTCCTTTATTTCTCCCTGCACCTCTTTCAAAATGTCAGTGTTGATTTTGTTACGGATTACATATTTTGGTGCAAGAATTGCTCTTGCACACAACCAATGATCACAATTTAAATTTATTTGTAAGTCATCATTTTCAACCAAATTACAGAATTCCCCTGTAAGTAAAATACAGCCTTCAGCATCCGTGTCCAAACGTCCATTGCCAATTTTCAATAGTGTCTCTGCGTAATGTCCTGAATCTACGTCATTATAAAGGTGGACTCTCATATTCGTTGTTAGGCTGAATTTTTTCACTTTTGCCCACAATCTTGATGACTTGAGACAGGCTTTGATTTCATCTGCATGTGTGTCCCTCTGGATCACCGGTAGAGTTTGTCGGAAGTCACCAGCCAGTAAAACTACCTTTCCTCCTCTCTCGCAAGTCCTGAAGATTTTGGTTTAACGCCTCTATAGCTTTTTTGTGGTACATCGTACTTTCGTCCCACACTAAAAGTTTACATTGTCGTAGCATCATACCTCGAGAGCTATTTTTGCTGAAATGAATAATACCAAACTTCTTACGACAATTTTGTCATTTACCATAACGGGGTGAACAGACAGAGCATAATTAGCTGAATATAATCATTTTTAATCATTTTAAGATAGATGTACCTAAAATAACTCGGGAACAGATTTTTATTCGGGATATCAGATTTTCTTCTGGGATACCGCAGGTCCCTTTTTCTGTACTCCAGGCATCATGTTGCAATTAATTTATTCATATCAGTTGGCCGAGTTGTTAAGCCGGACGACCGTCTAACGGTTATTTTTTTCTATCCGTCAGAAACAGTACTTTTTTTCTGGATGAGAGGTACCCTATGTCCTTTTCTGTACCCATGACAACGTGTATGCGAAATTTCATGATGATCGGTCGAGTAGTTTAGGCGTGAAAGCGTAGCAACCAATAACAAACAAACAAACTCACATTCACATTTTTTCTGGATGAAAGGTACATTATGTACTTTTCTGTACCCATGACAACGTGTATGTGAAATTTCATGATGATCGGTCGAGTAGTTTAGGCGTGAAAGCGTAACAAACAATAACAAACAAATAAACAAACAAACTCACATTCACATTTTTTTTCTGGATGAAAGGTACCCTATATCCTTTTCTGTACCCATGACAACGTGTATGCGAAATTTCATGATGATCGGTCGAGTAGTTTAGGCGTGAAAGCGTAACAAACAATAACAAACAAACAAACAAACTCACATTCACATTTTTTTTTTCTGGATGAAAGGTACCCTATGTCCTTTTCTGTAGCCATGACAACGTGTATGCGAAATATCATGATGATCGGTCGAGTAGTTTAGGCGTGAAAGCGTAACAAACAATAACAAACAAACAAACAAACTCACATTCACATTTTTTTTTCTGGATGAAAGGTACCCTATGTCCTTTTCTGTAGCCATGACAACGTGTATGCGAAATATCATGATGATCGGTCGAGTAGTTTAGGCGTGAAAGCGTAACAAACAAACAAACAAACAAACAAACTCACATTCGCATTTATAATAGTTAGGATTTCAAAATTCCTTTTCGACTTCTTCATTTTTTTTTTATTTAAAACTAAAACTTAAAATTTAAATATGAGTCTGGCTTTTTAACTTAGTAATGGCGTCTAGTCGCCGATTGAGATATAATAATTTGATTGTATTGATAACGATAGAACTCTAACATTTATTAATGTTTCGTATAAAGGAATATTGTATTATTGGACTTAGAGTCTATGTTGTCTTTTTACAACACGCCAGTGCTGATTGAGCGAAGTCAGGATTTATGAATTGTACAAATTGTTATGTTAGTGGAACAGTTAACTTTAACTGTTATGTTGATATTAGATGTTCTTATCGGTATGCAGTTTAGTATCTTTACTTAGATTTCTTGGGGTTAATTTGCGACCTGTTAATTTTACTTGAGTATCTTGTGAAATAGTTACTTATTGGACTTAGAGTCTATGTTGTTATTTTGCAACTCGCCAGTGCCGGTGAGCAAAATCATTATTGGCAAGGTTAATAATTAATTGATTGATGGTATTGTTCATATTTACTATCATTCAGGTTTATATAAGTGGATCTTCGAGTTAACTTATCCTTGCTTAGATTTCCTTGCGACTTGATCGCGACGTAATTTGTTGTGAGCAAAGTTTTAGAATTTGAAAATGGTATTTCGATTGAAAATTAATTATATGCTATATGACTCTTTGAAATAATTACGGCTTTAAAGGTTCTCTATAATTTCGACGCCATCTTGTCTAATTTTTTTATAGTAGTCAATTGCTTTCATATTTAATGATACTACTCTTATGTTAGCTTTTAATTAGGCAGAATATCATTCCTGTCCGGACCCATTCTTGTGGGCTAATATTCTTGTAATGTTCCAAAGCACTTCTACATTATTTATTTTATATTGTCATAACAACAATGTTGGTACTAAATAGAGCTGTTAAATATTGGATTGTGCTGTCCATAATAAATATTGACTCAACACGACTTATCCTTATTACTTTCTCTCTATCTTACAGGTAGAGAAAGTATTGTGATCGTCAAAAAAATCGAACTCGAGATTTTGATGAATTTTGACGTTTCATGACTTCCTGAATCCGAAAAAGTGGTTTTTGAATTTCCGTCTGTCTGTCTGTCTGTCTGTCTGTCTGTCTGTCTGTCTGTCTGTCTGTACCTCCAACTAGAGCCTAAACTATTTTACCGATTGAGCTGAAACTTGATATCTAGGGTTTTCATAGGGTTGCCCCGAGGGGTTTTTGGAATTGGATATCTACCCCTAAAATTAAGGGTAGTTTACTGAAGGGCAAAAAGAGAAAAAGTCGATTTTCTCAAAATCGGCTCTAACGATTTTGATTAAATTTCATTTATGAACATTAATAAATATTACAAACAAAATGGCTACTCTCAATATTTCGGCAAAATCGTTTTAAGGGCTCCGGTCTGATGCGTAAATTAACATTTTTTATAATAGCTCCGAAACTATTTGAGATATGAAATTACTTAGCATTACAAATATGTATATATATTTATAATACAAATATTTTATTCGAAACATATTTTTATAAAATCAATAACTTTCAATATATACGCAATTATATATATATTTTAACTTTTTGGGCATTAAATCTTAAGTATTGCGACCGTAAGAAAAACTAACCTGAAATGTTGATGGATGTCGACGTCTCATGACCCCCCGAACCCTTAAAAATAGTCTTTGCAATGCCGTCTGTCTGTGTGTCTATTAAAACTTAAAATTAAGGGTAGTTTACTGAAGGGCAAAAAGAGAAAAAGTCGATTTTCTCAAAATCGGCTCTAACGATTTTGATTAAATTTCATTTATGAACATTAATAAATATTACAAACAAAATGGCTACTCTCAATATTTCGGCAAAATCGTTTTAAGGGCACCGGTCTGATGCGTAAATTAACATTTTTTATAATAGCTCCGAAACTATTTGAGATATGAAATTACTTAGCATTACAAATATGTATATATATTTATAATACAGATATTTTATTCGAAACATATTTTTATAAAATCAATAACTTTCAATATATACGCAATTATATATATATTTTTAACTTTTTGGGCATTAAAGCTCAAGTATTGCGACCGTAAGAAAAACTAACCTGAAATGTTGATGGATGTCGACGTCTCATGACCCCCCGAACCCTTAAAAATAGTCTTTGCAATGCCGTCTGTCTGTGTGTCTATTAAAACTTAAAATTAAGGGTAGTTTACTGAAGGGCAAAAAGAGAAAAAGTCGATTTTATCAAAATCGGCTCCAACGATTTATATTAAATTTCATTTATAAACATTAATAAATATTCCAAACAAAATGGCTACCCTCAATATTTCGGCAAAATGGCTTTAAGGGCTCCGGTCTGATGCGTAAATTAACATTTTTTTAAATAGCTCCGAAACTATTTGAGATATGAAATTACTTAGCATTACAAATATGTATATATATTTATAATACAAATATTTTATCCGAAACATATTTTTATAAAATCAATAACTTTCAATATATACGCAATTATATGAATTTTTTTAACTTTTTGGACATTAAAGTTTAAGTATTGCGACCGTAAAAAAAAACTAACCTGAAATGTTGATGGATGTCGACGTCTCATGACCCCCCGAACCCTAAAAAATAGTCTTTGCAATGCCGTCTCTCTGTGTGTCTATAAAAACTTAAAATTAAGGGTAGTTTACTGAAGGACGAAAAGAGAAAAATTTGGTTTTCTCAAAATCTGCTTAAACGATTTTGATTAAAATTCGTATCTAGGCGTTGATTAAGATTATAAATAAACTGGCTATTTTCATTTTCCTATGAAAATGATTTTTAGGGTACATTACAGAAGCGTTAATTTCCGTATCTCCACAACTATTGGAGAAACTAAACAACTTATCATTGCAAAATTGTAGGACTATTAGAAATAAAAAACTTTTATTTGACATATATTTTTATAAAAACAGCAGTTTCTGAGATATTTGCAAATATATTAATACAATTTTGTGAGCTTTAGTTGTAAACATATACTACTTAAGTCTTAACGCAATAATACTCCAATGCCATAGAGTAATTAAATATAAGTAAGTATCTAAAAAAAGTATGTTATTTTTCCTTAAATCTCTTAGGAGAAATGTTTGCATAGCAATGATCTATCTCCATTTTAGACTCAATAGTCAATATTTACATTTTTTATTGGTCAAAATGTATAAATGAATAATTAAATATCAATGCGATGACTTGAAGATCTGCAACACCTTTTAAAATGTTAAAATTTTAACCAGAAATCGAAATTTTAATACGAAGTGTTGACCCTTGTGGAAGACATTAAACTGTTTGAAATGTTTTTTGGTGGACAAAGATGCGCCTCTTTTCTCATTGATTCTATATCATTGTATATTATTTTATGCGTGTTCTTATGTGGAGTGGTGATGATACAATGTACATTATTCCGTTCAGAAATCTTACGAGTTTATAGAAAGAGAGAGAATGTCTGTGCGGTGCGCCGTACCATTTATTTTTTTATTAATAATATATCACCTCAAGTCCTAGGTTTTAGTTCTAATTTTCTTTTATTTTTGCAATTAGCAAGTATTAGGCAGGTTGATGCTTTTTAGGGCTCTCTAGAGATAGACGGCCCCCTTATTGTTGTTTCTTTCAGTAACAGGTGGGAGTGGCGAGATTCGATGTGTAATGTTTCTCAAAATAGAACATTGCAGATCTTAAACTCATGAGCACTCACTCTTGTTGTTTCCCTTGTTTTGGTATTTCCCTTGTATTATTTGTGGCCTCCTCTCTGAGGATGCTGCAACTGACAAAGGAATTGAACCAGGGACCTATGGCTCGGTCTTAAAAGCGTTGCCATGCTTAGTTAAAGGTCTTTGGTTCTAATCCCGTATACAGGTGTCATTTTTCAAACAAACAATATATATTTTATGTATAAATATATATGTATATTATATATATTATTTAGATTACGTATATATAATATATATTATGTATATTTTATATATATAGCACCACGTTTACAACCCGTTTGGGTTATATGTCTATGTACTAACTACACTAACGCGTTGGAGATTATAAACGCTATATTTAGAAGAAGTGTACCTTCATTTGCCTGTAGGGAACGTGGGAAACAATTTAGGGAAAAGCACCCTCAGTACACCTACAGGAATTGAACCTCGATCTCCTCGTCTTCTAAAGTCTAGTCTATTGCGAGATAAGCACCTTAGAACATACAGCCACCGAAGTGGCCTAGATTTAATAGAAACATAGGTTACATTGCCAACATAATATCCTTTTTTCCCTTCAAAATTAATTTTAAGTTCTTAAGTTCTTATTTTGTTCTGCATCACCCTCTCTGGCTATTGAGATTTAACAAAGCTAATCGATTAAGAATGATAAAGGTAGGATTTTTTAAAGGAAATGTATCTGCATTTACGTGTAAGACCATGGGAACCCAATTATAAAAACCCACCCTCATTGCAACCTGCTGGGATTCCAACCCCGACATTCATTCCATCGGCAAACGGGTCAAATTGAGCTTTACGCCTCATCCCCTGCGGCTAAAAGGTATTTTAAAATGCACTCGCGTCAAATAACCTTTGAAAATGGGAACATGTCTAAATTTAAATCGCATTTCTAAACTTTTACTTACTCCACACTCGTTGAAATATAAATCCAATAAAACCACTCTATGGGCTATTTTTCTTCTATAACGTAAAATATCCACTTAGGATTATATATTTCTTCCCCCTTTTAGTCCGTTATGAATGAAACTTCAAGGAACATATACTAAAAGCTTACGTCTACTTTTTTTTTCTTTATATACAAATTCAGAATAAATCGTGTAGTACTACAGTTTCATAAAGGAAAGGTTAAATTTACTCCCTCATACCATTTTGAAACTAAAGAGTAGAGTGTGATAAAGCCTTACGGAGCAGACAGAAGTGAATGTCGACTGCTAGGTAATGTAAGGTGATGCTTTTTTTTTTTTTATTATGATACGTTCAACTCAAGGAATACCCGCCTCAGTGGTCACATGGTATATGGAAGGTGTCACCGTTCTCTAGGATATCGCAGGCCACTTGGGTTTAAAAATAAATGGTACGGTGGACCGCACAGACTTTCTCCTGCTTTTATCTTAAAATAGACATTTATTAAAAACTTGTAAGATTTGTGAAACAAAATAATGTCTATACATTGTTGTAGAAACACTACACCAAAGATCATAAATGAAATAATATACACTGTCACTTACTTACTTTAAGGCATTAGGAACTAGGAACACTGTTACAGAAAAATTTAAAAAAGAGAAAGGTCATTGACCACCAAAGAGCATAAGAATCAAATTCATTTTCAAAGACCTGAATTTAAAAAGTCCATATATTTGCTTATAGCTCATAAATGATTGGTTTTATAAGAATATATTTTAAATAAAATACTTTTTATCTTTAACAGTACTGCAACTTTACATTGATAAGTTATTATCTCGTATCTCAAATAGTTGCGGAGAAATTATGAAAATTTGAAAATTTTCCCTACACTCAAATTTATTTTTATGAAAAAATGAGAATTGCCATCTTTTTTATAATCATTAACAGCGTCTGTATATAAAATGTAATCAAAATCGTAAGAACGAATTTCGAGAAAATTGTTCTTACCTCCTTTTGCCCCTCAGAAAACTACCCTTAAATTTAGGCTTGGATATCTAATTCCAAAAACTCGTTGAGGGGACCTTATGAAAACCCAGATACCAATTTTTAGCCCAATCGCTAAAATAGTTTCGGCTGTATCCAGAGGTACAAACATACAGACAGGCGGCATTGCGAAAACCACTTTTTTTTGTTTGAGGTGGGTCATAAAACGTTGACATTTATCAAAATATCATGTTCAATTTTTTTTTTTTTTTTTTTTTTTACGATACGAGATGTTGAAAGAAAGTAAAAATTGGTTTGAAAAAATATGATCGAATAAAAAATGTCAGCTTTATATTTATCATATTCGTGAACTAATCTAATTTTATGAACACAAATGTTTGTTTGCTAGATTGTTTCCAAGCCAGATATCAGTCGGTGGGCCGGATCCAGTCCTTGGGCCATAGATTGCCATGTACTGGTCTTATCCTTAGATGGTTTTATTCTCTCCTTCCACGCGAATACGAATACGCCTCCACTAAAATTAACCTTTCTCATACCTAGCTAATTAGCGTAATTAGTACAAATGCCTACAACCCGAACAGGTAGTAGGACGTGGTACTAAAAGAAAAAAATTACTGATGACGGGTATATCAGGGCTCTAATACCGGTTGGGGCACTTGATAGTTATACCTAAATGGTTTCCTACTCTACCTCCACGCATATTCGGGTAAGTTTCCTCTAAAATTCAACCTTTTCAATCCTTAACCCAATGTGGGCGGAAAACTCGAACCGGTATTAAGACGCGGTGAAATACCACGCCGTGGAAAAATACCCTCAGTCAACACGGTCGCATTTCAAACCCCGACCGTTCTGGTCATGGTAAAGAGTTTCAACCACCGCGCTAACCCCACAACATTAGTTTTACTTGAGGCTAAACATAAATCACCTAATATTGCAACTGTTCCTGTGGTGTAGTGGTCAGTGCACCTGGCTAAAAGCCTAGGGATCCTGGGATCGATTCCCGGACCTCGAGTATTATTCCCTAAAGGGGAATTAGCCTAACGGTCACCAGGGTTTTTATTAGAGTTTCCCACTGGTTCCACACCCTCATATTCACTATCACCATCATCTCATCTCATCTCATCGGGAAATGGAAAGAGTTTCCACGGAAAGTATGTACAATTACTACCTTCGGGCGTCACCTGGGCAAAGGTATCTACATTAATTTATGTTATTGCTATTATCATTATTAGACAATTATTATTAGATAAATTTTATTTCTATTATTATCATTGATAGAATTATTATGATAATAATCAATGAATATCAACACACTGATGCAAATCATTGTAATTACGGCATTGTCCATATGAAGAGGACCACATTTGTATATTTGGAAGCATAGCAGCCCTCCCAAACTGCAAATGGCTGTGATAACTGCTAGCTCTCGATATCAATTATAGATCGCAATAAAAAATATACGTTAAAAATATAAATAAAGAAACAACCTATATATTATTTAACAGGCTAAAAAAAACTATGGCTTCAACTCGCAATTGAGCGGTCATTGTCTGTTGGCGAATATATTACCAGCTTACGTGGATATAAGGTGTCATGTGGTCATCACAACGAAACCTCCAGCCGTTAATCTCAGTTTTCTAGACCGGAGCCATTACTTTTTCTTTCAAGTAGCTCCTAATTTGTCCTCATGAGTTTAAGTTGACCCTGTTCCAGACCCATTTCTTCACAGAAAAAACTGTAAGCACTGGGGAACGAAACTGGGACTCCTGGATATGTAGCTTTGTTTGTCAGTAATTTGTATGACTTATAATTTCATGCTCTTCATTATTTTTGACCATCCAGGTTAGTAAGCTATTTTTTATGCCTTCTTTCTAGCTGATATAACACCAAATTCCTCCACACACATTACTTCTACTGTAGCTTTTAAAACAATATATCGGGGCTGGCTATGTTTGTATTTCGAGGGTCAAACATCCCGTAAGCAAGTATATTTCCCATTATTATTATTACTATTATTATTAAGTGTTCTGTCTTAAGGCAGGTCCATTCCTTTTGTCAGTGAACTCTTAGACCACCAATGCGCCCTGTCCTATGCCTCCTCCTTGAGCTCCCAGAATGTTCTTCTTTCCTTCAAGTAATCTAATATTTGAATCCTCCTTCTTCCTAAGCTCCTCTTTTCCTCAACCTTTCTTTACATGACGTCTCGCAGAAGACAGTTACTCCTAAAGATGTGTTTGATCCACACATTCAAAATGGTTTTCTTCTCGCCCACACTTCTTAGGACTTCTACATTTGTCGCCCTGTGTGTCCACCTGATCTTCTCAAGTCTTTCCATACCCTTCAACAAATTGAACAGTGGACTGTACTTACTGTTCCACTTTTTTGTCATTCCTAAGATCAAAACATCATAAAAATGTCTTGTTTATTCAGTCCTGTTGCACTCAATGATGCCTCACTACTCGCTATCATTGGAAGGAACATTATTAGTTCGGATTGGTGACATGACGACACATCATTACCCACACGACTGTTGACACGATATCTTATTTCGATCAAGCGTCAACAATGATGTGTATCTTATTAATTATTTTTTAGCGCGGTGTCTCACTACCTGTTCAGGTTATATACCTATGAGGTAGGTCTACTAATTGGGATAGTATTTTAGGGATTAAGAAGGGTTTTTTACCACTCCGTATTAGTATCTGTTCATCTTTTATGCATATCTACTTATTACGGCTCTTGGAATGGAATAGGCCAAAGAAGGCCTATAATCAAGAAATAAGAAGTAATAATTACGCTAATGAGTTAGGGATGTGGAAGGTTGAATTTAGAGGAAGTCTACCCGCATTTTCGTGGAGGTAGATTCAAATACCATTTTGGAAATTTACCCTCAGTACACCCGACTGGAATTCGAACCTCGATCTCCCTGTCATTGACAGTCTAGTCTATTGCGAGAGTGACGCCCTAGACCATGTGGCCACCAAAACATGTTTAAGGTTTAATCTAGAGAAAGTGTATCCGCATTTGCTTGGAGGAAGAGTGGAAAACCATTAAGTAAAATCCCCCTCAATACACCCGACCGGGGTTCGAACACCAATCTCCACATTTTTGCCGCTTAGCCTATTGCGAAATTTACGCATTAGATCATGTGGTCACCTAAACGGGTTAGTTATTAATATCGTGTAAACGAGGCTTTAGTGTCTACTAACATTTTACTATATTTGTGTGGATCTTAAAATTGTTTTAATAAAGTGGGACAAAATTTATTGCTAAATTTTTCAACAAGAGATTTATTTAGGGAAGTTGCTTAACACATTAACACATTTGGTAGCGCGTTTGTTTCTTGATCTGATAGTCATGGGTTCAATTCACGATATGGCCTAATATGGTATAGTTATTGAAATTAAGGTAGGAGGATATAAGGTTGGGAATTAACAACTGGATGACTAGATGCTGTTTCTGTTATAAAGTTAAAATAGCTTGTAAGTCGCGTTCTGTTATAGTCAGTTGGTTAAAAAAAATCACGTTAAATATAACTGATAAAACAAAATTAGGGCCTAGCCCATTAGTTTGTTCAAACTAAATGCAAATTAATGCAGATAAAACTGTGTATTTTACTCGAAACACTCCTATTTTAAAGTTATCAACTCAACTAAAATGGTTTCAACAAACTTAACGTGATATTGATACAGCGTTAGTGGGGAAAAAATATCATATAGGAATACAAAACCTCCGGAATTAATTAAAGCGATTAACTCAACGTTATTCTTGATTTAATGTTATTTATTTAAGTTTTAAACGTGCAAAACTTGAATTTGCCTTGGTAATTTGATACATTAGTACGCTCGTAGAATATTTTTTATAAAACAATCCAGTAAATACAGTGCTAAGCACATTATTATAATAGATATTTGGGCAAACACATGTTGGCATGGCTTGAAAAAATATCACTGCTGATAAAATGTATGTTTAAGGTACACGATATTTTGTCAGTTTAGAATTTACAAAGTTTGTTAAGTCATGTGCTGAAGTAATCAGTCGGATCAGATCACAAATTAAATACTTAAAAATATCATTACACTATTTATACTAAATGTTTTCAGCGATAATTTTATTATGGTGCCTATTAAAAATATAGGACTACTAATTTGAGCCATAATAGGCCTCACCTTCCTCTGATTTCTGTAAACTACAGTCAATTAAGTATAAAGTTTAACTAGCGTAAACAGTGTTTGAAAAAATGTAATCATTTTAGCGATATAAATAATCTTAATCTTATGTTGTGCGTTTCTAGTTTTCATCTTCACTCCTAGTTTCAAGTATGTTATACCTCTGATATTATTTATCGGGAGATTACAATTCAATGTGAATCATATCAGAAAAAGGGACGATCCAATAGTAGGCTGAAAATATTCACTTTTTTTTTTTCCAACTGACATTATTTATATTTCTTATGTACCATAGATGATAGTGTTTTTATAATTAAAGTTTTAAAGTTTATTAAGGGTTCCTATCTATTGAATAATAACTCTCCCCTAAATTGTGTTTTTGTCTGTAGGACCACATTATAATAATATTATATTTAAGCTGTAAAAAATGATATTAATATCACTGTGGTTTAGGAAGATACTAAGTCTTACCCATTTCAGTGGCCGAATGGTCTAATGCAGGGGTCCACAATTATTTTTGATGGAGGTCCGTTTTAAAAACTCGACACTATTCCACGGTCCGGCAAAACTTTAACAGTGACTCAAGTTCAGGCCCTATAGGACTATATTTATTCAAAAACGTGATTTTCTTTCCTTTTAGTTATTTTACTTATTTATTATTGCTGACCTTCCATGTCTACTACCCGCACACCACCGAAATAGCATCATTTCTTCTGTTTATCACTGTCTCGTCAAGGTCCTTAAAAAATGTATCGGCGGTCCGGATGCGGACCGCTGTCCGCCATTTGGTGACTCCTGGTCTAAGGTATCACTCTCGTGGCCTGCTGAAAACGGGGAGATTGGGGATCCCATTCATGTCTACTGAGGCTAGTTTTCCCCGAATCACTCTCCTTCCACGCAAATTCCGGTATATTACTTCTAAAATGCTTCCTTCCTCCTTCTTACTTCATAAGAGTAATTATTATACGTGTAACCTGAGCAGGCTGCAAGACTCTGTGATTTAAAAAAATTACTAAATTGAGTCACTAGCTTCAAGGATTGGACAAATACATCGTTATCTTCAAGTTCCTTGTATTTCACAGAAAAGAGAAAAATATAAAGAATTATCTAGGCTAGACTTGACCCAGATTTTCTAAAATGTGATAATTTAGCGTTTATGGATCAACGTTTCCGCTATCTTGAACATGCTTTATACTCTAAAGTCTAGAGAGTTAATTAATTTAAATGTATGTATGAACATTTCTTAATATATATATAATTCTTCAGTACGTGTGTATGTCACTGAACTCCTCCTAAACGGCTGGACCGATTTTTATGAAATTTTTTGTGTGTGTTTGAGTGGGTCCGTGGATGATTTAGATTCACAATTGGACCCGGTAGGTGGCGCTGCAATCGGGTTCTAGGAATTTTATTTTATTTTTTTAGGGAATTTTTATTTTTTGGGGATTTTTTTTTTAGATTTTTTGCATATCAGAACATGTAACCTCAACATTTCACCCCCCCCCCCCCCCAATATTTATAATAATGAATATAATATTAATAATTGACCGTTAAAACCTTCTGAAAAGTTCATGAATAATTGAGCTTCTGAGAATAATTCTTAGTTATATTTGTGTGGCGTGGATGTCGAATTCTATGGTATTTGACGTACATGCGCAAGTCATTGTGAATTTGTGATTGTGATTATCACATAGTATTTGTTTTATTATCGAAATCAATTATGCCACCTAAACGAAAAGCAAACGTTCGGGCAGGACAACGTCTGTCGGGTCCGCTAGTTTTCATATAAAAATGGCTTTTTTTATTTCATGTATTTAACGTGTAACTTTCTGAACTGCATGATAATATCAGCATACTTGTACACACTAATTTAAATTTAGAATAGACACAACATCTAGTCCCCCTGATGTTAATTCATCACTGTGAAATAGAAAATCCCCATTTCGCTAAAGTTATATTTTTTGGCCATGCCAGGAACCAAACCCGGAATCCTTTATCTCAGTAGTCAGACACGCAACCTACTAAGATAAGGTGTCGGACTAAATAGCTATAAAAATAGTTCAACGAAATATTACTTAATAGCTTCACAATACATAGCATATATCATAAATAAATAAATAAAAGAGATCTTAAAGATGTTTATTGAAAGAAACCAATTAAGTTATACGCTTTATTTTAATCCCATATTAGAACAAAATTGAAAAACTTCAATTTGCAAGAACATTATTACCCCCTTTATTGGTTTTAATCCGCTATATTCTCTAAAATAAATTACTGATTCAAACTGTACCTGGTTTTATATTTAATTTTACGTAAAAATAGTGCATCTATAAAAGTTGTTTAATCTATCCGGTAACGAATTGTAATTACTACCATATGATCATTAAAAGGGTAATTAATAGAGTAAAATAATTTTTATCTAGAAGGTCGAGCGTGATTCAATTTTGCATATTTATTGACATCACAGGAACATAGTAATAAAGCACAAGTCCAAATTAACCGGAAGTAACAAGATAGGTTTTTAACCCCCGTATGGCACTAATATATGGGTTACTAACATTTAGATCATAATAGGCCACATTCAACTCTCATATTCTTAACGTGGGTAATTTTTTATTTTTTAACTTTTAATATCTGTAACATTTTTAGATGATAAAACAGAAAAATATATTTATGTGTCGAATTAATTTCATTTATACTGGTCAGAATTTTAATATACTATTATAAATCTTAATTTTAATAAATACAATTTTAAATTCGGAAACTTTTATCAAAATATTATTTGATTAAATTTTAAAACGACATGGGAATAGAATTCGGAATCTTTGGTTTAGAGCACCAATGATTTAACTTTGGGGATCATTCTACCCTCCCATTTTAAGGCAGAATCTGTGATGGATGTGTGAATATCATCAGCTACTACGAGCTATCATTGATATCACAACCACCGGCGACTCAGTTGTGGCCGAGTGCTGTCAATAGTACAAAATACATTATTAGCCAAAGCTAAAAAAAAGTATATAAAAATAATATCCAAAGTTCAAAATGTTTAATCTAATTTTACAAATTATCTTATATTTAAAGCATTTTAATCAATTTCAAGCGAAAGTCGTGATAAGAGTAACTATAATTTTTGTATTGATATTTTAGCTCTGAACTTGCCAAAAATAATTTCACTTTAGGCACTCCTGACTGCGTAATGACAACCCAAAGCACACTCATAAGCACCGGGATTAAGTGTGGCATGAGGGGGGTAAATAGTACCCCAAACTCCTGTTCTCTTACAGGAGGAATCGGGGTGAGAAATGCTCGGTTTTAAGGACTTTCTTTCAGCGATTTATAATTTATTTATAACTCTCGTGACGAATAATTTTGAACAAACACGCTTCATTGATCAAATGGGATAAGGCATCACACTCTTGTTAGACTGACCTAACTAAGACGGGGAGATTGGGGTTCAAATTCCGGCTGGGTGTACTGAGAATGTTTTTTCCTAAATGGATTCCCACTCTACTTCCACTCAAATTAGGATAGATTACTTCTAAAAATAAATCTTCCTTCCTAATGCCTACTAATAAGTGTAATTATCATATCTGCATATAACTTAAACAGGTAGTAAGATGCGGATATAAATAAAAACTGAATAATTTAATTAGTCTCATACTTAATTTATAAATTATTAAATCGCACAGCAATGACGGGCTGGAGCTTAATTCATCCTTTGCAGCCGAAAGGTTATTGAAGTATCATCAGGTATTTATATTATCGAGGCTGTGGAACTATTTTTTTTAATGTGTGATAACAAAAAAGTGTATCATTTTATTTTTTATGTTCTCACTGAACTTTTAATATATATATTTTACTATACATTATATATATATATAATAACACCCTTTTTTTATATCACACATTTTTAAAAAAAAATGTCCATACCTTCGATAATATAAATAGCATATTATATATATATATATATAAATCTTTAACTGTAATATGTCATTGGTTGTTGAATACATTAAATAAATGTAATGCATATGAAAGTATGTTTTGGGCGCCACTGTCACATTGTCACATAAATTATTGACAAAAAAAATAATTAATCTGTCATAATCTCAGCGACCTTAGAAGAAGCTCCCTTTCCCAAGACCTCTGACTCCTTACTTTCAGTTCTCAATTAATACGTAGATTAAACACGATACCAACATCTCTCGCAGCTCTGTCTTGAAATGAGAATAAATACTTACTTCATCGATACATCAGTAGCTATTACAGAACACACAAATGACGTGTGCAATAAGGTACAACAAACACTCGAAGAATAATCGCACAATTTTAAGCTTGATTTTAATTAGTTTAATATCATTAAATAAATGGTACGGCACACCGCACAGACTTTCTCTCTCTTTCTATAAACTCGTAAGATTTCTGAACGGAATAATGTACATTGTATCATCACCACTCCACATAAGAACACGCATAAAATAATATACAATGATATAGAATCAATGAGAAAAGAGGCGCATCTTTGTCCACCTAAGAACATTTCAAACAGTTTAATGTATTCCACAAGGGTCAACACTTCGTATTAAAATTTCGATTTCTGGTTAAAATTTTAACATTTTAAAAGGTGTTGCAGATCTTCAAGTCATCGCATTGATATTTAATTATTCATTTATACATTTTGACTAATAAAAAATGTAAATATTGACTATTGAGTCTAAAATGGAGATAGATCATTGCTATGCAAACATTTCTCCTAAGAGATTTAAGGAAAAATAACATACTTTTTTTAGATACTTACTTATATTTAATTACTCTATGGCATTGGAGTATTATTGCGTTAAGACTTAAGTAGTATATGTTTACAACTAAAGCTCACAAAATTGTATTAATATATTTGCAAATATCTCAGAAACTGCTGTTTTTATAAAAATATATGTCAAATAAAAGTTTTTTATTTCTAATAGTCCTACAATTTTGCAATGATAAGTTGTTTAGTTTCTCCAATAGTTGTGGAGATACGGAAATTAACGCTTCTGTAATGTACCCTAAAAATCATTTTCATAGGAAAATGAAAATAGCCAGTTTATTTATAATCTTAATCAACGCCTAGATACGAATTTTAATCAAAATCGTTTAAGCAGATTTTGAGAAAACCAAATTTTTCTCTTTTCGTCCTTCAGTAAACTACCCTTAATTTTAAGTTTTTATAGACACACAGAGAGACGGCATTGCAAAGACTATTTTTTAGGGTTCGGGGGGTCATGAGACGTCGACATCCATCAACATTTCAGGTTAGTTTTTTTTTGACGGTCGCAATACTTAAACTTTAATGTCCAAAAAGTTAAAAAAATTCATATAATTGCGTATATATTGAAAGTTATTGATTTTATAAAAATATGTTTCGAATAAAATATCTGAATTATAAATATATATACATATTTGTAATGCTAAGTAATTTCATATCTCAAATAGTTTCGGAGCTATTTAAAAAAATGTTAATTTACGCATCAGACCGGAGCCCTTAAAGCCATTTTGCCGAAATATTGAGGGTAGCCATTTTGTTTTGAATATTTATTAATGTTTATAAATGAAATTTAATCAAAATCGTTAGAGCCGATTTTGAGAAAATCGACTTTTTCTCTTTTTGCCATTCAGTAAACTACCCTTAATTTTAAGTTTTAATAGACACACAGACAGACGGCATTGCAAAGACTATTTTTAAGGGTTCGGGGGGTCATGAGACGTCGACATCCATCAACATTTCAGGTTAGTTTTTCTTACGATCGCAATACTTAAGCTTTAATGCCCAAAAAGTTAAAAATATATATATAATTGCGTATATATTGAAAGTTATTGATTTTATAAAAATATGTTTCGAATAAAATATTTGTATTATAAATATATATACATATTTGTCATGCTAAGTAATTTCATATCTCAAATAGTTTCGGAGCTATTATAAAAAATGTTAATTTACGCATCAGACCGGAGCCCTTAAAACGATTTTGCCGAAATATTGAGAGTAGCCATTTTGTTTGGAATATTTATTTATGTTCATAAATGAAATTTAATCAAAATCGTTAGAGCCGATTTTGAGAAAATCGACTTTTTCTCTTTTTGCCCTTCAGTAAACTACCCTTAATTTTAAGTTTTAATAGACACACAGACAGACGGCATTGCAAAGACTATTTTTAAGGGTTCGGGGGGTCATGAGACGTCGACATCCATCAACATTTCAGGTTAGTTTTTCTTACGGTCGCAATACTTAAGCTCTAATGCCCAAAAAGTTAAAAATATATATATAATTGCGTATATATTGAAAGTTATTGATTTTATAAAAATATGTTTCGAATAAAATATTTGTATTATAAATATATATACATATTTGTAATGCTAAGTAATTTCATATCTCAAATAGTTTCGGAATTATTATAAAAAATGTTAATTTACGCATCAGACCGGAGCCCTTAAAACGATTTTGCCGAAATATTGAGAGTAGCCATTTTGTTTGTAATATTTATTAATGTTCATAAATGAAATTTAATCAAAATCGTTAGAGCCGATTTTGAGAAAATCGACTTTTTCTCTTTTTGACCTTCAGTAAACTACCCTTAATTTTAGGGGTAGATATCCAATTCCAAAAACCCCTCGGGGCTACCCTATGAAAACCCTAGATATCAAGTTTCAGCTCAATCGGTAAAATAGTTTAGGCTCTAGTTGGAGGTACAGACAGACAGACAGACAGACGGAAATTCAAAAACCACTTTTTCGGATTCAGGAAGTCATGAAACGTCAAAATTCATCAAAATCTCGAGTTCGATTTTTTTGACGATCACAATACTTTCTCTACCTGTAAGATAGAGAGAAAGTAAAAATACATTAATCACCAACCCTACCTATACGTCTAGGCTTGTATTTAAAAAATAAAACAATAGTTAAATAAAATTTAGTAATTAAGTTTACCCATTTAAATTTAATATGATATAACAAAATTGAAATAGTTGAATTAATTAAAAGAAAATGGTTTTATCTGAAGTTTCCACGTAATTAAAGGAATTCAACAGAAATTATTGTTCTCATAAGTATGCATTCACTGCAATCTATTGTTACTGTTGACATATTTATAAAAATCAACAACTGTTGATACTACCATGTGAAGAAAATTAAACACAATGTTTTCATAGAATCAATATTTGATATGTTTATACCAAAAAAATTTGTTGCTGCAAACACACTTACCTTTTCTCACGTTACTTGCATCCCCACCCTAAAGAAGAGACCCGCTTAGGTGGCCGCACGGTCTAGGGTGCTACTCTCACCGTATACTAGACTGCCGATGATAGAGAGATCGAGGTTCGAATCTCGATCGGGTGTAATCATGGTGGTTTTTCCCAAATGGTTTTCCACTATTCTCCACACAAATGCGGGTACATTTCCTTGAAATATAAGTTTACTAATCCCTAAAACTATTATGTTAACTAGTACATAAGCATATAATCCTAACGGGTAGCAAGACTTGGTGCTAACAACAAAAATTAAACTAGAAGCGTTAATTTGTTATCAAATGAAGGGTACAAGGAAAAGAAGAGGAAAGTACCATTTTAATTCAAATTGAGTTAGTGCGGACATATTTTAGCTAATCATGAGACCATTTTAGTGCACTTTAGATTATGGTTAAAAGAGTTCTTTCTCATATTTAAATCATGTATGCATTTTTTTAAGTAATTACTGGAATCCTTATGGGGTTTGATATATAAAAGTAGGTTATTTGTCTTGGAAAATGTATGTAATGGGACTTTCCCCATTTTTCCCCCTATGCCCATCAAATATTAGATCCCTTTAAATAAAGGAGAAAAAAAATGTTTGATCAGTTACTTTCCCAATTCAAAGCATGATAGACAGAATATTCATGTCTAAAAAGTGTTTGGGAAGATAATTCACTAAAAAATATAGGGATACTAATATAATAAATGGTACGGCACACCGCACAGACTTTCTCTCTCTTTCTATAAACTCGTAAGATTTCTGAACGGAATAATGTACATTGTATCATCACCACTCCACATAAGAACACGCATAAAATAATATACAATGATATAGAATCAATGAGAAAAGAGGCGCATCTTTGTCCACCTAAGAACATTTCAAACAGTTTAATGTCTTCCACAAGGGTCAACACTTCGTTTTAAAATTTCGATTTCTGGTTAAAATTTTAACATATTAAAAGGTGTTGCAGATCTTCAAGTCATCGCATTGATATTTAATTATTCATTTATACATTTTGACCAATAAAAAATGTAAATATCGACTATTGAGTCTAAAATGGAGATAGATCATTGCTATGCAAACATTTCTCCTAAGAGATTTAAGGAAAAATAACATACTTTTTTTAGATACTTACTTATATTTAATTACTCTATGGCATTGGAGTATTATTGCGTTAAGACTTAAGTAGTATATGTTTACAACTAAAGCTCACAAAATTGTATTAATATATTGGCAAATATCTCAGAAACTGCTGTTTTTATAAAAATATATGTCAAATAAAAGTTTTTTATTTCTAATAGTCCTACAATTTTGCAATGATAAGTTGTTTAGTTTCTCCAATAGTTGTGGAGATACGGAAATTAACGCTTCTGTAATGTACCCTAAAAATCATTTTCATAGGAAAATGAAAATAGCCAGTTTATTTATAATCTTAATCAACGCCTAGATACGAATTTTAATCAAAATCGTTTAAGCAGATTTTGAGAAAACCAAATTTTTCTCTTTTCGTCCTTAAGTAAACTACCCTTAATTTTAAGTTTTTATAGACACACATACAGACGGCATTGCAAAGACTATTTTTTAGGGTTCGGGGGGTCATGAGACGTCGACATCCATCAACATTTCAGTTTAGTTTTTTTTTTACGGTCGCAATACTTAAACTTGAATGTCCAAAAAGTTAAAAAAATTCATATAATTGCGTATATATTGAAAGTTATTGATTTTATAAAAATATGTTTCGGATAAAATATCTGTATTATAAATATATATACATATTTGTAATGCTAAGTAATTTCATATCTCAAATAGTTTCGGAGCTATTTAAAAAAATGTTAATTTACGCATCAGACCGGAGCCCTTAAAGCCATTTTGCCGAAATATTGAGGGTAGCCATTTTGTTTGGAATATTTATTAATGTTTATAAATGAAATTTAATCAAAATCGTTGGAGCCGATTTTGAGAAAATCGACTTTTTCTCTTTTTGCCATTCAGTAAACTACCCTTAATTTTAAGTTTTAATAGACACACAGACAGACGGCATTGCAAAGACTATTTTTAAGGGTTCGGGGGGTCATGAGACGTCGACATCCATCAACATTTCAGGTTAGTTTTTCTTACGGTCGCAATACTTAAGCTTTAATGCCCAAAAAGTTAAAAATATATATATAATTGCGTATATATTGAAAGTTATTGATTTTATAAAAATATGTTTCGAATAAAATATTTGTATTATAAATATATATACATATTTGTAATGCTAAGTAATTTCATATCTCAAATAGTTTCGGAGCTATTATAAAAAATGTTAATTTACGCATCAGACCGGAGCCCTTAAAACGATTTTGCCGAAATATTGAGAGTAGCCATTTTGTTTGTAATATTTATTTATGTTCATAAATGAAATTTAATCAAAATCGTTAGAGCCGATTTTGAGAAAATCGACTTTTTCTCTTTTTGCCCTTCAGTAAACTACCCTTAATTTTAAGTTTTAATAGACACACAGACAGACGGCATTGCAAAGACTATTTTAAAGGGTTCGGGGGGTCATGAGACGTCGACATCCATCAACATTTCAGGTTAGTTTTTCTTACGGTCGCAATACTTAAGCTTTAATGCCCAAAAAGTTAAAAATATATATATAATTGCGTATATATTGAAAGTTATTGATTTTATAAAAATATGTTTCGAATAAAATATTTGTATTATAAATATATATACATATTTGTAATGCTAAGTAATTTCATATCTCAAATAGTTTCGGAGCTATTATAAAAAATGTTAATTTACGCATCAGACCGGAGCCCTTAAAACGATTTTGCCGAAATATTGAGAGTAGCCATTTTGTTTGTAATATTTATTTATGTTCATAAATGAAATTTAATCAAAATCGTTAGAGCCGATTTTGAGAAAATCGACTTTTTCTCTTTTTGCCCTTCAGTAAACTACCCTTAATTTTAGGGGTAGATATCCAATTCCAAAAACCCCTCGGGGCAACCCTATGAAAACCCTAGATATCAAGTTTCAGCTCAATCGGTAAAATAGTTTAGGCTCTAGTTGGAGGTACAGACAGACAGACAGACAGACAGACAGACAGACAGACAGACAGACAGACAGACAGACAGACAGACAGACAGACGGAAATTCAAAAACCACTTTTTCGGATTCAGGAAGTCATGAAACGTCAAAATTCATCAAAATCTCGAGTTCGATTTTTTTGACGATCACAATACTTTCTCTACCTGTAAGATAGAGAGAAAGTAATAATTATACGAAGAGAGCTGTACAATATATTATATTCCTTTGCAGACACGCTGGCGTTAACAGTGTTCCAGCTTGTAATCTAATAGTTTAGTTCTTTACTTCCATATGCTTTACAACCCCACACAATTGTCGTATGTGTGTAACATACACGAATTTGGAGGAACGAGAAATGGTTATTAGAGACAAATGTTAATAAGAACGGCCTTATTTCCCAGCTAGAAAAGTTACTAGGTCAAATTTCACGTATCAATATGTCAGGTCATGTGATCTGAGGTTGTCACTTTAGATATATATTGTGAATACCTATAAAATTACTATAATAATATAATACTATAATAAAATGTTATCAAATTATTTCTGGAATTGTTGCGAAGTAACATGGACTACGTCATACATTTCCCTAGCATGTATTATTCCAAAATCCATCTTTAAAATGAGGTTATTAAGTAATCATGTTATTACTTGTATATGCTACAGCTATTTAAGATGCATTACTTAAAAGTAGGATTTTATTTCAAGTATAGCTTAAAAAATAATAAATGTTATTTATAGTCTATCCGAAACACTTGCCGCAACGTGGCGGTAGATCTCTCTAAAGCGGGTGCGAAATTATATATACCCAGAGCGGTCTCCTTTAAGGTGGGAGTGTAGGGGACGCGAGAAAAGGGCAGGGTTTTTTTTTTTTTTTTTTTTGCAACTTTCATTGCAAAACTTTTTTTTAACCAAAATAAATAAAATATTTATCTGGTAGAAACATAGAGTTTAATTTTCTTCACATGGTGATATCAACAGTCGTTGCATATGTCATAAGCTTAGCGACATTAGATGATAAAAATTTTAAATGAAGATAAAAAGTTGTCATTAAAGTTCAGGACACCCTTGAAAAGATATTCAAGCCTTGATGAGGTCACCATGTGAAGAAATTTAAATTCTTGGTTTTTACTGGAGAAATATTTTATTTATTTTGACCGAAAAATTGCCTTGATATAAAAATTTGCAAAGATACTGCCCCTATCTAACGTTTCCTACACTCCCACATGGTAGAACACTGAGAGAAAACGTTACAGACGTTTATAAATACCTCAATATTTAAAAAGTTGTTCGATGTTTTGTTAGTATCGTTTTCAACTAAATGTAGGCGAAAATTATCATAAGGTTTCTGACAAATTTAAAAAGTTTAAATTTTGAGTTTTGAAGGGCTTTTTTTTAGTAAATTAACCACTCTTTACGCGAAAATCTATATTTCTGAAATTAAAACCCAATGTTAGAAACCTAGATTTGGCCTTCCTCTATAAAATAAACTCATGTTTTAATAGAGTCACAACAGAATATTTTAAGATAATGTGCGATTTTTTTTTTATTGATTTTTATCTAAGCTATCATACATTTCAAACACATTAAACTGTTTTTTTTTTAACTGGGCCAAACTTTTGCCTGCATTTTGATGAAAACAATATTTTTAAAAATATCGATCCCTTTCATAAATAACCTGGGATTTTTTTAAACGTCTGCTATGCTTCCCGGTGCTTTCTCTCAAGAAATTTAGTGAAATTAAGCAAACCCAGAAGGAGTTGGAATAATTAGAGGTAAGGAAAATTCCTGTAAGTTTCTAACAGGAACAATTTTCGTAATGGGTGCTCGTGGCCTACTAAGTAGATGTAGGGGTTAGGGTGTGGTAAATATCACCTAGAACAGTGTTTCTCAATTATTTGTGATGGAGAACCACCGAGGCCCCTGAGATTAGGGAGAGGGGGACGTAAAATTAAGAAGGAAAACTACTATTTATAGGCAATTACATTTTATTTTAGGACTATAAATACAAGACAAAACGTATTTATTAAATTAATTGTTGAAAAAACATTTAGTTACATTTAATTAGCAAGTTATAATTGATTTCTTTTAACATTATAAAACCTCTTTTTTTTAATAATTGTTTTTGGTACAATCTTCCTTTTCTTTATAACTTGTGTCTACCGATAAAATATATACACCATAATAAATATATTTCATATTTAATCTTCGTTTTTATTGTTTGTATTAATGTGATTAACATTCTTTAATTCATAATTATTACAAAACGTCCTAAGATCCTGCGGACTATTTAGTAAGCCGTCATGACAGATACTATCCGGCCCGGTGGGTTAGTGTTCAGAGCACCTTACTGACAAAAATAAATAAATGGTACCGTGTACCGCACGCACTTTCTCTCTCTTTTATCTTAGTATAGAGATATTTCTCGGATCTCGTAAGATTTGTGAAACTATAACATATTACATTGTTGCAGAAATAATCCAACAAAGAACATAAATTAAATAATATACACTTATAAAAAAAATATAAAAGAGGAACATCTCCATCCACCAAAGAGCTTAACAATCAATTTCAATTGTTGTCAAAGATTTCCATAAAAAGCGGTATATTTGCTTATAGCTTAGAAATTATTATTTTATAAAAATAAATTTCAAATAAAAAATAAACAAATTTAAGAGTACTACAACTTTACAATGATAAGTTATTTTGTATCTCAAATAGTTGCAGAGATACGATCAAAATTGGAAATGTCTGCTTATGCATCTTTGGAGAAAAATTGCTTTTCTCTTTTTGTCATTCATTAAACTACCCTTAATTTTAGCGTTAGATATCTGACTCTAAAAACTCCGTGGGGGATACTTATGAAAACCATAGATACAAAGTAAAAGCACGAGTGGTAAAATTATTTCGGCTCTAAGCTGAGAGACAGACAGACGGACAGACAGAGGGCATCACGAAAACAGCTTCATCTGTTTCAGGGCTTCATGAAACGTCGACATCAATTACTCTCAAAAAAAATTTCACCCGAGTTGCTGAGCGAAAGTAAAAGTACTATATAACTTTATTAATATGTAATACAAGAGTTATAATTCAGTGTGTTGGAAGATAAGGTTTCATCATTCCCAGAAGTTCTGATGGCTCCACTTCTCTTGTTTAGCCAATATACACGGACCTCGTTCGCTGCTGAACTGCTCGTTAGACACTGAACTGTGGATTGTATTCGTGTTTTGTTTTCTTTCGGTGCAAGCTATAAATAATTTTAATTAACTAGAATAAATTATTTCGAGGCATTTATATTCGTACCTCTTAGCGTAATTGAAAAACTACTCAAACCGAGACGAATATCATAACGAAACGGAAATGTGAATGAGTATGATTAAACTTTGGTACTTATCCTTCAGTTGGACAAAATCGTGTTTCACTTTTAATGTCCGCTTTGACCCAAAAAATTACTTCCAACCAGAATACACTTTACTCTCTTCATGACCGCATGGTCTAAGGCGTCATTCTTACAATAGACTGGCCGCTGGCAGAGGGAGATCGGGGTTTGATCCAGTGGGTGTCTGAGGTGGTTTTTCATTCATTGATTTCCATCCTCCATCCACGCAAATGTGGGTGCACTGTCCTCTAAATTTAATCTTCTTAATCCCTAACACACTAGAGTAAATTAGTACATATGTATATAGCCCGAATGGGTAGTAAAACGTGATGCAAAATAAAAGGATGCACACACTTTTTTAACCCACGGTGTAAAAAATAAGTTCAAAAATCTTGTCATGTAACACGCATGGATAGTTTCATGAACTGAGGCATCAGTCTCGTCTCGTCTGGTTTTCTGATGTTGGGGTGGTCGGGGCAAGAATCCCGGCCGGTTATGCTAAGTTGAATTTATCATAGTACTTTCATCCTCTGCCTCCACACTACAAATTCATTAAAGTACCTTCCTCATCTCTACCTCAATGATGTACAGTACGTATGTGGATAGTCCAGATGAATAGTAATGTGAAATGCAACTTAAAATATAATCTATTTAATAAAGCTACTTACTCGTAAAATATAATAACTTAGTTACTTAATCCATGGCATTAAGAACTCGAAAGTTCATATTCGCACTTACAAAAGTACGCCACCTATTCCTATTTTGAGCTAATTCTATCCAGTCCATCTCATCACAGCCTATTCCTATCTTGAGCTAGTTCTATCCAGTCCACCTCATCACATCCTATTCTTATCTTGAGCTAATTCTATCCAGTCCACCTCATCACCGCCTATTACTATATTGAGCTAGTTCCACCTAGTCCACCTCATCACCGCCTATTACTATATTGAGCTAGTTCCACCCAATCCACCTTATCACAGCCTATTCCTACATTGAGCTAGTTCTATCCAGTCCACCTCATCAAAGCCTATTACTATATTGAGATAGTTCCACCTAGTCCCCTCATCACAGCCTATTACTATATTGAGCTAGTTCTATCCATCCACTTCATCACAACCTATTACTATCTTGAGCTAGTTCTATCCAGTCCACCTCATCATAGCTTATTATTATATTGAGCTAGTTCCAACTAGTCCACCTCATCACAGCCTATTACTATATTTAGATAGTTCTATCCAGTCCACCTCATCATAGCCTATTATTATATTGAACTAGTTACACCCAGTCCACCTCATCACAGCCTATTCCTACATTGAGCTAGTTCTATCCAGTCCACCTCATCACAGCCTATTCCTACATTGAGCTAGTTCTATCTAGACCACCTTATTACACCCTATCTCTTTCAGGTGCATTCTAAAAGTTATACTCCCATCTGCATCTAGGTCTTCCTACTGGTCTTTTCCCATTGGGTTTGCCACTAAATACCCAGAATAAGTTTCTATATTATTCCATTCACGCTCCATGCACTGCCCACCATAATCTACGAGACTTTACTATCCTAACAATGTGCTGTGATGAGAACAAGTTAGATAACTCATCATTATGTAACCTCCTCCACTCCCTAGTATTTTCATCCCTTTTTTGGACCAAATATCTTCCTAAGCACCTTGTTTTTGGACACCCTGATTTTTTTTCGTCATGAAACGTGGTCCCTTACCATACATGATGAAAAATTATGGTGCTCGAAAACACGGTGCTTGGGAAGACATTTGGTCCAAAAAAGTGATGAGGATACTATGGAGTGGAGGAGGTTACTTAATGATGAATTACCTACCTTGTTCTCATCACAAATTATGTGGATATGTATATATATATCCTTATCCTTTTTTAGATCAAATATCTTCCTAAGCACCTTGTTTTCCAACATGCCAGTTTTCGTCGTCTAAGGTAAGGGACCACATCCATATAAGACGGAAAAAATAGGGTGTTCGAAAACAAGGTGCTTAGGAATATATTGGATCAAAAAAAGGGATGAGGATACTAGGGAGTTTATATATAATACCAAGGAACAAATATATATATATTACACATAAGTTTTAATTCATCCTAACATAAAGATTGTCAGTTATATCATTAATGAACTAAGAAAAAATGTCGAAAGAAATTATGCTTATTCGCGAGATTTATTTGTACTGTACCTTAACCTTTACAAATGTGAGACATTTAATAGAAATATTTTGAGTGGCTTTCGATAGAATATAGATTATGGATATATAATTAAGTGTTGAAATATTTGTATTTTTCTACGTATATGCATTTATATTATCGGTATTTCTCTTTATGATAGAATTATCAATAAATACCAAATATGGATACAAATTTAAAAAGCATCAGTGCAATAATTTATGTATTTTAGAGGGAGGGTAAATACGTATTTTAAACTGCTACTTTTAGAGAAATTTGACATGGTAAAAAAACTTATCTGTTGTCCCTTACCCATCATGGAAATTTAATTAAAAATAGTCGTTAAATCGATTTGTTGTTATATCTGAATAAATTTAAGTAGGCTACTTCAATTTTATTAGTATGTAAGCCTATTCTCTGCTAAAAATATTATTATTATTTATTATTTAAAAAAAATGTTAATCAAAATTTAGTGCAAATCGATATAACCGTTTGGGCTCAAGATAGGTTTAAAGACATACCTAAGAGTCATATTTAAATATAAAGAACTTTTAGGTTTGGATAAAAAGAGGCTGTTTATTATCAAATATTTACTAAAACTCACTATATTTAGTTAAAAAATTGTTACAAATAGTGACTATATATATATATATATATATTCATAATTTCATAGTAAACGATCCAATGCTAGCTTTAATGAAGAGATGGATGGGTTTATTTTACATACTTTTAATCTCAGGTTGGTTTATTTTTTATTGATTTTCTATTTTCAAATAATTACAAAATTTTCACATGCCAATCAACCTTTCACAACCCACCAAAAAATCTAATCGTGACCTGTAGTTTGGGAACGAATATATTCAGCTTTTTAATCTATACATAAACAATTATTTTCTGAAAGGATTTTATTTTTGTAACTTAAACTATTCTCAAATAAAGATAAAAACAATGACAGGGTAAGTGCGAGTCAAATGTTTTATGTACCATGGTTTTGGTAAAAAGCCCGCTATGGAAGGTTTTATTTCGTATTAGAATCCTAATGTAAAGTAGTATTTTGTTAGTATAAAAAGCCTTATATAAATAGACTTCCTACTGCCATTCTAGAAGGCTTTTTATCCCATCAAAATACTACTATACAGTAGGATTCTGGTTATAAATAAAGCCTTTACAGACTGGGACACATACCAAAATCAAGGTCTAACTATTTCGCCTGTTATTTCGTGATGACTGCCATATTTATCTCGTTACAAGTTTATCTAATAAATTAAGCACTAAAACATGACTCTTGTGTATAGGTATTCACTAATAGGTTTATTGTACAGGTATCTCTAAGTTCTATTTACTGTTCTAACTGTTCTAACTGCGCATTGAGAATTAGCGAGCTTAGCAGCCGCGTCAATAAACTCACACCAAGTTGCTCCACTCAGAATGATTTACTATGTGTTTTAAATTAGTTCAAATATTCCCAGTCTCGTTATCTTCACTAACTTTCAGTACACTCAGTTATGTTGAAAAATGATATCTTACCAGTGATCTGGTAAGTTTCTATATAATCCTAGCGCAACTGGGGAACTTTTCAGCTGCTATTTGTAAGTCAACGTAGGCCTACTGTTTTTATTGTTTTTACAACAAACTGCCTGCCTTTATGTTCAAATTAAATAAATATGTCTTCAGTAGATACGTTTATTTTCAGTTTACTACGCATAGTAATTACAACACTGACACCTTATCTCAGTCGGTAGAGTGTCTATCTACTGAGTTAAGGGTCCCGGGATTGATTCCTGTCATGGCCGAAAATTTATCATTGATGAAGTGTGGGTTTACCCGTTCACATTGATAAATTAACGGCTGGGGACTGGATGTTGTGTCTGTCCTAGTTTTAAGTTAGATTATAAGGCATATGAAGCTATGACAAGGCCTAGCAAGACGGTTGGATAATATATGTCTTGAATAAAAAAATTGAGCCAGACCACAGGCTGGAAACAGTAATTTATGTAAAAAAAAAAGTAATCACAACAGCTCTTTAAGTATTGGTTATGGATATCGCGTTATTTGAACAGAAATTTTTACCTTCATTTAAAATTCCCTGTACAAATATTCAAAAATATTATATAGGTTCCGAAAACTAAATAAACATAACTAATATTAGAATGGCATCTTACTACCCGTCCGGGTATACGAACTTACGCTAATGTGTAAGGTAGGGTGATTGTGAATGAAATGGAGGACCTACAGTTTAACGTGGAATCCGAACCACGGTGGAGGCCTGGCATTCCACACATTACAAGTTGTGATTAATACACGTCTTGTCAGAGGTGAAGGAAGGGTTTGGCAATCATCTAAGTCTGTGCCGGGACAGAGGATTTAACCCCGGACCCGCAGCACAAAATTCTGACACCTTACCCCTAGACCTCCAGGTCACCATAAATATAGCTACAGAAGTAATTATATATTTACTTTGGTTCCAAAAAAATTTTTTTTTTTTGTAATAAAAGCTGCAAAAAAATCAACCTTATTTCTCGCACCCTTTCCCCTTTCAGTCCAGCTAATGAATATAAAATAATAATAATAATATTTAATAATAATAATTTTAATATGATTCAATATAAAATTGAATCGTTAAAGTGGAAGTGTAAGGAACGTGAGAAAATATCAGTGCTTTTTTCAGTTTTGAAGCAAAACTTTTTTTTGATCCAAACAAATAAAATATTTCTCCTGTCCAAACTATAGAGTTTAATTTTCTTCACGTGATGATATCAACTGTTGTTGAATATCTGTCAAGGGTGTCCTGGAATTTAGTTACAACTTTTTCTCTTTCTTTATAGATTTTCATCTTATTCATGACAGATATTCAACAACAGTTGATATCATCACATGAAGAAAATTAAACGCTTATGTGTCTACTGGAGCAATATTTGATTTATTTTAGTAAAAAAAATTTTCTAAAAATACAATTTCTCGCGTCCCCTAAACCCCACTTTAAATATTGAAATCCACCGCCTCTTTGCACCCTAACCCAGGACTAACCACTCACCAAGATCTAGGGGAGTAGTTATTTTTATCCACTTCAGCGGCGAATGGTCTAGCGTCACTCTCATGTTAGACTGATTGCTTGATGACAGGGAGATCAGGGTTCAAATCCCAGTCGGGTTGTTTATCCTAAATTGTTTCCCATTCTCCTTCCAAGCAAATGACAAGTAGATTTCACCTATAAAAACTCTCATACACCGAATTTCACCCATGTCCAATAATAATTAGAGTAGCCTGTCACCTTTGCTCATTCGGTAGGATGTTTTTCTATAGAGTTAGAATCCTTGGTGATATTTTTAGCAAGCAGTTAGAACTTTTTATTTAATCTATACTTTCAACAGAAGGGTTATTGATTAATTAATCAAGGGAAAGGGATTGGGAGAATAACTTACAGTAAGTGCGCCAACCTTAGATTGTCGGCCTCGGTGGTTTGGGATAAAGTGCTCACCTCACGACCGATGTTCGTGGGTTCAAACCCAGCGGAGGTCAACAGAATTTCCTTGAGAGAAGTAAACTGTCGTTCCATGTCTACAATGTCGTGTAAAGAACATTGAAAATGTGAAATACATTACGCAATGGTAATTCTTTCGTTTCACTCAAAGAAATTTCGTGTGCTGATATCATCAATCGATTCAGAGAGTGCACGCAAAATAACTCAAAATATTTTTTTTATCATGTAGAGATTTCAAAAAAAAAATATCGAATAAATAACACGTGGAAACGAGATTCTTCAGTAAACTCGATTAAGATTTGAACCCCGGCCTTCTTAAACCTGAAATCTAGTAGATGTATACCATGAGGTTAATGCTTTAAATTTTGTGAAGACTGGCGTGTAACATTTTAATCAAAATCTACTATCACATAAAAGTAAAATATAAAAATATATATACATTTTGCCAAGTTGACTAAAAAGTTTTCATTAAAAAAGGTCAACTACTCGTATAATTGAGGGACGTACTTTTTTTTTACTGCGGGGATGAGTACTAAAAACGATACAGCTTTTGAGAGATCCACTTATAAAACACATTAAATACAGTGGCAAATATGTGAAAG
Source organism: Timema podura (assembly GCA_033556935.1). Taxonomy (NCBI): domain Eukaryota; kingdom Metazoa; phylum Arthropoda; class Insecta; order Phasmatodea; family Timematidae; genus Timema; species Timema podura. The sequence continues at coordinate 33,270,445 of JAVRXN010000012.1, forward strand.
CAAGCCCTCTCATGTGTTGTACGTCCTATTAAAAATAGATGAGGTAGTTAAAGTCGGCCTCATACCAACATGACGCCCCAACATCTAAACCCAAATAGCCATGCAAAGTTTGGTCTCCAATTAGACGGCTGGATCCGAGCAAACCAAAATGTTCTGCCCAGTGGTACCACCACCAAATATACTGGACACAGCAAAATTATATTGCCTTGCATCGTTTGAGCGCCAAATGGACTGGTCTGGACTTATCTGTCACATAAATGTGGGTTGATATGAGAATACGTTACACTTTAATAGTGAAACTTCCAATTTTATGAATTGGGTAGATTTCTGTTCAATTCGTGAACTGGCATCTTCACTTGACCAGAAAAAATCGCATTAACTTTAACCCATTCTATGAACTGAAACTTATTGTACCATCTACAACAAGCTTAACTGTAAATAATTTAAGAGATGCTATTAAGCTAACCTAACCTAACCCAGCAAAAGCGCTGCACTATTCCATGAACTGGACTAATTTTTGGCAAATTCGTGAAATGGTCAGGAGAAAATGCCAGTTCACGGAATTGGTAGAAATTTGCCTGATTTATGAACTGGACAAATTCACGAATACATACCAGGATCGTTGTTAACATGGTCTAAGGCAGGCTTGTCAAACTCGTTTGATCATAAGGGCCACATTGAGCACTAAAAAGGGATGAGGCTACTGAGTAGGGGAGTAGGCTACATAATTATGAGTTACATACCCTGTAAACATCACAATAAACTGTTAGGATAATCAAGTCACTTATATTACTGTGGGCAGGACATGCAGCGCAAATGGTAGATTCTAGAGCCTTGTTCAGGGTATTGACAGGCAAACCCAATGGGAAGAGACCATTGGGAAGACCTAGACGGAGATGGGAAAACATTAGAATGTACCTCAAAGAGAGAGGGTGTGATGAGGTGGGCTGGATAGAACTACCTCAAGATAGGTATGGGAAACGTATTTAGTAAGTGCTGCAATTATATTTTAATTTCTGAATGACATAAAGTAAGTAAATATTGTTATTATCTAATCAACTCTTGGGAATGGTCGGAGAAATATTACAAATTAGGTACACCAACCTCACATGCCAGAACTCTCCTAACTATGAAAATTCTCCAAATATCATATTGTGAAAGTTTATGTCTACTCCATAAAAATAATAACAAAGTCGCACTACATGATGAGACATGATAAGGTCAATGTGGCACACAAAAATCGTAGATACGACCGCATGTGGCCCACGGGATCTGAGTTTAACACGCCCGGTCCAAGGCGTCACTGGTGAGAAACTTGACTTCCGTACGATAGATACCTGGGTGTTACTATTGATGACTCTATGTCGTTCAAACAGCACCCCAGGGAGACCATTGCCAAGGAAAGAGAGACTTTTCCTGACGGCCTCACTTAGAAAAAAGACTCAGGGGATGCTCCCCAAGGACTTTTTACGTGACATACTCTTCCTTCATCAGACCATTACTTTAATGGCCTGCGTGGCCACGGTTTCATTTAATCACACCTTCCAGAGACTCACCTGCTCCTTTGACCACAGAGCCCTACGACGATTGCTCACCTCCATTTTGCCTGAAACGACGAGATCTACAATACCACCAAAACCACAAGCATTCAGAAGCAAATCGCTAATATCAGGTGACGTTTCATGCATAAGGTGGTTAACAATAGACATGATTCAAAACTTGATATCCTACGTCCCACCAAAGAAAAAACTTCCCTACCACCTTTCACACACCCCAATCTTCTACTTAGAATTTGCAACCAAACTACACGTGAACCAACTGGCGACTTCAACATACCGGACGAGGGACTAGTCTACAAACTACTTCCTGAGCTTAGATAAACAATTCGAGTGGCTTATTCAACAATTCATCCGATTCATCTCATCAACCATCAAACTTTGTAGCAAGCTTATCCTGTACCATCCAATGGAAACTCCAGCCATCTCATCTATCGTCCGAATACTGTATACAAATATCAGAATCACCATGTATCAACACTCAAGCTTTAAATCGCCCCCCTCTAACTACTAGAGTTTGATCGCTGTTTGGTGCCCCTCGAAAGGTCATGAGCTATAATGGCCCGTGTTTTAGGTCAAAATCATTCAAAGACATGTGTTTTGGATGGAGCATTAAACATATTAACACGAGTCCTTATTATCCCTCCCCTAATCATGTTGAAAGATTTAACAGGAATCTTAAGGTAGCACTGACCATCTATCACAGTGAGTCTCAAGTCCACTGGGACCGTGATTTAGATTTTTTAAATTTGGCATTTAATTCTGCACTGCAAGAGTCAATTGGCGCTTCACCAGCTTCGGTATTGTTAGGTAGGGAGCTGAACCATCCCCTTCTAGCGGTCTGGGATGTTGATCCTCTGCTAGGAGCTCCTAATGACCCCTCTTATTCTGAAAGGTGTTCAGCAGCCTTTCAGAATCTGAAAAAGTCACAAAGGAGGTTTGGGAAAGTCTACAATAGAGATCGTGTCCCTGTGAACATCACAGTTGGTAGCCTAGTGATGTGTAGATGTTTTCACCAGAGCTCCGCCATTGACAAGATAACTGCCAAGCTCTCTCCGAAATGGAGTGGACTCTGGTCAGTGGACTGTTTCTTGACCCCTTGTGGAAGATCAAAACCAAGCTAAAATCCCGTTCATGATCAGGGCACTTTTCCTTTTCAGCACTTGGCCATACCTCCAAGCTACCAACTCAATTGAAACTCCTGGTACCAAATTTAATTACCTGAAGTTAGCAAACCCACTTTTTACTGATCCTTTGACAACATAAATATCTTAAAATATCAAATTACCGTTCAGCTGTAGGGGATGTTATTAGCCTAGACTAACTAGTCCTGCGTTATTTTTGATTTTTTCCCTTGTCACTCTAACAATAGACTTGCTCATCATTTTTCAAACTGAGCCCTTGGGCACCACCATAGCTATTACAGGCTCCTTGAGGCCATAATAGAATATTCTTTATTCGTTTTCCACACTAACTTTTTTCTCTGAATACTGATATAAGACTAAATTTAAAATCAGGCTAAAATATATAGATGAGCCTGCGTTTAAAGGGGACAACCATAACTTCAATTAATATTGAAGCACTTCATGATCAAAAGTAAGTCCACCCGAGCCACTAATAAGTTTATACTGATTTAAATTTTGAATTTTGCAAGTGGAAATTTTTGCACAAATAGGAATTTTTTTTATTCGAATATTTATTCAAATATTAAGTTCGAAAAGACTTGGAAAATGCAACTGTCGCTATTGAATGTTCATATATATTAATGTAAAAGTATTTTTAGGGCGCCAGCATGTATTTTTTCTGCTGAAAAGCCTTCTTTGCTTTAAAAAGTTTGGGAAACCCTAAACTATATTACCGGTGATGGTGAGGGGATATAAATTAAAATTATATTTTGATGTACTGAAGGTGGTTTTTCCTAAATGATTTCTCGCTCTCCCTCCACGAAAATGTGTTAAATGTATTATAAATTGTACCTTCATCATCTATACCCCACTGGTGGGGCTGTGTGGATAGCCCGGACAGATAGCGTGATGCGCAGCACGACATTATGATTTTTAATTTATATATATATTTATATAGTTTCTTAAGGGACGTGATATTTTGTAAATTATAATTCAGAATAAATTAAACCAAAATTTAAATATAATTGAAAAGAATTAAGAGAATTTGCTTACAATATTTTTAAAAAGTGACTTATTGAAGTGTGATTTAACAAAAACTATAACAAATTTTTAAAAACTTTAAAAAATTGGCACGAAAACAAGAAACAAAATAGAACCGCCCCAGAAAGTCATGAAAAGTTGGGAAACTTAAAATTTTTAACTATGGGTCTGTAAAATTGAGGAGGGAGGACCTCTAAATGTCCCTAAACTTAAAGAAAAAAATTTCTTGGTGTGGTAGAGAATTAAAAAATATTGTATATGCAGACAAAAAAACTAAAAATAAACCAAAACTAAATCAAAGATTATCTTAGAGGTGGTCAATACGCGTTGAAATTACATTGAAAAAAATCAATTGTAAAACTAATGCCTAACTAGTTGAGACATAGCAATTAAAATTAACAACTTCAACCGATATTGCTCCATGAAATATTATGCCCTTTGGTAAGCTGTGATAAATATATTTCTGTAACAGTTTTTTATTTCATTTATAACATTTGATGAAATGTGATGCTCTTTTTCCAATATGTCTTTGGTATTCTGTTGATTATTATTTCGTTTCACTTAGTATTTTATGATTGTGCTCAAGCAAATATGGCGTTGTAAGTGGAGTGTGTTCATTTTGCAATCAGTTTGTGTGTGGCCTAGCTAATATATTATTTCAAAGATTTATTTTTTAATTTTTATTTATTGTCATAATTGGTTTGGGTTTGCCGTTAAAGACTCCACTTTTTTTACGGCATATCTGGCAGTTATGAAAATTTTCTAGATATACTTCCACATATTCAAAACGTCATTATTTTTTGTGACCTGAAGCTTTGATTCTTGATACATATTAAATTATTAATGCCTATTAAATAAATCTAATAATAAAGAAAGATTATATCAATGTTCACCGCAAACTTTATTCTTGTATTTTCTCAAAGAAGCTTCAAAGTCAATTTATAAGAAAATTATTATACATGGAAAAATTATAAAAACGTATGTAGCCGGATTCTTAACGTCTTAATTTGATATAGTTTTAATTCAACCTACCCGTGTGAGAGGGTCAAATTGCTATCATGTATATTTAAGGGTGTAGGGGTAGGGCGTAAAGTCAAATTTTGATTCAAATTGAGTTAGCGTGGTCATCTGTTGTTAGACAATCCTGAGACTTCTATAATATACTTTAGATTATGGTTAGAAGTGGTCTTTTATCATAATTATATTTTTTTTAAGATTTGCTGAGGTCCTTATGAGTTTGAGATATAAAAGTTTTATTTTTTTATCACCACGTCTTACTAACCGTTCAGGTTAACGCTTATGTACTAATGACTCCAATGGTCTTAGGGATAAGGAAGGTAATATTTACATGAAATATAGCCACGTTCGTATGGAGGGAGAGTGTAAAACCCTTTTGTTTTAAACCTCAGTATACCCGACAAAGAATCTAACCTTGATTTCCCCCTTTTTGGCAATATAGTCTACTGCGAGGGTAGTGCGTTAGAGCATGCGGCCACCGAAGAGGGGGATATAAAATTTGTCCTAGAAAATATGTGTAATATGACTTTCTCCCTTTTCCCCTCGTACCCTTCAATACTATATACTACTAGTCGTGTTAATAAGTTGTTTTTTACTTGCAGGTTGTGAAGATGCTGGCGATGGTGGTTTTCGTGTTCGCAACCTTGTGGCTTCCGTACCGTGGTATGCTCGTGTACAACTCGTTCGCCATGTTGTTCTCTAGGAAGAGGTTCATGGATCTTTGGTTCCTGATGTTCGCAAAGACCTGTATCTACATCAATTGGTATGCAATAAAATAAATTATCGAAGCTAATCCAAGGTTGACGATTGCCTGACCGTCCGTCATTAGCTAGTTGTGTTTATAAAGATGGTAGCTCTTTTTTAACAGAACCCTCCATTAAAGAGGAACTGTTCTTCTCTTTTAATTATACAAGCACTTATATTAAAGTTACGTTACGGATATTTAATTTGCTCTGAAAAATCTTGTGAGCACTCCTTCAACGGTCAAAGGATTACACTGATTGATTACACTGAGAAGATAACTTTAAGCTTCATTACAGCGGGCTAAAATCAGAAAATAAAGGTATTAGTAGTCGCAAGGTCTAACGCGTCACTCATCTGTTTGACTGGATTGCCTGTGACGGGGAGATCAGGGGTTCGAATCCTAGTCGGGTGTACCATGGATGCTTTTTTCCTTCCCTTCCTTCCCTGCATGAAAATTCGGATACACTTCCTCTTAAATGTTACCTTCCTTATTCCAGTCCAATGGCGTGATTAAGGTTCCCGTATAACCCGAAAGGCTTATAAGACGTGGAGGGAAAAAGTAGTATAAGCTTGTTATCTTTCAGGCTTAGCTGAATATAAGGACCCGGTACAAATAAAATAAATTTAGAGCCTGTCATAAGCTAAAAGTGACAAATTCACGCCGAACAGTATTCAACTTCCTGGGTATATCATTTACTTACTCTGGTGGCATTAGGAACTCGAAATTTCATTACCACACTTACAGAAGTACGTCACCTATCCCTATCTTGAGCTAGCTTAGTTCTATCCAGTACATCTTATTACACTATATCCCTAACTTGAGATAGTTCTATCCAGTGTAACTCATTACACCCGATCTCTATCTTGAGCTCGTTCTATCCAGTCCACCTTATTACACCCTATACCTATGTTGATCTAGTTCTATCCAGTCCACCTCATTACACCTTATCCCTGTCTTGAGCTAGTTCTATCCAATCCACCTCATTACGCTCTGTCTCTTTAAGGTTGGTCCAATCTAATGTTATCCTCCCATCTGCGCCTAGGTCTTCCCAATGGTATCTTCCTATTGGGTCAGCCAGTCAGTACCCTGAACAAGTTCTAGAATCTCCCATTCACGCTGTAAGTCCTGCCCACTGTAATCTACGAGACTTAATTATTCTATTAATACCCTGTGATGAGTACAAGGCTTGTAACTAATAATTATGTAACCTCCTCCACTCCCAAGTAGCCCCATAATCGCTTTTTGGACCAAATATTTTCCTAAGCACCTTGTTTAACAGTTTAAAAAAATTGTCGTGAAATAAGGTATATATACGGTAGAATACAGAGAAAATGTATCCACATTTTCATGGTAAGAGAGTGAACAAACCTTTTGAAATATTTTTTTAACTCCATACACCTGGATGGTATTCAATTCTCCGACCTCTTAGTCACTTCAAATCCAGACGAGCTGTCCGTGTGCCCACCGATGCGAATTAAAATAAATTAAAGCTGTGGTGTGTGCTTGGGAACAAAACTGGGGGGCAGTTAAAATACGATGTTGGCTATAATATTTAAATATAACGGTATTTTCATGACATCTCTTGTGTTGGTAAAGTTGTCGCTTTGGCGAGATGAGGTCTTGATTTTGCCCTATGAACACCAATTCTGGGAATAAAGAGAGAAAGAAACAGGGTAGGTGGGGATTTTTTTGAACATAGAGATAAAACGAAAAAGACGAGTAACACTAAGTCCAACTTCTCAGATCAAGAAGTAAGGATTTTTTTTTTCTCTACCTAGAGTGAACTCTGGAGTACTGGCCACTTTAGAGGATTCAGGAGAGCTGTGTCTTAACTCTGTCGGTAAACTCCAAGAAAAGCACGATTTAAAAGGAAAAAAAACAGTCAAGTCAAGAGTATTTTAGAACCCGCAACGGGGATCAAATGGTCTAAGTTGTTAGACTCTCACTATACCTGGAAAACCGGTGGGGTTGAGGGGGGAACATAGAATTTCACCAAAAATGCACTAGTAAAATAGTAGAATATTTGGGACATTTAGCTTTAGTGGACGCGAGAAACGGTAGGAGTTTTGCGGTTTTTATATTAAAACTTTTTTTTTGCCAATATAAATAAAATATTGTTCCAATAGAAATAAAGAGTTGAATTTTCTTCACATAGTAATATCAACAGTTTGAATATCTGTAATGGGCATAGCGGCATAAGATGACAAACTTTTTAAATGACGAGATAAAGTTCTCATTAAATTCTAGGACAACCTTGAGAGATATTCAATAAATGTTGAAGTCACCATGTGAAGAAAATTAAACTTTATATTTCTATTAGAAAAGTATTTTATTTATTTTGACCAAATTTTTTTATACATAAAATCTGCAAAAACACTGCTCTTAACTCGCGTCCCCTAAACTCCCACCTTAGTTAAATTCATAAGAAAAAACAGTTCAATTGAAGAACTGAATACATTGATTCGAACACATGTATAAGAGCGGTAGAAATAAACCATATACATTTTTTGTTACACCTTTATATAACTTCTGCCATATAAATCGAATGGGTTGAGTAAGGTGTAATCCGTAAATTACGTAACGATGTTAATAGGAGGCCAAGCTGGAGTTTTAAAATATCTGCATGGTGTTACATGTCTACAACACATGGCTACGTAACACAAATCTAAGTTCCTGTGTTGAAAAAATAATTTATATCCAAGAGAAAAAATGGATTTTGAGTAATAAATTCTAGTTCCTTTTTTATTGTCACAAAAGCTTCCCAAATGAAATAATTACATTCATTCTTGAAGTGAAAAGTTAGGTTAAATAGGTTGGCGGACGGGGGTGGGTCATAATAAACGTCTTCTTGGTGTTTCATGGGTTTTGGAATGAGGGGGAAGGTAAAAAAAAAGTAATGAAAAATTGGTATGTGGTGTATGGGTGGTGAGCCCTAAGTGTTAAGTGTGGCATAGAGACGGATATGGTATATTTCTCCAGCTATTATCCTCCTTCCTGAAACATTTGGCTGCGGGACCACTACATATATTTTTATTCAAGTTAAAACTGTATTTTTTTACATACACATCATTGTCATGACTTCATACTAGTCAATTTTATGAAAAATGGTACTACGTTATTATTTACTTTTATCTAAGTTGTCTAGAAAAATGGTTATTACATCTGTAAAATATAGGGAATTTTATACAGTAGTAAGGAAATAGTGGCAACCCTGACTTAGGTTTATCGATGACGGGGAGGACCGGATGATAGGGTCGGCTGGGTGGTTTCCCACACGTGAAAGTCATAATGGTTGTTTTTCCATTCTCTTTCCTTCCTAATGAGGGCGCATTTACTTATTCCCTAATATCAATTTAGATTAGTTCGTTTACCCATTTTGGTGGTCGCATGGTCTTTGGAAGTACTGACGATGTAGGGTGAGGTCGTGTTCCATTCCCAATTGGGTGTACTGAGGGTAGTTTTTACTAAATAGTTTCCTATGCTTGCTACAAATGTGGGTGAATTTATTCTAAACTCTACCCTTTTCATACTTACCAACTTGGTGTAATGTTGCGGATAGCTCTAATGGATTGAAGGACACAGTAATAAAAGTAAACCTTTTAACTAAATATTAAGCCTATTCGAGTCTTCAAATTTTGAACTCAAATCTAAATCTTGCTAGAATTCATATTCAATCTGAAATTACAAATTTTAATATTTGAAAAAGTCAAATTGGTTTCGACACTTATAATCAAAATATACACACATTGACCCAAAATTTAAACGTCAAACTTTTGAAGAATTTAACTTTTATTTAGGACGTTAGCATAAATCCATTGGTGTTAATAAGTTATTTAGTATTTAAGCACGGACTTAACATTCCTATTACTTTCTCTCAACCCCTTGGAGAAAGAAACATTTTGATCGTAAAAGAATTAAACTCGATATTTTGATGAATGTTGACGTTTAATGACCCCCCCCCCCCCTTAAATCAAAAAGGTGGTTTACGCGATGCCGTGTGTCTGTCTGTATTTCGGACTAGAGCCGAAACTATTTTGCCGATTGGTCTGAAACTTGGTATCTAGGATTTTCATAAGGTCCCCCCCCCCCCCCGAGAGTTTTTGGAATCAGAATATCTAACACTAAAATTAAGGTATAGTTTACTTGAAGGTAATAAAGATAAAAATAGATTATTTTTCAAATACTCTCTAACGATTTTGATTAAATTTTGTATAGAGGCGTTGTTTAAAATTTCAAACATAATGGCAACTCTTATACTACCATGAAAATTATATTAAGGGTAATTTAAATAAGCATAAATTTTCAATTTTGATCATATCCCCGCAACTAATTGATATATGAAATAAACTATCAAGGTAAAGTTGTATTAATATTCAAAATTAATATATTTTATTTGGAACATATTTGTATAAAACCAATAGTTTCTGAGCTATAAGCATATATATATGCCGAACATCTCGGACAGAGCGGACGAAGAAGAGATAAATTGAACTTTAGCAAAACTGCTCGTGCCGATGAGGCGGAAATCTTGTGATTGGCTTAGAGCTCGTCACGCGACCCCGTTTTTATTCTGCACTCGTTTTTCGGTGAATGTGTGAATCCACAGGTACCCAGTAGATTAGAATTCAAATGGTTTGAATTGTGATCCGATGCGCAAGGCATAGGAGTTTTTTTCGTGCTGCGGTTTTCCATCCTCTATCCGGGTAAATGTTTTAAATATTTGAAGGGAACAGGAGTAAAAGGAGGGAAAGTCATACTACACACATTGTCCAAAATAACCACTTTTGTATCTCAAACGCCATAAGGATCCCAGCAAATACTTTTTTTCTTAAATTGTTTTAAATATGACAGAGAATTCTTTTAACCTTAATTTCTTATACCTTACTCAGCCCCTTCCTTTAGATTAAGAGCCATGCTTAATTAACTATTAGGAGTCAAATTATCTGATCCTAATTCAGAAAAACAAAATATTTAGTTTCCTGGAAAAATGACACCCAAGAACAAACTGTTTATTAAATTTTTTGAACGGTATCTTACAACGCATCCGGCCTATCCATAACTTGCCACACAAATGGGATAGGCTTAATTAAGGTAGAATTAAGGGTTTACCTTCACACAGAGGATCAGGGTGAAACTATTTTAGGAAATAAATCTCCAGTACCATGATCCTGACACTGGATTTAAACCATGGGCCCCCCGCCACCAAAGAACTAGACTATATGAGTTGTACGTTTAGTCCACGTGCTCACCTATGCGATTTTAGATAATTACGATCCAAAGACGTTACTCGTTAGTAACGTCGTGTCTGACACCTTAACTTAGTTGTTAAAATGTCTTTCCAGTAAATTAAAAAGTACCTGGTTCAATTCCCGGCAAGGCAGAAACTTTTTTTATTGGGTAAATTAATGTTTCTCCTATAATAGTAATGAATTACCGGTGTAGGTATTGGCTGATTTATATTTTATAGAGTTATATTAGTTTTTGAATAGTTTGCTGCTATCAATTATAGTAGGACTCTGGTAGGAAGGATAATATTTAGTAGTTGTTAAATTTCCTAAAAAATGTTCATATATTCATGCGTCAAGTCACTTGATCTATAGCTCTCACGTTTGAAAGATAATATCAATATCTTTGAAGATACAGAAAAATGTTAGCCGCCAATAACCTTGTTTAAATTTTCTAAGCGTTCTTCCTTTCAGAATACTACTAGTATTCAAAAAGTGTTCATTAAAATTACCTAAGAATTTTTATGACCTTGGGCGACCCGGTGGTCTAGAGGTAAGATGTCAGACTTCTGTGCTGGGGATCCGGGGTTCAATCCTCGATCCCGGCACAGATGTATCTGATTTCCAAACCCTTCCTTCACCTCTGGCAAGACGTGTATTAATCACAACTTGTGAATGTGAGTAATGCCAGGCCTCCACCGTGGTTCGGATCCACGTTAAACTGTAGGACCTCCATTTCATCTCACAATCACCCTACCATTACACATTAGCGGAAGTGCGTATAACCCGAACGGTAGTAAGACGCGGTGCTAATAATAATAATAATAATATGCCTTTGTTCTACATATAAAAATGGTTTATTGAGTCTCAGTTTGTTTGATTGTTCCAGCGCCATCAACCCCATCCTGTATAGTATGATGTCAGCCAAGTTCCGGCGAGCGTTTCATCGCGTGCTGTGCGGGACGGGGCCGCTAAACAACCACGACACCCCGTACACTTCGACGCGCAACTTCAGTACCTCGACCCGCAGCTCCAGCAGAAAACACTGCAGTAGATCGAGCAGCATGTCCATGAAGAAGACGTCGGGATTCAAACGCGGTACCTCGGAGAGGAATCGCAGTACCCTCCATACCGCCACGACCGCCTGCTAAGACCGCGCGTTATTCGAGAACAGACAAGATACACTAGCCCCACGCTGTGGTCAGGATCGTCACGTTTCTTAGCCACCTCCGAGTGACTCTCTTGGGATATTAAATAGGAATGAGGATGTTTGTGGAGTATATGTACCCGCATTTTCGTGGAGAGAGTGGGAAAACATTTTGGAAAAAACATCCTAAATACACACGAATGGGTTTCGAACACTGATATCCCTATCAACGGGGGTCAAGTCCAACAAGATAGTGGCTCCTTAGACCATGTGGCCACCGAAGCATACTATGGATAAGTTCCTTTGTGCCAATAGCTCCCCCATCTTGTATTCAAAATCAAGGTGAAAACAATAATAAAAGTAGAAAGATAAATATTGTATCCCTACTTTCAAAAATGTTTTGTGTCTCATTTACATTGAACAGGTTTGCCACCCACCCGTAAAACTGGAAGAATCGATAAAATACAAGACACGTTTCGTCTATGGATAGTACCGGGAAAAACACAGGGAATTTTTACTAAATCTAATAAAAATACTGTAATATTTGTTAATTTGGGACATTCAACCGAAAGCTTAAAATAGTGGATCTTTGTATGGACGAAAAAGTGAAATGATAAATACGCTTATTCAAACATTTCTTATTACCTATTAACTAAAGAAGAGTTGTGGAGTGACGAAAGCTCTATATCCCCATCAATCTTTAATCATCCTGTCTTAAATATAAATTACATGACTTCACACCTAGTCAGTTTGATGAAACATCAAGTGTTATTACTCTTTCCTTCAATCTAAGCTTCCTATAAAATTGGGAATTCCTTTTGGAAAACCTGTAAAACAAGTGTAATGTAGCAGTAAGAAAATAGTGGTAACCCTGCCGAAGTTCATTTTTGCATGATCTGAGTTTTATTAATAAGATCCCTCTACCATACACATTGGTAAATGTTTAACAAGGCAATGGGTATATTCACCTGTTGACGAATTGATCAATGTGTTAGTTTTCTCCTGTCTGGTTGGCTGGTGATAGGGAAGTGGGGGTTTGAACCTAAATAGGATGTATTAAGGGTGTATTTTTCTACTAATTGTGCTATCAGAGTATAAGCCGGACGGGTAGTAAGACGCGGAGCTAAAGTAAAAATAAAAGTACCATCCCTACAAACAAATGTGGGTACACTTTTTTTAGCACCATTTCTTACTACTCTTTCAGCTTATAAGCTTATGTACTATTTACACTGGGGTAACCTGGTGGTCTAGGGGTAAGGTGTCAGACTTCTGTGCTGAGGGTCCGGGGTTCAATCCTCGGTCCCGGCACAGATTTATCTGATTGCCAAACCCTTCCTTCACCTCTAACAAGATGTGTATTAATCACAACTTGTGAATGTGAGGAATACCAGGCCTCCACCGTGGTTCGGATTCCACGTTAAACTGTAGGTCCTCCATTTCATCTCACAATCACCCTACCATTGCACATTAGCGTAAGTGCGTATAAACCGAACGGGTAGTAAGACGCGGTGCTAATAATAATAATAATATTTACACTGACTTCTTTTAGGGATTAAGATTATATTTATAAGTGGTGTAACCATATCTGCGTGAAGGAAGAGTGTTAAAGCGTTTTGGAAAAACCACCCTCAGTACACCCAACCAAGATTCGAACCTCAGTCTCCCCGTTATCGGCAGTCTAGTCTACTGCGAGTAAAGCTCGTTAGACCATGCGGCCACCGAAGTGGGTGTGTCTACACTTGCTCTGCTTTTCTAATCCTTCGTTTATTGGTACAAATACGCTGATCGCACGGGCGGGTTGTAAGACACGGAGCACGGAGAGAAAATAAATTGTAGCAACATTGAGGTAGGCCCGTATAATCCTACAAGTTTGATTGCCTTTGCGCTTCACTTAAATGTCCCCATGTTGTTTATCAATCGGAACTTAAGTTAAGGTGGAAGAGAAGATGATTTATGGTCATTATTTTTTATAATTGTTATAGCAAAAAAAAACTTTATTTTCAACATAAATAAAATATTTGGTTGAGTAGATACATTCAGTCAATTGTAAACGTACAGTAAGTAATCTAAACATTAATCCTAGTTATTATTTCTGTTGTCAACATCCCTTTTCCTCAACTAATACAAAGCCTACAGCGGTATCAGTGGATAGGATTTTTTATCGAGGTCTGACATAGCATACTCACTTTACGTTAAGACACATTATTTGTTTAAAATTTAAGTTAAAAAAATCTATCAATATTTTTGTATCAATTACCGAAAATAAGCTCGCTTTGCTATTTTGTGTATACACTTCGCTGAGTATTTAATTTCAACAACCCAACAAAAGACTAAATAATTTGGGGGTGGGGGGGAAAGAGGGCAAGGTTGAATGTATAAAAGTTTCGCAAGGGTTTAATGGTTCTATAATATTTGTCATGGCCATTGCGGAATTTTAATAGGACTTCTCCTTATTGAAAAAGCTTATGTTCAAATGTAACACATCCCATGACAACTATTAAATATTTAAAATTAAACCAAAATTATCTGTTGAAGCAATATTTTATTTATTTGTTCCCAAAAATGTTTTTTTGCTTAAAAACGGTATAAATGCTACACTTAAATGGTGATTGCTTCTACAAAACATTAAATTTTGGATACCTCCTCGGTGGCCACATGGTCTAAGGTCTCACTCTCGCAATAGACTATACTGCTAATGATGGGGAAGTTGGTGTTTGAATCCCGGTCAGATGTAGTGAGAAGGGTTTTTCATACATGGATTTCCACTCTCCTTCCACGAACATGTGGGTACACTTCCTCTAAATTCAACCTTCCTCATCCCTAACTCACAAGCGTAATTAGCACATATGTGTATAACCTAAACAGGTAGTAATGCGTGGTGCTAAAAAAAACATTCTGGATCATCAAAAATTTAAATTTAATGTAAGCTTGACATTCGAGGTTTTTGAAAGTATGACGATTATAAATATAACATGAGTTACGTCGGGAAATAAGAGTGAAAGTCATCTCATCATCCAAGATGATAGATATCAAATAAAATGATCCAACTTCGATATGAAGACAATCGAAAATTTGAATCTCTAACAATAATTGGGTTTAAGAAAGACCAGAAAAGGGGAGGCCATAGGAATAAAGTTTTTGAGAAGCTTGTTAGTTGTCACGAGGAGAAACAAGATTAGGAATGAAGTTATTCGGGCAAGTGTTGATGTAATGGGAGTGCATGAGATAGTAGAGGAAACGAAGGTGAGATAGTATGAACATGTAATTAGGATGGAAAAGGAAAGAATCCCGAGGAGAATGATGGAGATGAAGTATGTAGGGAAAAGATTGCAAAGGCGACCAAAAAAAGAGATGGGTGGAGCAGATAACGGCAGGTGTGTGAGTGAAAGGAGAATAATGGAAGTAAATAAAGTAGGAAGAATGGTGGAAGGAAAGAATAAGATGGAGGTATTTTACTAAACTGACTTGGCCACAGGCTGGTAACAGTTAATGATGAAGATAATGATGACATTTATATTGTAATAAGATTACTATCATGATTCATTGTTTTAAAATACAAATTATTATCATGTATACCAAACTAATTTGGATCTAATATTCTATAGATCCCTTTCTCTTGTATTCGGTTTTTTTAAAAGGCTACAAATAAAATACCCAAATTATGTATTTGCTAATAACAGGAATATCAAGTAATATTAATATAGCTTTGAAAGTTGAACTGTAAAACAATATTTTACATAATTACGAATTAAATAACTGTGACCAATACGAAATATAAAAAAAGACATATTTTTCAGTCGTAGGACATCCTAAAGTTTAAGGATTTGTGTGGAATAAAATAATATTACTCTAATAAAAGACCAAGATCCTTCCTTATCTGTAGTGCATGGTTTCACAAACTGGGGGCCGCACCCCCCTTGGTGGGCGTGAAGCACTTTCAAGAGTCCATTGCGGCCACGTACAACAACGCCGGCTTTCATAAAAACTAAACAACATTGTCGACTTGGAGTGGTAAGTTATTTGCTGTGTGCTCTGTCAAATATCAAACCCAATATTCAATAAATTATCAGGATAATCTTCAGTCATTATATTCTATCATTATCCTGCCAGTGTTACGTTGATTTTTTGTATAAAATAAATAAAGCATTAAAAATATTATTTTTTATAGATATCCCAAAAATGTCGGGTGTGAGAATTTGATTATATACCAAGGGGGGCTTTAGCTGAAAAAAGGTTGGGAACCACTACTGTAATTTAACTGTGCTAATTTTGAATAATTTACTTAGACTTTTACTTTCACCTTTATTTATGTGCTAGTATATATTTTATTCAAAAGATACAGTATTTTAACTTACAAATTTCAAAATACCTATTAGATATATCTGTATTAAAACATATTCACCACATAGCTTAAGTATACCATGTTTTGTAAAAATTTTAATAAAGCTGTTGAGATCATAAAATAGCTTCTATAAGAATATTTTATAGCTTAGCTCCTCTTATTATTTGTTTTAGTACAGTTCTTCATAGTGAATCGTCCAGAGTATAAAAGACATATTCTTCACGATTCTCCTTTGAACTATTTATAAAATAATTGAAAATGATCAGTCATTTTGAATAAAATTACGATTTGGTTCAAATATTTTAAACTTACAAGAAAATCAATATATCCTATTTCAGTTCTCGTTCATACACAAATGATAGATTACTATTGGATTTAAACTTTTGTGCTTGAATATAAGTCAGAATAAAATTATTTACATAATTGGATTTTTTGGGGTATTTTTTATCACCTATATCTGACACAAAATGCTATAAATAAACGCGAATATTCATTTTAAGTTGGTCTAGTTTTAAAATGTTGTAGATTGTTTCTCAAGATAGGCTATATTCACCATTAATTTAAAAACCCTCCCCCTTTTTTTTTTTTTTTTGCAGGAGTGTTTTGGAGCGAGATGTAAAATATAATTAACTGTTTTTTATGACTTTAGTATCTAAACACTTTTATTAAACAAATTGTGAAAACCGAATGGTATTCATTTATATCCAAAAAACGAATAACTATTGGAAACCAATTAAAAGTATTTAAGAAAAACAAAGAATATTGTGTTTCTTTGCCATGAACTTATTCGATTAGGCTTTGATTGATGAATCAATCTGTTAGCTTCTTAGTCATTAGTACGAGCCCCATAGCCTAGCTTATAATGGTAATATAAAGTGGCAAAAGCAAACGGAAAACTTTTAGATGTGTTAATATACATTTAAAGTTACACTCGGTTATAATATTTGAGGGAAGTTCAGTCTTAGTGTAGGTCAAGGATGGGGAGGGGCAGAGAAACAGTTCATTTACGATCCGTGAGAATGTGTTTTTGGTTCAGCAGTTAATTTAAAAATTAATATTATTTATTATAAGCGGACAAAGTGAGAACTAGCGCAGTAAACGAAACATAGATTAGAGTATCTCATTATGCATCATAAACTATACCGATTTATTTCAGCCCGAAAATGCATGATGGATCTAGCAATATACATTTATATGATCAGATTTTAAGATGGGAGCTAGTATAAGAACAAATTGACGACATTTATAATCCAGGGTTACCAAACTAATCAATTTAAATAATGTAAAAACTTTTTCCTAATTCACTTTTCTCTACATAAGGGTTGGAACAACCATTTTTGTCTTTGGTTTCACTAAAAAAAATTGTACCTGTTTAGGGGAGAATTGAGAACTTAAAAACAATCACATATTATATATTTATTTATTATTTATATTTATTTGAATTTTCAATATATAAATGGATATATATTTATATATAAATAGATATAGATATATATTTTTATTTATAATATATGTATGGATATATATTTTATATACATATATGGGTATATATATATTTATGTATATCTTCATATCCAACACATTAGCTCAGTCAGTAGCATGTTTGCCTACTGAGCTAAGGGTCCCGGGTGCGATTCCCAGCGTGGCCGAAAATATATCATTGATGAAATGTGGGGTTATTCTTTCACATTGATAAATTAACGGCCGGGGACTGGATGCTGTACCTGTCATAGTCTTAAGCTAGATTATAAGGCATATGAAGCTATTAGCAAGCCGGTAATGGAAAATATATTACTCGAATACAAAACTGCCCCAGGCCATAGGCTGTAAACATGAATGGATATATATAAAAGTACTGTACATATATACAGTATATATAGATAGTGCGGAATATATACTGTATATATATGTACAGTACTGAAAGTAAAAAGAAATCTTAAATAAATATATATTTGCATAAGATTTCTTTGTACTTTCAGTACTGCTCTAAAATTGGTAGTGCTACAATTTTCTAGTCAGTGAGACCTACATTTCCCTCACAGTCTGCCACTTAGTGTACCCAAGAAAGAGAGAACATAATTATTATTACTCCTCAATGAGACCTGCAGTGGTTCCCTCTTAGTTTGTTGCCGGGTGTAGTGTTTATTTTAAGATAAAACTCTAAACTCTTTTTTTTAGCATATATTTTTTAGCTTACGACATATTTATTATTTGATTTAATATGGAAACAACATTTTTTTTTTACAATCGCTATTTAATCTACTTATTGCCTGTGTTTTAAATCATTTCACAGCTGTGCCTTAATTCTTAATCATTACACAGAATATTAATACTATACGCACCGGTTTAACCTACAATGTCGTTGACTACGTTCCTACCTATTTATAACGTAATGTTTTCAGGACTTAAGGCCAATTTCACAGTCAAACTTACCACGCCTCTAGTGTGGCGCTATAGGACTACTAAATACAGGACGATCTATACATAGACCAGAATGGAACGGACCAGTTTAGTAGTCAGACTTACCACGCCTCTAGTGTGGCGCTATAGGACTACTAAATACAGGACGAACTATACATAGACCAGAATGGAACGGACCAGTTTTGTAGTCAGACTTACCACGCCTCTAGTGTGGCGCTATAGGACTACTAAATACAGGACGAACTATACATAGACCAGAATGGAACGGACCAGTTTTGTAGTCAGACTTACCACGCCTCTAGTGTGGCGCTATAGGACTACTAAATACAGGACGAACTATACATAGACCAGAATGGAACGGACCAGTTTAGTAGTCAGACTTACCACGCCTCTAGTGTGGCGCTATAGGACTACTAAATACAGGACGAACTATACATAGACCAGAATGGAACGGACCAGTTTAGTAGTCAGACTTACCACGCCTCTAGTGTGGCGCTATAGGACTACTAAATACAGGACGAGCTATACATAGACCAGAATGGAACGGACCAGTTTAGTAGTCAGACTTACCACGCCTCTAGTGTGGCGCTATAGGACTACTAAATACAGGACGATCTATACATAGACCAGAATGGAACGGACCAGTTTAGTAGTCAGACTTACCACGCCTCAAGTGTGGCGCTATAGGACTACTAAATACAGGACGAACTATACATAGACCAGAATGGAACGGACCAGTTTAGTAGTCAGACTTACCACGCCTCTAGTGTGGCGCTATAGGACTACTAAATACAGGACGAGCTATACATAGACCAGAATGGAACGGACCAGTTTAGTAGTCAGACTTACCACGCCTCAAGTGTGGCGCTATAGGACTACTAAATACAGGACGAACTATACATAGACCAGAATGGAACGGACCAGTTTAGTAGTCAGACTTACCACGCCTCTAGTGTGGCGCTATAGGACTACTAAATACAGGACGAACTATACATAGACCAAAATGGAACGGACCAGTTTCATAGTCAGACTTACCACGCCTCTAGTGTGGCGCCTTATTAAATACAAGATAACGCCTACCTATACGAGTATAGAATGGGCTAGTTTCATAATTATGCGAAACTGGCCCATTCCATTTGAGTTTAGGTAGCTGCCCTGTATTTAGTAAAGCGCAGCACTTGAGGCGTACCCAGTATGACTATAAAACCGGACCTTAGATTGAATCAGGACAGTGCAATCGCAACCTGTGCCCATGCTTCACTCTTGTGTTAGACTGGATTGCTGGTCATGGAAAGATCGGTGTTCGAATCCCGGTCGAGTATACTGAGTGTGTATTTTTTCATAAATGGTTTCCTACTCTCCTTCCACGCAAACGCGGGTATATTTTTTCTAAAATACTGACTTCCCCATTTCTACTCCATCGTCTAATGAATATATGCATATATCTCAAGCATATACTAAGACACTACTCGTCCAACATATCCGCTCTTTAATGGGGTCGAGATAAATATGGTAAAATTTTGAGGAAATGTAACTACGACACTGAGGACACCCAATTGTAGATCAGAAGCACCACATGTCCCATCGAAACCACACCGTGCATTGTATCCACTGTTATTTGTGTGTGTCCTCTGAAAATATTCATACACATAAGAGACATTCCGCATCAACTTATTATTACTCTTCATCATCAGAACTGTCCAAGTGAATAAAATATTACTTAGAATCATTGCTGATATATTACTTCAATCTTTTCTCGCGCTTTTCATTAGATATATTTTTCTTATTAAAGAGGCTTCACTTTTCTTTTCTTTATTTAGCAATGATTCGTTCTAAACTTTTCTTAAGGCTGGTTTTGTAAGATGATGTGGTGATTACACAAGAGATTAGCTTTTTCCTAGACACATTATAAGAAGAAGGACGATGTATTCATGCATGTTTCATCAGTTATGAAGGAACATATTTCTGCAGATGTTAAAGCAGCACTTTCTTTTTTCCCCTTTAGTGTAAACACCTTTTTCCAGATTTATGTTGAACTACAGTCATCCATGTTCCAGTGACATTAAACAACCTATGAGGCTAATATTGTATCCTCATAAATTCATGTTCGTAAAGTTTAAAAAAAAAGTTTACATTTTGTGGGTTTAATCCCCTTTATTTGAACATGAGATACCCTGAGGAAGGCCAAGTGATAATTGTGGGTCACGCATCATAAAAGCTAACAGCCACATTTTTTCCTGCTGAGCTGGTTTTATTTTGAGAGAATGGGTGCTTGGTACAGTTTTTAATCAAGCCTTTCAAATGAATTCGCAGCCACCACGAAATTAGTTCTATTGTCACTATATAGCACCAATGGTCTTCCATGTTTTGCTTTGAAGCGATGGAGATCCTGGAGGAAATCAACGGTCGGTAATGAAAAAAGCTTCAAATGTGCGGCTTGGAGCACCACACGTGTAAACAAGTATTTCCGGGCCTTCTGTCCACCTTTAATGTACACCGGTCCAGCGAAATCAACAGCAGTAATCTCCAGCACGACAGCAATTTGTACTCGGTCAGCTGGTAGAGATGCAGGTACGTTTTGAAGGTATTTTGCTTCTTCCCTTTTGTGAACAATACACTTAAAGAAGAACAGATCAGACTGTTCTCCATTCACAAATACCCCGAATTGTTCCCTACACCCTACACACCAACATGAGACAATTTATCATGAGTATTATAATGAACGTACTTGGTAGAATGACGATTGGTTGATTAATTGTTACAATTCCGAGTCAATTAACAATATAAATTGATGGAAGTGATAAATAATTAATTATTCAAGGCTAAAGAATTGATATGTCAGGAATTTAATCACATATAAATACATAAGTTATTCCCCTAAGTGTCACCTAGAATTGTTCAAGAGCAACTTAGATTTAAATAAATGGTACGGCACACCGCACAGACTTTCTCTCTCTTTCTATAAACTCGTAACATTTCTGAACGGAATAATGTACATTGTATCATCACCACTCCACATAAGAACACGCATAAAATAATATACAATGATATAGAATCAATGAGAAAAGAGGCGCATCTTTGTCCACCTAAGAACATTTCAAACAGTTTAATGTCTTCCACAAGGGTCAACACTTCGTATTAAAATTTCGATTTCTGGTTAAAATTTTAACATTTTAAAAGGTGTTGCAGATCTTCAAGTCATCGCATTGATATTTAATTATTCATTTATACATTTTGACTAATAAAAAATGTAAATATTGACTATTGAGTATAAAATGGAGATATATCATTGCTATGCAAACATTTCTCCTAAGAGCTTTAAGGAAAAATAACATACTATTTTAGATACTTATATTTAATTACTCTATGGCATTGGAGAATTATTGAGTTAAGACTTAAGTAGTATATGTTTACAACTAAAGCTCACAAAATTGTATTAATATAATTGCAAATATCTCAGAAACTGCTGTTTTTATAAAAATATATGTCAAATAAAGGTTTTTTATTTCTAATAGTCCTACAATTTTGCAATGATAAGTTGTTTAGTTTCTCCAATAGTTGTGGAGATACGGAAATTAATGCTTCTGTAATGTACCGTAAAAATCATTTTCATAGGAAAATGAAAATAGCCAGTTTATTTATAATCTTAATCAACGCCTAGATACGAATTTTAATCAAAATCGTTTAAGCAGATTTTGAGAAAACCAAATTTTTCTCTTTTCGTCCTTCAGTAAACTACCCTTAATTTTAAGTTTTTATAGACACACAGAGAGACGGCATTGCAAAGACTATTTTTTAGGGTTGTGGGGGTCATGAGACGTCGACATCCATCAACATTTCAGGTTAGTTTTTTTTTTTACGGTCGCAATACTTAAACTTTAATGTCCAAAAAGTTAAAAAAATTCATATAATTGCGTATATATTGAAAGTTATTGATTTTATAAAAATATGTTTTGGATAAAATATCTGTATTATAAATATATATACATATTTGTAATGCTAAGTAATTTCATATCTCAAATAGTTTCGGAGCTATTTAAAAAAAATGTTAATTTACGCATCAGACCGGAGCCCTTAAAGCCATTTTGCCGAAATATTGAGGGTAGCCATTTTGTTTGGAATATTTATTAATGTTTATAAATGAAATTTAATCAAAATCGTTGGAGCCGATTTTGAGAAAATCGACTTTTTCTCTTTTTGCCCTTCAGTAAACTACCCTTAATTTTAAGTTTTAATAGACACACAGACAGACGGCATTGCAAAGACTATTTTTTAGGGTTCGGGGGTCATGAGACGTCGACATCCATCAACATTTCAGGTTAGTTTTTCTTACGGTCGCAATACTTAAGCTTAAATGCCCAAAAAGTTAAAAATATATATATAATTGCGTATATATTGAAAGTTATTGATTTTATAAAAATATGTTTCGAATAAAATATTTGTATTATAAATATATATACATATTTGTAATGCTAAGTAATTTCATATCTCAAATAGTTTCGGAGCTATTATAAAAAATGTAAATTTACGCATCAGACCGGAGCCCTTAAAAACGATTTTGCCGAAATATTGAGAGTAGCCATTTTGTATGGAATATTTATTTATGTTCATAAATGAAATTTAATCAAAATCGTTAGAGCCGATTTTGAGAAAATCGACTTTTTCTCTTTTTGCCCTTCAGTAAACTACCCTTAATTTTAAGTTTTAATAGACACACAGACAGACGGCATTGCAAAGACTATTTTTAAGGGTTCGGGGGGTCATGAGACGTCGACATCCATCAACATTTCAGGTTAGTTTTTCTTACGGTCGCAATACTTAAGCTTAAATGCCCAAAAAGTTAAAAATATATATATAATTGCGTATATATTGAAAGTTATTGATTTTATAAAAATATGTTTCGAATAAAAATATTTGTATTATAAATATATATACATATTTGTAATGCTAAGTAATTTCATATCTCAAATAGTTTCGGAGCTATTATAAAAAATGTAAATTTACGCTTCAGACCGGAGCCCTTAAAACGATTTTGCCGAAATATTGAGAGTAGCCATTTTGTTTGGAATATTTATTTATGTTCATAAATGAAATTTAATCAAAATCGTTAGAGCCGATTTTGAGAAAATCGACTTTTTCTCTTTTTTCCCTTCAGTAAACTACCCTTAATTTTAGGGGTAGATATCCAATTCCAAAAACCCCTCGGGGCAACCCTATGAAAATCCTAGATATCAAGTTTCAGCTCAATCGGTAAAATAGTTTAGGCTCTAGTTGGAGGTACAGACAGACAGACAGACAGACAGACAGACAGACGGAAATTCAAAAACCACTTTTTCGGATTCAGGAAGTCATGAAACGTCAAAATTCATCAAAATCTCGAGTTCGATTTTTTGACGATCACAATACTTTCTCTACCTGTAAGATAGAGAGAAAGTAAAAATGAAATTATTAGAATTTTTTTTTAATATTTTTATCGAAAACAGAAAATGTAAATAGTTAGTGACTAAACTGGAGTAGTTAACACAAATGACCATTAATGAATGATCAGTTTGCTAGAATCTAGGAACCAGTCAACAAGGGCAACTATGCAGTATAAACAATTTAACCAATTTACTATTGATATGTCAGGAATTGAACGCTTATAATTACGTAAATTAATTTTCTAAGAATTATCTACAAACTGATCGAAAGCAATTTGAATTAAAAATAGGGAAACCAATAATTTAACAAGATTATATAAACAAATGAAATTATTTTTAAAAATTGAGAATTTTATTCAAAACAGAAGTTGCAAATAGTTAAACTGAACTGGAGTGTTGTTATAAGTGATAACTACATGAGATAAATTTTATAAAATCTAGGACCAGTAAATAAGGCAATTATGCAGTTACAACAAATGATAAGATTAACCAAATGTGATTAATAATAAGATGTCAAACTGACTAATTACATGAAAGATAATTTAATAAAATCTAGGAAATTAATAACAAGAGCTGTTACACAATACAAACATATTAAAATTGAATTACACATGAAACATGTTAAGATTGAATTAAAATTTTCCTAATAACATAGCATACAAGATTAAAATATGTTATTGTTTAGAGCTTGTTATCAGGACAAGAAATTGCAAACTATGTTAACCAAAGAAATAATTAATTAGATAATGGTTTATTAGCATAATTGTTGTCCAGAACAATCAATGTGGTTTTAATATATTCGATATTATAAGTTTATTAAATATAAGAGAAAGGATGAAATAAAGAAGTGTAAACGGGAAAAATACCTAAAATGTTACTTGAATGGTGTATTAAAGATACGTTCCTTAACTGTTATCTCAATTACACTCCTTATACACTTGTACCGCCTCTAGGCTGGCTGATTGACGACATGTTTCGGCGTACGTTACGCCATCATCAGGTCTAAGACAAAACCAATGAGGAAAATTTAGTATTAAGTTGTAAAAATGATATCAAAAATATGGGGTGTGGCTGTGTCATGGACACGGCCGTGTGTTGTACGTGAATACGTTTATGTAACGGGTTATATTTTTTAATTAAAATATTTTTATGTATTTAGGATAAAAGCAAGGAAACAAATAATTATTGTGTTACAATATAACTTTACTAATGTTTTATATACAATCGATAGATTGACGACAGCTGACGATTAAAACTTAAACGAACATCGTAGCTTCTCCGAGTCAAAAGTTATACTAATTGCAAATCTCGATACGCAGCAAAATAACCTCAAAATGGCGGCGCTTCCCCTCCACCGCGCGTGATGCGTCACTGTTCTCGCTTATCGTAATGAATTCTTTGATCTTTTAGTTATCCAGTGGTATAATTTAATTTTGGATGTAGAGGAAAGGTTCGAAACTACAACACCAAACTGTATCCCCCGATTTTGTTATCATTAGGTTTTTTGGATTGCCCCCGTATGGTAGCAAATTTAAAGACGTATTCACGTCAAAAGAATAAAAGGCTCAACAAAAATTAAGAGAAGGAATGACCTTAACCAAAGAAATTGATGTAAGAAAATCATAGAGTTAAATAGTGGAACGAGAAATTTACAAGTATACTGTTTACTATACACAAAATCAAACTATCAAGCTTACCCTCATGGTGGAGTTGAGGGTAAGCTAGATACCGGAGCGTGTGTACCGAAGTGCGCAGGCGGTTCAGTTCAGTTGCTGCTGCCATCCCCATATCGTTCACTAATTGGATAAGTTTCATTCTTTCTTTATAAAAATTATTGTTGTACACAATCTTTAGGTGCAAATTTCAATTCGTGTAACAAGTTCACGCGTGAATAACGTTCTCTTCTGTTCAACCAATCTTTACACCAAATCTCTCGTTTAACTTAACGTTTTTGACATTTTTGCTGCTACTAACAAGCCAACGATCGTCAAAGCATCGTCTGTTGATGCCATTGCTAACTGACAGTGAAATAAAAACTTGAACAAAAAAGAAAAATAACTGTGACCTGAAGAAGAAAAACTGTATCGTGTGAATGCACTAGCACATCCGGTATAACTGTACAGGTATACCTATACGTGCGTAGCGATCTTTAACTCCTTCTAAAAATTCATTCTATCGAGATAAAACAATCAGGTCGATGTACTTAAATATTGACCTTTAATTTATTTAAATGTATGTTTTTAAATATTTATGTTCAATTACAGAATATAATTTTGTGGGTGTTTTAATTTCAGTAGCACCAAACTTTAGATTGAATGAATATATTATTACACCAACAATAATTTCAAAAGAAAAAACCATGTCTAGCAGTTTTGGTCTTGATTTAATCAAGTCTATATTTTACCCCTTAATTGTATGATTTTTTATATCATTTACAGATGTTTAAAAACATATCATTCAAATTGAATTCATTTTATATTGGAACTTGGCACCCATTTTTAGAAGTCTTTCTAGAAGCTTCATTTTAATTTTTCAGACCCAAACATTCAAAACATCGTAAATAGTTTTCTCTCTGATTTGTACATTCCTTTTCTGGAATATATATTCCAAGAGAAGTTGTGGTATATTCCCATGTACTCCCATTTGACCCACTAAATATTATGTTAAAGATACGAGCTCCACATGGATGTTTGTGTTTTATATTGAGATGTATGTACAGTACTTTTCATTCTTATTTGAAGTATTTACGTTCTGAACCGACTGATTATATCAGCATATGATCTATAAACTAACTTAGATCTAGAACAGACACAACATCCAGCCCCCAGCCATTAATTTGTCACTTGAAAAAAGGGAAACCCACATTTCACCTATGATAAATTTCTCGACTATGCCAGGAATCTAACCCGGGACCCTTAGTTCAGTAGACAGACATGCAACCGACTGAGCTAAGATGTCAGACTATGTGCTTACAAAATCTATTGTTTTCTGATAATATTTCATGGGAGTAATTTTTAAAATTATTATTATTATTATTATTATTATTATTATTAGCACCGCGTCTTACTACCCGTTCGGGTTATACGCACTTACGCTAATGTGTAATGGTAGGGTGATTGTGAGGTGAAATGGAGGACCTACAGTTTAACGTGGAATCCGAACCACGGTGGAGGCCTGGCATTCCTCACATTCACAAGTTGTGATTAATACACATCTTGTCAGAGGTGAAGGAAGGGTTTGGTAATCAGATAAATCTGTGCCGGGACCGAGGATTGAACCCCGGACGCCAGCTCAGAAGTCCGACGCCTTACCCCTAGACCACCAGGTCACCAATTTTTAAAAATTAAATAATATCTAGGCAAAACTACACGCACCACTATTTTTTTTTTTTTCCACCACATCCCATTACCTATAATATTAATTATATTAGTAATCTATGGGTAATTCTGTTAGGATTTAGAGGAAATGTACCTTCATTTGCGTGGAGGAAGAGTGCGAAACCACTCAGTAAACCCGGCAGAGATTTGAATTCCGACCTCCCCATCCCAGACTAAATGATTTTGACGTTTAGATCACATGCCTAGAAAATACAGGCTGCCAGATAAAGAATGAAAATTTACCTCGTCTTACTAACCACTCGGGTTGTACACATATGTACTAGTTGCGATAATGTATTGGTATGAGTTAGGTTGAATTTAGAGGAAGTGTAACTGCATTTTCACTTAGGTAAAGTGGAAAACATTTTAGGAAAAAATCACCCTCGCTACACCTGAATGGCATTTGAACCCCGACCTCCCCAGCAGTCCAGTCTATTGCAAGAGTGACACCTCATACTATGCTGGAAATGAAGCGGGTATTTAAAATATTAATTTAAGCTGTTTTGGAAGAGTATTTTATTTGTGTAGTTTAGTTTAGTCAAAATCTGGCAATTATTTTTAAAATTTAAACGGTTATCATATAAATGTGTTTAGTATTTAATATAAAATAATTAAAAAAATCACACGAGATAAGTAACATTCAAATAAATTTCCATTCAAGTGATTAAATAGTTGACAACTTTGACAGAAACGCTTTGTAAATGATTTGTTTGTTGTAAGGCTGTGAAATTACGCATTCATTTGAAAATAAATATAAGACGAAGACTCAAAAGAATTCCGTAAGAAGTCTGCTTTTTAGATATCATAATATTAAACTCGTTTAAGAGATGCTCATTTAAAATTTCGTAAAGCTGACGTCAAAGTATTTCCATAAAGTGTGCAATCGACTGTGAAATGGCGCAATCTTCAGTATTTTTATCTGGTTGGAACTATCTAACTTTCAATTTTTTTTCTATATCACGTTTCATTTTGAAAAATATGTTATTATAACTTATGCAGTAAACTGGATGAGAAGGATGTTAAATAATATCTTTCTGGAATAACAGCGATTGAAGTGATTACACCATTCAAAATGTTGTATTACTGATTAATATTTTTTCTAGCACCCCACAGATAAAAGCATCATGCCCTGGGGAAATCAGTGCATTCAAACTTACGTGTGCATGTTTGTGTTTATTTATACATTTAAATCTACTTCTAAAATAAATGTTGGAGATATAATTATAGGCCATAACGATGAATTTTTAATCATCGCTTCTTACTTACTCCCTATCTGGTTATACACATATATGATAATTTCTTTGATGGGGTAGGGATGGGGAAGGAAACATCTTAGAGGTAATATACCCAACTTTACGTAGAAGGAGATTGGGAAACCAATTCGGAAAAACCACTCTCAGTAGATCCAACTGGGATTCGAACCCCGATCTCCTCCTGATCAATGGGCCAGTCTAACACGAATGACACCTTAGATCATTCAGCCACTAAAGCGGGTCAGAAAATGTATACCTACTAAATAAATATACAAGACATTTCAGATTTCCCGGAGAAAATTCTACAAGCTGCAGGGGGTGACAAGGCCAGTTTTCCACTCAATGAGCTTGAGGTCGGCTACGCCAAATGGTACCACTATGAGAGTTGTCGTTGTTTGCACCTCATGCTGATGGCAGCTCATTAGGATTAGTCTATTATGGTTTTATGCATGGGTATTCACTTTTTTATTAATAAGATACTAAGTCGGGATTATTTTTAATAAGATAATGCAATATAAATAATGTTATATATAATACAAGATGTATATAATGCAATAGATATAATTTTTAAATGTGGCTCTCTAAGTATTTTTAATGTTCAATGTAATCCTCATGATCATACGAATTTGACACGTCTGCTGTAAAAGGTGTTTAGCTAAATATATAATAGTAATAGAAAATACATAATCAATATAACAGCTCTGATTGTATCCCAGACATGTTGGTAAGTGGAGATATTTAGGTTCCAAGGTACAAATTCGTATCTTGCTCATAACAACAACAAAAAATTATGAAACTTTAGCTCAC
This sequence comes from Timema podura, assembly GCA_033556935.1. Taxonomy (NCBI): domain Eukaryota; kingdom Metazoa; phylum Arthropoda; class Insecta; order Phasmatodea; family Timematidae; genus Timema; species Timema podura. The sequence goes on from JAVRXN010000012.1 coordinate 33,299,920, forward strand.
TCAATCTAGAGTTTACTACTGATAACAGGGTCCTTCCAACACACGCATGTTTTATTTTTATTTTTTAGCACCACGTCTTACTACCCGCTCACATTATATACTAATTACACTAGTACGTTAGGGATTAGGAAGATTTAGTTTTAGTGAAAGTACATCCACATAGAAGGAGAGTGGAAAACCATTGAGCCTGATATCCCCGTCTTTGGCAGTCTAGTCTATTGCGAGAGTAGCGCCTTAGACCATGTGGCCACCGAGATGGGTAATGGTTTTATTGACTTCACATTAGCTCACTCAGTCTAGAGTATCATACTGATTACAAAGCCCATCCAGCATATGAAGGGCTTTGTTGACTTGATAACATAATATTAGCTCTGTCGACAGTTTGTTGATTGCTTGATTGCGTGTTTCTATTACTGACACACAGTCTGATTCACGATATGTAGCTGAATATATTGATATAGTGAATCAATATTGATAGAGTGAATCAAAATTATTCCAATAGTAACTTATATTAAAATACTATCACTGTTGACTACTAAAATATGTTTTATCTTTCTAAACGGCTTCTCTACCAGAAGTCAACTTAACGTTGAACACTTCTGTGGTAGGTTCATGATTTGTATTTTTTTTAAATTAATTAATCAGACACTAGTAGTTATGATAATTTTCATAAGCAGTGACTCATTGAGTGGAGCTGGCGTTTACCTATCAGTTTGTGGGTACATGTCACTTATCCTGAAAGGTTTCTTACCATCACCAACTATCATCATGGATTTATAGTTCAAGCTCCACTAGGCCTATAGTTAACATGGAAAGTAAACTTTTAATTTTCAGCGAAACTGGAGAATACATTAAACAGTAATTCCAGTAATACTATATTATAAATCAAAATATTTTTTAACTCTTTTAATAATACTTCCCGGGTGACCTGGTGGTCTAGGGGTAAGGTGTCAAGACTTCTGTGCTGAGGGTCTGGGGTTCAATCCTCGGTCCCGGCATAGATTTATCTGATTTCCAAACCCTTCCTTCACCTCTGACAAGACGTGTTTTAATCACAACTTGTGAATGTGAGGAATGCCAGGCCTTTACCGTGGTTCGGATTCCACGTTTAAACTGTAGGTCCTCCATTTCATCTCACAATCACCCTACCATTGCACATTAGCGTAAGTGCGTATAAACCGAACGGGTAGTAAGACGCGGTGCTAATAATAATAATAATAATAATAATAATAATAATAATAATAATAATAATAATAATAATAATAATAATAATACTTCCCTAAGAATTACTGTATAATTGGCTTTTTCGTAACTAATTTAAAGAACAAAAAATATTAGTAGAATTATTTTATTTTTTATTTCGTGGGTGTGGTAACATAAAAATATAAATTAAAAAGTATTATATCAACACAATATTTTAGCACCGCATCTTACTACCTGTTCAGGCTATACGCCTATGTAGGGGCCTACTAAATACACTAATTGGTCGGGGATTAGGAAGGATTAATTTAGAGGAAATGCACCCGCATTAGCGTGGAGGGATAGTGGAAAGCAGCTTAGTGAAAACCACCCTCAGTACACCTGACTGGAATCGAACCCCAATCTCTTTATCTTTGGTAGTTTGGTCTATTGCAAGTGTAGCGCCTTAGACCATGTGGCCACCGAAGCGGGTTTATATTAACACTCTTATAACTGGCAAGCCATAATTTATAAAATAAACAAATAGTTTTTTTTTATAACTTAGAGAAGGAATCATTAAAAATATTCGTTTCAAAATAAAACGTTTTTATTTTATGAGCAAATGCTTATGAACACAACTCAATACGGTTTGTATGACGTCATAAACCGCACCCATTTCTTCCTGTTCACCACTTATTTATGAATAAAAGACAAACTTTTAGAAGCTCTCATTTGTAAAGCACTTCCACAAAAAAAGAAACTTCCAAACGGCTATTTTCATAAGCTCGTATTTCAATAATGTAAATGCTACTAGAAGAAGAAAAAAATTAGGCCTAATAACAAATTGTTTGTTGTAAAAGTTTTGACCGCCAAAAGTGACAACATATGATCGTGCAGCTCATGTTTGGGGGATGGATACATGAAGGTATATCTGGTAGCTTTAGCTGTCAGTTACCATCAATCCTACGTTGGCTAGCCTATAGCTGTCAGTTCCACCACTCTACCTGATAGCCATAGCTGTCAGTTCACATTCCTACGCTGGATAGACTCTAATTTATGTTTGACTGTAGAGAGAGCCACAATTTGTATGTGTTTCCTAGGATAGTGTTCTGCAAACATTTTAAGTTCATGGTACATTTAACAAGCCTGGATTTTTTGCCGCACTATGTTTTGGGTATGTGCAGCGGCATCAGAAAATGGATTACGCACCTAGTACAGTGGTTGAACCGTAAATCAGAATTAGTAAAATACAAACAATTTCCTGAAGTAACTTCATATGTTCCAATAATAAATTTGAAGCATTTTTTTTAATCAGCTCCCTTCTTTGACATTTGGAAACAGTTGTTAAACCATTAGCAATTTGGGTAAACTATCACTATAACTTTATGGGTAAAAGTACAGTTATAATAAATTCTCGACCTTAGTTTACTTGAAGACAGCTCAAAAAGTTACAGAAATAATCCCTAATACATTCCTACGCCAACAGCTAACATCTGTCACTTTGGATAACTGTAATGAAAAACGTATGGTAATGTATGAACTTGACAGTAATTTAGGCCAAATATTATGTATATATTTATTTGAGGTCGGGCACAAAGCTTATGTATCGTTTTATTCCATTTAGAATAAATTGTTATTCACATAATTTCACAAAATGGTTTAACGAACATAGCTTCAAAATGATGACCGACGAATTTAAACCACGTGATTGAACGTGACGTAAACAAGTTACTGACAATGATGCAACCACGCAGTGGATAAAAATATTTTATTCAATTAAATATTTTTGAAATACGATAAAGTAATCATAAAATAATTTATTATATATATGTCTATATAAAATGGCAAGTATTTTCTCTTTTTCAAGTAAATACGATGCCTGTATTAAAAGGTATTAATGTATGCACTATATTACATTCATAGATAATATTACAAAACGGAGAATAAGTATTTTTAATTATGTTTAAAATATTGTTTCGAATTGGGTAGAAAGAAATTATTAAGAGTGATGAAATAGTGTAGGAAAACTTAAGTTTACGTTATTTTTAGTGTAAAATATAATATTTAATTAAAAGGCTTAACATTTATAACAAAACAGTGATCTTTCACAAGTGTTGGCAACCTAAAACCTAAACATATGATTTTTGAACTGGCATCCAGGTAAAAACCTATCATGAACAGGCTCTAGGTATAAAACATGGATGACGTACGGCTGCTCTTGTCAATCATTCATGTTCTTATTGAACAACGATGCGTGTGGTGCGCTGGTCTGTGGCCGCACGTTACATTAAATTCACCGCCGTGGTAAACCTGTGTGCCGCGGAACACAAGGTTACTCTTTTTTTATTTTAATATAGTGCCTTACTGCCTTAAGGACCGGCTACATGGAGCCACACCGCACCGCATTTTTCCGGTGGAATGCTATTCATGTTTTTAAATGCAAGTGGCTACACGAGACCGCATCACACCGGCGTGGATGAATCGTCGAGAGAGCATTGCTCCGCACTTTTGCGGTGCGTGCGTGCGGACCGTGTAGCCACCTACCACCAGAAATAAATGTTCGGGAGCTTCAAACTTTGTTTTCATGGAAAAACTAGTCATTTCTTTCACAGCCGTCCACGTGTGACGCTGTAGTCACTTGTTTCCAACATTACGTACAGATAAACAATATTATTACAAACTTATTGAACAACAAACATTCTTCTTCTTAGTTATTAGCTAACTTAAAACTTTATCTTCGTAATTAATAGCTAACTTAATTTTATTAAAATAGGTGAAAACTATGCAATTAAAAATAAAAATACAAACTTATTTTATAATAAAACTCAGTCTATAACGAATATAAAAATTATTAGAAAATGCGGTGCGGTGCGGTCGGCTCCGTGTAGCCATACCTTTATACGTTTATGTACTACTAATCCAAAGGTTTTAAGGGACTAAGCAGGCTATATTTAAATGAAGTGTTTCCGCATTTGTGTGGAGGTAGAGTGTAAAACTATTTTGGTAAAACCACCCTTAGTACACCACACCACGGTTCGAATCTCAATCTCCCGTCATCGACAATCTAGTCTACTGCGAGGGTAGCGCGTGAGAGCATGTATCCACCGAAGCAAGTCACAAGGGTAATGGTATTGCATTTTTTTACTTTAATAACTATATTTACAGTATTCTAATCTTTGTTATAGTAAAGTTGTTAATAGTAATCAGGGCTACTATTAACAACTTTACTTTTCACCCCAACTACAATTCGCTGCAAAAAAAAAATCAGCTGAATTTTTTTTTCTCTCAAAAAATGAAACACAATAAACTAGCCCGACGTTTTATTTCTTACGGCACCTTTTAGAGTCTTTTCTCTCCACCCCCTAATCCCGCACTTTCTTCGTATCAGTGTTACAATGTTTTGCAGTTGTCTCATTGTTCTGTGTTTCAGCAAACATAATCACTTCTAGTTTAAAATTAATCGTAAAACTTGCTTTTATACTTGACGTGGCTTTCACGATTGATTTATTTATTTATTTACTCGTTCGGGCTATACGATTATGTACTAATTATGTTAGTGGTTTTAAAGATGAGGAATGTTATATTTAGAGGAATTGTACTCACATTTTCGTGGAAAACTATTTTGGAAAAACCACCCTCAGTACACTCGACCTAAATTCTGTTCAGCGTAGGAATTGTTTTCTGAAAGGCCTTTTTCCCTACCAAAAAGCTATTATATTGTAGGATTTTGGTAGGAAAAAAGACATTTCAGAGAGTAATTCCTACCGTGAATGGAGTATAGGTTCAAACCTCGATCTCCCCGTCATCAACAGTACAATCTACTGCGAATGTAGTGCCTTAAATCGTGTGGCCACCGAAGTGGGTTTTCCCAATGTTCATGGTAGTAAAAAAACTAATCTATGGCTGAAAAGTATGTATCACGCCTCTAGTTTAGTGCCATGACCCTCCCACGAGGTCAAGTGCGGGAATTACTAGGATAGCTCAGCCCGAAGTTGAAGTCAGAGAAATAGAATAACAGGAAGTGGAAAGAGGGGATGCGGGGGGGGGGGGGGGGGTGAATTAGGAAAATTGCATTCTCGGAATACTGGAGTCCCGGCTACAATTAAGTCATTCTAGCCATTATTAGGACGCCAGCTACTAATTAGCAACATTACTCTTTACCCCACTTACAATTAGTCTCGGGCTGACAGCATATATTCATGTCTACTATTAGGTTTTGTATTGCTTTTTTTTTTTTTTTAGCGCATTGCACTACTGACTGAAGAGACATGACATCCAGTTCGGCCGCCTGTATGTAGACTATCCGCAGCTCTAGTGGCACAGAGCTTTACCCAGGGTACACTTATATGGGTTGTGTACACGTACCCGCATTGGGATGATGTGATGACAGTGAATATGGAGCTGTGGAGTCAGTGGGAGTCTTAAAACTAACTTAGACTAACTAACCAAACCCTGGTGAGCGTTGGGATAATTCCCCTTAAGAGAAAAATACCCTAGGTATCAGCCGAGAACCGAAACCAGTACCTCTAGGCTTGTAACCAGGTGCAATAACCACTACACCATGGGACCTGTTTATTATAAGGTAAAATAAGGTATTAAGTTAACTTACTTCCAGACATGCTTTCGATATCCTGGGTGACTCTTCCTCCACGATAAACTACTTCTTGACCCTTGTTGCCGTCTCTGTGTGCTATATGTTAATTATTTATTTATGAGGTATTTAACATGCATTTCCTACACCGACTTATTAAAGCCTATTAGCACACGATAATTTTATGAACGAGCGCGAATGGACCCACCAATTTTGCCAGTAAAGATATTTTCACATATCTTCCAGGGTTCTTATACATGCCACAATCGACAAGGGACTCGTGGCTTTATTTCCACACCGAAGGTAGTTGTGCTAAGGATTTTTATCGCTCGGTAAAAATTTGTTGATACCGGCTGGGTTTGAACCCATGAGCATCGGGTCTTAGAAAGTACCTTACCCCAAGACCACTGAGGCCGACTAGTTAATATTCACTTATTTAATACACAAATATAAAACACGAAGTAGAGCTAATTTACAAGTACCCAAACATGTAACCAAAAAACTTTGAAAATCCATCTACCTTTCAAATAGTTAGAGTTTGGAATACCATACCATCCGAATTTAAAGTTTTAAAATCGGTGAGTATTTTCAGAAATAAGTGGAAGAATAATTTTCTGGGAGACCAATTTTTTTTATAACGGATCATCAAAGTGTTATACAAATCTATATCAATAACGTAGGCTCTTAAAATAACTATGAATTAAATATCCAAGCTATTATACTCGTTGACTAGGGTTATAGCTGCATCTAAAGCCTCGTTTACACTTAGATACAAGTATGAGGACTTGTGTGAGCTACAAGTCAAACTGACTTGTCGCGATACATCACCTCATACAGAAGTTCATACAATTGGTAAAATATGTCATACCCATTGACTTTTGCTCATACTTTCTGTATGAGTGAAGTTTTCGATCTACTTGACATGTATGAGTTGACAAACTGATCGAATTCTGAAAGAAGGTTTAGTTTTAAAAGGCTATGTCGCATATGTATGTGTTTTGAAAGTTAAATTTGCTAGAGGAAAATACATTTATGTCTGTATGGAATAAAGAACAAACTCTGTTGCTAATTGAGAAAATCAGAAGTAGCTATGTTTAGGATGTAAAGTCAAAGGAGTAGATGCCAGCAAATTTAACGATGATAACAAAAACCAACGATGAAAATGTATCAATGCTTCTGCAGCTAATGGTAGAGTATGTTGGAAACTTTCATAAGCGGGAGCCTAGTTCAATCTCAGTTATTATTTTAAAGAGCTTCCCAATTACGTCAGCACTGTGTCTGTCATGAATGGAGCTGCAATTAATATTCCTTAACTACATGATAACGTAAGCATGTAGAGGTAAATTATAAAGAGAGGAGGATCGAATAAAAGGAAGCAATGAACCTAAATACCACGGTTGATTACCCTTGTGACTGGCGGAGTCTGGATTGTGTTGGCGTGTTTAGCTCTGATCTAGGGGCAATAATTCGATCCTTAACAGGCTGCATTTGGGGTTATAAAGGAAGGGGGTAGATCCCTTATATTAATATTACTCTACAAATTGGCACGGCAAATACGTTGATATTACAGTACACGTATAGCTGTTATCACCTGCATCTAAAAGGATATCGTTAATCCTAAATTAAAATTGGGCCACGAGTTCACCTGAGTTTAAAAGGTTAGCGTTAATCATACATTAAAATTGGGCCACGACTCCTTCTTGGGAACTGTAAACAAGGCGTACTGTTGTACTAACTTGACCCCGGCTCCATTTAGGATTGTTGTAAATTTTTCTCAAGCTGAGCAAAAACCAGCAAGGGATGGATAGAAAGACACAACAAAATTCTAAGCTAATCAAACCTAGCCTAACCTAACCTAAACAAGATTAACCTAATATATGGCAAAAAGATTGATGGGGCCAAATTCATATCTACCAATAGGTCTATTAACTGTTAGAGTCCTCCTGACCAGTGACCGTAGTCCAAAAAAGCTATGACAATATTCCTCCTAATCAGTGATTATTTTATTATTATTTATTTAGCACCACGTCTTACTACCCGTTCGGGTTATACGCTTAAGTACTAATTACGCTAATGGATTAGGAATTCGGAAGGTTGAATTTTAGAGTAAGTGAACCCATATTTGCGTGGAGGGAGAGTGGAAAACCATTTAGGGGAAACCACCCCCAGTTCATCCAACCGAGATTCGAACCTCGATCTCCCCGTCCTCGGCAGTCTAGATCAACACGACTAGCTCGCTAACCAGCTACGCCACCGAGGTGGGTTTAGTCTGATCGTGTCCCAACTAAGTTATGAACTTTTGGGACAAGAGGTCTTATTGACCAACTGTTTGTGTCGGCAGATACTTGTGTCTTTACTGTAAAAATGTATTACGATAAAAAAAAAGCAGCTATATTGCTTTTATTTTGGACCATTTAGTTTTCCTTGCTATATTTTTCACGTCAGTAAAAGTGGTTTACACTTTATAAGACGTTAGATTTTTATCACCGGGTAGTAGTAAACTTTCCGCAGAAAAAGTATCCAAAGAATTAGGTGCTTGCTACCATGTCTGATTCTGACGCCAATGTTCGACCCCTGACAGGAAGAAATAGGGGTTAATTTTTTTTTGCAGTGATGTCTCGAATATTGTTTCCGAATTACGTCAACTTATTTTTATATATATCTTAAATGTATACTCACCATTGGGTACACTAAAAGGAGTAATAACAAAGAAATAAAAACTATTTCTAATATAACATCTAGGATTTTTTTTATAGACTTGACTGGCCATATGACTTGAATCTAAATTTGCATGTTGAAATAAATTTGATTTATGTTCTATTTGCGCATGCCAAAGCATTCAGGGCAAAAATAATGCTATTTGAAGAACAGGTGAACGTTACTTTGGCCCGCAGAAATGTGTAAAATATAATTATGTGGCCCACATAGCAAAAGGTTTGGAGACCCCTGGTCTAAGGCGTCACTCTCGCAATGAATTAGTCATTAATTACTCACTCGACTACCGATGAATGAGAGATCGGGGTTAAATCCTCTCGGTTGGTTGTATGAATGTGGTTTTTCCTAAAGCATTTCCCACTCTCTCCATGAAAATGTGGGTACATATCCTCTAAATTCAACCAGCCTCACCCCTAATCCATATGCTTAAAACATAGGTGTGTAGCCCTAACAAGTAGTAAGACGTAGTGCTAAAAAAAATTGTATCTCACAATTACAAAATTTACTAAAACCACCGGTACTTTTATACATGTGAATGTATAAAAATAATACCCGGGCAAGATTTGATTCTCTCTGGGTTTATATTTATGCTAGTGTGTCCCGGATAGCTCAGTCAGTGCGTAAAGCTAGACGACCTGGTGTCATGTTTATATATTATATATAAATACTCAATAAGAATGTCATTTGAAAAGACGTGTTTTATTAAATACATTTTTCCGTAAATACATGTGGTCCTGAAGTTGTCCCTTTTGATGGATAGAATCAATACATATAAAATAATAGTTATATAATAAACTGTTATCAAAGTTGATAGCAAAAAAAAATTATATAATTTCTAAAATGGGGACCCAGTGGTCTAGGTGTAAGGTGTCACACTTCCGTGTTAGGGTTCCGGGGTTCAAATCCCGGTCCCGGCACGTATTTACCTGATGACCAAACCCTTCCTTAACCTCTGGCAAAGTGTGTGTGCTTTCACGCTTTGTGAATGTGTGGAATGCCAGGCCCTCACCGTGGTTCGGAGCCCACGTTAAACTGTATATCCCCTCTGCTTTCCACCTTCATCATTCTCACGTATCATCCTACCATCTGGGGATAATTGAATTCTCCTTAACGGTGTCCCCACCTCAGAAATGAAAATTCCTCCATACGCAGGAGAGCAGAGGTAAGAGAAGGTCGAATGGTCATATCTAGAGCATTAACCCCATCAGCCCACACCACCAGTTTCTAAAATGTCCTTATCAGAATCTTACCATTGTTTTGTTTTAGTTTCTACAAAGTAAGAATATCATATTTGATACGAAACAATATGGGATGGAATGTTTTGTGTCGATGATGTTATTAATGTTAGTGTCTATGGAGAAAAAAAATTAAGTAAAATCTAAATTGGGGAGGCTATAACTAAATTCTCGTCCTGATGGTAGACTTAATTAGTTTACAGCTCAGTCCAATAGAAAAATTTTAATAGGGTGAAATCTAACCTACTCGCCTTCTCTTCGAAAAGCTCTTCGTCAATCAATATCAAAACCATATCGATACTTTCTAACATCTTCTCTTTTTATTTTACCCTACCGTATGTAGTAGATAATTTACTATTAACTAGAGAGTTGCCATAGCAACCCAGCCAAGACATGATGACGCAACAGATGAAAAAGAAAACTGACAGAAGTGTACTCATGGACGGATCGATAAATATTCACACTCACATTAGAGTAGAGAAGCGGTTCCCGAATTTTTTGAATGGCGTACCACCCCAACTATTTCTGTAATTTTGGAGTACCACCAAGATAATTCTGAATATTTACTATTTAAGTTCATTTTTAATGGCGCCCAGGCAAGGCCGTAGTCAAGAAGAGGGTTTGGGGTTCAACTCCTCCCCGAAATGTTATGAATAAAATATACATGGCTTTATTTATGGTTCAAACAATATCCAAATTAAGATACAAGTACAAGTTATGGGACTGTGTTATCATTTAAAAAAACACTTCAAAGAGCTTCTAGATGTTTAGTAACTAGAATTTTTTCTAACCTTCGTCAGTTAAAGGGTTATGTTCCCATAAAAAAAATGTCAGATAGTTTCTAGGGTGTTTAATATTTAGAATATTTCCTTGCCTTCGTCAGTTAAGGGGTTATGTTGCTATAAAAACACTTCAGGAAGCTTCTAGAACTGTTTATCATTTAGAATGTTTTCTCTCCTCCAGCAATTGGGGTATATGCCTACCATACCCCCTCCCCCTGAAATTATTGGCTGGCTACGGTCTTGCGCCCAGGGGTGTAATAATACAGACTGCATGGTTGTCTGGGCTAGAATCAGTGTTGCCACCCCTCCAAACATTGTTTAAATTTGTTTTAATTCTGGTTAGAATAGGTACAAATATATTTATAATATTTGATGAGGCCCTATATCTTTTTACGACTTTAATTTGCTTGTTTTATTTGGTTTCTCGTGGCGTACCACCGGGAATAATTTGTACATACCACTGGTGTACGTGTACCACAATTTGGAAACGCTGGTGTTATAGTTTTTTTTTTTTAAGTATTTATTTTCAATCCACCTAAAACTCTCTTTCAGATTCTTTCGTTGAAAAATTTTGTTTCAGAGCACCAGATTTAAGAAAACATGTTTTTATTAATGGAATTCTTAACTAGTAGGCCATATATTATGAATATGATACTACGATTGTTAGAGTTTTTATACACCACGTTTTACTACCCATTCAAATAATTATAATATACACACTTATGGTATAAAGATGAATAAATGTGCCTAAATTTGCGTGGAGGGAGGGAGTGATAACGTATTTCGTAGCTACCATGTCTGTTACTGGAAGACCAGATAAAAATATATTGATTCCTTTATCTGTGGACACATTGTTATGGATATGGGCTTATGATTATCATAATTTATAAAATTAGTTTGGAATAATTTCTTACTGCCCGAAACTGTGGTCACATGGATTAAATTTTGAGCCTATCTGGTCTGGTTTGCCGATGGCAGGGAGGTCGGTTTTGATAAAGGTAGGTTTTTTTAAACTTCAACCCCTTCTCTGTACAGAGAAGGCGTTGCAATACAAAGAATATAAAAGTAGATCACTAGGGATCTTTATTTTGCCCAGACCCAAATCAGTAAAATTCAAGTACTCAAACCTAGCAGTGTTAATTATCGGTAAATTAAAGTATTCAACCATTCAAGTTAAGTAAGTTAGGGTTTGCTTGATGTAAATGCATAACAAATGACATGAAATTTATAATGGCCCGAATTCAATTTTATTATCGGAGATAATGATCAAAAGGTTAACAATTTTTTTTTGTTGCAGACAATGCGCAATAGCAATAATCCAACAATATTTATCGGGAAGCGAATAAATGTGCTTAAGTAAAAAGAATAATATCATAAGGCTACAGAGTACTAAATGCATTTGTCAAGATTAAAGAACATTCTCAATAAGTTAACAGAACCAATACAAAAATGAAAAAAGTTAAAGTTCGCGAACAGTAATCAGAAAGAAATGAAAGCGGGAATGACCCTATCGTCTAATCAACATGGCTGAGTAATTCAAAATATATATATATCAGAAATTAAACTTGTTAAATAGTCTATAGATATCATATCTCCTAACTTGTACATATAAACTAATACATTTCTGCTCATAACGATACCCCTGGCTGCAATATATACAAATATAGTCATTATTCCCATCCAACACCCGTGAGGTGGGGGTAGCCTACACACCAAAAAGCATAATATATTTTTAACTTATTTACTTACTCCATAATAAACTTTGAAAATATAAAAATCCTTTACTGAATTTCCCACTCGCGTAGAAATTGAAAATATGATACCAAACCATATTAGTTTCATTTAGACACACTACAACTGTAAGCCACACAAACTATAGTGCAAAATAGCTCACAAAGATTAATTTACTTAATTTAATTTGCAAATAATATAACCTAACCAGGACTAAAAGGCATAAGGCCATAACATGCTCGTAACCTAAACAAATCTAATTATCAGAAAAATTAATTTAGTGAAAATTTAATAAATAAATATGCCGAAGCAATTTCAATTTGAATCCCTACATAATTAGAAAGAGTTGATCTTCCTCAGTTTTCTAATATAAAAAAATTATAATAAAAAAAATCTTTCCAACATAATGTACACTTACATGTTGTTACTTCCTAAATCCTAATTGCATCAAAGAGTGATTGCTCCATGATGTGTACATGCTTATATTCAATTTAGCCCAGCGGGGAAAATATGGGAGGGAGGTATTTCAAGTCCTATGATGTCATCTTCAGCAAGTTAAGTTCGTTTGTCTCTTCTCGACGCCTGCGCACAACGTCGAAAGAGTGACTGTTCGGGGGTAAGGTAACACACGTGATAGTACAGAGCGCCTCTTTCTCTGAGTTCTAGCGCCTGCGCATCGCTGCCACTCGGGAAAAGCGAGCCGGATTACTTAGCACTCCGTGACTTCATTATTGTCTAACGTGAACGGTGAACAGTCATGTGTGTTGATATGTGCGGAGGATCTAAACACGGCGCTGGTATCTCAGTAAAACGGGGTGTTTGTTCTTTTGTAGGTGGTGAAGGTTAGGTGGCGAAGATATTTGTAGCTACGGTCCAAATCAAATTGTTTACCACTCTCTTTCTATGCAAATTCAAGATTATTTCCTCTATAGTCTACCTTCCACAACTTTAAATTATTGGTTCTATTAATTGATAAAAGCCCAGAGAGGTATTAAGACTCAGAGAGAAACAAATATAAAATATTATAACGTCTAATGTTTTATATTAAGAGGTTAAAATAAAAAAATTGTTTGTATTATTCTATATCAGTGTATCACTCGCCAAAACAACAGTTTACGTTATTCTGTGTATTTCATTTCCTAAATTTGCTAACCTTCAGATGTGAGTGACCCGTTTGACCGCCTCTTTATCTAGTGGTCAGCGCCCCTGGCTACTGCTATTAGGTCCCAGGTTTGATTTTCCGGCTGTACCATTTATATTTTTTCCAATAGGGGAACTCTTCCTATGGTCATTTTAACTCCATTATGTGAGCCCTCAAGCGAGCTATACTAACCAAGCGGCCACTTCAGTTAGAGATGATAATACAGTGGAACCTGGATAGTTCGAACTTGAAGGGACCAGGAAAAAATCTGAATTAAATAAGTTTTTTAAAAGGAACTCCCTTTTCCACATCCTTATCACCACTACTTTTTCGGCCAAAATCATTGATTTATAGGACTGTGACCTGGACATGTGACATCACGATACACACACAAACACTACTGTACAGTATGTACTAAACAAAACTAAAACTAAACAACAAAATAAACTCGCACGTCACAAGAATATCGCTACGACTGAATCATTAAGAACAGCGCACGTAACCACTCGAGAGGTTTGACCTTGACTAACGGAGTACAGAGCTTTATATGTAAACAAAGACGTATGGGGGAGGGGGACGGGGAGGGGCGTGAAGAAAGGTACTGACCGAATTCAAACGTCACCTCCCCTGTTTTCAAAAATAGACCCACACGGCGCCGCAACTAGAAGTAGGAAAACAATATTGCACAGTACATATCAACTTACGAAAAGTTTGAATTAACCAAAACCATATTCGAATTCTCTACGATTTTTTAACATTGTTTTAATACCAAATTTACGGTACCAGGTGAAAAATTCGGATTAAAGACGCTTTCGAACTACGGAAGTTCGAATTAGTCAGGTTCCACTGTATCAATATTTAAGGATAGAGGGTGTCATGAGTCAGCACAACGACCCATCCAGTCATTAATATCAGTTTATTATACCAGAGCTGCTACTTATTTATTCAAGTAGTTCCTCATTTGTCCTCACGAAGCTGAGTTTGACCCTCTTCCATATCCACTGCTTCACAGATAAATTTTTAAAGTGCTGGAGATCGAACCCGGGACCTCTATATCTGTAGCTAGGAACTATGGACACTAGACTACATAGCCGGTCATATTCTCACCATGATCTGATTAAATAGGCTTAAGTTTGTTTTACGATTTCCACTGGCTCCACACTTTCATGGGTGTGACGTGTGTACAAACTCTAAAATACACCTTGATTTTGGATGAAGATTAGTGGAGAAAATTCAAACATATTCATTGATGTATGAATATGTAAAATTGTTTCAGTAGCTTACTTCTACTTGTTTATTATTATTATTTATTATTATATATTATTATTATTATTATTATTATTATTATTATTATTTTATTATTATTATTATTATTATTATTAGCACCAATCTTACTACCCGTTCGGATTATTCACACTCACGCTAATGTATAATGGTAGGGTGATTGTGAGATGAAATGGAGGACCTACAGTTTAACGTGGAATCCGAACCACGGTGGAGGCCTGGCATTCCACAAATTCACAAGTTGTGATCAATTCACGTCTTGTTAAAGGTGAAGGAAGGGTTTAGCAATCAGATAAATCTGTGCCGGGACCGAGGATTGAACTCCAACCCCCATCTCAGAAGTCTGACACCTTACCCCTAGACCGTCAGGTCACCTTTTAACTTCTACTGTTCTTCCTACTAAAATCAAACTGTACACCCAGGACAACGTTCCGTTCCCACAGAGCAGATAAAGCCTACATACACGGTGACCAAACCAAATACTGCAACTCTCACGGTCAAATATACCATACGCTTCTTTTTTCTTAAAGTGATACTTTGGTATTTTTGTTATTGACATTTTAAGTAAGTTCATGTCACTTTTTTCCACCACATATTCTACGATAAAATGGTGGATTATTTTGGTAAACTGTTCTTGTTTTTAAGACGATAAGAAGCAAAAATTAAAGGCAAAAAGAGCTAATGAAACAATCCTCAAGAAACAAAGCAGATCCATTTGAAGTGTGACTTGGGGATGATTCTAGAAGTAAAAGGGCTGATTAGCAAAACAAAACAAAAAATCACGAAGTAAAATAAAGTTCATTTTCCAAACAAAGTATTTTTGTTCCAAAACGTGTTTAGTGTAAGCTAAACACGTTTTGATTCTATGCCTTTTTTCCGCGCTCGGAGAAGGTTCTTATTTTACTTCAAAGTAGAACAAGTTCCTGGCCTCGCAAACAGTTTCCGTTGTGCTAACAACCAACCCCCACCCCTCTCAACAACCAACTCGTCCTTTCACCTTCCCTTCCCCTTCACCATGGTTTGACTTCTACCACCACACTACAACATATTATTCTGTCGTGTTCGCTATCTCTTTGTTGCCTCCTTTTCTTTCTCTATTTCCTCCAAAAACTTATCTATTACCTCTCTTTTGTTTCGTTCCTTCATAGTATAGCTATATATAGGTATCTCATACCTTGATAAAAAAAAATAGCACCGCGTCTTACTACCCGTTCGATTTATATGCTTATATACTAATTAAGCTAATGGGTTTAGGGATTATAAAGGTTATATTTATAGGAAGTGTACCCATATTTGCGTGGAAAGAGAGTGTACAACCAGTTTGGAAAACCGCCCTCATCTCACCTGACTGAAATACGAACCTGATCTCCTCGTCATCGGCTGGCTAGTCTGCTGCGAGTGTAGCGCCTTAGACCACGCAGCCACCGAAGCGGATTAGTTTTCTTTTGAATGAACATTTGGAGCACTTTTTAGAAAACACAAACATGTATTTTACAGTCAGCAATTATTATAACATTTTACTTTGTATTATTAGGACCGGCTTCAGTGGCCGAATGTTATAAACCTTTACTCTCGTGTTAGACTGGTCTGCTGACAACGAAGAGATCAGGGTTCGATTCCCGGTCGGGTCTAATAAAGGTGGTTTTTCCTAAAATAGTTTCCAGCCCTAGTTCAACACAGATACGGGTATATTACCTCTAAAATGCTTCCTTCGTTATCCCTACCCCGTCAGAGTACAGTAGAGTCTCGTTAATCCGACCTTTGGTTATCCGACATTCCGTTTAATCCATTGATCTCTATAGTATAACTGGATGGACATACACTTGCACATTCCAAGGACAAAAGCGTGACGCTCAAGCGTATCGTCTGCTACACTGGAGGGGGGAAAGATTTAACGGTTTCTTTAAATGTTCTTATGCGAAAACATGTCTCTGATGAATAAAAGTGTTATTGTTTGAAAATAGTGAAGTATTATACCATACTTTCCTGAAGAAACATTTACATTAAAGGATATACAATCCAGTTTTACAGGTAATACTGTACAAATACGAATAAAACCTTAGATATTTCAGTTTTTATATAGTTGTCATCTATGTTGTTTACAGTCTGCCACGACAACACTTATATTTAAAGTTGGTTATTAGCGTGTATATTGGTTTCAGAAACCATATTTTATTGAAAGTTCGATAAATATAATGAACAAGGTATCTTAAAAATTGATTACATGTGTTTGAATGACAAACTTTGAATAGTTGCCATACATTCAAACTATCACTTAGGTTATAGGCTTGTGGAAAGTATTATTGTAATAATACCTGTTTTTTTAAGTTGGCTCATATCTTTCAGAAATCATATTATGTTGACATTTCGATAACTATAATGAAACAAGCTAGCTAAAAACTGTATTACATTTGTTTGAATGACACACTTTGTGTAGAAGTCTTACGTTCAAATGATAATTTAGGTTATTGGCTTGTAGGAAGTACAGTATCTTATAAACCCGGATTTTAGTAATAATTCCAATCTGTAAGGCTTTATTTCGTACCAGAATACTATCATATAGATAATATTTTGGTAGGATGAACGGCAATTTAAAACAGAAGTAGAAATTTCCTTCTGGAAGGTCTTTTATCCTAACTAGACACAAATATAGGGTAGGATTCTGGTACGAGATAAAGCCTTAAAAGTAAGCTTCCTTCAAAAATCATCGTACATATTAGGCTACATCAACTTATTTAAAGAAAAAACTAACCTGTTTTGAACTTTTATATGCTCTTCAAAGCTTTAACTAACATATTTATTTAATTTAACCACTCTCACATTGATGTATCTCATATAATCAATCAAATTAATGAACGATGTCAAAATGCCACATTGCCTTGTATGGGTGAAAGAGAGAAAGAGATACCCGAAAGTTTCCTTCTCTCTTACCCAATGGTATGCAGACGACAGCTCGAAAATTTCAGCCACAGATGTCCATCCAGTTATAGTATAGAGATCAATGGTTTAATCCAACATATCCTCATGACGTGCAACTTACATTGTTGTGCAGTATCCGCGTGCATATTGTTTTCCCGCTATTATCGTTTATTTGTCAGTGAGTAAATCACATACCTCCGTGGTTGTAGCTCTGTACGCCCGCCTTAGTGGATGTTTATACTGTACGCATTCAAACTGTCAATGAGTTTTGCATTTTCCCATTAATGTACTTTTACTGTGTGAGAAATATGGCAAGAGAAAAAAAGTGTTTCTTTCAAATGAAGAAAAACTTCAAGCCTTAAAACCCGCCTCGATGGCGCTAGTTTCGTGTTGAGCTTGGCTGCCGTAGACGGAGAGATCGAGTTTCAAATCTCGGTCGGGTGAACTGGGGGTTGTTATTCCTAGATGCTTTTCCACGCAAATGCGGGTTCCCTCTCTCTATATTCAACCTTCACACTTACAAACCAATTAGCTTAAAAAGATGCAGTGCTATGTATTATTATTCAAGCCTTAAAAAGAACAATTATTACCAACAAACCTTATTTCATACCTATTCTCCATTTCTGTTAACAGTAATTTGAATTTGTTTATCTGCCCTTACCCCTCCTCCTTCAACTGTTTCCGTACTATCCGAACACCTGTCAGTCCCGTTTATGTCGGATTATTGGGACTCTACTGTAATTATCATATTCGTATAACCTGAACTGGCTATAAGACGCGATGAAAATAATTATAATAAATTATTAATACTAATTTTTAATACTATTAATAACATATTGTTAATTCTAATTATTAATAGCCTACTATATTTTATTATTTATTTTAATGCTGCATTATTATTATTATTATTATTATTATTATTATTATTATTATATTATTATTATTATTATTATTATTATTATTATTATTATTATTATTATTAAGGCTCAGAGACATGTCGACATATAAAGGTAACTAGCGCCTTAAAAAAGGAGGATACATAGTAAAATCACCGTGCGGAAAATAATAAAAATGATACACCTGCTAAAAAAAGTAAGTGTATACACTACATCAAAAATACAAAACAAACACATTAAAATTGTATACATTTATAAAAAAAATTACAAATAAAAAATAGCAAAATCCCCGTGGAAGGGGGGAGGGGAATAAAAAGGTATAATACATCTACTGAAAACAGCATAGTGTTATTAAAGACAAATATAATATTCAGACATATTAAAATAAGTTATACTAAAACAGTTAAAAATAACTTCAATATTAGGTAATTATCAAATGAGTCACTCTATGAGAGTGAGACTCAATGGAAATCAAAAGATTTGCCTGGCTTATAAAACGGAGTAAACAAATAACTCCTACAGCTCCGTCACGTAAAAAAAAAAAGATGGACATCATTAAATTCAAGAGTCATGCGAATATGGCTTAGGGCCGTACTCAAGTATTTTAAGAGGGTAAGGGTAGGAGGGTTCTAGCTGAAAGAGAAGTTCCTTAAAAGTTTTTGCAAGGAATTTTGTATATTTATTTTCCCTCTTGAAACAATTAAAATATTTTGTTTGTAGATGTTTTGAAATGTATAAGATTCCAACCATTATGTTGAAATGGAAATTACAAATAGCTAAACCAATGGAATTTGTATCGTTTCAGTAAAGAAAAATCCTCAACTGTCTAGTTTTGGGGGAAGACAATAATTCCTTACATCACAAAATTTTCCCTTAAAGTATTTCAATTAAAATATATTAGTTACAAGATATTACAACTGAATTGTTCCTGATTGATTTAGACACTGTCATGAATAGTTAACTTTAATAGGTTTTTCTTAAAGAATGTTAATAATTTTTCGAATTTTAAATTGGCTTAGCATTTACTTTATTTATAACTAGTTGAAGTGCCCGGTGTTGCCCAGGAGATTTTTTTTAGTTTAAGGATTGTACTTGGAAGGTAACTTGAAAGTTAGTGCCTTTAAGCCCTAAGTTGACCTGGGTCTGTCCCGATTTTTAGTTAATTTAAAAAAAAATCTAGTCAAAATTTAAAAATTCAGGCTTAGAGGTTTAAATTTTCATGCACAGGGAGATACTAATTTTTAAATTTTCAAACCTTTGTGTGAGGTAGACAGGGGCGTATCCAGGGGGCTAAGGGAGCCGCAGCCTCCCGCCCCCCCCTCCCCCCCCGAAATGTCTATTTTACAATAAAATTATTAGATAGTTAGCAGCTAGAAAATAAATGTTTTTCCCCCCCAAAACATATTTTCACCCCTGTACGGCTATACCCACTATGTATATTGTGCCATCCTGCCACTGTCGCTTGACCTTTATTTGACTTCTCCATGTCGCCACCCCACTTTGTTGCAACAGCGACACCCCTTCCTCCTAACTCGACACTTTTATGTTGAAAACAAACTCGCATCAGTCTGTTGTTGAGTGATGGTTGAGCGTGTTCTTTTCTGTTTACGAGTATTTGACACGGTGACAGACGACGATAGTCCATGACTTCATGGTGAAACAGTAACGTGTGTATTTTGTTAAAATAATGAAGAGAGAGTTGGGCAACAAACATTGCTTCACTTCTACAAGAAACCTAAAACTTGTGATGGCGAAACTCAATCCCAATGCGATTTGGAATCAAGAATGTGGTTCGTCACAGACGCAACAAATAAGAACATGCTCAAGTTCAACAATGCCAGTACCACGAGATGAAACAAGAATCCTGGAAGCTCAGGTACTGTCTCTTCCTTCTTCTCATGGTGATAATGACATAGGATCGTATATTTGTGCAACACCATTATTAACAATGGAAGGCAAGGTTAATGTTCTACGAAATGTGTGGAAACTTGATTCCAAATATAGTTTTCCTACAGAAGACTGTGTCCATTTCAAACGCAGATTTCTATTGAAAAGGCTAGACATGTTTAATTGGCTGTCTTGCCCAGAAATTAAAGAGGGTGCCTTGTGTAAGTACTGTGTACTCTTTTTAGATTCAGAATGTGTAGGAAAAGGTTCCCATAACGCATATGGGCAGCTTGTCTCTGGGCCTTGTAAGAAATTGAAGAAGGCTTTAGAAATCTTTAAAAATCATGAAAAGAGTAGTTACCATAAAAAGTTCATCCTTAATGGTGAAAACATACAGGCCACTGTTGAGAAGAAACAAAACAGTGTTATTTTCCAAGTAAATAGCCAACGGAAAAAGGATGCAGCAAAAAACAGGGAAAAACTAATCACTATTATCCAAACAATACGCATGTGTGGTAGGCAGCAACTTCCATTAAGAAGGCATAATGATTCGGGTCGGATTATGTTGGAAGAATCCTAACAAAGCGATGGAAATTTTCGCACCCTTTTGCGATACAGAGCAAACAGTGGCGACAACCAGTTAAAAGAACATATACTTACAAGTAGTGACAATGCGATTTATACTAGTTCTGTCATTCAAAATGAAATAATACAAATATTCAGAGGTCTAATCCAAGAACACACCAGCCAAAATATTTCCAAATCCGGACTTTCCAAATCCCAAATCCAAATCTGTACTTGCAGATGAAACTACAGACATTGTTTACACTGAGCAGTTTTCATTGTGTGTGCGATATCTGGATGACGATATTATAAAGTTAAGAGAAGATTTCCTTACGTTTGTTTCAGTGTATGACGTCACTGGTTCAGGTCTAGCTAGCACCATACAAGTAACCTTAAATACTCTTGGTTTTGACTTGAGCAATACGCGTGGACAGTGTTACGACGGCGCTGCTGCTATGCGAGGTCAGTTTCGAGGAGTTAAAGCCGTGATAAGAGAGACATATCCTAAAGCAATTTAAACACAGTGTGTCGCTCAATGATTAAATCTTTGCTTGTCAGATAGTTCAAAGATTCAAGATATCAGAAATGCTTTCGGAACATTACCTGAGATTTGCACTTTTCTCCACTCATCTGCGAAACGAACTGAAATTCTTAAGAAGAAAACTAACAAAATGAAACCTGATACTCGTGGGTCATAATTGAAAACATTTTGTGAAACTCGCTGGGTTTTGCGCCATGAAGCTATTTACGTTTTCAAAGAATTACTAGAACCGGTAGTAGCTTCACTTGAAGACATACAAACTGAGATGAAAGGAAATGATTATTCAAGGAAAGCTAATAGTTTCATATATTCTATTTGTAATTTCAATTTTTTAGTTTCCTTGTGTGTTGCAAGCAAGTTACTAGGGCACAGCTACAACTTGTCAGAATTCTTGCAAAACAAGAATCTTGACCTCGTTACTGCTATCAAACCAATAAATGATGTTATTGCTGTATTGAAGATGATGAGAGAAAATGCTGAATGTAAATTTCACATGATTTATGAGGAAGCAAAACAGCTCGCCATATCATTGAGTGTGGAAGAACATGTTCCTAGAATATTGGAATCCAAAGGAACAGACAGAACGTTCCTTTCAAAACTACAGAAGAATACTACAGAAGAGTGGTAATTGTCCCTTACACAGAGGACCTACTCTCAGCATTGGATGAAAGATTTATATCACACAAAGAAACAATAATATCCTTAAGACATTTGCTGCCACACAACGCTATTGGACAACCATTTTCATCTATTGAGCCAGCATTTTTATTCTATGAAGATGATTTACCTGGATTTCATGACGTTGTTGAAGGGGATTGGGACTTGTGGAAAATAGGGTGGGGTCGAGTTGAAGTTAATATGCGGCCTTCAACTGCTATGGATGATTTGTTAGATTGCCAATCGGACGTTTATCCCAATATCCACCAGCTGCTTAAAATACTGGTTGTGCTCCCAGTTTTTACTGCAACTGCTGAACGAAGTTTTTCAACTTTAAGGAGACTGCGGACCTATTTGAGAAGTACTATTTCAAAATCTTGACTTGTTGGGCTTGCTCTACTTTCTATCCACAGAGACATTTCAATTTCTGATGAGATGGTGATCGATAAGTTTGCAAATAGTGGAAAAGCAAGAAAACTCAATTTTGTTCTGTGATAAAAATTATCTAAAACATTAAACAAAATTCAAAATGTACACATATTTAATTTTTACATACATTTAACAATAATGTATAGTTGCATGTTAATATTTTATGTCTTCTGTAGTCTGTGCATAGTTAAAGTTTCACATAGGACTAAAAGTGTTTGTTTGCCTGCCCGACTATAATATTTGTGAATGTTTTTAAATACGTATCTTAATCAATGCCGAGTTAATAAATGAATATTTGTGAATGGTTTTAAGGCCTAGGCTGCTAGGATTAGGCACCTAGCTTGATAAATGCCAAATTAATAACTAATTACTTGTGAATGTTTTTAAATACCTGGCTAGCTTAATCAATGCCAAGTTATTAAATCGCTATTCCGCACTGTGCCTACATGTGAACTGTGAAGGATTTTGCTTATAAAATGTACGGTAATATAATGTGTAGACTAGGCTACTTATTTGTATACCTAATGCGTATTGCGTTAGGATGGATGTTTGCACACATGGAAGTGGGAAGCCGGTATTTACATATTGTACGTATATGAATATATGAGCTTAACGTTCATACTTACTTAGCGTATAACCCAAATGGGTAGTAAGACGTGGTGCTAAAAAAAACTTACATGCTTAATAAGAGGCACCCCGCTCCTCCCCTCCCTCCCAAAAAATCCTGGATACGCCCCTGGGGGTAGATATCACTCAATGCTCATGACAGACAAACTCTTCGTTTTATTAATGTAGATGTATTTACCTAAATCATTAAACTATCAAAATTAACTATATAAGAAACATTAAGTGTCCAAAATCTGTGTCATATATTTCTAATCAAAATATAAGAACCGCCCTTATATGAGAGCAAAGGTTTTAAGAGTGGTGGTACATAATCACCCAAAAAAAGATGAATTTGTTGTACCACACGATATTGTCAAAATGGCATCAGGCAAAAATAAGAACACTTCGACTATGGGGGTAGGTCATAATGATAACATTTTACTATCGGAGTAAGTCATAGTGAAAATAGTCCAACATTCAGCATAGAGTAGATCAGGATGAGGACATTTCATCATTGGGTAGGTCATAGTAAACATATTTTTCCATAGGGTAGGTCAAAATTATAACATTTTACTATTGGGGTAGGTCAAAATGAAAATACTTCTTCATAAAACCCGGTCATAAAAAGACCTCTTGTTGATGAGAATATGTCAGAATGAAAGCACTTTTTCAAGAGGGTAGATCATAATGAGAACACGCCACTATGGGAGTAAGTCAGAATGAAAATATTTCGCATTGAGGTTAGGTCAGAATGAGAACATTTCAACTTGGTGGTAGGTCAAAATAATATTTCACTATGTACATAGGTCAGAACGAGATAATTTCAACAGTGGTGGTTTCATTTAAATTATATTAGTATTAATAGTAAACATTTTGAAATAATAAATTTAACTAGTGGCCTTTACAACAAACGTATTTAATGTTGTAGTTTTAAACAGTGACTGTTTAAAATAATATTTGTATGACTATTTTATTCAAACTTAAGAAACTAAAAGGCGTATAGTAGAAGGGGTATGGCTATAAGTAGAATTGTTTGGTTACTGTAAGCACTGAACTAACATACCTCTTTCTTTAACAAACTTACGTGTTTGTTTAGAGTGCAAATTCCCTACACTTCTAAGTCTTGCCTGTTTAATTTGCTAAGATCCTTTTCGTTCCCCCGCTTGCTCTATAGTGACTCAACACACTGTATAAATCCTCCATTAAAAACTTATTTCACAGCTTCGAAAACTTTACTGAACATTTAACTTCACCTAAAGCTTCTTATAATTGGAAATCACTTTACCTATTTTTAGATCAAATGAGTGTAAAACCAGCGATTAGCACCTTTTTAGAAACATAAAAAAAATAGAATCAAGTCATAAAACTTAACTTTGATACATCTTTTGGAATTTCCGTGGTACGTGATATACAGGATGAGGCCAAAACAATCAGACTATCGGTAACTTAAAAATTAGCACTTTAATCAAAAGTAAATATTCATTAGTTAAATAAAATCATACTATAAACTACACATGTACACTTTTTGAAGATAATTTCACTCAGTTAAGCTCCACCGGATGTCAGGCAAACCTCAACACGTTGTCCATCACTTTTCTCGGCCAATTCGTGAAAAGTGACCTGGTGGTCTAGGGGTAAGATGTCGGACTTCTGTGCTGAGTGTCCGGGGTTCAATCCTCGGTCCCGGCACAGATTTATCTGATTACCAAACCCTTCCTTCACCTCTGACAAGACGTGTGCATGCTCGTGCATGTGAGGAATGCCAGGCTTCCGCCGTGGTTCGGATTCCACGTTAAACTGTAGGTCCTCCATTTAATCTCACAACCACCCTACCATTACACATTAGCGTAAGTGCGTACAACCCGAACGGGTAGTAAGACGCGGTCCCAATAACAATAATAATAATAATAATAACAATTCGTGAAATATGCAGTTTCACTATTGGGGTGTAAAATATACGTATAACCTGCACGGGTAGTCAAATATGCGGTGGTAATAATTTAAGGTTATATTGCGATTTAAAAAGACCTAAGTGACACGTGATACATTCCTGTCCTAATAATTATAGTAGGGTCACACCCACAAATCTACTAATCCGTATCTCAAAACCAAATCTTCCTTTTACCTACGAGTCCCAAATCTCCGATTCAAATCCGTATCTCAGGGGAAAAAAATATTTAACATAAAAGGAAATAGAAAAGAATCTAATTATAATACATTCATTATACCATTCATACATTCAGTTAAGTATTAAATTAATGGTCTGTGGTTTGACTAAGCATTTCCTATAATAGTTTTAGGGTTGAACCACCAATACTCAATATTAAAGTTCTAAAATAAAATTCAATTCAAAATATGAAAAAATATGTATTTTGTTTCCTAATTTCAAATCCAACCTTTTCTCAAATTCTCTAATAACAAGTACGTTAAGATTCAATAGTTCATGGATTTAGATCTCCTATTCCTTTTAACACCCGCCTCGGTGGCGTAGTTAGCTAACGCGCCAGTCGTGTTGATCTTGACTGCCGAGGACGGCGAGATCGAGGTTCAAATCTCGGTCGGGTGAACTGAGGGTGGTTTTCCCTAAATGGTTTTCCACTTTCCCTCCACGCAAATGCGGGTTCACTTCCTCTAAATTCAACCTTCCCAATTCCTAACCCATTAGTGTAATTAGTAATTAAGCGTATAAACCGAACGGGTAGTAAGACGTGGTGCTAAGTATTATTATTATTATTATTCCTTTTAATAACAGAAATGTGTGCTTTTGAGCTAACCTACTCCCATGATTCAATTTGTAACAAGGCTAATCATTATGAAGATCTTGTTGTTCCTTAAGGTGGGAGAGTTGGTAACGCGAAATAAGGACAGTACTAATTTTTACAATCTTTAGATAAAAATCATTTTTTGATCAAAAGAAATAAAATATTTCTCCATCATGAACATTACTGTATAGTTTAATTTTCTTCACACGGCTACCTCAAAAGTTCTTGAATATCTGTCAAAGGTGTCCTTATGTTTAATTAAAGCTTTTCCTCTTCACTTAAAAAGTTTCTCCTCTGATGCCGCCGCCATGACAGACAACTGTTGATATCGCCATGTGAAGAAAATTAAGCTTCTATATTTTTACTGAGACAGTATTTGATCTATTTTGGTCAAAAAAAGTTTTACTATAAGAACTGCAAAAAACACTATCCTTAACTTACTTTCGTAAACTCTCGCCTTAACCCATATATCCTCTATGAAAACATATTTGTACATAGGTATATAAAAATGGCAGTATATAAAACGGTGTTGACGCCAACATTGTTTTATGGATGTGAGAACAAGGTGAGTGCAGTTGGAACGAGATATCTAAGATATGTATGTGGAGAGACTACTCGTATGGACTGAGTTAGTAATGAATGGATGCTGAAGGAATGCAGTTTGAAAGGAATCCAATAGGTCAATGGGAAAGGAGCGTCTTATGATTGTTTGGCATGTTGAGTGGATGAGGAGTATGTATCGCGTGACAAAGGAAATATTTTAAGGTAGCTCGTGTGGATCAAAAGTAAAGAGTAGGACATGTTAGATGGCTAAATGTTTTAGATGAATGTGTGAAAAGAGAAATCTTGAGAGTTTTAAAAGTAAAAGAGTATGTGTGACTCGGTGTGTGGGTATTGTTGAAGCGTAGGGAGTATGCAAGGATAGGGAAGTGTGTAGAAAGTTAGTTGGGATGATTAATTACAGAGTTGATTTTTGAGCTACATGCACAGTTTCTTGCCTACCTCGTAAGGGAACGGTGGGATTAGATGTGTGTGTGTGCGTGGTGGTGTATGTATGTATGTATGTATGTATGTATGTATGTATGTATGTATGTATGTATGTATGTATGTATGTATGTATGTATGTATGTATGTATGTATGTTATGTATGTATGTATGTATGTATGTATGTATGTATGTATGTATGTATGTATGTATGTATGTATGTATGTAAGTATGTTGTATGTATTATTATGAGTTGATGTATGATGTTTTGTATGTAGATGTATTATGTTGTTGTTGTATGTATGTATGTATGTATGTGTTATGTTGTATGTATGTATGTATGTTTAGTATGTATGTATGTATGTTGTATTATGTATGTATGTATGTAGTTGTATGTATGTATGTATGTTGTATGTATGTATGTATGTATGTGATGTATGTATGATGTATGTGTATTATGTTGTATGTGTATGATATGTATGTTGTATGTATGTATTATGTTGTATGTATGTTGTAGTTGTATTATGTAGTATGTATATGTTGTATTATGTAGTATGTATGTATGTATGTATGTATGTATGTATGTATGTATGTATGTATGTATGTATGTATGTATGTATGTATGTATGTATGTATGTATGTAGTATGTATGTATGTATGTATTATATGTATGTATGTATGTATGTATGATGTATGTATATGTATGTATGTATGATGGAGTATGTATGTGTAATAAGTATGTATTAGTATGTATGTTGTGTATGTTGATTTGTATGATTATGTTGGTATTGATGTAGTATGTATTTGTAGTTGTGTATGTATGTATGATGTATGTATGTATGAGTATGTATGTTGTATGTATGTATGTAGTATGTTATGTATGTATGTATTAGGTTGTAGTAGTATGTATTATGTATGTATGATGTATGATGTATGTTATGATGTATGTTGTATGTTGTATGTATGATGTATGTATGTATGTATGTATTGTATGTATGTATGTATTATGTATGTGTATGTATATGTATGTATGTATGTAGTATGTATGTATGTATGTATGTATGTATGTATGTATGTATGTGTATGTATGTATGTATGTATGTATGTAGTGTATGTATGTATGTATGTATGTATGTATGTATGTATGTATGTATGTGTATGTATGTATGTATGTATGTTGTGTATGTAGTATGTATGTATGATGTATAGTATGTTGATGGTATTAGATGTATGTTTAGTATGTATGTATGTAATGTATGTATGTATGAGTATGTATGTATGTAGATGTATGTATGTAGTTTTATGTATGTATGTAGTATGTATGTATGTTATGTATGTTAATGTATGTGTATGTAGTATGTTGATGTATGTATGTAGTAGTATGTATGATGTATGTATTGTATGTATGTATGATGTATGTATGTATGTATGTATGTTTTGTATGTATGTATGTATGTATGTATGTATGTATGTATGTATGTATGTAGTGTATGTATAGTATGTATGTATGTATGTATGTATGTATGTATGTTGTATTGTATGTATTGTATGTTGTATGTATGTTGTATGTATGTATGTATGTGTATGTAGTGTATTGTATTGTGTGTGTGTTGATGTATGCTGTGTTTTTGTTGGAGATTGTGTATTTCCTCAATGGTTTCCCACTCTCTCTCCACACAAATACGGGTAGATTTTCTAAATTTTTCCTTAACTATCCCTACCATATTAGTGTAAATAGGCGGCGTTAAGAAATAATGTAAAACCATTTAGGGAAAACTATCCTCAGTACACCCAACCGGGATTTGAAACTCGATCTCTCCATCGTTGACATCCCAGTGTATTTCAAGAGTGAGGCCTAGACTATACGACCACCAAAGTGGATTTATTTCGTACGTTATAAACATAGCATCGTACCAGGAATAAAATTAACTAGTAGATAAATTTATCCTCTTAACATCATCTACAATCTATAATTGAAACTATAAAATTGAGATTCGAAATTTCTAGGCAGACTTCCTTCCGAGTTCCGAATGAGTCTTGGAACTTCCCGCTTCCGAGTTCCGAATGAGTCTTGGAGCTTCCCGCTTCCGAGTTCCGAATGAGTCTTGGAGCTTCCGCTTCCGAGTTCCGAATGAGTCTTGGAGCTTCCCGCTTCCGAGTTCCGAATGAGTCTTGGAACTTCCCGCTTCCGAGTTCCGAATGAGTCTTGGAGCTTCCGCTTCCGAGTTCCGAAAGAGTCTTAGAGCTTCCCGCTTCCGAGTTCCGAATGAGTCTTGGAGCTTCCCGCTTCCGAGTTCCGAATGAGTCTTGGAGCTTCCCGCTTCCGAGTTCTGAATGAGTCTTTGAACTTACCGCTCCACCCCTTTCTATACTTCCGGCGCGGCGGAGGAGTGAAGGTCCCTGGAGAGAGAGCCGAAAGGAGATAAAACTTACTCGGCTGAATCTCATTCTATTGACTATATAATAGTCAATAGCCAGTCTTCATTAAAGCCAGGTACACTCCGTTGATCCTGGATGTTAGTAGTCTTTCTCCGAGGGTACCATCCAATTTACATAGGAAGGCCAATTAATATTTAACAGCTAGAAAATTTACTAGATCTAACTTCACGTACTGGTATTCAAACGTCAAGTCATGTGAAATGCAGCGTTCGTTAATTTTTTTTTATCACCGCATCTTACTAGCCGTTCGGGCTATGCGCTTATGTACTAATTACACTAATGGTTTTAGGGATTAGAAAGGTTATATTTAGAGGAAGTTTACCCACATTTGCGTGGAGGGAAGGTGGAAAACTATTTTGGAAAAAGCCACCCTCAATACAACTGACCGAGATTCGAACCTCAATCTCCCCGTTATCAGCTGTCTATGGCCCTATCTTATAAGCTACGCCATAGTGGAAACGTGCAAGGTAAGTTTACTACCTTTCAGGGTAAACAAAGTATATGTATATATACATGTTACATGAAATAGTCTACAACTTTAGCTGTCGGTCCCATGTCGATTGTGGTATGCAAAAATACCTTTCCGGCCAAATTAGTAGGCCCTTTAGAGCTCGCCCACAGAAATTCAGTGCGGAAGGCAACTGGGAACCACCACACTTTCTAAACTTTCCTAATATATGGGATTTCTACCAGATGGTGCAGGTAGCACTAGCCAGCTTAAGGCATGAGTGCATGCCCAGCGCCGGATGGATAGAAATCACATCAAACCAACCTTTGGATTGTTTGCTTAAGAAGAAGAAATAGTTTATAACGGATTTTGGACGATCCTTTTCAGCTTGGTTTTTCAGGAGCTGATATTTCTCCCCGATGAAGGTCTTTGAAGGGTTTCTTCTCTGAAAGGTGGTGTGTGGGATTCACCTCAGACCGGATCCAGGTTACGCCCAGGAACAAGGAATCACATTACGAGGAGATGGGCTCTGCAAAGGGAAGGGTCAGCAAAGGTTAACTAATCCTTTTACCCGAGAAGATTCCTGCCAGCATGGTGGTGTTGTCAGTCACATTGCTAAAGTTAATTAAAAAAGAGTTTTTTTTGGAAGATTCTACGATTTTATCAAGCTATGATTCATTCGATACGAACTCAAACACATAGGGTGGAGGAGGGGACGGGGGGAGGTACATGGACTTAAGGTTAGTTTCATGTGCAGTGCATTCGTATTTGAATTATTTTTTTTTTGTTTTTTTATAACTCGAAAATTTCTGTGGTAACGATGAGGTACAAAACGACAAAGTTTCTTGTTAATAACTACAGTATACCCCTATTATTACAAAATGAAGATTTGTGCAGAATTCTTATCTATGAAGCCATTCTAAACCAGTCAAAAAACGCCTCTTTCTAAATCCTATCTTATTCATTCTTATACCATTATCAAAATGAACATGCGATTAGCTTGGAGTGGTTGAGAGAAACAGCATAAAAATATAAATACATATATATGTATTTGTTTTTATATGTGTGTATATGTTTTATGTGATTATAGATACATATGTTTGCCCCACACCCTGCGTCCTACTACCCGTCCAGACCACACAAATTGTAACTATACTTATGAAGTTAGGATGTGTAAGGTGTAATTAAGAGGAAAGGTACCAACATTTGTGTTGAGGGAAAGTGGTAAGCAATTAAGGAGGGAAAACCTACAGGTCTTCCAACCGGGGCTCGAACTTTACATCCCCGTCACTGGCAAACCATTCTAGATGAGTCTGATATCTAGTTTGCGTACCCACTTACGTGGGTAGGTTTTTGTATCAAATATATACAGGGTGTTCCCGGGTTAAACAGCTAAACTTTAGGAATTGGTGGTGGATCAAAAAACTAAATCAAAATGTATTTTGGTGACGTGCTAGTTTTTGCTTCCTTCCATGCAAACAGTAAAGAACTAAATAAAAACAAAATAGTTAGGTATTTTGTTCAAATTGACGGCCTCCAGCCCGGAGACAGGCATTGCACCTATCAATGACAGAACGAGTGGCTGACCGACATTGTGTGACTGTTGTTTCTTCGAACGCTTGCGTTATCCTTTGTCGTAATGATTGAAGGTCATTAACAGGCACTTCAGACAATTTTGATTGAGAGCTCTCCCTACAAAAAAAAATCTAATGGCGTTGAAACATGCGAACACAAAGGCCAAGCCATAGGTCCAGCACGACCGATCCATCTTCCAGGAAAATTAATAAAATTAATAGTAAGCCATTGACGAGGAATTCTGCAGAAAAACGTGTTTTTATTTAGTTTTATGCTGCTTGCGCGAAAAGGAAGCGAAAACGATAAAATATCCAAAAGACGCTTTGTCTTAGTTTTTTGATCCCCTACCATTTCCCAAATTGTATCCGTTTAACCCGGGATCATCCTGTATACACACACAAACTCAGTCAAATTGTTGTCAAGACGAATACATAAATAACGTGCAATCTCAAGTGGTTTTTTTTCTCTCCTCCAAATGTGGAAACTACTATAGCAAAACAGATTCCTCTGAATCAACGATGCAGACATAATAAAAATAGAACGGGTAGGGACGGTTCATTCCCCAAAGTACAATATTTTACATTTATACCTTTCAAGTTTGTGCTTTTTTCCTCTATGATACAAAATATCATGAAGGAGATTTAAAACAGCTCTTAATTCTGAAACTAACCTGATTACCTACGCGTTTAATATGGTTTCTTGAAAAGTGTTTTAGTATCAATTTTTTTTATCAAAGATTTGTTAACGTCATTCTGAAACTAACTTTAAAAACTATTTTTTAATGGCTGTATCGAAATTTTAAAAATAAATTAAATTTATTACTTCGAATATGTATACCTTTACATACGTTTCAGCCATTGTTTTCAATTTTCAAAGTTTCAAATTTATTGTATAATCACTCAAATTCAAGGATATATTTTTATAAATATGCACCAATCACGATTACTCATAAAATATAAATACCAGGGACTGCTTCTTTGAATTTTCGAAATCTCGAATTCCTCGAATCCTATTTATTCAAAGATCGATAGCATTAAAAAATATCAAATTGGAGACCAATTTGGTGGTTTAATCGAACACAATTTTTGGACAAACTTAAGGTAGGGTGGAAGGGAATGCGAGATAAGGTTCTTCTATTTACAGTTTTTAGAGAAAAATATTTTGTGGATAAAATAAATAAAATATGACTTCAGAAAATACGGTGGATATAGTTGTCAGGAGTAGAGTGGAATAGAAACAAAACCTGTTTAAATTACACAATGCCACGGCAGGTATAAAATAACTGTTGGGATTACTATAAAAAGAAAACCAAACACAACGTATACACTTAAGGAATATTTTATTACTTCACCAGAAAATTTTATTTATTTATTTAGTACCACGTCTTACTAGTCGTTTGGTTATACGCTTAAGTACTAATTACGCTAATGGATTAGGAATTGGTAAGGTTGAATTTAGAGGAAGTGAACCCGCATTTGCGTGGAGGGAGAGTGGAAAACCATTTAGGAAAAATCACCCCAGTTCACCCGACCGAGATTCGAACCTCGATCTCCCCTTTCTCGGCAGACTGGCTCTACACAAAACAAGCACGTTAGCCAAATATGCCATTGAGGCGGGTACCAGAGAGTTGTTTTTATAAAAACTGCCAAAAAAATTACCTTAAAGCGAGTTCCGCTCCATCCCACTTTAACAATAAGACCTCATTCCATTAATTTACCATTAATATCAATCTATGTTAGTAAAATTGGTAGCCCCTGTGTAGAAACACGTGTACCTCGAAGCTGGAATTTTAAATTTTTTATTAGATTTTTTTAAATTGATTAATAACTGGGTCAGAAGAAATAAAATGAAGATTTTTTTTCCCCCTTGTCGGTTCGTTACCACGAGAAACGTGGGTAAATTCACTCCAGCAACAACAAAAGAACATATGATTAGCCTACTATC
Source organism: Timema podura (assembly GCA_033556935.1). Taxonomy (NCBI): domain Eukaryota; kingdom Metazoa; phylum Arthropoda; class Insecta; order Phasmatodea; family Timematidae; genus Timema; species Timema podura. The sequence continues at coordinate 33,333,229 of JAVRXN010000012.1, forward strand.
TATTTTTTTTCAAAAGAAAGATAAGTATTATTATTATTATATATAAATGTTCACGCATATGTACTAATTACACTATTTTAAATGGATTAGGAAGGTTGAATTAAAGGAAATTTATGAATACTAGGTTGGAGGGAGAGTTGAAACATATTTAGGAAAGGGAGTAAAATCCTCAGTACAGCTCGCCTGGCTTTGAACCCTGATCTTTCCATCATAAGCAATCCAGTCTATTGCGAGAGAGACAGACGCCTTAAACAAGGGTCGGCAACCAGTTTATAGCACAACAATTTTCAGTCGATCACATAACAAAACTACATCAGTGTTAAAAAGTTGATATTTGTTGTTTTTTTAAACTTGTAAACATATCAATTACAAATAATTTTTATAGTGACCAAAATAAACTTTATTTGTCATGTTAGTGTATTCCCATCTTAGTGGCGGTGTGTCTATTAACCAAATGAAGAGTGATAGAGATGTAATTCATAGCCAATTACCTAGACTGACAACTACAGCAGATCCAAACAGTTTTTAGAAGCTTAGCTTTGTTTAAAAAGATTGGCGCTGTGAACTTGTCGGTTTGTCTAAGTATCCTTTGGATTTTAGTAGAGTGGTTTGCTGCTAATATAACTTCGTTAAAAGTTACGTATGCGCTTGTTTAAGAAAGAAAAACCTTTCATTGATGGTGAGTTCAAGGAAGAAGATCTTGGAAATATTTTCTTAATTCAAAGTAAAGAAGAATAACTGCTGTTGATTCTATATAGCCATCAGCCTGCAACGTGGCTAGTATAGAGGAGCTACTAACTACAAATTAAATCAAACAATTTAAGGCAGAAGTGGAATACTTTTATTTACTGACAGTTTACAGATGGACGAATCAAATTCAATGGTTATCACAGCTCAACAACTAAGCATTTTTGTGAAAATGAGTTTCAACAATTTTTCAAGGAAAGAAGAATATATTAAAATTGTAACAGTAACCAAAACAACTACAAAAGTAGATATTTTTGCAAATTCAAGAATAATAAGCTTGAAGAAAATCTACCAATTCGAAAATTAACCAGCATAAGTAGCACTCTCAACTGAGTAGTTATAACACCATTAACTCAGTAGGTAGACAAACCATTAGCTCACTTGGTAGTCACACCATTAGCTCACTAGGTAGGCGAGCCATTAACCCCAGTAGGTAAATGAATCATTAACTCAGTAGATAGACACACAATTAGCACAGTAGTTAGACACACAATTAGCACAGTAGATAGACACACAATTAGCACAGTAGTTAGACACACAATTAGCACAGTAGGTAAATTAACTATTAACTCAGTAGATAGACACACCATTAGCACATTAATTAGACACACCATTAGTTCAGTAGGTAGTCACACAATTAGCTCAGTAGGTAGACAAACCATTAACTCAGTAGGTAGACAAACCATTTGCACAGTAGGTAAATTAACTATTAACTCAGTAGGTAGATGTACCATTAACCCAGTAGGTAGACACGCTGCTGTCTGAGACAATATGTTGGACTATTATTTAATCCAGTTGAGGAGAATATTAATACGAGATAGGTCCGTGTTTGCGCGGATGAAGTATAGGAAGCTCATTAATCGTTGATTCAAAGTACCAAAGTTCTAATAGCCCCTCAAGATGAAATCGTTTGTAAACTTTTTTCAATCAGATTTTACTACATTCTCGTATCAAGAGAAAGTATTGTAATCCTGAATATTTTCTACCTTATATGTGCGTTTTATGTGTCTTTGAACCCAAACGAGTTGATTTTACATTTCTGTATGTCTGTCCCTGGCCACAGATCTTAAATGGTTTGATGAATTTTGTTCAAAGATATTATAGGTCAAAACCTCGTAACTTTTTTAATTATCACCCCAGCATTCAAAATTAAGTTAGTTTTCTGATGAGTGATTTTTTTTAATTCAAAATTTTTCGGAAATGACTAATGAATTTGTGTAGATTGATAACTAAGGAGTATTTGTTCAAACAAATAATAATGTATACTTGATTTTAGGGTAAAATTCGTCAAAGGGTAGTTTACTGATGAGTGATTTTCGAAAATTCGAAATATTTAGAAAATAGCACTTACGATTTTGTTTAAAATGAATATCTGAGGAGTGTTTGACATAACAAATAAAAATATATACTGGTTTTTTGGGAGAAATCTTGTTTTTTTAATTCTAATAATTTAAAAATGGCTTTTAGGTGACCTGGTGGTCTAGGGGTAAGGTGTCAGACTTCTGTGCTGAGGGTCCGGGGTTCAATCCTTGGTCCCGGCACAGATTTATCTGATTGCCAATCCCTTCCTTCACCTCTGACAAGATGTGTATTAATCACAACTTGTGAATGTGAGGAATGCCAGGCCTCTACCGTGGTTCGGATTCCACGTTAAACTGTAGGTCCTCCATTTCATCTCACAATCACCCTACCATTGCACATTAGCGTAAGTGCGTATAACCCGAACGGGTAGTAAGACGCGGTGCTAATAATAATAATAAAAATGGCTTTAGCGATTTGATTGAAAAAGGTATCTGTTAAGTTTTTTATATTATAAATAATTATCTATATCGGCTTTGCTAAAAAAAAATTATGGTAGCTGAAGACTCATTTTTGTAAAATTTGTATCTGTTTTGATATAGCTTCAACGATTTTGTTCAAAGTTTATAAATTAATTTGAGGGTAAATTTACTTACAGTTAATTATATAAAGTAATTTTTTGAAATTGGTCTTTAAGTTTGAGTTCAAAATGTATAACTGGGAATAATTTTTATGGTAACTTGGAATACGTTTTATATTAAAAATTAAAAACAATTTTACGTTAGTTAGCAAATAACTTGTTTTTAAAAATTCGAAATTTGTGAAAAAAAAATTTTAAGAATTTGGTTTAAAATGTATGTATAAAGATTGTTTATTGTAACTAGATGATATGTTTGTAACCTAGTTTTTAACATATTTTTCCAAGCTATAAAACACAATATGAGAAAGTATGTACGATTTTATCGTACCAGTAATTTATTTTATAATCTTTAACTACAATATGTTGATAAATTTCATCTGTATAAGGAAATCGAACTCGGCCTTTTTTGGTAAACCCAGCCAATGTTTTCACCAATCTTATATCACTCATTATATAATATTAATTAAGTAAATGTTTGGTGATTATCTCAGTGGTACGACAGTTGGAGAGACAAACAGAAGCTTCTCGGGCCTAAATTACCAAATTAACGTGTTATTTTTCAGCATACATTTAAATAATATGGTGAATGGCACTTAATCCAAACCATAACCATAACCATAACCATAACCATCAGTGCTATCCGCATACTTACACTAACAGGGTATCCACGGTATGAGGAAAGTAGAATTTTAAAGGAAACGTACCCGCATTTTCGTGGAGGGCAAGGGGTAAACCATTTAGTAAAAAACACCCTTATTTCACTCGACCGGTATTTGAGCCTGGATCTCTCCCCTTCACCAGTATTTCTGTCCAACATGAGAGTGACGCGTTAGACCATAAAACCACCGATGCGGATAATTATTTGTTAGTTTTTTCCCAAAAGATATCACAATTAAACGTGCCAATAAAATGTTCACATGTGGGGTGGGTTGGAAGATACATAATCTTCAGAACAAGCGAACAAACACAATATAAAACAAGTTGTTGTTGTAGTACAGGGAGAAATAATGGAGGAAACGGTAGGTTTTTGAAGTAGGGTTTAACAAAGAGCTGTAGACTAATTCATGAGTATCCATTTTTGCCTGAATCGATTTACGCTTGGGTAAACTTGACCCTTGGATAAAGAGTAATGGCTCAATTTGTTCTGGATTGCCTTTAAACTGTAATGTAAGGCCAAATGGCATTAGGGAATATCTTACCCGATAGATAAAAATGTTTATTTATCTACTTTTCTATATTTATAATTAAATATATCAATTTTGGCCTATTATCTGCGCCATTACTGAATGTTCTAAGACGTTATTTTTGAGTTAGACTGGCCTTCTTATGACTGAGAGATCGGTGTTCGAATCACAGTTGGGTACATTGAGGGAGGTTTTTCTATTTCAATGGTCGCTCTGTAAATAGACTAGACTGCTCATCATGGGGATATAAGGGTTCGAATCCCGGTCGTGTGTACTGAGGAGGTTTGTTTCTAAATGATTTCCCACCCTCCCTCGATGTAAATTTGGGTACATTTATTATAAAAAATAAAATAAGCTTATAACTCGAATGGGTAGTGAGACGTGAGGCTAAAAAAAATAGAGTAACGAATACACGGGTGTTCGGAAACTCAACGCCCAAACTACACATATAGTTTGTTTGAACCAAAAGTAATACATCAGCAGAACTATGTTAATACCATTAAATTGTGTTCAAAGTTTCAGTGTACAGCGCCTGGAGAGCATAGCTATTCAAGCATGCGTGTACAACAGGTCGCATAAGAGCTAGGCGCGTGGCACTGCACACCTCTACATCTTGGAGCACGGCAACAGAACATACCACAATTCATAGTAAACAACACACCAGTCAATATATAAATGCGAATACGTTCTGAGTGACGTCATTAACGATCCTACATCACAGAAAGTGCTTGCCATTATTACATGTGTGGTGCCACGCCCCTAACTCCTATGCAACTTGTTGTACATGCATGCTTGAACCACTTTGCTCTCCCAGCGCTGTACGCCGAAACTTTGAACACAATAACGGTATTAGCATAGTTTTTCGAATGTAATTGGATAGGGATTTTGTATTACTTTTGGTTCAAACAAGATACATGTGCAGTTTGGGTTATGAGTTTCCGAACACCCCATATATGCGTGTAACCCGAACGGTGGTAAAAAAAATTCAAATAGCTCAAACGTGTAATAATACAATATACAAAATAAAAATAGAAACCTTTCTCAATTTTCCTTCAAAAGTAATAATAGTAATAATATTTAGCACCGCGTCTTACTACCCGTTCGGGTTATACGCTTAAGTACTAATTACGCTAATGGATTAGGAATTGGGAGGGTTGAATTTAAAGGAAGTGAACCCGCATTTGCGTGGAGGGAGAATGGAAAACCATTTAGGAAAACCACCCCCAGTTCACCCGACCAAGATTCGAAACTTGATCTCCCCGTCCTTGGTGGTCGAGCTCAACACGACTAGCGCGCTAGCTAACTACGCCACCGAGGCGGGTTCCTTCAAAAGTCATCTCTTACTTAAATTATATTGGCTCAAAAGTCCGACGCCTTGTCAGCCGGTAGCGTGTTGATACCCGGTCTGGTCTAAAATTGTATTATTGGTCAGATGTGAGTTTCCGCTTTCACATTGATGAATTAATGGCTGGGGTGCTGGGGACTGTGTCTGTTATATATTTAAGTTAATTCATAAGTCGTGTGCCGATATAATCATTCGGTTCAGAAAGTTCACGTTAAATACCTCAAATTAATAATAGTAATATCCACCTCGATGGCATAGTTAGCTAACGTTAGTTTTGTGATGAGCTAGATCGACGAAGACGGGAAGATAGAGGTTCAAATCCCCCTTGGGTCAACTGGGGTGATTTTTCCTCAATGGTTTTACATTCTCCTTCCAATCAAAGGCGGGCTCACTTCCTCAATCCCAATTCCTAACCCATTAGTGTAATTAGTACTTAAGCGTATAGCCCGAACGGTCAGTGAGGCGCAGTGCTAAAATTAACAATATTAATTTAAAATAGACATATAGTGAGGTGTCCTTTTATCGTTAATCCAAGGATTCACGTAGAGCCAATGAATTTCGTGTGTGGTATCAGTGATTAAGTGTGTGGGCTGGCGGTACGTACGTATAAATGGGTTCAAAGGGTGCCTTGCTTTTAGAGGGAACCTTCGAGCTCGGTGTGTTTAATGCGCTAAGGCAGATGGTGGTCGGTACAAGCAATTGACCTTGACATCAACGTGATATATCCTGAGAGAAGTGATTCAGAAACTTAAAATCCTACGCTTTTCGAAACGTAGCTTCTATTATGTTACCCATTAAATCGTTAAAAATTTTAAATCTTGAAATAATCTATGAGACAATATGGATCTCAGCACCGGCCAACCGCAAATTTTAATACAATATTTTTTAAAGGACTTTAAAGGTACGATCTAACGAAAATTTGCAAACATCTGCGTGAAGGTAGAGTGATAAACTATTTAGGCAAATATTTTAATATACTCGACTGGTAATCGAACCACCCCCTATCTGTCACCAGTCAAACCAGACCAGACTTAACCTGCATGCCCACCGATGGGGAGGGTAGTTCTTAACGTGGGCTGGGAGAGGGGGGGAGTTAAAGATTAAAGTTAAAAAAACAAATTCAGTCTTTATAACAAAAAGCATTTTTAAACAAGATAAATAGAATATTGCTTCAGTGGTGATTCAGTCTAATTTTCTACACATACAAATCGCCACAGTTTTCGAATATTTGTCGTCGGCAGATTGGTATCTGAACAGAAACCTAAGAAAATTAAGAGAAAAGTTGTGTTTAAATTCCACGATACCCACGATTGTACTATATTAATAAAATTAAACTAATCGTATCTATTGTAGCAACTTATTATTTATTTTTGCAAAAAAAGCACTGACCTTGACTCACTTTACTTTCTACCCCACCCTCATTAACAATATACTAATATTTGGACAAAGATAGACCTACTGCTTATTTTTACTCAAATAATAATCTCAAGATGTGAATAAACAGTTGTGCAAAACTAGAACTACTTTAATTTAATAAGAATATCTGATAGGTAGTTCAGCCACCACCTATACCAGAGAGTTCTATGGAGTCAACTAAGATGTTTTTCTAATTCGACTTTCATACATTAAATATTTTTTTTAATTTTAGCACCGCGTCTTACTACCCGTTCGGGTTATACGCCTAAGTACTAATTACACTAATTGATTAGGAGTTGGGAATGTTGAATTTAGAGGAAGTGAACCAGCATTTGCGTGGAGGGAGAGTGGAAAACCATTTAGGAAAAAACCCCTTCAGTTCACCCGACCGAGATTCGAACCTTGATCTCCCCGTCCTCGGCAGTCGAGCTTAACACGACTAGTGCGTTAGCCAACTACGCCACCTAGGCGGGTCATATATTAAATAACTTACCTCTAATAGTTGTGGGGATATGATCAAAGTTTCCTCCTATGTAAAATACCCTCAAAATCATTTTCATTGGTAAATAAGAGCTACTATTTTGTTTGTAATATTAAACAGTGCCTGGATGCGAAATTTAATTAAAATCCTTCAGGTGGATTTCGAGATTATCGATTTTTTTTCTCTTTTTGCCCATCAGTAAACTACCCTTAATTTTAAGGTTGTATATCTATTTTTTTTATCCTTAGAGGAACCTTAAAAAAAACTATATAATATCAAGTTTTAGCCCGATCGGTAAAATGCTCCAGGCCAAGATACAGACAGACAGACGGCATCGCGAAAACCACATTTTCAGTTTCAGGGGGTCATGAAATGTCGGAATTAATTTATCAAAATCTAGATATCGATTTTATTTTTTTTTTTCCACGAGTACAATACTTCTCTCTCCGGGGTGCCGAGAGAAAGTAGAATGAGTTTTTAGTCTCAAATTTGTTCCAAAAACACAAAACGTTAGAATTTATCATTGAAATTTACTACAAACTCTGATATTTTGACAAGCAATAATGTTGACTTGAGCGATCTTTATCCTGGATACGAAGGATACTCTAATATTCTTAATGTAAGTCTTTCCTTAATTTAGGTGGTGTTTGTATATCATTAAGACTAAAGGTCCCGGTTTCGATTCCCTTGTCCAGGTGTCATTTTTCAATTTATTCTACTATAAGATATGACCAGAGTGTAATCTATAAAGGTAGGACTGCTACCTTGAAGGGTAAACAGAGTGCACAAGGCTTGTTTACTCGTCAATCTGAATAATTTCACTGGGTCATAGAGTAAAAAAGGCACACAAATGTGATTCGATGAATTTGCATAAATATTAAAATTCCGCTTCACCAGTTTTGTAAATACCAGAATGATCTCTTCTTCGGTGGCTAAATGGTCTGAGACAGGGGTCTCCAAACTACGGCCCGTGGGCTACAGCCCACTAGCCTCAATATTATATCAGACCCGCCACAAGATTGTATCAAAAAAACTATTGGTTTCCTTTCGTTATTTCTTAACCACGCATTACATGCACATCTCAGTAACTGCAGAGGACATCTTGAAAGAATCGCAAAAAACCACGATAGAATATAATATAGCCTGTAGTGAAATAAACTGCAGTTGAAGGAAATAAAATGTCTGGGGTGAAGAAATGTTTGGTTGGGCAAATCACAACAGCCCATGTGATTGGCGGATTATCAAAGCCTATGTTTCTGAAATGCATTATCCATTACAAGACCTATGTGAGAGATATGTGGATATGTCTTAAGTGCTAAAACCTGTTGTTTCAATAGTGAATTTAATTAGATATCACGGGTTTAATCATCGTCAGTTTCATGGTTTTCTGGAAAAAAAAAAAACTTATTCTGAGTTCTTTGAATTGCCTTATTTATACAGCAGTTCGATGGTTTGGTTATGGAAAGGTTCTATCACTGTTATTTCATCTTAAAAAAGAAATTGATAAATTTCCCACATAAAAGAATCTACCTCAACCCTTTTTTTACTAAACACTGGCTAGCTAAGGAAATTGGCATTTTTTTCAGATGTGGCCGGACAAATGAGCCAATTGAATCTGAAGTTGCAAGCTGAAACCAATTTACTTGTAATCTATTCGCGTATATCAAGGCATTTAAGGCAAAACTGATGAATAAGAGGTGACAGTTCTTAAATTGGTTCATATCCCATGTTGTGAAAACATTTCGTGAAGAATATGAAGCAGCATTTCCTTTTTCATTTGCGATAGAATTTGTTTCTGACATGCAGAAACAATTTAGGGGACGATTTTTTTTTATGTAGATGGAAAAACAAATTAAATTAGACTGTTTCAAAATACGTTTGACTGCAATTTTGAAACATTCCCAAGTCAGTTTCAAATGAAAATGATTAATCTCTAATAAGATTAAATGTTGAAAGACAAGTTCAAGGAAGGAAATCTGATCCAATTCTATAAATCTTTGTAGCCTGAGGAGTCTCCAAGTTTGAAGCGGTTTGACTGTGTATTTATTTCAGTTTTTGGTACAACATACCTGTTTGCACAGACATTATCAAGAATTAAGTATATAATGTCCAACTATTAAGCAAACTTATCAGGTAAGCCTTTGATGTTCATTCTAATAACTGCCACCTCATGCTTGAAATCTCAGTTCAGCAATATTTTGAAACCAAAAGAGGGGCTCAAATAAATTTAAAAGTTACACCTGGACATGGGAATAAAACCCGGGACCATTTATCGGCGGGTACCCGTCATTTGGCCTAAAGGCATTTGGCCTAAAAGGCATTTGGCCTAAAGGCATTTGGCCTAAATGCGTTTAGCCTACACTTTAGGCCAAATGACTTTAGGCCAAATGCCTTTAGGCCAAACGCCTTTAGGCCAAACGCCTTTAGGCCAAACGCCTTTAGGCCAAATGACTTTTTGTAAATTTAATTTTTAGACCATTTATTAAAATGTGTTTTACTGTCTCCGGAAACATTCGTTATGATTTGTAGTGATGCTAATAGATAGCGAGGTGTGTAGTGTTTAGTTAACTAGTATATACTACCGTTTCAAAATACGTAAGTCTTTTCTCAATTTACTACTTCCCAAGGTATAGCAGCACGTCCATTAACATGTAGTACCACTTTTGTAGGTTGAACTTTTTACATTGCCAAGGTTTTATACTAGTTTTTGTACCGTTTTGTACCAGAAATAAAAAGTTTTGTACACGTACCGTTTTCTATTAATTAGCACATACATGTGGTCACACACACCATTTTAATAATTTTGTTTTATTTTAAATTTTTAATTTTTTTAAGTGCCAAATTATATTTTATTAGTCTTTCTTAGTATATTTGTTTATTAATTTTGCTAAATGAATTAATAAATCATTCTTTTTTATAATCATACTAACTTACTCGAGTTTGCCCACGGCTTCGCTCACATTTAAGTTGGCTAAATTATCTTATTTATAGCAAATCATCTAAACCAGGTTTTCTCAAACTCTATGCTCTTAAGCCTTACATGAACATTTAAAGTAATTGTTAAGACTCTCTTTCTTAGAATAAGATAACTTTTTTACGTTAAAATACAAAAATGAGACATTTATTATTTAATTTATTTCGTTATTTTCTGATAAGAGCTTTGTAGAAGTTTATTAAGAATAGTAAAGATTTGTAATATATTAATTAATTTTATTGCTTCATAAGCCAAACAGAATATTAATTTTTTAGTCAATCATAATTTAGCAAGTCGAAGGAAGTGAAAAATTGGTTCACACCTCATTGGAAATCCCCTCAAGCCTCGCAGTTTGAGCAACCCTGATCTAAACTACCAAAAATACAATTTTAGACACGTGTGAGGTGAGAACTTTGTATGTTGATGAAGCAACAAATTAACTACTACCTATAAGAAGTAAAATCAATTATATATATGTGCAGTCTTTGCATCAATATTTGCTCGCTTACGCGAAGACATTATTGAAATGAACACCAAAATAAATAGTTTAAATTTACTAATTAAACTTGAATTAATTTGAAAGAATCACGCTAGTAAGCACCTCAGCTTATCAAATAAATTGTTCTGTTAGTAATTGTTTCTATTGGTTTTTGAAAATTTTCCCTTCTCCTCCTCAATCATAATTTCTCTATTCTCTAATATTCACACATAGGCCCTCTATGTGGATTATACCGGCCTGTAAAAATCATTGATCTCTATGATATAACTGGATGGACATACACATGCACATTCCAAGGACAAAAGCGTGACGCTCAAGTGTATCATCTGCTAAACAGAGGGGGGGGGGGGACAGATTTAACTGTTTCTTTAAATGTCCTTATGCGAAATCATGTCTCTGATGAATAAAAGTGTTATTGTTTGAAAATAGTGAAGTATTATACCACACTTTCCTGAAGAAACATTTACATTAAAGGATATACAATCAAGTTTTACATGTAATACTGTACAGATATGAATAAAACCTTAGATATTCCCATTTCTATGTATTTATCATCAATGTTGTTTACAGTCTGGCACGACTACACTTATATTTAAAGTTGATTATTAGCTTGTATATTGGTTTCAGAAACCATATTATATTGAAAGTTCTATAAATATAATGAACAAGGTATCTTAAAACTTGATTACATTTGTTTGAATGACAAAATTTGAATAGTTGCCATGCATTCAAACTATCACTTAGGTTATAGGCTTGTGGAAAGTATTATTTTAATAATACCTGTTTTTTTAAGTTGGCTCATATCTTTCAGAAACCATATTATGTTGAAATTTCGATAACTATAATGAAACAAGTCAGCTAAAAACTGTATTACATTTGTTTGAATGACACACTTTGTGTAGAAGTCTTACGTTCAAATGATAATTTAGGTTATAGGCTTGTAGGAATTACATTATCTACTAAACCCTGATTTTAGTAATAATCCCAATCTGTAAGGCTTTATTTCGTACCAAAATAATATCATATATATAATATTTTGGTAGGATGAACGGCAATTTAGAACATAAGTAGAAATTTCCTTCTGTAAGGTCTTTTATCCTAACTAAACACAACTATAGGGTAGGATTCTGGTACGAGATAAAGCCTTACAAGTAAGCTTCCTTCAAAAATCATCTTACATATTAGGCTACATCAACTTATTTAAAGAAAAAACTAACCAGTTTTGAACTTTTATATGCTCTTCAAAGCTTTAACTAACATATTTATTTAATTTAACCACTTACACATTGATTTTTCTCATATATTCAATCAGATTAATGAACTATGTCAAAATGACACATTGCCTTGTATTGGTAAAAGAAAGAATGAGATACCCGAAAGTTTATTTCTCTCTTACACAATGGTATGCAGACGACAGCTCGAAAATTTCAGCCACAGATGTCCATCCAGTTATACTATAGAGATCAATGGTAAAAATATCATTTACTAACTTGTCCTGCTTATACACGGACCAAATCTTTTACGAAAGTTTATCTTTATTGCTTCATAGGATGTATAGTCAGCCTCGTGACTATTCATCCACACTTCAGCTTCACCTACTAACTTTGAATTAAAAAATGCTATTTTTTGTGCTTTGGTGAGTTTACTATTTTCAAAAAGTCTATCCATCTTTTTCAAAAACTGTACAGCATGCACCCTAACATTATTTCCACTGAAGGTGGGTACATAGTCCATTAATTGATTCTGGATGCTTGTACTAGGTAATACCAAGGTACCAGCAGTAATTAGCGTCCCTTTTCCCACTACTTCGTCATATTTTGACTTAGCCTGTTCTAGTTGTTGTCGCATTTGTTCGACTGTTTGTAACGTCTTGTCCACAGTTTCAGTCAAGTTGTCCTTAAATTTGTCCAATTGCTGGTCAACTATTTCCTGTAAGTAAACATCTGGTACTGTGTGTCCATCAAAGAAATCATTTTGGAATTTAATTTATTTATTATTTTATTGTTCTTTTTCAACAGTCGCAAATCGTTCTGTTAAATGGTGTACCTGTTCTAGAATTTCATTTTTATTTTTATCGCAACTTTCCTGAGTAGTTTTTCCTTTGGAATTTAAATCGTCCTGTTTAAGCTTAAAGTTTTCCTTTGCATTTTTAAGTTTTTTTATCTGCTCATTCGTCTGTTTTTCTGACTTATTACAGTCTTCCCTAAGCGTCTGTAGTTCGTCCCTTACCTGCGTTTGGTCACTTTCAGTCTGTTGTATTTTCTGTAATTTTTTGTCAAAGTCGTTTTATACTTCTTGAAATTTACCCTGCAATTCTTGTTCTAACCTGTTGAATTGTTCATTTACACCCTTAAATTTTTCATCAAACTTTGTATTTAAATTTTGATTCTTTTCTTTGATTTCTTTTAACTCCTGGCTATTCTTTTTGTAGCTCCTGTCTAGTTTTTTGTAGCTCCTGGCTAGTTTTATCGAACCTTTCATTTATTTTCTGATTTAACATTTCACTCTTTTCACTACTCTCTTTAATTTGCTGACTTAACTTTTCACTCTTTTCACTACCCTCTTTCATTTGCTGCACTAACTGCATTAATATTGCATTTAGGTCATTTGCTGATGTTTGTTGAGCTACACCTCCTACCTTTGAAACATTTTCCACCCCCCTTAAGTCTTCTTCTTTATGAACTATTGGTTCAACTACTTTCTCATGTTGTTCACTTTGTTCCTGATCAGATAGTTCTAAACAAGAATGTTCTTCTACCATTGGTTGGGAATATTGCGTTAGGGGAGGATTATCCTCACTGCTACTACTGTATGTCTCTTCCATATTTAATGAAGTTTTGCTGTTGATGACTTACGTGAGATTTTCCTTGCGTACCCCACCTGAAGTCTAGAAGCTTTGGACCTTATTCAGAATCTACTGGGTTTTGAACTCTTCCCTCTGAAGTCACCTGGTTTGGAGCTTCTTCTTCCAAAATCACCTGGTTTGGAGCTTCTTCTTCTTCTTCTTAAGTCGCTTTTTTTTTTTGCTTTTTTTTTGCGTAATAAGGCACTTAAGTTGTTTGCGGCACTTTCACTGTTCTTTGAGCACTCACTTTCTCGGGTTGTGAACTGGATTTAATGTTATTATTTCAGTTTATCAGGCCCTCCACGTTGGGAAGCCAGTATTGTAACGTATAAAAGTTAGCCTGATATATTAATGTTGGTTCGCCACCATTAGGGTGATATTTGATATAATGATTGAATTGGGTCCAAGTTTGCTATCCTGTATTATGGTAATCAAAAGGGGATAATGTCTTATTTTATAAATTAAAAGTTCTGGTCTTTTATAGTTTTTTATATTAAGTAGATAAACAGTTTTTGCTAGATATTTCACACGTTGTAAATATTAATTTAAAAACTCGACTATTGTATTATGTGTATGTTAATTCCCGGCACGTGAAATTTATCATAGACCCAACCCACACGGCTCCTCGTCAGGATTGCAAGTGAAGAGATGCGTACTTTGAAATAGTTATATCTAGTGACATCTCCTTCTCGAAACTTCCCAAAATAAAGAAAGGTGTGGTCATCCAGGTGCGTCTCTGTCTACAAAACTGAGTTCGCCTTTAAAACAGAGGCGTAGAAAGATGTCGCCATACCTTGCAACTTAACACAAATAAATCTTACTACCTGCTCGTATTTATATAATATCATAATTTTGAATATAGATGTGAATAATAAATTATTTAGATGTATAATTTCATATCATTACAACATATATATACAAACACGTGTATATACGGGCTCATTACAATTGGGCCACGTAAACAAGTTATGATCTCCGTTTGACGTCTACATATTTACTGGCAAAATTTATTTAATGCGTCACTATTATATATATTAATTATTAATATTGGCTTCCACTTTCATTTTGCCTTTCGAAATAAGTTGTCAAAAGTCCCCGAAAATGGTGTTTTCTTATTGTTTTTCGTTAACTTTATGACCGTGAGATATATTAACAAGGAAATAATATCAGAAATCTATACATAAAAAAGGTGATATTGTGTTTTGTGAACTGATCTAGTTGTATGTAGGATAGTGTCAATGTTTTTAGAAATATTGTAACTACCTTGCATCAGTTGTGCTATCTATATTCAGATGAAACAACTAACAGTACTTTTTACTTTCCGAAGATAGCCGAAGGTTTTAAATTTACATTTTAGGCCAAATGCTTTTAGGCCAAATGCCTTTTAGGCCAAACGCCTTTAGGCCAAACGACTTTAGGCCAAACGCCTTTAGGCTAAACGACTTTAGGCCAAACGCCTTTAGGCTAAACGACTTTAGGCCAAACGCCTTTAGGCCAAATGCCTTTTAGGCCAAATGCCTTTAGGCCAAATGACTTTTTGTTTCATTTTTAGGCCAAATGCCTTTAGGCCAAATGCCTTTTAGGCCAACTGCCGCGTCCCCTTATCGGCTTAGCACACCAATGATCTACCACTGAGCTATCCAGGGATCAGCCCGTGCCCAAGGTCACTCTACTTGACGCCCTAAAATAATATAAAATACCCTAGCGAAGACCATGAAGTGACACGTAAAAGCCGATAGCATTTAAATTCGTGTATCAAGCCGATATGTCAAAGAGATTCGAACCAATGGTGTCACACAATGCTTATTAGCGTATTATCACTTAAATGACCAAATATATTCTATTGTATCCTGAAAAAATAAGTTTTAGTTTGAATGATAACTGGTGATTTTCGATAAAAAGTTTTCTATGTATATCTCAAAACTAACCTTATTTATTATTTAATTACAGAAAATAAATAATTAGTCATAATAATAATGCGCGTTTGGGCTGCATCACTCGTAGCCCAGCTTGTTGGTAAATTAGTCAATACTAATGTACCTTTGTCCAGGGGACGCCCGAATGTATTAATCGTATATTCTTTCTGTGGAGGCTCTTTCCATGTCCCGATGAGATGAGGTTATGTTGATAGTGAATATGAGGCTGTGGAACAACTAAACCTAACTTAAACCTAACTAACCAAACCCTGGTAACCGTTAGGGTAATTCCCCTTTCGGGAAAAATACCCAAAGTACCAGCCGGGAGTCAAACCCAGTACCCCTAGGCTCGTACTCAGATAGTTATAAAATAAAGTTATTTTAAACTAAAATAGGCCTAAATATAAGGATAAGTTTACATTATAAACTGTTGAGATTATTTTTAGAAAATAGAATATGACACACTTGTTTCAGTATCATCATACATGTATGAAGGATAAAGCATTGGGTCTTAAGGCATACATATTACAAAAACATTGGTTCCTTCTTTATTGGCCAACTTCTTAAACTAACTCATTTTCCAGTGTGACATTACTATTTAAATGCATATTTCACATTATGATTTTTTTGACTAAATATGTTGTGTGCATTGAATAATGTAGGCCTAGTATTTTTTTTCATTTCAAATTGTAGGCAAACAAAATTATGAAAGAGATTTATTATTATTATTATTATTATTATTATTATATATACATATCATATATTATTAAGCTAGGATAAATCTTTCTTGAAAATAATGTGACTTGTGATCATCTGTTTGGGGAAATAAAAACATAATATAAATAATGTTCAGTCATGAATACCAGCATTCTTGAAATAAATTTGCCTAATTTCTAGCCTCTTAACATCTTAAAAGGTAATATTCTTTGAAAAATTGTTCCCAGCTGTTGACGCAAAATTATTTTATTCTATGCGTTGACGCTAGAAGCAAAGTCGAAGCTAAAACTAGCGGACGATACAATAAGTGGTCATAATAACCCAAACGCATTCTTTTCCTCGAAAGTGAATCTAACTAGCGGTAGCAACTAACTTTGAGTCAAATGGTCATAATAGCCCCGCTGACCAGGATTAGAACCCCAACCTCCCCGTCCTCTGCAATCCAGTCTATTGCGAGACTGGCGCCTTCGAGTTAGACCATTTCACCACCAAAGCCTGTATTTGGATTTTAACATAGCTAAAGATGCAATATATTCATTCATAATTTGCATAAATTTGTTTCATTAATTAATATTCATGATTAAATTCATGAATAAATAAAATTAACAGATTACTTTTAAGAATTGTTCTTTAGTTTAAATGAAATTGAAAAAAATATATATATTTAAGTTTTAATTAAAGCCCATATTGAAATACATAAATGTAGAAGTTGAAAATGTTTGTTTTACTTTATGCAAAACGAGTAATTGCCCATTTATGTTCACTGAGCTTTTAATGTCAACGCCAGAGTTTTCAAAATGGGGTTCCGTAAGACAAAATTAAGGGTTCCACGAAAAAAAAATCTTATGCATTAAAAGTTTAAAATATTGTAGTTATGTTTATAAATGGCGGGCGAGATAATATTTGGGTCAGGTAGCTTTTACTGCATTTTGTATTCTCGCTAAACCCTGGAATCCAACACATAGTATCAAAACAGACTTCAAGCGGTTCCAGACATGCGAATACAATTATTATTGCCAACAATTAAACAGTTTAAGAAGAATTTGCCAAAGAAATCAAATACTACCCTCTTCTTATTAAAAAGTATGTTGACATTTTTAGTATATTTTTATAAATCTAATTATAATAAATAAAGAATCTGATACCATAATTATCATTTAATCAAGAGTAAGCCCTTTTCATTTTATTTTTTTCCATCGCAGGAACGTATACAGGGTGTCTGCATTTATTTTTGGGACATGAAAGAAGACAATGTGTAGTTCCCCTCCCTTGTTTTCCCCCTGGAAAATGTAACTCTCAATTTAAACGTATTTCACCTTTAACCAAGAAAATTTGTCTATGTGCTACGCTACAAATATTTAAGGGTCTGTGTTATGTTGTAAAAGGGTTCCGTGGCTAAATTTAATTGAGAAACCGCTTGTCGACACTATACACAAAATAAAAATATTAAATCAATTTTAATCTAATCAGCACATAAGAAATAATGTACTTCTTTCTTAACACCCAATCAAGTTCAAACTAATTGAAAGGGCGTTCATTTTGATGTACACTATATAACACACGTATTTATTTCAATTTTGAATTATTAATATGGGCTTTCAAGTGTGGGTTAATTGACGTCAAAGTTTGGCCGAAGCCGTTAACTGCATTACGTACGGTTGCAGGTGTTTCGCCATTGTGGTGGTGATTCTAATGATGTATGTTTTGCGCGGTAATTATAGTGACTAGACTCTATATGTACCACAGATAATTATCATCTGCCAATTAGTAGGTTAATGCTCTTTCTCCTAGAATGATTGTTGTGATGTATAAACAAACTGACTGTAGGTGTAAAAAATAATTTTAAAAGAGCCGGAAATTTTAAAAAATAGAAATATTGGACCCCTTTTCAAGCCTCTATAATCTTAATATAATCTCAATATAAAACAAACTCATAATACGATTCAATATTTATTGAAACATTTAAATATTTTCAGAACTGTTTAGTTTTTGTTTGTTTTTTCTACTGCTCGAGGAAAAGCTATAAGTGGGACTTATCCCTAAATTCAAGCAACAGCAAGTGTTTAAATGATTTAAGGTCCAGTCCAATTTTCATAGGAACGGCTTTATCTGACTTCTAGAAAATTTAATAGACCTACTTACTTTCACGTATTCGTCGATTACGAGCTAACGCCATTGAGTTTATTTGTTATTATTTCATCCAGGTTAAATTGTATTGTAGAAACAAATAAAAAAGCACAATATCCACATCAAGTTTTAGAAAATACTTTTTAATAACTAAAATATAGGCCTAAGTATAGCTAAACATAAATAATTATATTGGTTTAAAAGTATATAATTCTGTGAAAACAAGAAGTGTCCTAATTAATTAATGCATTAAATTATGAAAGTCAACGAACGAGGCGCTATAAAGATTAATTTAATTATTTATGGTGGTTGTTGTTGGTGTACTGGGTCAATATTTTGAACCCATCTGAACTGAGAAAATTGTTTCAAGTATTAGGAAAATAAAACACATCAAGAGGTATTCTTTTTAAAAGTAAATCTCTACCAAATAAAACATATATTG
The DNA here is from genome assembly GCA_033556935.1 of Timema podura. Classification (NCBI taxonomy): domain Eukaryota; kingdom Metazoa; phylum Arthropoda; class Insecta; order Phasmatodea; family Timematidae; genus Timema; species Timema podura. Next base: position 33,351,861 of record JAVRXN010000012.1, read on the forward strand.
TATCATAGATGGCTCTGTCAGTTATTTAGTTTGTTTCAATTAGTACCTGTTTTCTCTCACAGATGGATCTGTCTATCATTTAGTTTTATTCTCTTGGAAATGGGACAAATCTGTTATGAATATGTTTTATAAATCTAGTAGCTCTCATTCAGATAGTGTATAAATGGCCTCTGACAATTGTCAATGAAACAGGTCAAATATGCTATCAAATAATAGACTATTAGGAAAATAAGAAACCCTAAAAGTAATTATAATTTGGATGGCACTGAATAAATTATTTATTTAGTAATATCCAAATACTATTTTTTTTGTCTGCTCTGCCATCTCAAAAGATTTCAAAAAACAAAACACTGAATTTATATACGATAAAAAAAATTAAAAATTGAATTTCACATTAATTTTTGAATAACAATTGAAAGATTATATTAATTACTAGCGCAAATTCAATATTCAATCATTCACAACATCTAATTCGGTTTTTTCAATGTGCAAATAGAAAAATGTATTGTTATTCAGCACATCAATATTAGGATTCAATTAGAAACGGGGTGACCTGGTGGTCTAGGGGTAAGGTGTCAGACTTCTGTGCTGGGGGCCGGGGTTCAATCCTAGGTCCCGGCACAGATTTATCTGATTGCCAAACCCTTCCTTCACCTCTGACAAGACGTGTATTAATCACAACTTGTGAATGTGAGGAATGCCAGGTCTCTACCGTGGTTCGGATTCCACGTTAAACTGTAGGTCCTCCATTTCATCTCACAATCACCCTACCATTACACATTAGCGTAAGTGCGTATAACCCGAACGGGTAGTAATACGCGGTGCTAATAATAATAATAATAATAATAATAATAATAATAATAATTAGAAACGACTATAGACAAGTGAAAGAATCGGGAAAATGTAGAAACACTATTAACATATTATTGGAAACAGCCGATATGTCGATATAACTGTATCGATATATTATAACTTTAGATAATAATACAAGGCCGTAGTCAAGGGGGGGGGTTTTGGTGGTTCAAACGAAATTTTATGAACAAAGTATATATATGGCTTTATTTATGGTTCAAACGATATTAAAATTAAGGTACAAATACAAATTAGGGGGCTGTGTTACCATAAAAGCACTTCAGATAACTTCTAGAACTGTTTATCATTTAGATTTTTTTTTCTAGTCTCCGGAAATTGGGGGATGTGCCCACCAAACACCCCCCCCCACCCTCGAAATTATTTATTGGCTACGGCCTTGTAATAATATATACCTTGCGATATATCAAATTATTGATAGTATCTATAATTTGCTATATTGCAAGGCATATATTATTATCTAAAGTTATAAAGTATATATGATACATCGCAAGGCATATACTATTATCTAAATCATATCGATATATTAGGGAAAGAAATTGCCATCCCATAGTGATTAATGATTACAAATTAAATCGACTAATGTGACTAATCGATTCTGATTATTGTAATGAATTGGGTGGATCGATTATTTCATGCGCTCAACTAATTTTACGATATTATCAATACTATATTTTGTAATTTTGACACCTCTTAAATAATATGTGAGGTTAAGTCACTTTTTGGCTGGATGTATTGGTTGAGATAGTCGATTTAATGTAGATACAATACGTGAAAATAACAAAAATGTAATTGGTCTCTGGCATAGCCGTCTTTATTTCCAGGCCGGAGTACTGAAGTTTGGCAACACTGCGCTGAGACCGGTCAACACCATTGATCTCTATTTTAGAACTGGATGAACATCTTAGCTGAAATTTTCGTGCTGTCTGTATAACATTGTGTAAGAGAGAGAGAAAGAAACCTTCGGGTATATTTTTCTCTCCTACACCCATAAAAGACATTGTGGGATTTTGACATCGTTCATTAATTTGATAGAATATATGAGATACAACAATGTGTGATTAGTTAAATTAAATAAATGTGTTAGTAAAATCTTTTAAGAGCATATAAAAATTGGAAACTTGTGAGTTTTTTCTTTAAATAAGTTGATTTAGGTTAATATATACGATGATTTTTGAAGGAAGCTCGTTTGGAAGGCTTTATCTCGTACCATAATCCTACCCTATAGTAGTGTTTAGGTAGCATAAAATACTTTCCATAAGGGGATTTCTACTTTCCGTTCTAAATAGCCATTCATCCTACCAAAATACTAATATATGATAGTATTCTGGTACGAAATAAAGCCTTACAAATTGGGATTACTATTTAAATAAGGGTTTAGTAGATACCGTACTTCCTACAAGTAATACTTCTACACAAAGTATGTCATTCAGACAAATGTAATACAGTTTTTAGCTAACTTGTTTCATTATAGTTACTGAACTTTCAACATAATATGGTTTCTGAAAGCAATATACAAGCTATGAGCCAACTTAAAAAAATTGTAATAAAATAATACTTTCTACAAGCCTATAACCTAAGTGGTCGTTTGAAAGTATGGTAACTACACAAAGTTTGTCATTCTGCACCATCCTACTCTCCGGCTACCCTAAGCTTGCTAACCTACAAGCCATAGTAACGAGTAAAGCGCAGAAATATTACTAAGATAGATATCAGCAGGGAAGCCTTGTTTGACACACTCAAAAATAGTACCTCAAGTATCATAATCGTGTGACTTAATTAAAGGATGAAACAGGAATGTCACTCAATTCATTTTCAGGAATAAGGTTGCAAACGCAAGAAAGATGTAAGGAAAGATATATTAACAATTAGCAAAGGCTATAAAGCCAATTTATTTTAATATCAAAACAATAAGATTACGTAGTCTATTTGAGCCACTGCAAACAACTCGCAATGGAATATTAAAGAAAGCAGTGGGCAATATAAATACTACGGGCTCTGCCTTTAAATGGCATTAACGGTAAACATAAATCCAAAAAGTGGATGACTATCATAGCAATATAACTTTTGTACAAAAATACTAATTTCTGTTACCAGGCGTAACTTAACTCTGCCCATAGCAATACATCTCAACCTAGCCATGGACAGAGCCCTGACCTGTCATGTGTAATACCCATGAGAGAGGAAAGCCCTGGCATGTACTATAACATACACGAAACAAATTTTTAACCTACTAAGATATCGAACATCACACTAGTAATATAAAACAACCAAAATAGTCCCTCATTAAATATGGGTAAATACAAAATAGTTTTGAAGGAATCAGTCCCAAGGACGCATTATCCAATCGTAGGCTTCATATTGCTATCAAGCTCAGTTAATTCAAAATAAGAAGAGTTCCCTAATCCTCAATTTTGTAAATAAATAATAAATTAGTTGGCCGAAACATGATTTATAGCTCAGTACTAATTTAAATCCTAACCAATTTCTAAAAAAAAATCTAATAAAAAAAATTAGCTGAAAATGACACCAACTTACAGTGTTGTTTTGGACCAATAGCTTTTAAATAGTTTTTAAATGTAAGAAAACTGTAAATATTCACACAATTATTCTCCGTAAGGCTTGGTTTATATTCATGCATAATTCATAACTAATAGCGAATAGTGTATAGTGTATAGTGCGCAAGAAGTTGAAATACGTTATTTTAAATGATGGCGTCTATAATCGATCTATAGTAAATAGTGAAATAGTTCACTATGCAAGTTGATTTAACTTTAACTTTTCTTATACGTTATGCTCGAGTTGTGAAACGATATTCTCGCGAGAAAAATCTAGCCAATAGGATTTATGGAAAACATAATTCGATATTTTTCAAATATTATTTTATAAGTTAGTAGTTGGTCAACATATTGGGCTTTAATTATCGTTAAATAGTTTTATATTGTGATTTTAACTTGAAAATGAGTGAAAATGAAAGTGACAATGAATATACAGTTGAATTTACAGAAGATGGTTTTGTTTCTGTTGCTTGGGGGAGGAACCCCGCACCTCCTATTAATGTAGTTTTTGTACTTGCCTTGGTCACTTGGGAATTTTTATGGTTTAAAACACCAGGAGTTGGAAAATTCATTGTCTAAACCCACATAACCCCCCTCCAAAAAATACATTTCGTGCAACACCCTTGTACTCTAGTCTCATTTCATCCAACCACTAAACCAGATTGTCCTCAAATGAAGATAAATAATTCAAACATACTATTAAATATAGAAGGATGGGTTCTATAAAATTAATTTACCCGTGATGATAAAAAGCCAGAAATGCAATTCTAGATGGTCTGCCATTAAATGCTAAATATATAAATTCAGATTAATACTATTTAGTAAACAGTACCAATATTTATCTCTCAGATTATAATACAGCTAGTAAAATTGGCGTGTTAAAGGGAACAAGGATATTATATTTGTAAGTATGTAAATTATTTTGACATATCCATAGAGGTAGTATCCTTAAAACACCACGCGCGCAAGAGATCACCTCTCAAACAAATGACAATCGTTATGAATGTCTTATTCACTACGTTGCATTATAAACCTTAGTAATTTTTTTATGAATTGTGCACTATACACTATGCGCTATTCACTATTAGTTATGAGTTATACATGAATATAAACTAAGCCTAAGAACCATCGGTCACTAGGCCTCATGACATCACTATAAGTGAAAATCAAATTTAACACTTTGGCCTTTAAATAAAAGATAGACGTGTCTTTGGGCGAACTAGAACAGTACCAACTGTCAAGATGATGTCTGTATTACTATACTTATCACAACTTTTCCCTTTTTATTGTTTTATTCAGCATTGAATATAGACAGGTTTGCGAAACAAAATTGACTTTGTTAATGATAATAGAGAACAATTTTGTTTAAATTTATTTTGATGCATAAGCCTTAAAGCGTAGTCCGAAATAAGAGCTAAACAGACACATTGGATAATAAAACATCAATAATTTTAAAACGATCTATCGTCGCACTATCCTTCTAAAATCCCTTTGTCGTAACTTATTCCTGATTTAAACTGTTTGTAAACTCAAGGGTAATATATGGTATCTATTTATTTGTCTAGATCAGTTATGTTCAGACAAAGTATTTATGAAATATCCTGGTCAATCTATGAACTATGATCCTTAAAACATAAATGTTTGTGAAAACCCTGCTAAGTTAAGGAACAGGTTAATACTTTAAAATTCGGTACATATAACATTTCGTAGTGTATTTGACATGGCTTTTGTGTGAGGAACTTTTCTCTGTAAAAAAAATATGATAAATAAATATGCAATGTTTGTTCTAATAGATTATTAGTAATTAAGGCCATATTTGGTAAGAAGGGTGCCTACATTCACAATTTGCTGCATAATGTATCATCTATTTATATAAATATATTTTTTAACTTAGACCCATTTTGGATTGGTCTTTAAGGCCGTGTCTGAATAGTCCGTCTAAGGGCCCTTGGGAGCCATGTGCACTTTAAAGTTGCAATGGCGTCGGCTGAAAGGCCGGAAGTGATTTTTAATGGTGTCTGAATTCTCTTAAAGTGTACAATTGCACCCCTTATGGCGCACTTTACTAAGGGGCACATACGACTTGCCCTTTATCGCGCACTTTAGTTAAATTAGCTTTTTATATTGAATGAAAGTATTATATATTTTGTGAAAATGGAATAAAGCATTCACATAATGTTAAATAAAACTAGTATGGTTTGTTCTTTGTTTATATACATGAAGTTAAACGGTTAAATTTCTCTATCTAATGTGAAAATCTCTCTCAAAAGGAACTTTATTTACGAGTTAAAAGATATTCAGTTAAATTTGTTTGAGAATAATACTTTACATATGTAAGTAAATTAATTAGGGCAATATATATATTTATATAATATACGTATATATTTTCCAATTTCTCTACACATGCAAAAATGTTTGACATGCTCTTTGGTATCCCTGCGTACATCGCGCTCCTTTTGGCGCGTAGCTTTAATTTCTTTGTTTATTCAGCATTCACTCATTCCGGAGAAATGTTTAAAAACAAGAGATCAACATGTAAATTAAGTAATTAATTTTTGAATTCCTATAGGCCTATGTATTTATCTGGCAATATTTTTACATGCTTTAAAACAACTTGATATTAATGTAAGTTAGGCCTAGTTTGTCAGCTTCCCAAAAATTTTAAAGTTTATAAAACTGTGATAGGATTGACCATTTTTGGCGCACATTTTCCAAATACGTTTTATAACAATAACATATAAAGGGGTTAAATAAATAAAAACCATAGCTTAACCTCATTTTACTTTTGATTATAATGCTCTTTTTTATTATGATTATTATAAAATATCATCAACGGTATACAATTGATTTTATTCTTTACAGGGAAAGTAGAACAAACCTTAAGGTTCGTAGGATTAAGGAAGATAAATGATAAATATGAATTTGCGCCTTAAAAAAAATTTCACCATTGACAAAACACTATCAAAATTCATTATCGTTGCCATGGAAACGCATGTTTCAGAATTAGCCACCAGATGGCTCTAGCTGTACATTGATGTCCGAAAACTATCATGCACCCTATGTACTTAGGGGCGCCAAAAACTTTTTTATTAAAGTGCGTAGGGACAAACTATTCAGACACGGTCTTTGTAAAATGTCTAAAACTTTTAACAGTATTTTCTACAATTATATGAGATTTTAGGGTATATCTTTGTTTACTCATAATATTGTAAGTATGGTTTCTTTGTAACAATACCAAATTAGATTAATATTTACAATCATTAGGCTACACCAAGATTAAGGAAATACAAATAAAAACGCCATTGACCTAACACCATTTCCATTTATGTTTTTTTTTGTTTGTGTCTAGAATTTTTCATCCTAGCATAACCTAACCTTTTATTTGTAGCCATACAAATTGTTAGGTTGAAATGGTTTAAACAGAAACTGATTTTAAGGAACTTGTTAAGCATGTCTTGTATTCTTTTATTTTAGATTACCCTTGCTCTTATTATTATACCTTTAAATGTGTTACCATATAGGCTATAGTGTTTACAAAATTATCAAGATTTGAGCTTTTCTCAAAATTCAAAGGATTTCCTAGAAGACTAGGCATTTTACAATTTAAATTGATTTACTAACATTAATAGGTAGAACAAGTAGAACAAACCTTAAGGTTCGTAGGATTAAGGAAGATAAATGATAAATATGAATTTGCGCCTTAAAAAAAATTTCACCATTGACAAAACACTATCAAAATTCATTATCGTTGCCATGGAAACGCATGTTTCAGAATTAGCCACCAGATGGCTCTAGCTGTACATTGATGTCCGAAAACTATCATGCACCCTATGTACTTAGGGGCGCCAAAAACTTGTTTTATTAAAGTGCGTAGGGGACAAACTATTCAGACACGGTCTTTGTAAAATGTCTAAAACTTTTAACAGTATTTTCTACAATTATATGAGATTTTAGGGTATATCTTTGTTTACTCATAATATTGTAAGTATGGTTTCTTTGTAACAATACCAAATTAGATTAATATTTACAATCATTAGGCTACACCAAGATTAAGGAAATACAAATAAAAACGCCATTGACCTAACACCATTTCCATTTATGTTTTTTTTTGTTTGTGTCTAGAATTTTTCATCCTAGCATAACCTAACCTTTTATTTGTAGCCATACAAATTGTTAGGTTGAAATGGTTTAAACAGAAACTGATTTTAAGGAACTTGTTAAGCATGTCTTGTATTCTTTTATTTTAGATTACCCTTGCTCTTATTATTATACCTTTAAATGTGTTACCATATAGGCTATAGTGTTTACAAAATTATCAAGATTTGAGCTTTTCTCAAAATTCAAAGGATTTCCTAGAAGACTAGGCATTTTACAATTTAAATTGATTTACTAACATTAATAGGTCCATGTGAGTGGACATTTACATTAGCTCTGAGGTAGAAACATTATAATAATTTTTTTCTAATAATGTTCATGTTTATTTGGTAAGAAGTAATAATAATTTATAGTAAGGTTATTTCTTCTTGTTTATTATTTTTATTTCCTTTTCCTTATTTTACATACGTTTTAGTTCTATGACGACGACATGTTTCGGTGATTTTTCACCATCTTAAGTCTTATTTGTATTAAAGAGGATTGATTTTAATTCATACTAACTTATTGAAAAGTTTGTGAAGTTTTACGGTTTTATATGGAATAATTTTAAGTGAGCTCACTAAAAATTATTTCATATAAAACCATAAAATTTCACAAATTTTCCAATAGTATGAATTAAAATCAAAAATTAATCACATGAGAGATTGATGCTTAAACGTTGAAGATGTTACACGCACTCTTAGTACTAGTGTTTGCAGGACATAAAAAAAGATTAAGCCACAATTTTTTCAATATGGGTGGGCTAGCTCACCTCATAGGAGGAAGAAAATTTATATATAACTTAGGATACACTCCAGGTATGAAAACTCTGAATTATTATCACCAAAAGTTACCCAATGACTGGGTTATATAGCTAATTTTAGGATTCTGGTAATATAAAATGGTTGCAAAGTGTTACTGATTTCGATATTAAATAATAATTAAAATGTATAACTTAACCCCCCCAATTAGACCCATAGATAATTTTTTTACCAAGGAATGAAATTTTTTTATTTGCCACAAGTGTGTTGAGCAGCAAAATTATAATGCCCCCACCCCCATTATAGAGTATATAAATGATGCTTGATCAAACTATTTGCTTGGTTTTGGGTATTGACTTTTGCACATATTTTATTAAATTCAATAAAATTACGAATGGATGGAAAAAAAATATTTAGGTCAGGTTATAAGTCTCAGTTTAAATTTCCAGTCATTTTTAACTAAATTTATCCAACATAACCCTATTTGCAATGAACGTAGAAAGCTAGATGTATAACTTAATCTTAATAAGTTTTTTTCTAAGTACATACAACAAATACTATTTGTGGTTGCAGATACAATTACCTACTTGCAAATGTAGAAACGAGATAAACACAATGACCGAGTCAATAGACAAATTACCCTTGGAAATGCTGGTGAAAATATTCTCTTATCTCTCTTTAGAAGATTTGGTCCTCAATGCACAGTATGTATGTGAGAGATGGAAGATTGCCTCGCATGACAAACTGTTGTGGAAATACACGACATTCAAACCCTGTCATTTACAATCGCAACCCTATATAATTAACATTCTTAAGCACGCTCCAATGTTGAGACATTTTATAATATCACGGCAAGTAAATTTGACTCTTACAATAAAAACACTGTGCAAGTTCTGTCCTAATATATAAAAGGCTTGACATTTATAGGGATCAAGAGATTGATGGTAAATTGTTGTTCAAACTGTTAGAAGAGCTCAAAAATCTTGATTCGTTGTATTTAAGTATAATTAACACAAAAAGCTGCCGTGAGCTTTCACAAATAGTGAGTCTTGCACACAATTTAAAAAGCCTTTCTTTGTCATGGATTGATATACCGTACCAAGATGATCTTTTAATGCCCATTGCAGATGGTTGTCACTCGTTGCAACATCTAAATGTTGGCTACCTCGCCAGTATTACAGAGATTTGCAATCGTGATATGATCTATCTTTTGAAGAGAAAGAAACATCAGCTAGTTTCATTAAGTGTTCACTTCTCTGACCTTACCATCGAGTTCAGGGATCTTTTAAATGAATGTGAAAAATTTGAACTTTCTAGTGTTTCAACCGAAGTGGACATGACATTGCTTGGAAAATTGTCAAAACTGAAGAGATTATCATTGACAAATTTTTCACCCACCCACACATCTGCTCTTAATTTTTTCCGTGGTAATTCTTGGGATAATTTAGTTGAGCTCAAATTAGATTGTTGCACTTTTGTAGACACTTATATCTTGAACATTATATTTAAGCAATGCAAAATATTGGCTTTATTAAATTTAACATACTGTCATTATTTGACTGATATTGGGCTTTTAAATATTTTTGAGTTGTCAGAACTGAAAACATTAATTATATCAGGGTGCTGTTTCACATCAAAAGTGTTGCATTACATACTTAAATGTGACAAACTTGAAAATCTTCATATCAATCAAGCACAGTGGCTCACAGATAAAGATTTTGGAGTCCTTGTAACCGGTAAAAGTAGTATTAGGTCCCTTTTTATTGAAATTTGTCCGAGAATTACAGGAAGCACATTTCCTCTTGTACCAGTATATTTCAAACGACTGTCAATCGTAAATTGTTTAGCAGTGAAGAAAAAATATGGGAATACACTTCAATCGAGACTTCCTCATTTGCAATTTAGAAATTCTGCATTTGTAAATTAAAAACTAGAGCAGATTTAATGATTCTGGTGAACTAACCGTTTACAGAGGTAATCTACTGTAAAAAAAAAAAACCACACACACACACAGATTAGTCACAAAAAACCACAAATTATCTATAGACATGTGCAAATATATTATGTTTCATGTATAATTTAAAAGTAATATGTTAACTATAAATTAGTGTTGAAACTCCTCTAAGCATTTTACAGATAGCATTACGATTTTAAATGAATGTTTTATTAGAGTGGTCAAAATAAATAATACTCTTTTCCTTATCACACCAAACGCTTACCTGCCCCATTCAATTCGTATGGCATAGCTAAAAAAGATAAATACATGGTTTATCTTTACAGCATTAAGTCCACTAGCACACACACCCTGCTTTTCATTGTGTCAAGCAGTCTTTTCCCCTTAATATCACAGTGCATTGTTGTTAGTTAGAAATATAAGATTGACAACACAGCTACTTGACACATTTTTTGGACAAACTTGGTATTATTTATAAAAAGGTTCCCACAAACCTTGAAAGTACCCTATTTATTGAAAATTAAATAACTTTGTATTGTTTGTGTTTTTTTATCTCTAGGTAAACCAAAATATACTGTGTAGAATTTATTTAAACATTAGAAATTAAAATAAAATATCATTCTCTCCTTGGTTATTAGAAAAATTATTTCCGAAAAGGCTTTTTTTTTAACTATTCAAGCTTTTCGACACATTTTCACTGTTAATTAAATTATCTTCAATTTTAAAATTGCATTACTGTATATACTAGGATTATAATATGTTGATTGTTTGATTAATGTTTTTAAAAAAGCTAAAGGCTTTTATTTTCTCAGAAACTTTTTTTAGTGTTGATTAGTTTATTGTGAAACTAACCAATTTTTGGTTATTTTCATTTCTAAAATTTTTTTCCCTAAAATGATCAATATTTTTGTTATATTTTAATACTGAAGAAATATGTAAATTGGCATAAATACATGTAATAATTTAACCAAAATGCACTAGATATTTTTCTTCTTTATTGAAACTGTTTTTGGGCAGTGAAGGACAAAGTAATGAATCAAGACTTTATTTAACATGGACAGTTGAAATCACCTTGAAAATCTCATGCTCTTGATGATAAAAAGAATTCTAGTTGTACCTTAAGTCTTAAGACATTTCTCAAAGCCCAACTTAGGATTTAACAAACCAATTTTGAGCCATGAAATCAATCAATATTTCCTCAAGCTTGTTTAAATGTAGAGAGTGTGAATTTGAACTATGTGATTTGTTTAAGAAATAAGTTATATAATCTAAAGTGTGAATTGTGTTGTTCTTTTCATTGTCAAAAAATATTGTGTTCATTCCAAATATTACACATTACCTCACAAAGCAAAAAGAGGTTTCCCTTAGAGAGAAATATTATAAGCACTATATAAGGCCTATATATATAAGTATTTTTTAACAAAACATGAAATATTGGTAGTGCAGTAATTTAAAATTGTTTTCACATATTAATACTCATGTTTATCCAGTGGAATGAATTAAATATTGTAATAAATAAAATATGTCTTTTTTTTACTTATCAGGCATATAATTAGTAAAAGATATATTAATATTTTAACTTCTCCTCTTTCCTTCTTGAAACTTACTTCACTATTTTCATATAGCAAAGTCTTGACTATTCAACCTAAACAAGATTGACATGTGGTCAGATAACCAAAATGTCTGATATTACGAAAACAAGGGGAGGGGCTGAAACGAAACAAATTATAATTAAATAGAAGTATAGAATAGATATGAAATAAGGCTTAATAACGGCTTTATAGCATAAATTATGCAATAAATTACAAAACTATTATTATATTCTGTAGTATGCAAAATGTTAAAGTCACTGTTTAAAAAATTAGTGATTGCAGTTTGTTTCCCAGCTTTGCTTCTCTTCCTTGAGGCAAGGTCACCCCAATAGCACATTTTAAATATATGTCGGATAAACCAGAATGTCAGATAACCGGGACGGGAATGTGCACCTTTCACCCTTACAGGTGGACACACAGTCTAATACTAAGCTCATCTTATTTGGTTTGCTGATGGTGAGGTAAAGGTTTGAATCCTGGTCAGGTGTATTGAGGGTAGTTTTCCCTAAATTATTTCAGTCTCTCCTCTAAATTTTACTTTCCTCTATCGCTACCAAACTATCCTAATTAATATATGCACACGCACTTAGGTGGCTGCATGGTCTAAAGCGTCACTCTCACCATATACTAGACTGCGATGACAGGGAGATCAAGGTTCAATCCCGCTAGAGTGGTTTTTTTTAGCACCACATCTTGATACCTATTTAGTTTATACGACTATGTACTAATTACACTAATGTGTTAGGGATTAGGAAAGCTTAGTTTAGAGGAAATTCACCCGCATCTAGGCAGAGGCAGAGTGGAAAACCATTTAGGAAAAAACCACCCTCATTGCACCAGACTGGGATCTCCCAGTCTTTGGCAGTCTAGTCCAACACGAGATTAGCATGTTATACCACGCGGCCACCAAAGCGAGTGTTGAGTGTTCTGAAAATGGTTTTTCATTAATGGCATTCCTCTCCCCCTCCACACAAATATGGGTACACTTTCTTTAATCTTTAATCCTACTTTCCTAATTCTTAACATAGTAGAATTATTACATGGGCATGTAGCCTGAACAGGTAGAAAGTAATACGCGGTGCTAATAAAGGCTTGTATAACCCGAACTAGTAGTAAGAAGTGTGGTACATTTTTTAAATGTGCATTTAAGACATTTTACAGCAATTTATTAATAGTGGAAACTGGTATAGAGAGAAAAGCAAATTATAAAGTACTTTGGCATGCTGATTTTAACACATGTCGTTCTTTATTAAATTCGACTAGCAGTCACATCATGGAAGCATACAACCAGGGAGGACTGAGACTGTTTGCTGATCCCCTTGTCTGACCCTTTCCTTGAGTAGCTTTTATAGCTGCCAGATAAGGTTGTTACTAGTAAAATTGGACTGTAGCTTGAGCTTGTGTATACTTGTCTATACTTTTAGGTAGAAGTTAATGCTACTTTGAAGTAGAAAAAAATAAGAGCAAACAAGAGTTGACCAAGACTGGTGTATGTTTTAGAAAACACATCCATACATAAAATACCAAAAATTATATTTGGTTCAAATTCTGTGTTCACAAACATAGTTAAAATAGATATTGAAAAATTACCTAGATAAAGGAATCAAACAGTGGACCTTTTGACATCGATACAAAGAGCCTACCACCCTGACATTGAGTATCTGGTTTTCAACATAGATTTAATTTTTGTTTTTAATGGCACAGAATATATACCAATATTAATTCATAAATACCCGCCTCGGTGGTGTAGTGAGCTAACGCGCTAGCTTCGTGTTGAGCAAGGCTGCCGAGGACGGGGAGATCGAGGTTCGAATCTCGGTTGGGTGAACTCGGGGTGGTTTTTCTTCAATGGTTTTCCACTCTTCCTCCACGCAAATCCAGGTTAACTTCCTCTAAATTCAACCTTCCCAATTCCTAACCCATTAGCGTAATTAATACTTAAGCGTATAACCCGAACACGTAGTAAAACGTGGTGCTAAATTAAATTATTATTATTAATTCATAAATGTTATACATCAATCCAATTACAGCACAATTACATCTATTTTTATTTATTTAAGGAGTGATTATATCAGCACATGAGAATGTCTATGACTGAGAGCTTACCAATTTTACCGAGAAAGGTATTTTAACATGCCTTCTGGGTTCTTTTATATACTACAATCAATATGGGACCAATAACTTTACTTCCCCTCGAAGGAAATTGTGCTATGGATTTCTGTCGCTCAAGAAAAATCCATCGAAATTGGTCTGAGGCGAGCACTTTACCCCAAGACTACCAAGGCTCAACAATTACAACTTGTATAGGTATAGGAGCACTTTAGCTGTTTTTCTGATAATTTAAAATAACTAAAAATTAATATTTCGGACTTTTACCATGAACTCTTATGTGTTAGTTAAAATAATGATCCACTTAAAACCCTTGAATTGGGAGGAATTTTAGATAACTCGGTAGAAGAACATTGGCACACTAAGTCTAGGGTCTTAGGTTTGGTTTCTGTAGGCTTATCCATGTTGGAATTAATTTTCTATATTGCTATTGTGTTTTAATAAAACATAATTGTAACAAAAGCAAATAAAATCAGATTTCTATTTTACCATACAATCAGCTTACATGCTGTTCCACTTCCATGATAACAATATTTAAAAAAAAGAAATATTTTGATCTTTTATGAGAAAACTTTACGAAAATAAAATTTACAAAAGATTTTAAAATAAACTTTATTAAAACCTATATTTTGTTTTGATGGACAAATGTTGTATTATCTCATCTTCTAACATGATACAATTTCAGAATCCATATTAGTCAATGTCTATGAATAAGAAGAATGACAAAATTATGAATGTCAAGCAAACCTACTGCTCTCGTCGGAATCAGAATCCATATCAAAATAGTAGTCATCTTCATCATAATCACCCTTTTTGGAAGCCTTACAGAAGGCACGGCTTATGCCATACTTTTCAACGTCATCAGGATCGAGCTTGAGATCACTTATTCTCAACGCATCTTCATCATCACTTGAAAGATCGTCTGGAACAAATTATTATAATTTGAGCAACAGAAAAGAATGATCCAAAAGTATTTGTAATAAGAGTAAATAGTAACATGTTCCATGTATTTCAAAAGACAGTTATTTTTTTCCGAGAGGAGCATGTCGCAAGGCGAAACAGGATTAGAATGAAGTTATCTGGAAAAGAGTGGGGGCACAAGTAGTACATGAGATAATATAGGAAGAAAGGCTGAGACGATATGATCATGCAATGGGGATGAAAAAGGAGGGAATATCAAAGCAAATGATGGAAATTAAGTAGATTTATGTAGGGAAAAGATGCTAGGGAGACCAAGACCGACTGGAAACAGTTGATGTGATGTCATCAAAGACTATTTGCCATTAGTTTACTGCAAACCAATATCTTGTTAGATTCAGGCAAGTGTAGATCGGTTGATTTCACCCACTTGTATTTTATTTCTGGGTAGCAGTAAAGGCTGTTTAATCGTGTTTATAAAAAATAATCCACATAATTTTCATGCATTATGATAAGTCATCAACTACAAAAGTATTTATGTGAGCCAATTAATGTATTTTTCTACTTGCATTGATGGGCATGCAGATTAAACATTAAGCTTGTTTAGTCTTGTTTTGCTGGTAATAAGGTTGGGTCAAAACCCTGAATGGATGCATACTGAGGGTGTATTTTTTTAATTAGTTTTTTCTCACTACTCAACACAAATGCAGGCACAATGTCTTTAAATTCTACTTTCCTTATGCTTCACTAAAATATATTAAAAAGAATAAAGATTTTAATGCATGAAGTTCACCTTCAAATTAATAACACATTAAATAAGCTGGCAGCTGCTTATAAAGCTAGAAACTAAATCTGTTACGAAAGTTTAACCTTAACCAAAATGAAATTAAAAATAGTTTGAGAAGTTTAAAGCTATCTATTTCTCAAATCATTGAACAATATGCACACACAAAATTGATTGAAATAAAAGAGTTACCAAATCGGTCATCTTCCATTCTAATTGCAGCCCTCATATCATCTTCATCAATACTGTAAGAAAAAGAATTATCATATATATTATTAAAGCATTATCAAGTGTTACATACTATATTTGCTAGTTTATAAAGACAATACATTTAAAAGCAGTTAAAGTGTCTATAATACTTTGTGTGTTTGGCATATTATTATATGTTAGAGTTGGGTCTGTGAGTCTTCCATTGACTCCTGGAATCAGGAATTCGAATCTTGGAAAAAATTATACATATATATATATATAACACACACACAAAAATATATACCTAATCACGCCGTTCCCTCATGAGCTAGGAAAGAAACTGTGCATATAGCTCAAAAAACAACTCTTTACTTAATCCATCCTCACTAACTTTCTCCACACTTCCCTATCCTTGCATACTCCCTTCGCTTCAACAACACCCACACACCGAGTCATCCACATTCTTTTATTCTTAAAACTCTTAATGTTTCTCTTTTTCACAAATTCATCTACAACATTTAGCTACATCTTACACGGCCTATCTCTTCCTTTTCATCCACACACTCTACCTCCATATATTTGCTTCTTTACTCGATCCACACTTATCCATCCTCTCAAAATGCCTAAACCAATGTAAGGCGCTTCTTTCACATTGACATATTGGATTGGATTCTCTTTCAAATTGCATTCCTTCAGAACCATTCATTACTGACTCTGTCCATATGAGTCATTCCAACCAGATTCACCTTGCTCTTGTATTTCTTCTGACAAACCCACACTTCACAGATCCATAAAACAATGTTGGCATCAACACTTATATACTGCCATATATGCCTCTTTTGATACTATTTCATTCTTTGCATTAGTCCATATACATCCAACTAATCTCAAGAGATGCATTCACCCGTCATTCAATTTCACCATCTATACTCCATATTTACACAACATTCTGCCGACATACACAAAATCATTCACTCGTTCTAACAGTTTTTCATTTATAAGAAGATCCATTATGCCTGTCGCCACATTCAGACAAATTAGAAAATTAGGTAGAGTGAATGTGTTTTTTATTCTTTTGGAGCCCTCTTTATGTCCTCCTCTTAATTCTGGCACTGGACTTAACTGATCCCAACTTTGCTTTTGGCAACTTAAGAATATCTACAGAAAAGTGTACCTCAATGAGTTTTCTAGTTTAAGTATTATCTTGTATGTAGTATGCCGGCTAACCGAAATGAGACTCACCTATTGTCTTCCTCCGTGTCGGGATAGTCGTTGCCGATGTTATTCTCTGCGTTGGAGTCTTCAGAATCGTCAGAGTCAGACAATCCACTAGAGGACCTCCTGTGGTAAAGTAGATCAGACTGTAGTGGCTGTACGCTCACGAGGTTCTCAATCAGCATATCGTCAACATCTCCAGTGTAGTACAGGTCATACACATAGTGGTCATTTTCTTCAGCCTTGTAAAAACAAAAATATTTTACAATCCTTTATATTATTATTTAGCACCACAACTTGCTAGGTACCCGTTCTGATTTTACGCATTACACATACAAGTAAAAATTACGCTAATGTGTTGGGGATGAGGACAGGTTGAATTTAGAGGGAAGTGTACCCCCATTTGCACAGAGGAATAGTGGGAAACGATTAAGGAAAAAACCATCCTCAATACAGCTCTCAATCATCAGCATTCCAGTTTATTGCGAGAGTGATACCTTGGTTCATTCGACCACCAAAACAGGTATTATTATTATTGTTATTATTATTACTATTATTATCATCATCATCAACATTTGATAATTTTTGTGTGACTGAATGTATGTGTATTATACAATGAATATCGACAAATTATCGTGTTTAGTAAAAATTGGGGAATTGATGATCAGGTTGGGAAAAAAAATTTCAAGATTAAAAATTAATACCTAAGTTGTGTGTGTCAATCAATATATTAAAGTCTTAAATGTGTATACTTAAATGAATGAACACCATGTAAACTAACGGCTTGTAAATCTATCTGCATATGTTTAAATATTATAAGTTTTCAAAGAGAATGAATGGAGAGCAGGTGTAACAGAGGAATAAAGTAGATTATTAAAATGTTTAAAAAACAAGTTCACTCGGCATGTGTTTGATAGAAGTAAAGATCAGAAATTATTAGACACTTTGGAGGCTAAGTAGGGCCTACACCCCAATGCATAGGCCTGCTCATATAGAAGTGTACAGGGATGTTAATGTAAAATTTCTTCTAAACACAATATAAATTTGCATACTCAGATTCAAGTTTTTTTATGGATAAAACAGTCCCAATATGTATTACCAAAACCAACATTATATCTGTGTGTTTGTGTGTAGCTTATGCTTGTAATTTAAAAATGTACTATTGTAAGATAAATTTAAAAACAAAGATGACAGTATATAAAGATGTGTTAATAACACCAACATTGTTTTATGGATCTGTGAAGCGTGGGTTTGTCAGAAGAAACAAAGGAGCAAGGTGAATGAGGTTGGAATGAGATATCTAAGAAATGTATGTGGAAAAACTCGTATGGATAGAGTCGGTAATGAATGGGTCCTGAAGGAATGCAGTTTGAAAAGGAATCCAATAGGTCAATGGGAAAGAGACATCCTACCTTGGTTTAGGCATGTTGAGAGGATAAGTGGATCGAGTGACGAAGCAAATAAATGAAGGAAAATTGTGTGGATCAAAAGAAAGAGGTAGGCCATGTAAAACTTGGCTAGATGTAGTAAATGACTGTGTGAAAAAGAGAAACATTTAGAGTTTTAAGAATAAAAGAGCATGTATGACTCAGTGTATGGATGTTGAAGCGAAGGGAGTAGCAAGGATAAGGAAGTTTAGGGAAAGTTAGTGAGGATGAATTAAGTATGTAGTTGTTTTTGTGAGCTACATGCACAGTTTCTTGCCTACCCCATAAGAGAAAAGCGTGATTAAGTGTATATATATACACACACATATATGTGTATTTAATGTCCATGTATAATTTTTACAAACCAATTTTCATTCCTTTTATAAAACATACACACATTTTTTATGCCAAAATTGATAACATTTTACTATATTTTTGTGTTATTTTATAAGTAATAGATAATATCTATAAAATGTTAGCTGCAGATCACTTGACTTGAGGTATGAATATGCGGGAGGAGATTTAGTAGCTTTTCAATCAATTAAAGGTCTTCCCATGAAAATCGGATTGCGAGACGGGTCAAACATTTCAATTATTTTGTAGATGGTGTTTGATTGACCCAAGTTGACATCAAAATGTGTCCTTGTCGGTCTTAATGGCCAGGTGTTAGATAACCTACAAGACCCAGGTTTAATCAGATACATGTGTCAAGATAAATGTAGCTTTTGTAATGTTTGTATAAGAATTTGTCCCAGGTTGGGTGTTTGGTATTAGGTGTGTTCTTTCTTAATTGAAGCTAGTTGAAAGTGTACTAATATAACCCTGTGTTTGAATAGTGCGAGTTAAATCCCTTTGATTAGATGACATTGCCCTGTGTTTGAATAATGTGAGTTAAATCTCTGTGGTTAGATGACAATAGCCCTTTGGTTGAATAATGTGAGTTAAATCCCTGTGGTTAGATGACAATAGTCCTGTGTTTGAATAGTGCAAGTTAAATCCCTGTAGTTAGATGACAGCCCTATGGTTGAATAGTGAAAGTTAAATCCCTGTAGTTGTATGACATAACCCTGTGTTTGACTAGTGCATGAACCAGATGATAAGCCCGCGAAACTTCGCGGGCCTCGGCGACGACGCGGCAGGACTCGAGAAAAATTAGAAATATTTTCGTCTCCGATTGCAAAAATTGAAAAAAAAAAAAAACAGGTGTCCCCTTTCGCCTCATCTGCATCTCTAAACCTGGCTTGAGACAGGTTATGGTCACATTAAGCACATAATTATCAAAGGTGCATACAACACAAATGATTTTAAGGGAAAATTGAACTCTCCATCATTTGTAGTTGAAAAGATACGACCAGGGGGCATAAGCCCCCAGAGGTAATATTTTCCCAACAAACAATCTTAAATTGAATGCGTGCCTGACCCAAAGGATTTTAGTGAAGAAATTACTTCTTTATCATTTCCTGTACCCTTCCACCACTCTTCATCCTGTGATTACTTTTATTTTTCTCCTCTCACTTAAACACTTTGTTATCTACTACACCCAAATCTTTCTTGGTCTCCCTTGTGATCTTTTTCCTGCATACTTGATCTCCATCTTTCACTTTGGTAATCTCTCCTTTTCCACCACCGTTACACAAGCATACCGTCTCAGCCTTTCTCCCTTTACTATCTCATGCACTCCCTGTACCCCAAATACAAATTCTAAAATTTTAATAATAATTAGATCCATAATCAATCTAATTTCGTTCTTAATAATAATAATAATAATAATAATAATAATAATAATAATAATAATAATAATAATAATAATAATAATAATAATAATAATAATAATAAGATCTAGCACCGCGTCTTACTACCCGTTCGGGTTATACGCTTAAGTACTAATTACGCTAATGGATTAGGAATTGGGAAGGTTGAATAAAGGAAGTGAACCCGCATTTGCGTGGAGGAAGAGTGGAAAACCATTTAGGAAAAACCACCCCCAGTTCACCCAACCGAGATTCGAACCTCGATCTCCCCGTCCTCGGCGGTCAAGCTCAAAACGACTAGCGCATTAGCCAACTACGCCACCGAGGCGGGTAATTTCGTTCTTGTTCACAATAATCTCATAAGTTGCTAAGATAATAAACATTTTTTTTTTTCACTTTAACCTCTTAACTGAAAAACCGAATATATATTCGGAAATTTAATTTTGGCAATATATTAAAAACCCAAATATATTCGGCCATATCTCTAGTGACCAGAAAATATTTCTTTTTCACGAATCTATTTGTTTATCACTTGTAATTACTATGCCAGCTGCTAGAGAGCAGTTATGATACTCATTTGGTTTTCATTCAAAGCGCTAGATAGCAGCTTAGACTTCACAGTTTAAATAAAACCACATGTGTCCCGCCAAGGAGCAGTGAAGTAATTTGTTCTTTTGCCTGAATAATTATTTCCTTAGCTAGAAAGTAGATAAACGGCTTGATGTGCTTACAGTACCATAGTTTTGATCGTTTTCTTTGAAATAAAAAAATAGAAATTGAAGACGAAGTGGATATTAAATTCAGTGAATCGGAACGTGAGTCAGACACTGATTAAAGTATTTCTTACTGTGAGTCTGTGAAAAAAAATTTGAAAAATGATGAACATTTAAAAGGGGTTGAATGTTCAGGAAAAAGAAAAAAAATTATTGCAGAAATTTCAATAACCAGTGCCATAGAGCATGTAGATTTGAATAAAAAACTATTTTTGCAAGGTTTTTTTTATCATTCAAAGGCTATAAACAAATATATTCGGGGTTTAGATATAGCATGAATATAATATTTTATATTTCAACTTTCAAGCATCCCTGGATATAATCAGTGTAATTCTACCCCAAGTATTATGCCATGTATACACATTACATTTCATTAATAATTTTTTTTTTAATAGATTTTGGGACAAATGTATGTAGGATAACTAATTAGTAAGTTAAGAGGTTAAAAGTATTCGAATTGAATTAAATAAAACAGATTTTCATTATAGTATGGTAGCTTCATAAAGCAATTAGGCTTCTTTTGGATCCAACTTTATTTGTTTAATAAAGAACATGTTTCAAAATTGTAAGTTTAACATCAGCAGATTGAGCTAACCATGTGCTAGTGTGCTCAGGCCTGACACAAAAGAGAAGATGTGGTCATGCCTCAGTGTGGTTTTGCATACAATCATGCTGAATGCAACTGTATTTTCTTAATGTTGACACCCCAAACAAGTAGTAGGAGGCAGAGCAAATAAAAAATAAATTCATTAATATTTATTATGTCATTTATTTGGAATAGATAATTTCAGGCACCACTGGCACTTACACGGTTTGTTTTTTTATTATCGCGCCTTAGTACCTGTTCAGGTTATCACATATACATTAATTATGATAAAGAGTTTGGGATGAGAAAGGTTGAATTTAGAGGATGTGTACCCACATTTGTGTGGAGAGTGTAAAATCATTTAGGAAAAAAAACTTTACAGCCAACCACGATTCGAACCCCAGTCTTCTTGTCATCCGCATTTTAGTCTATTGTGAAAGTGATGCTTTATACTATGTGGCCACCAAAGCATGTTCACATAGTTCTAAAAGATATACATGATCAACAATTAGGTACTTCAAAACTCGTTGAAAACTTACACTTGGTCCGTCAAACAATTCAGGTTTTATTTTATCTTCTGAAACATCTGTGTTGCTGCTTTCAACATCAACAACTGTTAATGATTTGGTTGAATTATTTTCAAGGTTTGTACTACTGCCGTTTGATTTGACCGTCTCCTCCAGGCTGCCCTGATCATCCAATGCCCGGAAACAATTTACAACCTTGAAAAGAAAATTCATCAACTATAAAAGTGTTTATCGGTTCAATTATTTGTATTGCTACAATTAAAGTAAAATACAAAGTGTATTTTACTTATATGCCTACCTTAAACCTATTTTGCTGAGAAATATCCTTTGTTTCATTACGGAGTTTGCTGCGGACATCAGGAATATGTGAATGTGTCTTTGGATCTTTCCTCAAATTGCTTGAGAGGTGTAATGCAACATTTTCAGCCTGTGAAAAGAAGATATTAATTGTATCAGATGTGTTTAACATGTTCTTTCTGAACCAACTGATTATATCAACACACAACTTATTTATATCAACTTGGTTCTAAAACATAGCCCAATTCATTCAAATAATTGCACTATTGACTGAAGTAAGGGGTCATAAAATAATTATCAATTAGTGTCTTTTTTTTTTTAGAAAAAGAGGGGTTTTTGGGCAACCAACCTAACTTTAAACACTTTAAAACTACTTTTTTACATCCATTATACTATTTTCAACCTGTGTCCTGGGCCAGTTTTTTTTATTCAAGCCATATATTTTCCGCTACCATCTTGCTAGGCCTGTTGTAGCTTCATATTCCTTATAATCTAACTTAAGACTAGGACAGGTACAACATCTAGTCCCCGGTCGTTAATTCATCAATGTGAAAGAGTAAACCCACTTTTCACCAGTGATAATTTTTCACCATGCCGAGAATCGAACCCAGTAGCCTTAGCTCAATAGACAGACATGCTACTGACTGAGCTAAGGTATTGGATAGCTTAAAACTCCTACAGTTAGTAAATAAAACAAAAATAATTATAGTACTTTTTTATGTTTTTTAGTTCATGCCAAATTAAAGTTCTAAAGATTCCAAACAGAGCTTATTTTCCTTAACAGCCCTCATGTTTGAATTTTATTTATTAGGAAAAAAAATGTGACAATAGCTCATTTTCAACAACTTTTTAAGCACATTGCGGAGCTATAAGACTAGGTGTGATGAAAAAGGGTTCTATATTTAGCCTTCCTCTAATAAATACCATAATTTTTTTGATACTTGAGAAATGGCAGCGAGTGTTCATCTTTACCCTGAGATAAGAATTTTTGTAATTTCCTCTAAGCCCTCTTTCTATTGAAATGAAAAGTGGTTCTAGGTGAAGGTCAAAAGGGAGTATTGTCTAAGAGAGACAAGAGAAGTAATTCCAGAAAATGACAGAGACCATTTCTAAAAATAATTTTTCTCTGTGATATTGTTTTGAATTGTGCCACATATTTGCGAGTGAGAGAGGTATGGCTGACAGGGAGATACTTTTTTTTTCCTAATCAATGCACTATTTTTTTTTTCACAAGTAAAATAGCCTACATTATAAGGTAGGAATATTTTGTTTGGGAAAAAGTGCCTTAAATATGCGATATTTTGTGTATCTATCTCGGTACCTACAAGATTTTTTTACTGCACAAGGTCACGAGAAATTTACACAATTCAACAAAACATGTTATTAAAGAATATTGTTTTGCAGTTTGTTGCATTTGTGTGTGATACAACATTTGTTGTACAACATAGATTTTTTTTAATGCTTGTAAACAAGTTGCGGTCAGCAGGCATCATGGCGTTTGAGGAGGATGTCTTTTTTGCGGCCATGGCTTGTTTTTTGCTAAATAAAAATAAAAGAGCTAAAATACCATTTAGGGTTCATCATCTTCCCGTTAAATGTTTTAAAAAATCCATTTCGTTTGCTACTTAAGCACCCTTTCCAGTTTTATCAGTGTCTTCATTTTGGTGTTAAATTGTTAAATAAATTTTCTTATTTTATTCTCTCCTACTTCCGCTTCGATTTCAAAATCAGGGGGGAGCAGAGTAGCGAACTTGTTCAACATTGTAAACATGTTAGAAAACAAAAGTTTCTTTGATCTTTACAGTCACTCCAAGGTAAACATGCAATACATTGTAAAACATTGTTTCAAAATACAAAGTTTTACAATTTGTTGCATAGTGTAAACGCCCATTAAAGGATGCAATTTCGGTGTTCCCTTTATCCTCGCTTCACACGCACTTCCTTCAATCTACCTTTTCATCTCAACTTAGAAGTAAACAGTCCCTACCTTCTGTGTTCAAATACACATAACCAATGTTTTCGAAGAATTATAGTAAAAACAAACTCACTTGGTTTTTAACGGTACCGGCAAATTTTAAAATTGTGGAAAATGGGTTTTCATTTTAGCTTCAACATCTTCAATACATTTCTTTTTACAAGAAAGTAAAACAGCGTCCAAAGGTTCTTCACTTAGACGTCGTTTCAAACGTACACAGCCATGTTTATATATTGACACTTTCCTCTTTGACTGATAAACAAAGATAATCTATCTCAAAGTTGGCTGAGCAGGTCAAGTTGTTACATGGCAAAGAACATCTTTCTTGGTGAACATTTAAACAGATAGAAAGTTTATTTTGTAAAAAATAAATTTAATGAATTATTTAATTTTAAGATCAAAGGTAAGTAAAATAATTATACTTAGTAAAGATAGTATATAATATTTATTTAAGATTCAAAGCTCCTCTATAAATTCACACATGTTTTATAATATAATACGAAGAAAATTTGTTGACATTAAAGGTTGTGCCACATTGCCATGCGTCTGTATTATACTAGTCTATGGTATCATGCTAATCTATGACGTCGCTTAGCAACGATTTTCATGTTTTGAAGATTCGAAATGTACTTTACTTTTATTAATTACATTGTTTGTAAAAGTGATTGTTTCTCAAACGCACAGTTCTACGAAATGTCAACATTAAAATCATGATAGTAGAATTCATTGTTCTTGCTATTACAATTTTTTAAATTTCATTCAGGCAAACATGACTAGTGGAGTGTTTTTAATGTCCATCACTGGTCAAATTGAACAAGCTCAGTTCCCAGGATTTGATGATATTTACTGTAAATACTGTTTTTCGTATGGTCCTGACTGGATAATAACCACTGTAAGTAGCTTAACCCTGGATAGCGTGTATCACACTACTGTAAAATATATTTTTTCTTTGTATATAACCAATTTTAAAAAGTTCTTACGTTGCTCTAAGAGTTCTCAACCCATGACCTCTCTTAAATTTAATTTAACTTCTCTTTCCATGGTTATCATCCATTTCTCCACTGAAACCATTCCATTCCACCACTCCCCTCTTTACAAAAAATAATTCTCCTACATCTATCCCTTCTTTTTATTTTATTTCAGTTTAAAATCGTAATCCCCTCTCTTTTCGCATTTGTATTTATTTTTATGCAGTTTTCAATGCTGCCATCCTATTTTTATGCAGTTTTTAATGCTGCCATCCTATTTCTCCCCCCCCCCCCCCCTCGGTCCATCTCTTGCAACATTTCCTTAAGGTTGTCATGGACCCATATAATGTCATCACTTGGGGCCTATCCCTTGCATTCCCCTGCATCTGTCTACTTTGCTTTGTTTTCCATATGACCCCCCACATATCCAACCTTTATACTTTCACCAAATCTTGTACACCCTTCTTTTGATTTGGCCCACACTTCTATCCAAAAATTAACTTGACCATAGTAAACTATTTAAAAAAAAACATTTTTCTTTAGCATACTAAGCTACTTACCCCTCTCACATTTTTCATGATAAAATTTAGCACCCTAATAACTATTATTTTATTAATTCCAACTTTATCCTTATTTTATCTGATAATAATAATAATAATAATAATTATTATTATTATTATAATTTAATATAATAATAATTATTATTATTATTATAATTTAATATAATAAAATAATTATTATTATTATTATAATTTAATATAATAATAATTATTATTATTACATCATTACATACCATGTCTTACTACCTATTGAGGTTAAAAGCATGTATGATAATTACTCTTAATAGAGTAGGGATAAGGGAGGAAGCATTTTAGAGGTAATCTACCCACATATGCTTTGAAGAGAGTGGGAAACCATTTAGGAAAAACCACCCTCAGTAGGCTTGACCAGGATTCGAACCCCGATCACTTGTTATCAGCAGGTCAGTCTAATGCGGGAATGATGGCTTAGACCATTCGGTCACTGAAGCGTGCTATCTGATAATACAGTGCTACAAACATAACTAAACTATAGTTACCAGTAACCAGCCTGATTTGCATTATCAAAAACTGGCCTACTTCAAAACAATCTACCATGAAAATTAATTTGTTTACTTACAAACTTTAAAACACCAATAAACCCAAAAAAAAAGCCCCTTTTTTTGCCTGTATAGGCCCTAACTTAAACTTAAAAATAATAAATGTATAAAAAGACATACCAGTAGACTGACCTCAATTTATATCTTATGGGTAACCTACTTAATAAACTGTTTGAGAAATTAATCTTAAAATCCAAAGGTTTTTAAATTATTTAAGTGGGCTATGACAGTAGCTAAGAAAAATATACTGTAGAAAAAACGTTGTAATTTGGAAAAACACATTTCCTGTGATCAACCTAATGCAGCAAGCTAATTTTAAGTAAGCCTGGTTTGTTGTGATATGAAATGGAAAAATAAAAATTGTTATAGTTGTTCAAGAAATTATGTTATATATATTTTGTATTATTATTATCTAGGGTCTAGAAGAAGGAATATCCCAGATTTCAAAATGCAGTGGGGATGAACGACAAATATTTATCTGGAATTTTCCTTTAGAAGTGACCTTCAAGAGCACAAACCCACATGGCTGTAAGTGTTTGGATAACGTCAGGGTCGAATTTCTCATTAGGCACAGTACTTAGGCCCTATAGGGCTTATTTTTAAAGCCACTAGATAATCAATCGTGAAAAAAATATTGTGAAACAGAAAAATCATGTAACTAAAACTTCGAAATTATATTTCAAACAAACAATTCCACAACGTCTAGGCTACGTTACTTATAACATTTCTTAAGAATGTTTCTTTTTTAGGCTTCTTGTTGCAGCAAATTATATAATAATATCCTCATGGATCATATTATGAGTAATAGTGCTAATATTCTCATTGCAAATTGACAAATGATAGAACTTCTGTGGAAGATTAATATATTTCAGTATTTAATTACCTTTTAATTTTTTACTCAAAAACATTTATTTTACCTTTTGATATAACTAGATTTGTAATTTTCACTTATACTTTTCAGACTTGACATTTTAGGTTAGGTCTAGTTAACTCACCACAGTAAATTATAAGAGCAAAATAGGAAGATGTAGCTCATTAGTGTGTATAGTACCAATTTAAAATCCACATTGTTTTGTTAAATACTCATATCACTATTTACTACCACTATACGGATAGGCCTACACACACAACAATTTTGAACTAAGAAATAGACACTGCATTTCTTAAGTTGTTTAGTAACTAAAAAAAATGCATGCGATCATATCTAAGAGGTTCAATTCACTGTGCATACGCTATTTAGACTTGTCTGTTATATAAAGTAGAAGTAAGCTTACTGAAGTAATAGTTATTGTGTCAATTGAAATTGTTCATAATTTATAAAAGTGGAAATTTTGGTCATTTTAATTGACATGATTACCAATCAAAATGTTAAAATAGAATACATGGCTAGGCCTACCCGTTTTATAGCAAATTCTGTAATAAAAGTGTCTAGGATATACGAGCACCAAATTCCGGCCCTAAATAGAGTTTGTTACAATAGCTTAACTACGCCTATTTAATAGTCCAACATTTTCAATTATATAACTTAAGTACATAATTATAATATCTTTGTTTTGTGTTAATAGGGCCACAATTGATCATCAGTGTTTATGGACTTGATGTTTTTGGTAACGATGTTGTGAGAGGATATGGATTGTGCCATTTACCTATTTCTCCTGGGCAGTACAAGAAAACGCAAGTTAACATTTTTTCATGAGAATTTTTATTTTAGAGCTTATTGTGAATATGGATTTCAATTTAATTAGAATTAAACACTGATACTCATTCTACACAGCAGGGAGTCAAACTGAAATATTTATCGGTTCTGGTCCTTCAAACAAACATTTTAAGGTTTTGCTTTAAAGAAAAATAAAATTTCCTATTATTTTTGGTTCCTAGTTAGGTTCTTGTCATTTTCAATTCATAGTTTCTAGCAATAGCTAGGCCTACTAACTATACCTTGATTTTGGTTGGAAGAACAGTAGATAAAATCAAAACATATTTCTTTGCGGCCAACAATGATAACATTTTCTTATATTATTTTTGTTATTTGATAGGTATTGATAATATCTATCAAAAGTAACATCTGCAGATGACATGACTTTATTTATGAATATATTAACATTGTTTTAATAACTTTAGTAACTAACTTCCTACCAAAATCATACTGTACCTACTACTATCAATTTTGTAAATAGAAAAGATCATTAAAAATAGCTAACAACGAAAATATGTTATTTAAGTTAATAACTTATATAAAATATAGTAATATAACTTACAGAGAGATATCATAATTCATAAGATAGTTGCACAATTTGTTTATAAATTAGTGTGTCATTTGGACAGGAGATTATTTTATATATTATTGTTTTCCACAACTAAAAGAATAATAAGAGTTATGTCTTTGAAAATATTATAATTTCATTTTCAAATGTATAGATAGGCCTGTATCTAAAATCAACTTATTTCTGTGCGTATTTCCAACTGTAAAGACACAGGCTAAATAAATTGATTTAGGCCCTATCTAATA
The DNA here is from genome assembly GCA_033556935.1 of Timema podura. Classification (NCBI taxonomy): domain Eukaryota; kingdom Metazoa; phylum Arthropoda; class Insecta; order Phasmatodea; family Timematidae; genus Timema; species Timema podura. Next base: position 33,380,896 of record JAVRXN010000012.1, read on the forward strand.
CAATCATGTTTGATGCAGCCAAACCAATGAATTATCACGTCAGGAACATAAGGAAATAATGTTTATGGTTTGTAGTTGAATTATCTCAACAAAATTAAATAACCTATAATATATTAAATTATTTGTTTGTCAATTTATGTTTATGATTAAAAACATTGTTTTAGGCTTCACTATTAGGCTATAAAATAATCCTGTGGAGGTATTCTAGATAATCACTTCGGTGGTTGCATGGTCTAAGGCAATACTCTTTTAGTAAACTAGACTCTGGATGACGGAAAGATGGTTTGAATCTCGGTCGGGTGTATTGAGGGTGGTTTTCCAAAATGGTTTTTCACTCTCCCTCCACACAAGTGTGGGTACACTTCCTCTACATATAACCATCCTAATCCCTAAAAACATTAGCATAAATAGTACATAAACGTATAACCCAAACTAGCGGTGCTAGTAAATATATTCTATGTTCTAATTTGAACATTTTTATTGGAGATGTTAATACTTTCTTGATGTCCTTAATTTGTAGACACGAAAATAAGTAAGTTAGCCTAGTGTCGCGATTCCGTCTCGTGAACCTCTTTTGTGATGTTGTTAATTAAATAATATAAATATAAACACATTTTACAAGTTTTATTTGCACATATTAAGATGCTACATTCAAGAAATTGCCACAATAGCACTTGCGTTTCTTCATCGTGTCTTTCTCTTAGAACACCTCTTTAACAAGTGCCACAAGTTATTAATACCCCCCACCAGTTTCCTGGTTATAACATATTTTTGATACAGAGAGCTGCTGAACTCTTGCGAGCACAAGCAAAACTACTTTTTAAAAAGAAATCAAAATAAATACATTTTGCAAATGAAATATGTTGCTCTCTTGCGAGCACTCACACTGCGAGGTTTTTTTCTTTAATAATTATTAGTGCTAGAAGCAAGCCAACTGAATGTTCCTAACCCATAGCCTCTGCACGTGTACGGAAATGAATCAACAACAGTACAGTGCGACTAAATTAATTTGACACAAACTGAATTTAATTACACCAAAAGTTACACAACAAAGCAGGATCATTACACTAGTTTGCAGGGTTAAAATTTGTAGACACCAAAATAAGTAAGTTAGCCTAGTTTGCATGGTTAAAATATAAATATTTAATTTTCCCTAAGAACCAACTCATTATGAATCTGTCACTGTTTCTGTCATCTTTAAAGAAATTTTGCAATGGCTGATTTATATTTAGCCCCATCTTTCAAATTATTTAAACAATTATCAATGAACACATTCTCTACACTACTTTTTACCTTATGCTTGAAATTTGAAGACAGAGTGTGAAAAAAAAAATTACAATTTGCGATCCTCCACCCCTTTTTTCCCCCTCTCCATATAAATTATGAAAACTACAGTCCAATTCAAAAATGTAGAAACACGTTTGAAAGCTATAAATTAGTTACTTTAACAAATATCATATGATAGTGATGTGATAATGATTGTCATGTGATGTGCAGCTGTCACTTTTGATAGATATTATCACTAATAAATTAATAAAATGTCATCAATGTTGACCACAAAAAATATGTTTGTGTTTCTAAAGGGCTCTTCTTATGAAATTGTATTGTAGGTTATTTTAGCCACTTATTTAAATTATTGTATTTAGTTTGTGTTTTTAACTAAATTAACCAAAATTATAGTACATGAAGATATGTCTCATCAATAATTTATTAATCTGACAAGGGGAGGCCACGACGTTCGGATCACGGATTATCTTCAAACTTTGTACACTTTTAGTAGTCCGTTATGATAACATAATGTGCAAGTAGTAAGGCGTACTACTCAGGCGTTTTTGAGAAAATCGCAAGAGAAGTTTTACGCGTCGAATATGTACCGATGCGTTGCGACAATGAGCACGAGATGGCGACGGTCGAGTGGTTAGCGTTCCAGCTCCGTAATCACTGGATAGCTGGATCGAGTCCCGCTCATCTTTTTATTTTCAACACTGGTCATATTCTTTCATGTATATTACAATTCAAAGGTAATATATTCTGACATATTGTAACTCATTGTATTATTGAATAAAGTTATTCACACCTTTATTTATCGATGTTTGACTTGGGCTTTCCAAGCTTGGCCCTCCCCTTATCCTTTCAAACCTGTGTCTGCAGGTCAAAGCGTCCAGGTGCAAAGCAGTTCCGGGTACCTTACCCGATTTCAGGTATGAGGGATTTTGCAAATCACGACAGGCATACATTTTCAGGAAAACCTTATGCGGTTGGTCGTTTACTTGTTGATAGTTATAAATATATTTGTTGTAGTAATAAAAATTAATAAACAGCCAAATAACATTGGAAATTCAATAAAATGTCATGCAAATACACGTATTTTTTCATTATATTACCTTTGAATTGTAATATATATAAAAGAATATGACCAGTGTTGAAAAAAAAAAGATGAGCGGGACTCGATCCAGCTATCCAGTGATTACGGAACTGGAACGCTAACCACTGGACCATCGCCATCTCGTACTCATAGTCGCAACACATCAGTACATATTCGACGCGTAAAACTTCTCTTGCGATTTTCTCAAAAACGCCTAAGTAGTACGCCTTACTACTTGCGCATTATGTTGTCCTAATGGACTACTAAAAGTGTACAAAGTTTAAAGATAATTCGTGATCTGAACGTCGTGGCCTCCCCTTGTGAGTTGGAAATACTTTATGAAAGTGTTTTTTTTCCCCTTTATATATAGGTTGCCAATGTTTGTCCCAGAATCTTCATCTTTAATTCAGAAGCTGTCGTGTTGGTTGACTGGTCGCAGACCAGAGTATGTTGATCCTCGCATCTTGGCTCAAGGAGAAGGAAGAGAAGGTTTCTCATTGATTACTATTTTGATATACATGCATACTAATCAATTCTTTATTTAAAATACAACTTTTAAATCCTACTTTTAACAACCATAGTTTTTTAAGTTTTTAATAAATTAAGTGTTTTGATCATATTCTAGTTCAATTGTCAAACTATATATGTAAGTACATAGGCTACATAAATATAAATATATATACATATATATTACTGTCCCGTTATTATATACAGTAATTATTTTTTAAATAATTAGGGAAATGTGCATAACATTAATACAAACTTTTTTTCAAATGAAAATGTTCAGTCTAAAATATACTTATCATGTTAAAGTTTTTATTTACTTCTACTGGAGTACCTCTGTGGTCTAATGGTCAGAGTTCCTGGCTACAGATCCAGAGGTCTCGGGTTCAATCCCTGGCTCTTTTAGATTTTCTGTTAAGCACTGGCCCTAATGACCTCATTGTGTCGATGGGCCTATAAATAATAATAATAATAATGTTAAGCACTGAGTCTGGAACAAGGTCAACTCAGCCTCACGAGGTCAAATGAGGAGATACATGAATAAAAAAAATTGTATATCCAGTTTAGAAAACTGAGACTAATGGCTGGAGGGTTTGTTGTTTTGACCACATGATACCCTCCATCAGCAGAAGTTGGCACTATCTTTACCAACAGATGGTAGCCGCTCGGTATAGCTCAATTGCATGCTGATGCTATGGAGATTAATTTCTACTGTACTTTTAAATATTACAAATAAATTATAAACAAATTTATAATAATAGCAAGAATAATTTAATATCAAAGTTGACTTAGCACCAGAATTCTTGGCTGGCTCAGAAGGCTGGGTTTTAAATCTCGGCTAGGTGAGTTAAAGGGAAAAATTGGGCTGTTTTTCATTAATGGTTCCATATTTAGTTTTAAAATACTTCTAGTATTTTTAATTTACTATGGTAAAGGATGTAGACATATTTTTTTTATAGATAATATGTTAATTAATAAGATGTTATTTTTTGTTCTTGAAAGAAAAACAATGAAAGCTTAAGTTATCATACAGTTAATTGGTTCTTTTTGCCCCCCTGCAGTGACTCGTGTTCGAACACAAGGTCAAGTGACAGTCAGCTTCAACATGTTGGTGAAAGATATGGCTCGGCTAGGCTACGACAACCGGCCAAGGTCAAGTTGAAGTGTTGTGTCGCTGATAAGAAGTTTAACATATGATGTTGTTTTGGTTCATTTGTAAATAGACATATGAGTTTTATAGGATGTATCAAGATATATATTTTTATAAAAGTAAACACAAAAGTGCCGTACTATCTAAGTTAAGACTATTTGGGCAAATTTTAGCCATATAAGATCTTAATATTTTATAAATTTACTAACCATCAGGTTTTTAATTTAGCAGTTCGGGTTATACGCTTAAGTACTAATTACGCTAATGGGTTAGGAATTGGTAAGGTTGAATATAGAGGAAGTGAACCCACATTTGAGTGGCGGGAGAGTGGAAAACCATTGTGGAAAACCATCCCAGTTCACCCGAGCGAGATTCGAACCTCGATCTCTCGTCCTCTGCAGTCCAACTCAACACGAAACTACGTTGGCTAACTATGCCACCGAGGCAGGTATTAACATACTTATATGTTTAGTTATATGTTAAACAAAATTTGAAAAACACAATAGACTTGATATTATTGTTTTTACTAGTGCCTTAATTTTTAGAAAAATGGTCTAAAAATTAAACCTAGCTGGTAAGCTTTGATTTCATTCGTAACAATTGAGTTAACCCAATCATAACTTTGTAATAGGGGTGTGCGAATCTTCGACTTGGCTTTGAAACTAATGTCATCTTTGACTTTGCTACCTAAAAAATTTTGGCTTCGACAATTAAGAAGCTTCACCAATTAAAATATTTATAGTTCAAAACTCCATCATGGTCAATGAATCCCATTTTGAACATTTGTAAACTTTTACAAATTAATATTCATATGGAAAAAAAAAGAAATAATTTACAAGTTGTTTAAGATGATAACTTAATTAACACATTTAAAAAAATACACCCAATTTTGCAATAAAACAATTTCATGTAATTTTTATGCATGAAGTTATGTACAAATAGCCATAATATAATATTTTTTTCAATCAAAACAACTAACAAAAAATATTGGAACTTCAATTCGGCTTTGAGAATATTTCATATAGTAGCTACAAGTTCGCTTCGAATTGAAAAAGTGAACTTAGCACATGGTACAGTAAGATCATATATCTTAGTTGTATAAACATCATTCAGATTTTTAAGTTTTGGTAATCACAAACTGTAGTAAAATAATGACAAAAATATCCCTTATTTGGAAAGAATTGAGAATTGAAAGTATAGAAGCTAGACTTACCTTTGTGGAGATCACTGGTATTGATAATTTAGTAGAATACATAATAGATACACAATATACCATTGGTGCCCCATAAGGTCGATCGTGTAATGATTTAAAGTCGTTGATTGCCAGCAAATATTTTAAAAATATATTTAGATTACTTAAGTTTTATTTTAACATCCATTACTGTTTCCAGCTTGTGGTCTCTGTCATTTTTTTTATTCAAGCCATATATTTTCCGTTACCGGCTTGCTAGGCCTATCGTAGCTTCATATGCTTTATATTATTATATCTTAAGACTTGGACAGCCACAACATCCAGTCTCCAGCCATTAATTCATCACTGTAAAAAGGTAAAACCTAAGGGCCTGTGAAGCTTTGATAATATTGACATTGATTTGAAATTTATATTATTCAATTTGATAGCTAGGATCAAATCCTACTAGAAAAAAAATTGATAAGGCCATTGCAAATCCCAAAATGTGCCTAAAATTTATCAGTAATATATTTTTAATATAAATTCTTGCGAGGTAAATAAATGCTTATTAATTATTACCATATCGACTGGAAACTAAGCCACACTTTTTTCCCCCAATAACAGCCTTAATAAAACTTTTGCATATCCTATAATACATAACAAATGTTCTAACTTGAGGACTGAAGAAATATATATATATCTATTTACTGCTTAACTTTGGTAAACTATTGTTGCATGAACATAATGAAGAACTTACAGTTAAACATGATAACGTATAGGGCCTAGGTACAAAACTTTTAATGTAAACTCTTATTTAACATAATAATTTCAGCATATTTAACTAGGAGATAATTCGATTTGATAATTATTCAAAATTTGTGAATAATATTGGCTTCGATTCAAACTCAAAAATCCTGATTCACTGGTGTCTAGTAGACCCACATTTCACCAATGATAAATTTTCCGCCCAGGCTGGGAATTTAACCAGGACCCTTAGCTCAGTAGACAGACATGATACCTACTGAGATAAGGTGTCTGATAGAAATAAACAAAATGTTGATGACAATATCACCACCAGCCTAATATGAACACAATCTATTGTGTTTAAAATGGCTTTTGACAGAAGGTGTTGCTAGTTGTAAGTCGAAATACCTCAATTGTGAATTTGTATAACTTGAATCAATGTAAGTCAAGGACTTAAAGTGCTATTATTTTGTGATGACTCTACAAAGGTCAAACAATTTAATCTAACAAGCCCACTCATTGTCAAAACACTATCATTTCATATTGACCCATTTTAGCGTAAAAAATAATTTATCACAGTTGGGCTCAGCTCATTGATCTAGTGGAGATTTTTACCAAGGGTCTGTCCTTAAATTACATAAGGGTTTTGGTAGGGTGTTTGGGTGGGAGGTGAGTGAAGTAGGATTTCATCTTTTGTAAGGTTTTTTTTATCAATGTTTGTAGTGATACAAAATATATATTAAAAAATGGGTCAAAAAATATAATTATAAAATTTCACTTATATTTAATTTACTCATTATGTTTTACACCTAATTTTATGACAATTTAAGTATTCCAAAATTTCATATAACTCACTTTATTACCAATTCTTATGTCTAAAAATAATTAAATGATTAAAATAGTGTAATTCACCAAATCTTTTTAAAAAAATCACATAAGATAAAGGGCGGAAGTTGGTGGTGACTGAAAAATCTTACGATCCCTTACATGGTGGGAGTGAAAGAGGGACGAGGGGTGTCAAAATCATAATTTAAGGATGGCCCGGGGCCCCTAACTAGGCTTTTAATATTTAGAAGATATTACTTATATCATAATTTGTATGGTAACAATTTAATTTTTTTTTTTTTTACCAGGAGGGATTAGAAACTTAATATCAAGCAGTTACTACATATAATTTTAATTAAATATGTGTAAATTAAGAATGGCTATAGCTCAACAAATTTATTATAAGATTCTAGTGCAACTTTTTTTACAAATGGACATATCTGACGAGTATTTAAAATTACTAGAGCTACTTTCACATACACATAAGTCCGCCCAAATGAACTGCAGCTGTCACTTTTGATCATCAATATGTTTAAAAATAACTTTAATAATATGGACAGTAAAATGTTTTCAATAAAAAGACAAAAAATATGTTAGTATTTTCCAAAAGGTGCTCCAGATGTCCATTTGTGATCAAATCAAGGTATATCTATTATCAGCAAAGTACTTTTGTATGATTTTTTATGTTGAGTATGCTAACAAGTTCGATAACTAATGAGTGATGTTTAAATTTGAGTCTGAAATTTTTCATATAATGTGAAATTCAAAATTATTTAGATTTTTCATTTGTAAATCATGACATTGTGTGACTTAATATTTACAATAAAAATAAAATAACATTTAATATAAATATTTTATTACAAACTTAATTTACACTATCAATAAAACAACACTTGTAAAATAATTTTTTATATAGTTTATCTTCTTTCTGAATCTGTAACAAAAGAAAATAATATAACAATAAATGACATGAAACAATAATAATTAAAATTACATTTATATAAGGTGTTTTAGCATAGACGTAGCAATAGGTCCCGAGGAAGTTACCATATTGCATCGAAGTATTAAAGTGTTTGTAAATATGTTTTATTAGTGTTTTTCACTTTTATTTGTTCTTCTTTTTCTACAATTCTATTAGCTCTTTAGTGACAATATTATTATAACATGCTTAATGAACTTCATTTCATACATACTATAGTTTGTGTTATTTTTACAATATTTTTTGGCATCATTAACATCAACTAAATGGATGAAACTGAATATATGTGTGAATCTGGATAGATTATCACTAGATATAACTTTATTCACAATTTGTCTCAAAAATTGAATTTATTTTTAAAGCTTATAATAAATTTAAAATTGATAAAAATAAATGATACAGTGCAGTGTAAAAACTCTCTTTTATCTTAAAATACAGAAATGTATTAAAAACTTTTTAAGATTGTGAAATGAAATAATATACACTGTTGCAGAAACACTCTACCAAAGCGCATACATGGAATAATCTATACTGTTAAAAAACATTGAGAAAAGAGGAATATCTCTGTCCACCAAAAAGCATGATATTCAATTTAATTTTCAAAGACCTGAATACAAATCTGTATATTTTTGATTATAGTTCAACCTGGGTTTCATAAAAATATATCTCAAACAATTTTTAAGCCTGTCTTTGACAGGTTGATTTAATGTAAACTGAGTATGCAATGTCAGAAGTCGGTAACGAATCTCATCCACTGATACCTTATTCATCGCTGTAGGCTTTGTACTAGTTGAGAAAAAGGGATGTTGACAGCAAAAATAATATATAGGATAAAAAGAGTTTTATATATAATAAAACAACTTTATAATGCTAATTTATTTCATATTTCAAATAGTTTCAGAAATAAGATCAAAATTGGAAATTTGTGCTTAATAAAGTCTCCTCTGAGTATTTTTCATGGAAAAAAGAGAATTGTTATTTTGTTTGTAATTCTAGTACTACCCAGATACAAAATTGATCACAATACTACTATTTTGAGGGATCAAGAGAAAGTAAAATTTGAAAAAAAGTAGATACTGCCCACACCAAAAACAATATTGTATTTGTGCCTTTCCTCTTTATTTGCCCTTCATCCACCTTGTAAAGTATCAGTCTTACCTTGCATTGTTTCACTATGGCTTAGCTTATAAGATAGGGCCATAATGTAATCTGTCAAGGTAATATTTGTGCCTTTCCTCTTTTATTTGCCCTTCATCACCTTGTAAAGTATCAGTCTTACCTTGCATTATTTCACTATGGCTTAGCTTATAAGATAGGGCTTTAATGTAATCTGTCAAGGTAAGACTCACTTTTCAGGTAAACAGAGCATACTTTCTTACTTTTAATACAAATCTTGTGTCCTTTATTACTAAAGTTTCAATAACAAAAGAACAAAAATGTTCACTCTAAAGTTTAAGTAATTCAAACCGAAATATTTTGTTTCACTTGTGCCTAATTAGGACACGCTTTTAATATGAGACTTTAAAATATTTCATTTAGATATAACATTTTTGTTTGTAGATTGTGTGTTATCTGTGTATACACACACAAACAATGATACATTTATTTCAATATTTGGTTTAAAAATAACTTTACGTGGTATTCAAGCTCGGGAGCTTTAGCAAATCTTTCCCACTGAGCTCTCCAAAGTTGTTTCCCTGCCAAGGCAACTATAATCTTTGGTGTATTGTAGTGTAGTCACAGCATGTTAAAAAGGTAACTGTCGTATGTTCTCCACCATCTCATTCTCGATTTAAGCGATCATGCATAGGCGCTGCACTATATTATTATTATTATTATTATTATTATTATTATTATTATTAGCACCGCGTCTTACTACCCGTTCGGGTTGTACACACTTACGCTAATGTGCTATGGTAGGGTGATTGTGAGATGAAATGGAGGACCTACAGTTTAACGTGGAATCCAAACCACGGTGGAGGCCTGGCATTCCTCACATTCACAAGTTGTGATTAATACACATCTTGTCAGAGGTGAAGGAAGGGTTTGACAATCAGATAAATCTGTGCCGGGACCGAGGATTGAACCCCGGACCCCAGCACAGACGCTGCACTAAAAACCTCACATGTAAATGTATGTACGTTGATACCTGGCCAATGATAACATTCACTGGTACAGTTTAGAGCAGATATGCTTAACCTGGCAAACACTATGCCACACCATTGACTAGATCCATTCTTTGTGAATAAGCTTACATTTTAACTAGGTCAAAAGTTAAAGGGGGCACACACACACTTTGGCAGGGAATTTGTCATTTAATATAAAAAGAAATCTACAATTTATTTTTTCAAAAAAATTGTCTTTATACTCGTTTTCTCTTGATTATTGATATTTTTTTAATCCTTGTCTCAACATGAAATGGGGTTTCAGAACCATACCTAAAAGAAATTACATTCCTTTTACGTTTTAAAATTTTTTAAATTATAAATTATTTTAAGGCCATAAGTTAAGAGTACGAGATTATTTGTTATCTTGAATGAAAATTTGCACACACATACTAAACTACATCATCACAATAGGATTTGTTTTAATGATGATGGTCAGCATTTTGACTCAAGTGTACAAACGATGCTCAGTCATGCTTTCAATAAGCACTGCATCTGACGAATGACTTGCTATGTCCTACTCTCTTTCCCTCTTAAAATTCTACACGTCCTCAAACTTCATCTTTTCAGCTTTTAATCATATATTATAATTTCCACAAATATAATTCTTCTTCTTGAAAGCGCCTTTTGTTTAGGAAGTACCTACACAAAATACACACATGTTGCAAAGTAGCCAAACTTTTATGTTTTAGTTTTACCTGTTGATCTATGTACATAGTTAAGTCTGTTAGATGGAGGGCCTTTCTTTATTCGAAGCCGGTCATTGGGTTGTAACACTCTACCATAAGTGTTGAGTAGCTCTAGGATGATGCCATTGGTCCAGCCAAAGCCCGATTGTACTGTGTATTCACCTCCCCCTCCATAAGCTCCAGGGTTCACTGCATCATACTGGCCAACAAACAAGTCAAGATATATAGTTAGTGCAGTCCACTTTTCATAGAAAGAGCCTTTTAGATTCCTTTATTTTACAGCTAAAATTGATGACATCTTACTATATTATTAGTGTTATTTTATAGATATTAAAAATATATATCAAAATTTACATTTGCAGATCACATGACTTGATGTATGAATACGGGAAAGTATTATTAATATTATTAGCACCGCGTCTTACTACCCGTTCGGGTTATACGCACTTACGCTAATGTGCAATGGTAGGGTGATTGTGAGATGAAATGGAGGACCTACAGTTTCACGTGGAATCCGAACCACGGTAGAGGCCTGGCATTCCTCACATTCACAAGTTGTGATTAATACACATCTTGTCAGAGGTGAAGGAAAGGTTTGGCAATCAGATAAATCTGTGCCGGGACCGAGGATTGAACCCCAGACCCTCAGCACAGAAGTGTGACACCTTACCCCTAGACCAGCGTTTCCCAAAAGGTGTTCCGCGGAACCCTGGGGTTCCGTGGAAGGGTCAAAGGGGTTCCGAGTTCTGTCTGAGAATTAACTAAAACGTTAGTAGAAAACGGTCATAACATAGCCGCGCCCGGAGAAGTTACAGGACATCGCCTGGGTACAGAATCCATTCTCAAATCTAACCAAACCATCGATGCTAACTCTGTCAGAGTATGAGAATTTGATCGACATTAAGTGTTCATCCCTTCTAAAACAAAAATTCAAATCAGAAGATTCTAATTTGAATTACTTTTGGATCGGACTTAAAGATGAATACCCTGCAGTCATTGAGAAGTCTATTATGGTTCTGCTTCCGTTTGTGACGACTTACCGATGCGAGACTGGTTTTTCAGCTTAGGCTTACACCAAAAACAAGTACAGAAACAGACTGGATGCAGCTCCAGATCTTCGCGTTCAATTGTCAGACATTAAGACTAATTTTAGTGCTATTATAAGTAAATATGTGAAAAAATTTCATTCTTCACATTAAATAGTTACTTTTTTTTGTACGATAAATGTTTTATAATACTTATAATAATTATTTTTTATTTATAATTATTCTTTCTTTTCATGTCAAACATGAAGATATTCAAACTACACTACAAGGTACAATCACTTTTGTTATTATCAAAATGGGGTTCCGCCAAAAAAAGTATGATAAATTAGGGTTCCGTGGCCAAAAAAAATTGGGAACCTCTGCCCTAGACCACCAGGTCACCCACTGGGTAGTAGTTCTATACTTGAATGTATATGTTCAGGAAAAATTTAAAACAAGTTAGTATGAATAGCATGCTACATGTTCCTGTCCAATTATTTCAGTTCTTGATTATAAATTTCACTTATTATGAAAAAAAAAATAACTTTAACAATTTGAGTATTTACCAAATGTGTTAAAGTAACATCCATACCTTCCTTATATTCAGTCATATGCTAAAAAAAAAACTATTTTGTGTTGACCATTTTAATGTTAATTGTTTTTATTTTCGTATAAATTAAGAAGATACATAAATTGGGAATGATTGATTCCTAAGCACCTTTAACGTTTTAATATACTGTATTTAACTTAACATAGCAAATCATTAAAAAATGAATACCATCATTATACTCGCAAGGAAATGGCAAATTGAATGGTGTTATAATTATTTCTTTGAACATATTTTGTTTTACTACATTTAGATTTCAAGTTCGAAACATAAACACACTAACTAACACATGGTTTGATCAACGAGCCCTTAAGATATGATGTAATTTTAAATTATAAAAAAGTTAATTGCATATTTTATGAATATTAATTGTTATTATAATTTATTATCAAATGGAAAGATAGCAAGGTTAGATCAAGTCAGTCGAGTAATGATCATATTCTAGGTTTGGTTGATTTTTGTTTGGAAAGGAACCTCATAATATTTGTGTATCTTATTTAGCCTTTAAATATATATTATTACTTTATTTTAATATTTGACTTCAGGTTGGTGTGTCCATTCAGATCTTTACTATGTTTTCAATGCAGTTCTGATAGAACCTTGTGCAAATTTGATGGATCATTAGTGGCTGTGGAAGAGTGTTTTCGTTCAGTTAAGAAAAGTAAAGTATAGTTAAACATTTACAAGAAATTCATCTGTTTTCAAAGAGAGCAAAGTATAGTCGCTGCAGAAGATTATTGCGCATTAATCAGCTCTATAATATACGTAAAGCTTCAGTTTTGATTTTTTTTTACAGATTTTCCAATGATATTTGTTCTTGCATAACTTAGGCGAGTTTGGTTTTGAATTATTCACTATAACAAAGATTTTTATAATCTCAATTTTAGTATTATTATATTACTTGCATTTATGTGATTGTAATGTTAATATTATTTTGTGATTTTCAAGTTTTTTAGAAGAAAAAAATTGGCCTAAAATGTATGATTTTGGGGGTTTTTGTCCCCTAAACAATTTTAGCTTGGTTAAAACAAAGACCCAATAATGTTAAAAAAAAAAAATTATACAAAATTGTCTTTGTTCTTATCTGCAGAACTAACCTGATATAGCCTTAACATTTATTAATAACTTTAAATAGTTTATTTCTTACCTTTTCAAACATTTCCCCTGTTTTTTGATACCCTTTGTAGTTGGCACGGACCCAATTTGTTGCCATTTTGAGAGCAGCTTCTTCCGCTTCTGGCAAACCCAGTTCAGCCAACCCTTGTATAGCAATAATTTGAAGTGGTGGCCACGCGTTGGGCATATCCCACTGTTCTCCTGTATTCCCTACAGATGTGGGAATACCTCCTTTGTAATAATCTATATTTTGGTTCTTCAAGTATGCCAGCACCTTCGTAGAAATGTTCACCTTATCTTTCTGTCAAAGACCATAAATTAATAATTTATTATTTTTACACTTAATACAAACCTTTTATTTAGTCATTGAATGATTTATTAATTTATTTTTTTCAAAATCTTAACAACACTAATATTTATCTGTCATGATACAGATATATTATTAGCTTAGCATTGCCAACTGTACAATTCAATATTGGGTATTAAGCTCAAAGTACTATCTTAGGGCTTTGTTAAACGTAACAATATAATATATGTATTGTATTTTTTAGCACCATGTCTTTATACCCATTCAGGTTATCACTTATGTACTAATTAGTAATTATGTTAATGGTTTTAGGGATTATAAACGCTATATTTATAGAAAGTGCATCCGCATATGCATAGTGAGAGAGTGTAAAACCATTTTTTTTTAAACTTAGTATGCCCGGTCGAGATTCGAACCTCGATCTCTCCGTAATCGGCAGTCTAGTCTACTGCGAGAATAGCGCGTTAGACCATGCGGCCACCAAAGTGTGCTATATGTATTACTAATTTCTTATCAAAAACATGCTGGTTGATCAATAGTAATTATTACAAGGCTTACTTATTTACACTATGGCATTCAGAACTTTAAAGGTCATTGCCGCACTTACAAAAGTATGCCACCTAACCCTTTCTTAGTTCTCTCCAGTCCACCTCATTACACCTTCTCTCTCTTTCAGGTACATTCTAATGTTATCCTCCCGATTTCATATAGGGCTTCTAAATGGTCTCTTCTCCATTGAGCTTACCAGTCATTACCTTGAACATAGTTATAGATTCTTCCATTTGCGCTTTAGTTACAAGGCTTAGGTTTTTAAAATCTAAATTTTAGCTTATGATCCTCTCTAACCTGTCAACAACCACATTCCCACACTGTGGTTTGTATCCCGGCGGAGTCTGATTTTTAGCATTTTTTTACAGTACAATTGATTTTGAATTTTTAAATTATTTTTTTCCATTACAGTGATTCATGAGTCATCTACACACAGGTGTTCAATTATCTGAGTGAGGGAAGGGGAAATTAAGTTTTTGTTGTAGTTGCCTGTATACTTCATCAGATAATTTACGTTACATACCTGGTTTATACATGTTTTATTAACTGAACAGTTTAATTATCCTAAAGACCCTTGGACCCAATTAGTTTGTTTATTCGATGCTCTACTGTACATATATAATGTGATATAATGTAACCTAAACCTGATGTTGATTAAAAGATGTTGGTGTTTTTTTTTGTTTTTTTTTTGTTGTTTTTTTAAGATTATAGCTGTCTTTTACCAAAGCAGACCATTGAATCGGGATGGAGCGAGTGCTACCAGATACCTACATAATAAGCACCCCTCCCCCAAAATTTTGAACATAAATCTCAAATTTCTTATTTCCAAAAACTGTATTATATTTCTTTGTAAATCTAAATACAAACGGGGATTCACCTAAACAAAAACAATAAAGAGCGGTAATTATTTGTCAATCAAGGTATTGAGTGAATTTGACAAATAAGTTGATATAGTTAGGAATTAGTAGCCATTGAGGTGGAATGGATTTATATTTAGCACCGCGTCTTACTACCCGTTCGGGTTATACGCTTAAGTACTAATTACTCTAATGGATTAGGAATTGGTAGGGTTGAATTTAGAGGAAGTGAACCCGCATTTGCGTGGAGGGAGAGTGGAAAACCATTTAGGAAAAACCACCCCCAGTTCACCCGACCGAGATTCGAACCTCGATCTCCCCGTCCTCGGCAGTCGAGCTCAACACGACTGGCGCGTTAGCCAACTACGCCACCGAGGCGGGTGGAATGGATTTAAACCTACATCTAGACTAGACACAAAGGAAAGTGAAGCAGTGGAAGAAATGTCAACCTAGACACCTCCACACCCTGTTTTTCTCACGCGTCAGAGTGTCTTTGCAAAATGTCACTTATGCAGAATATAGAGCTCCCAACAGTTTTTCTCTTAAGTATGGTTTATAAAAAAACACCTGGGCTTACATGTTCTATTTAGAGATTGACAAAAGTTAGTACAGAGTATAGTACTATTGACTGTTACATGTTAAAAAAAAGTATTATTTTCATATTAAACTGTTAATAGTGGTAACAAATGGACAATTAACATGCCTCACCACCAATAACTTAGACGAGGATGGCCACTTCCAAGCACATTTGTTTTATGGTTTTTGTACACCATACTGTGTCTTATCATCCATTGGGGCTATCAGCATATTTGCATAAATGGGTTAAGAATGAGGAAGATGCAATTTAGAAATGTATCCACATTTGTGTGGATGGAGAGAGGGTGTAAACGTAAAGAAAAAACCACCATCAGTACCTCCTACAAGCCCTCGAACCTCGATATTACTCAAGAGATCATGGCTTATGGACGCAAATTTTGTCAACAATTATAAAAATGACTTTGGCATAAGATTTGAAGCTCGATATTAACACCGTAGTTGCAAATAAAAGGTTTCAAATTTTTCAGTAGAAATAATGGGTAGTGATATTTTTTTTATGTCCTTTTTTTAACATTAATATACAAAGTTGGAATTATTTTTACTTAAGATAATGACACTAGATTATTTTTAACATGTGGCCCCTCAGTGTAATTTATTTAGCACTGTCTGAATACCCATTCTGTTATGTCACCGGGTTACAGCTTCTTGGTGCTGACTGACAGTTCACAGTGACTTCTGACATCACATTTAGCTATATACCTAATTTTGACTGTCAGAGTGACAGCTGCTAAACACATGTTTTTGCAGATCATATAGTTCGGCGTAGGGATACATAATTTGGTCTGTAGCTTTTCAAAGCCGTCAGCTGTGAGCTGTCAGTCAGCCAAATAAGCATGGGCTACTGTACTATGTACTAATTACACTATGTGTTAGTGATTGGTAAGGTTTAATTTAGAGGAAGTGCACCCATATTTACGGAGTTAAAGGGGAAAAAACCATTTAGGAAAAACCAACCTCAGTGCACCCGTGGGATCAAACCCCGATCTCCCCTCTTTAGCAGTCTAATCTAACATAAGGGTAGCACATTTGACATGCGTGACTCGGACCATTTGACCCCCAAAGCAGGTCAACACCCACTTTGTGTTTGGTGAGACACACAAGTTGGATTTTCAAAGTTCTTTGAAGTGGTTCTAGAAGAGCCTTATAAAGAAGTGTGACTTATCATTTTAATACTATTCTTAAATATTTCAAAAACTCACTTCGTTGTAACATTTGGTCCACAATGGTGCGACATTGGAAGGATAGAAGTAATTCCTGCTGACTCCATTCTTAATATCATAATCAAGCCAAACACCAACTTCTTCATTCCACAAAACCTCCATCACTGCCTCTTTCCACCTGGCTGCCTCTTTGGCATAATAACTTGTCTGTTCTTTGTTACCAAGCAGCCAGAAAAACTCTGCCAATATTATAGCATTCCTGTAGAGGAAGGCATTCAGGTCCACTGGGATAATATTGTGGGTTTGTATGTTGGAAAGATTTCCTGCAACAATAGTTGTAGTTTTCAAATACTCAAATATGTCTTGTAAATTTAAAATAAACATTAACTGAATAAAGCACATATTTATATTGAATTACATTTAAGAGTTCCATGTCCTAATCTTGTTAAAATATTAGTTAGAATTATGGTGTGTCATAATCTTGATGTAACATTAACTAGCAGTGGCGGATCTAGAGAGTGGCGGGTGATAGGGGGCGATAGCCCCCTATCTCTCCCGCATAGAAAATAATTAAAAATATATAAACCAATACTTTAATGTTGTAAAGAATGACTAACTAACACCTCCTTCACCCTATCTCCTACATTACCTTATCAATAACACTTTTAACTTACCTCTAATGTGCAGAAAAGCAAGTGGCTTGGAATTAAAACTCTCCATTGGCCTAATTAGATTACTAAGTTTATATATAACTAATTATTTGTATTAAAATACATATTTTTTCTATTAATACTTAATAAAACATGTATGCCTAAGTCCATATTTATTACTTTTATTGTGATAGTGACTTTTTTGTTTTATGGTTTTGAGTATCAAAATTACAAATTTGCTAGTCAAAATTGTGTTTTTTCCGAGTCTTCTTTTTACTATTATCATAATTATTAAAACTATTATAAATTAAAATCCTTGTTAGTTAAAATTATTAAATTTTTAATTTTAGGAGCTTTATGAAATCTAATCTCACCCTTCGATAACAGGCCCTGGATCCACTCTTGTTAATTAGTAATGAATAATTGTATCATAACTACATGATATTTTAGCTTATATGTCTTTACCATGATATAAGACCATTTAGATTAATGGTGCCTAATCGGGGGGAGGGGGAGAGCGTGAAGCAATTTCAGGAGTAGGGGGGCATGGATTAGTATAGAAATAACATTAGAAAACATATAAAAAAATGAAGTTAGTTTTTATTTAAATCCCTTTCGTAAAGTAATTAAGATAATTATTTCTTGCGATATTGACAACACTGTCTACCAGTTGTAATAAATTTGGTGACCAGCCAAAGTGTGCATGCACATGCTTATTTTCAAGCTCTGATTCCTGCCTCCAATTCTCCTCTCTACCCACCACCTAAGCCAGAGGTTATCAAACTTTTTAGATCAAAGGAGTCCTTGTACCAAAAAAAAAAAAAACATGCTGGAGCCCTTATAGCATTTTTTACATTTATATTATGAACATTCAATAACGACATTTAACTTTTACAATTAGAAAAGTATAAAACGAATGGAAAATATCACATGTTCTCGCTGCATCTTTGGCAAATGTCCTTTCATTTAGATTCGAAAAAATTGGCAATCTTAATTACTGATGCTATTTTAAAATGTGAAAAACAAATAAATAATATTAGTATTAAATTTCCTCACAGAACCTGAGATAGCTGGCGGAGACCAAAGGGTTCTGTGGGGCACAATTTGAAAAACGCTACCCTAAGCTACCATTGCGGTCCCGTGTAATACCCCCGAATCTTCAACTCTGACTCTCATAAAAACTAAACAACGTTGTCGACTTGAATTGGAAAGTGATTAGCGGTGTGCTGTCAAACATCAAACCCAATATTCAAGAATTGATGATAACAAAACATTGCCAACCATCATGACAATTTTGTCACTTTTTTCTACTACCATCCCGCGAGTGGTTTTGTTTTAGCACTGCGTCTAACTACCCATTCGGGTTGTAAACCTATCTACTAATTACACTAATGGGTTCGGGATGAAAAAGGTTAAATTCATAGCAAGTGTACCCGCATTTGTGTGGAGAGAAATAGTGGGAAACCACTTAGTAAAAACCACACCATCAGTATACCCAGACAAAATTGAGCCACAATCTTTCCGTCATAGGAATTCTAGTCTACTATGAGAGTAGTGTCTTAGTCCATGCTTTCACCGAAGCTAGTCTGCATTATTACATTAATTTTTATATGAAATAAAAAAATGACTAGAAAGCATTTAAAAATTTGGTTTTATATATAAATAGGGCAGGGGCAAGCAGGCCTGGATTAACGCTTTTGGGGGCCCTTTGCCATGTATTTTATTATTTTACTTCAGAAATAATGTCAATCAAAAATCAATGTTTATTTTTCTGTCTAAAGTCAACAGTACCGCCTGCACATATGTAGTATTTCCGGTTTGCCAAAAGCAAAGTTTGCGTTAATTTATAAGCATACATTGTCGGATTCCACGTAATACCAGGCTACCAGCGCCTCTAGCGGAGCATATCAGGTACAATAAATGAACAGGCAGGGATTCGATTAGGGAATTTCGAGTTAAGTTTGGGATAAAATTTATGAAAAAACATAAAAATAATGAAAGATTGAAACATAATACTACTATTACAAAATAAATATGACAAGTCAAAGTGATTTATTTGCGGGGGCGGTCGGGGGCCCCTAACCTCGTAGGCCCTTGTGCATGGCACACTTGGCACATGACTTAATCTGGGCCTGGGGGGTAAGGGGGTAGGAATTGGATTATATACCAAGGGGGGTGTCATCTAAAAAATGTTGGGAACCTCTGATTTAGATAATGTGTCACGATATTTAAAGTAGAAAAACTAGAAATATATTTTATGTAAAAAGGTTATAGAAATTGACTATTAACTTGAAGAATGATAACTTGAATTTTTTTAACTATGAATTTGATTTAAAGATAAAAATATTGATGTATTCACCTTTATTGATGGTCATGCGGTCTAACATGTTGAGAGTTGCAATAGACAAGATGAAAGTGGCTGCGTTCGAATCTCCGCTGTCCAAACAGTAAGGTCTTCCCAGTCTCTTTTTCTACGCTACTGTTTGTGTTCCTTCTCTAAACGACCATTACTACTCATTTAGTTAAACTGTTAATGATCTTGGTTGTTGAATGAAAATCCTGATAGCAAAAATCAATGTAGATTGACCTTGATGAAAATCTATTTAAAATATGTGCACTAACCTTTATCAGTGGCATTCTTTATAAACCAACGGCTGGAGAAGTCCCATCCTGATTCTGCGGCTGACTTGATTTCAATGTACAGGTTGGTTCTTTCTTCCTCTGTCTTACTGTTGTTTGCCGTTTGATAGTCTTCTCTGATAAAAATAAAAACAGAATATATGTAATCTTAAACATGTGAAAAGCTACAAATCGGCACAATCGGAAATTGGACAGGAATGGTTTAGAAAAACTTTATTTTGTATATTGAATTTAGATTTAGTTAAAAGTATTATAAGAAGAAGCAACAAAATAGATTAAAGGCTTACGAGACCATCTCATCCCAAAGTTAATGTGTAACTTTGATAATTCAGCTTAAACCAGATGTTATTGTGGTGGAGTTTTCTGGAATATTCTTTTAGAAAAAGTGGAAATGAGCCCCCAGTGAAATCAGTTTTCTATGTATGAAAAGTTTACAACACAATTTTAAAATATGTATTTTAAAGTGTAAAAAACTATTTCAATGATTTCATTTCCACTGTTGAGTGGATAATGCATAAAACCACACACACTAATGATATTTCTGGTTCAAGCATAATCGTGTATCTAGAATCCCAGTTAGTCGGCCGTAATGGGCGATTAAGGTAGATCTAAAAATGGATCATCAAAGTTAAATCATATTTATTTTATCAAATAACTTTTATAAAAAAATTATATTACATTGTAACAAAACCAATAGCCATTACCTGGTAATATTTATGCAACCTTCTTATCTGGAATGTAATCTACAACGACAAACTTTTATATACACTGATTATGTTTACAAGAGCCTTCAAAGGCCTTTTCTCCTATTAGAATTCTAATATACAGTAGATTTCTGGTGAGAAAAAAGGCCTTTAAGAGTTTCTTTTAGTGCCGCGTCTTACTACCTTTTTCAGGTTATATGCATATGCACTAATTACGCTAATGAATCAGTGATGAGGAAGATTGAATTCAAGGAAAGTGTATCCGTATTTGCATTGAGGTAGAGTGGAAAACCATTTGGAAAAAACTCCTTCAGTACACCCGACTGGGATTCAAACCCAGATCTTCCTGTGATCGGTAGTCCAATATATTGCGAAAGTGACTCTTTAGACCAACGCGACCACCGAAGCAGGTATTTAAGAGTATCATTCTAACCAAGGGTGTACAAGCGGTTTGAAGCTCAGTTTTATCAGGTCACAGGTGTATGAAGAAAAAACCTACTAACCTGTAAGATTCCGGTCTGGGCCCAGACGATTTGGAATAGTATCGAGCCATTCTGTAGGTTTTACCATTCTTTGTCACATCCACTGTCCTTTTACTGATCCAGAAATAATATTCTTTCTCCAACAAGTCAATATTATCAACGAGGAAACCAACGTCCTTGGTGGCATGAAGGTATTGTTGAACCATCGGCGTCAACAGAGGTGGCTGCGATCTCTCGACATAGTAGACGCGGCCTCCGTTAGGGACGAACCCGTAAGTGCTCACCATGGACAGAAAGTTATTGAGGATGCCCTTCGTCGTGTTGTACATCTCCGACAAAAGTAAGCCCCTCACGATCCAATATGAATCCCAGTAATAGAACTCCCTGAAACGTCCTCCGGGTATAACAAAGCCGTTCGGGACATAGATGATGGAGTATTGTTCCTGGTTCTGCTTCACATCGTCGTCCATTTTCCTGCTGAGGTTTTTCCACAGAGCGTTAAGGTCGGACGCCCAACTCCTGAAGTCGCTGTTTAGGATGCCGAGAAGAAATTTGGGGTCCTCCTTCCAATCCTCAAGTTCCCACGTGATCAGCTCGTTACCGCTTTCGAAGTTATCGTCCACAAAACTCCTCACCTGTAACGTTAAATGCAAGCGGGTGAAGTTGAGTGGTTAGTGAATTTTGACCCTGAACTAATAAGTCGGACTTCGTTCGATCCTAAACAGAATGCACTGAGGGGTGGGTTTCTCCATATCTGTAGTTTATCATCCTAAAGCTTTTGTGATTAACCTCCTCTTCCTATTTTTATAAACATTACTCTTAACAAAGCATTACCCTCTGATAATAAAAAAATCATAAATTTGGGCACATATTCTTTCAAACAAAAACTAACCTGATTTATTTAAAGTAATTACAATTATTTAACGTTTAAAATAAAAGGTATAATACATTAATAATGTATATAAGACTTTATTTATTTTAAATCAAGCTTCCTCCAAAATAACAAGTTTGTAGTAGTTTATATAATGTAAATTGTAGAACCATACTATTAAATAATCACTCTGTCATTTTGTCATGTGCTGCAAATCTACTCCATCCTTTCACTCAAAAACCACCATACCGATTGAGCTGTAATTTTGCATGGGCATAACTCATACCTTCGGTTAACATATAGGCTAATTAAAATTACATATAGGCCCCTACCACTTAATCTAAACATCAACCCCCCTCCCACCCTCATATGTATCTCCGGAACCACTGGAGAGGGATGGTCGCCTATATTTAACAATATACTCTCAAGATTTAAATACTGGTAAAAATTTCTATCCATGTGTAAATCAAGATTGTGTTACATCCTAATAATTACTGACCCAAACCACATCAGGTCGTCTAAAATTCACTTGATATCAAATTTGAAACAAATTGTTAGGGTCCTTTAAAAAATATTAATGGAATCGTTTGGGTCATTTTTGGAAAATTGATCATTTTCAATATTCAGTAATTTTAGAGCTAGACTCAAAATCACAATTGGCCTTTAGGTTTGACCATTAAGCATATCCATCATAATCTCGAAATTGAAAATTTTTACAAATCCAATAATTAAATTTTATGAAAAAATAAGTTTAACAATGTAGTGAAGTTAAACAGTCTCTCATCTAAAAAAGTAGACCGCCAAAAGTTTCACATACCGATAGTAATTGTGAAGTCGTCATTACCCGAGTGACCCGCCTCGGTGGCGTAGTTGGCTAACGCGCTAGTCGTGTTGAGCTCGACCACCGAGGACAGGGAGATCGAAGTTCGAATCTCGGTCGGGTGAACTGGGGGTGGTTTTTCCTAAATGGTTTTCCACTCTCCCTCCACGCAAATGCGGGTTCACTTCCTCTAAATTCAACCCTCCCAATTCCTAATCCATTAGAGTAATTAGTAATTAAGCGTACAACCCGAACGGGTAGTAAGACGCGGTGCTAAGTATTATTATTTATTACCCGAGTGTAACTGTCAAGGCGGGAGTGTAGGGACACGAGAAAAGGTCAGTGTTTTTAATGTTTTTATTGTAAAATTATTTTTTTGCCAAAATAAATCAAATATTTCTCCATTAGAAACAAAGAGTTTAATTTTCTTCACATGCTGATATAAAAAAATGTTGAATATATGTCGTGAGCATAGCGACATTAGATAAAACTCTGTTTAAACGAAGGGAACAAGTTGTAATTAAATTTCAAGACACCCTTGACTGATATTCCAACAACTGTTGAGGTCAACATGTGAAGAAAATTAAACTCTATGTTTCTACGGAAGAATTATTTGATTTGGTTTGACGAAAAAATATTTTGCTATAAAAACTGCAAAAACACTGGCCTTTTCTCACGCCCCTTGCCATCCTACCTTAATAATCCGGTATAATAATGGCGCTATGACAAATATGACAACGAATATAATTAATCAGAAAATTTTTATTTCCAATGGTTCTAGATGCCTAAGGTTCTCCTAAATTCGAATCACTTTTGGTAAATTTGGTTTATTCTGCTTATGTACTAGTTACATTAATGTGTTAGGGATTGGGAAGGCTTTATTTAGAGTAAGTGTACACACATTTGCGTGGCGGCCGAGTGGAAACCCATTTAGGGTAAAACCTCCCTCAGTGCACCCAACCGGGTTCGAACACCGATCTCCCCGTCTTCAAGAGTCTAGTCTAACACGAGAGTATTGCGTTAGACCACGCGGCCACCGAAGCGGGTCGAAATGATATTGAACCACTTTCTAATATTTGGTTTATAGATATTGCTAAGCTTGAGAAGCTGCATAGTGAAGTTGACCTCTTTCTGGTATGCCCATACTGCTAAGCCCGGGAATATGCGTAGTGATCTTGAACTTAGGATTATACAGGTGTGCTTTAATTAGTGAAAATATTGTAGGGGTGTATTTCCATCCACGAAACAGTAAGAAAAGTTAATATTAAAAAAAATAGGGGGCGGAAACAATTTGTTTTCTGAGAGGAAGTGTGTTATCGTTAAATTTATAAGCAATCCAACCGAAGAAGTAATGCCATTAAAAATACCAGGTTTAACAAAAACAAACAAAAACATAAGACAGAAAAATTCGTTACCAAAATTGTCCCAAAAAAATCGTCTCGTCCTGCTTAAGATGCATCCTCTGAGCCTGCGTTGTATTCTTTGTTTTACTCTTTGGATACACCTGGAATGTTACGTGTTTCTGCGCAACCATTTACGATACGCTCTCTTAAAACTTCAACATCCGGAACAGGAGTTGAGTAAACAATGGAATTTAAATGTCTCCAGAGATAAAAATCTATCTGATTCGAATCTGATGGTCAATCAGGTCATTTAATGTATCCCCCACGACCAATCCATATTGAGGGAAACCTTTAGTAACTTAAACACTAAGCGTTTCTAGACCCATGTTTATATGAACTTTTCTTGGTGTTTTGTCCATGGGAATACGCCTCTAGAATATTCGACACCAATGAAAATATACCCTTTATTATTTTTATTTTTCTGACCGCTTCTGCGGGCTAGTGGTCAGAGTTCCTGGCTACAGATTCTGAGGTACTGGGTTCGATCCCTGACGTTTGCAGATTTGATGTATAACAATGGGTCTGGAACAGGGTAAACTCAATTTCGCGAGGTGAATTGAGGAGCTACTTGAGTGAAAAAGTAGAGGCTCCGGTCTAAAAAAAACTGAGATTAAGGTAGGGGTGAAGGGAACCCGAGTTAAAGGTAGTATTTTTTACAGTTTTTATATCAAAACTTGTTTTGTGCAAAAGAAATCGAATAGTTATTCTGTAGAAACTTTTTTTTTCATTTATTTGAGGAATTTAACATTAACTTTCCGTACCAACTGATTATATCAGCACATGACTTATAGACAAACTTAAATCTACAAAAGACACAACATCCAGCTCCAGGCCATTAATTCATCACTGTGTAGGGGGAATACATATTTCACCAATGATAAATTGTTCGGCCATGCTAGCAGTCGAATCCAGGACCTTTAGCTCAGTAGATAGACAGGCTACAACTGAGCAGTGTCGGAAATGTGACCTCAACAGTTGTTGAATATCTGTCAAGGGTGTCCTGGAATTCAATGACAACTCTTTCTCTTCATTTAAAAAGTTTCTCACCCGCCTTGGTGGAGTAGTTAGCTAACGTGCTAGTTTATGTTGCGCCAGACTGCCGAAGACGGGGAGATCGAGGTTCGAATCTCGCTCGGGTGAACTGGGGTGGTTTTTCCTAAATGGTTTTACAATCTCCCTCCACGCAAATGCGGATTCACTTCCCCTGTATCCAACCTTCCCAATTGCAAACCCATTACCGTAATTAGTACTTAAGCGTATAACCCGAACAGGTAGTAAGACGCGGTGCTGAGTATTACTATTATTATTATATATTATTATTATTATATTATTATTATTATTATTATTATATTATTATTATTATATTATTAAAAGTTTCTTATCTAATGTCGCTAATCTCATGACAGATATTCAACAACTGTTGAAATCAACATGTGAAGAAAATTAAACTCTTTGTTTTAACTGGCGAAATATTTTCTTTGACCAAATAATATTTAGTTATAAAAAATACGAAAACAATGCCCTTTACACGCGTTCCCTACACTCTCACCTTAACAGCCTGAGAGCTCATTGAGCTGACCACATGTCACAGTAGCGTATCCAGGGAGGGCTTAAGGGGGCTCAAGCCCCCTACAGTAGTTTGGGGATACCCCAAGATCTACTCAGATCCGAAGAGAAAATAAAATGGGAGGGTTTTTTTACGACAAGTTAAACATTGTGAGCAAAGATAATATCAAGTGCCACACATCCTTGTTTTGATTCTCCCTAAGAGTCCTAATTAATGTTTTTGCAGTCTAGGAAGTGGTCAAGTCCTGATGATTGCGGTAAGTTCCAAATCTCCCAGTTTCACACGTGGTTCCGTCGAAAAGTTACACAGTGGCTAGACATTCACCTATGATAACGGTTAAGCCAACTTTAATTTAGACCTATTTTTATTTTTTTAGATTATCACATTTATAGTAGTAAAAATATAAATTATCAATTTAACAAATACCAATTAAAAACCTTCCAAAAAATAAGCTTCTAAGTGTATATAATGGTAAAAAAAAAGCCTCCAAACCCCCTTTGAGCCCCCCTTCCCTTTAATTCGCAAGCCTGCCTACGCTACTGCATCCGCATAAGTTGGCACAATCTCGCCAACAAACAGTGGTCGCTCGGTCTATATATGACTCGAATACGGACGGACCGACTCCATGGAGTTTCTAAACTTGGGAAGATGAGGAGAGGTATTGTACCATTTCTATATGCCAGATAGGGCCTAAGATAATATAAGCTTCCCCCACATCCCCCTACCTCCTCCTTGGTGGGGTTCGGTCCAGTTCTTGCTCTCATGTTGTTGAATCTCCTCAGCGTTTCGGTTGTAGAATTCTTCTGCTTCATGTCCACGAAAGTCTTACTGTCCGAATATATTTCGGACATTTGAACCGTGTGGAGTAGATCACCATAGCAATAGATTTCACTGGAACATAACATTAAAAATAAGTGGTAAAGTAGTCTAAACACATTGACCATAATTCTATATATATATATTTTTAGATTGATATGGAAAGAAGAGTTTGTTTTTTCAGCACCGCGTTTTAATAGCCGGTGGGGCTATACGCTTATGTACTTTACGCTAATGATTTTAGGGATTAAGAAGGTTATATTTATATGAAGTGTACCCGCATTTGATTTGAGGGAGTTTTGTTCGTGAGTAGTCTAAAATTTTTGCTATAGCACCCTTTTAAAAACAATTATTTTCTGAAAACAATTTCAGATGGGTTTTTTCTTGGTTTATTTTTGCTTGTTAATTATTTAACCGTTCTATTTATGTGCACAACTGACATGATAATTATATCAAACATATTCAATTTGATTCAATTCAACTCTTTTAAGATTAGTTATCAAATTAAACTGTTACAACCCGCCTCGGTGGCGTAGTTAGCTAAAGTGCTAGTTTCGTGTTGAGCCAGACTGCGGAGGACGGGTAGATCGAGGTTCGAATCTCGGTCAGCTGAACTGGGAGGGGGGTTTCCTAAGTAGTTTTCCACTCTCCCTCCACGCAATTGCGGGTTCACTTCCTCTAAATTCAACCTACTCAATTCTTAACCCATTAGCGTGATTAGTTGATTTATAGATTTTAATTTATATATAGGATAATAAAAACACCCTCAAATATACACGCTAATAATTGTTGTCAAATAAAACTATGTTGAATGAATATTGGCGATAAAGTCATCTTTATACTAAGTCAACATCTTTGTGTGTGTTTTTTTAATATAGTTTGTGTGTGTGTGTGTTTGTGCGTGCTACCCGTCCGATATATAATATATAATTATATAATATATATATATAATATATATATATATATATATATATACACAAGTGGAGTATGGATGATACAGAGAAGAGATAAATTAGAGTAATAATGCCAGTAATCGCGTGAAAGGAGAGTGATAAAACCCATCACTTAGGGATAAAACTACCCTCATTAAATCAGGCCCGGAATCGAACCCCTAACCTTCTCGCCTGCGGAAATCCAAACAAGACTATTAGAGGGATGCTGATAAGGTGTCGTTTATTTTAAGTGACAGAGCTTTTTTTTTTCCATATTTATTTAATTCCATTGTCCATTCAGTGTTTCTTTCTCACACCAACACAGTCACGTGACCTCAATTGCCTTCGCTTTCCTGTAGGTTTTCATTCTATCTCATAAGTGTTAAGTTGCTATTTTTGCTTATTACACTAATGGCCGTTGTGGTGTCAACGTATCCATACTAAAATAATAATAATAATTATTCTTAATGACGGTCAAGGCCAGAAACAGGACAAGGGGTGTGTCCGGGTCTGTCACGGGGGAGAGGAGGGTGGCGAGGGGTGAATTATTAATATTATTATTATTATTATTATTAGCACCGCGTCTTACTACCCGTTCGGGTTATACGCACTTACGCTAATGTGTAATGGTAGGGTGATTGTGAGATGAAAATGGAGGACCTACAGTTTAACGTGGGATCCGAACCACGGTGGAGGCCTGGCATTCCTCACATTCACAAACTGTGATTAATACACGTCTTATCAGAGGTGAAGGAAGGGTTTGGCAATCAGATAAATCTGTGCCGGGACCGAGGATTGAACCCCGGACCTTCAGCACAGAAGTCTGACTGACACTTTACCCTTAGACCACCAGGTCACCGGCGAGGGGTGAAGTTCTACCCCAACAAGACGTGTTGGGGCTACACTTAAAATTACTACACTATTATTAAATAAGTGTTTTAAAATTACTCTTATGAAAATAATATTCTTTTAAAAATGCATCTTAACATCCTTTATCTTACTGTATGATTTCAAGCCTATAGACTATTATACCTTATTTACTAATTACTATACAAAATCTAAATAAATTAAATAAGTATAGCCAACTAATTCTTTGGCCTCAAGAAACTTAAAAGTTAATAACCGTTAGCACGTCAGTTCGCCATTCAACTTGAGGAGCTATCCACAAACAACGTAGAACATTTTTTCTCACATACAGTATTTTGACACATCCACATCCCCCCCCCTCCCCCCTTTCTTGTAACACCTTATAGACATTTAGATCTACCAGTTGCCCCTCCAACCTGTGTTATGTAACTTTTCACATCAAGAATTTCATCGGGAAACAAAAAATGCTTAAATTACATTTTTAACACCCTACATATTCGGAAGTTCTCTCTATAATTATGTTTACTAACGGTGAAAACATAAACAATAATATAATTTTTTTTCAACATTAGAATTTAAGTATAAGATCTGTCTTACGTAATACTATTATGTACCCACCCTCACATATATGATCACTGAGCTACTTATAATCAAATCTTTTAACTAAAATCTGTGAGTAAAATCATAAACCGAGAACCAAGCCTTGTGTTGGTTCTAATTGTTTTACGCCCTACCCCAAACCCCGAACCAATGGTTTTAATCTTTGTTTAAAAGTAAATTGTCCAAAGGTTGGAGTGATGGGGGTAATTGACTAAAAAATCTTCATAAAATATAATTAAAAAACTAGTCATGTTCCAAAAGAACGCGTCGTTTAGTGTTTGACAATGGTGTCACTAATTTATTCAACGCTTGTTTTCTTTTACTGTTTCTCTTGCAAGAAGACAATACCGACATTACAACTACCGGCTGGAAACAGAAACTGCGTCATAGATCCTTATTTTATAGTAATAGAAACAACGCATGAGTTAGCACTCACCCTGCATGGAGGTGTGAGGCAGACCACCTGGTTTTACTGCTCTATCCATATGTGCGACTTTCGCACTACTTAGCTCAATTGACAACGCGTCGGTATATTGAGCTATACAAGAGGCCTGGTATGAAGAAACTTAGAAAACATAAAACTTTTTTTTTTTACGGCCTTCATTAGAAAAATTTTACCTTTTTTTTAATGCCGCGTCTTACTACCCGTTCGGGCTATACGCTAATGTACTAACTACTCCAATTGTTATAAGTATTGGGAAGTTTCTATTTTGAATAAATGTACCCGCATTAGCATGGAGGGAGAATGGAAACACCAGACCTAGATTCTAACCTCGATCTCCCCATAATTGGTGGTCTAGTCTACTATGAGAGTAGTTCCTTAGACCACGCGCCCAACGAAGCGGCTTACTACATTATTAATGTAATTTTATAGGTATTGATACGATAGGCACTATGTGCTATACACTATTCGCTATTAGTTATGGAATAATATTAACCCAGCCTTACAAAAGTTACTAAAACTAATGTAATATATTATTTAGGTTAAGTCGTATCTAAAACTGTCACTTTTGATAGATATTATCAATATCTATAAAATAATACTTATCATCATCATCACCAATTGTTTCCTGCCTTCGGACGGTCTAGTAAAATCTAAATGCCTCCATTTTCCTGTTTCCTTCCACAATTCTTCTCCTTTCACTCGTACACCTGTTATCTGCTCCTCCCATCGCTTTTTTTTTTGTCTCCCTTACGATATTTTCGCTAAATAATTCATCTCCAACATTATACTTGAATTCCTTCCCTTTTCTATTAAATAACGACAGTTAATTTTTACAAGTATAAAACCAACGTAAAGCATCGTAACTTCTAGCTGCGCCTTACCTGGCATATGTCCTTTATTCATATTTGAACAAAAATTGGCAATCAACTACTGAGGCTATTTTATCTTGTGAAAAACAAATAAGGAATATTAAAAAATTGCTTCATGAAGCTTGATATAACTCTTGCCTAAACAACTTTATTCCTAATCCTGTTCATCCTTGCGAAATAAAATAATACTAATAATAAAGTAACATTTTATCATAGTTTACCGCTAAGAAAATATTTGCATTTTATAAAAAAAAAAGTCCTTCCTAACAGAATTATGCTTTACGTTTGTGTTCAATATATTGAAATTAAAATTTGGCGCGGTTGACTGCTGTTCACCAATATTTGTTTAAAAATGTGTTGTTAAATGACCCTGAGAATATTCAGGCTTATCGTGTGTTTAGTACACCTGGTGTTATAAAATCTAGATTATGAGTTGTTTCCTAGGAGAAACGTGAATAGCTCAGATGTAGAGCATTAGGGCATTAGGCCGATATCGGGTACAATTCCCGTGTTCAGGTGGCATTTTACAATATTTTATTTTACTTTCTCTCGATTCCTGGTAAAAAAAAATCGAAATCGAGATTTCGGTAAATGACAATTTCAACCCCTTTAAACCGAAAAAAATAAAAATATATGGGGTTTTCGTAATGCCGTCTTTAATCTTTGTCTGTATCTCAGCCTAGAGCCGAAACCATTTTACCGATCAGTTATCGGGTATCGGGTATCGGGTATCGGGTATCGGGTATCGGGTATCGGGATTGGTATCTGGGGTTTTTATAAGGTCTCCATGATGTATTTTTGTAATTAGATATCCAACCCTAAAATTAAGGGTAGTTTACAAATGGGAAGAAAAAGAAAAAATATATTTTCTCTAATTTCGCTTTAACGGTTTTGATGAAATTTTATATATAGACATTCTTTAACGTAAACAAAATTTTAATTCCAGTTTTACCATGAAAATTACTTTAAGGGTACTTTACATAAGCAGACATTTCCAATTTTGGTCATATCTCCACAACTATTTGAGATATTAAATAATGTATCGTTGTAAAGTTGTAGTACTATTAAAAATCTAAAACTTTTATTTTGGATGCAATTTTATAAAACCAATAGTTTTCTGAGCTATAAGCAAATATATTAAGATATATATTTTTTATGGATCTCTCTGAAAACAGGAATTGATTGCTATGCTCTTTGGTGGGCGGAGATGCTCCTTTTATCTCACGTTTTTGTAAGAGCGTACTATATTATCTCACTATGCTCTTTGTTGGAGTGTTTCTCCAACAATGTATATTATTTTCTTTAACAGATCTTACTTTTTTTTAAGTAAATGTATCTATTTTAAGATAAAAGATAAAGAAAGTCTGCTGTGCAACGTATCATTCATTTTAACTTTATGACACTTATGTAATGCGATTCTGCGGGATTAAGGAGGCGTTAGGTGGTATGAGGGAGGGAGGAAATTTTCTCATGCGAATATTCGCGCTGTTCAGCGAATCGAGTTTTTGTCATCTAAACAAACAATGAGTCTTTTTTTCTAAGTCTACTCCCAACGTGATTAAAACGCTATCAGTGACATACGTGAGGTAGTCAACATGATAATATCTCGCAGGTCGTTATGTTTATTATTATTATTATTATTATTGTATATTAAAATTTCTTACCAATCTGCGCTGGAACATGTGGGCATTATTGTGCCCTCCTGTGCTTCTAGAGATCCTAAAATATTTTTGATCAGTAACTCATAAAAACTCAGCCCTCTCAGCCGTTATATAAGCAGCGCTAACTCTGGATTTTCGGAATTTGATTTTTACCATAAAAGAAGAACCAAAATTAGAGGGTTATTTAAGGAATACCTGTACCACTAATTGATATTTATTTGTTTATTGTGAACTGTTTCCTACAAATTATTATTATTATTATTATTATTATTATTATTATTATTGGTGAATAATAATTTCCCCCACCCCTTGCTTTTCTTTTTACCATGCTTTGGATCGTAGAAACGTCAATCATTAGTGTCGTCATAAATGTACATTTTTAATTAAATTAAAAGACAATGAAACCACTGCAATTCTCATGTCTCTAATTGACTTTTTGTTGAGTCATTATCTGCATGTGTGAATAAAAGACTTCCCTCTATTTTTTTAGAGTAATTGTATTTTAATTTATCATAGAGATTGTTATAACTGGGATTTTTTTTTAAACTCGAGGTTATGATGGATCTTGACGATTTATGTGCCCCCAAACTCAAACATGTTTTTTCTTAAAATTCTGTCTGTTCCCTAGTCTGTCTGTCTAAACTATGGACTACAACCGAAATGGTTTATATTATGTATTTTATTTAAGCTTCATATTTAAATATTATTTGGTCAGATCTCGAGAAAAAATTGTGATTTTGATTCTAACTCTAAAATAATGAGTATTTTACTGATAAATGATATTTTGATTATTTTTTTTTCGAAAATATCTAACGATCCTGTTCAAAATTTCGATGTGAGTAGTAGTGTTTTACATTAAAGTAGGATGTATATTTGTTCTTAAAAAAAACTACTATTCATATAAGGGTATCTTACAAATAACTTATTTTGAAAATTTTAAACTGTCCAATATTGGTTTTTACTACTTTGTTCATCAAGTATATCTGGGGAGCGTTTTAGATTACAAAAAACAAAGAATACTTGTTTTTAAAATTTAGATTTACTTAAGGGTAGTTTTCTGAGTTTTTAAAATTTGAAATGTATGTATGATAAAGTATGCACAATTTGTGCCGTACCATTCATTTTTAATTTCTTTGTTATTATTTTTACTAAAGTTAAAATAATGAAATATGAAAACAAGTTTGTGTTATCTAATAAATCCCTCATTTCATTGTGAGAAAACACTA
This sequence comes from Timema podura, assembly GCA_033556935.1. Taxonomy (NCBI): domain Eukaryota; kingdom Metazoa; phylum Arthropoda; class Insecta; order Phasmatodea; family Timematidae; genus Timema; species Timema podura. Next base: position 33,414,259 of record JAVRXN010000012.1, read on the forward strand.
ACGAGATGGTTTTACCCAACGCTAAGATTAGTATTTAGTTTTTTCCAAGATTCTAACAAAAAAAATTTTTTTTGGGGGGGGGGGGGGGGGAGTTAGACATCTCCGTCGAAGCGTCTCGACAGTCTTTCCCATGGCAATTTTCTAATTCGTATCATTACCTTTACCAGTTTCTTTATTATTTAATTGCTAGCGTTTTAATTGAACTCGTATACAAGCGGATATAAAGAGAGGTACCAACTTCCCGGAATTTGATGCAGCCCCATAAAGAGGGTCCATATATAAGTTAGAAACATTTTACTACCTACGATCTTTTAGTGTACCCTCCTAGAGATATTAGCTTTCCAAGCCCTTGCTTCCATCTTTCAGAAATAACCTCCACACTTTATTCTTTATTTGGTATTTATCGTCCACTTGATAAGATATATATATATATATGTGGAAGCAAGGGCTTGGAAAGCTAGTATCTCTAGGAGGGTACACTAAAAGATCGTAGGTATTAAAATGTTTCTAACGTATATATGGACCCTCTTTATGGGGCTGCATCAAATTTCGGAAAGTTGGTACCTCTCTTTATATCCGCTTGGATAAGAGTATATATATATATATATATATATATATATATATATATATATATCAATACATGACCATAAACTAAGTTAACCAAGACGAGTGCACTTTTTACTACACATTAAACAACATCACCTAACCTAAATATTTACTACATATTTATTCTGATGGGGATAAACCTTTTTTAACAGTTACAAAAGTTACCAAACCAATTTTCATATATTGATACGTGATCTATAATTACCACTTTCTATAGAAAATATCATAATACTAATAGTAATATAACTCGCTTCAGTGGTCGAATGGTTTAAGGCGTCACTCTCGTGTTAAACTGGCCTGTTGAAGTCTGAGAGATCGAGGTTCGAGTCCCGGTCGCGTCTACTGAAAGTGGTTTATCCTAGATGGCTTACCACTCTCTTTCTCCGCAGTGCGGGCAGATTACCTCTATAATGCTTCCTTCTTAATTCCTACCCCATTAGAGTAATTATCATATATGAGAATAAACTGAACAGGTAGTAAAACGAGGTAATATGTATATAAAATAAATAGTAATACTAAGATGTAATCAATGTTGACCGCAAATAAATATATTTGTATTTTCTGCACGTTTCTTCATAACAAAATCTTACTCTACTTGGATATCAGGACAAACCCTTGCATGGATATTTGATATCTTTGTCAGAATCATCCATGATTGGACCAATTGAAGGGTTGTGCTGTAATCTTTAGAGGCTATTGTATTTTTTGTGCACCATTCCTTCCTACCCGTTAGGGCTATCTTCATATCTAAAATAAAGGATTAGGAATGATTGAGGTGGAATTTAGAGTAAATCCACCTCCTTTGGTGTGAGGAAAGAGTTGAAAACCATAAATATATAACCTCATACCCCTAACCGGGATTTGAATCTCTATCTACTCGTCACAAACAAATCTAGAGAATGTGATAGTTACGGTTTAGACCACGTACCCATGGATGTGGGTACAGGTGGCCCGTACCAACATCGATGGACACGTAGAGAAAATGCCAGGCACACTTCAGTTTCACGGTGACGGAGAGCCTGGGGGTTCGAAACCAAGGTGGGTGCTTTTACTTATATGGTTTTCCACTCTTCCTCCATGAAAATGCTAATACAATTCCATTCAATTTAATTTATCTGATGCCTTAGTCATTAAAATAATTATTAAAATGCGTTTATATGGTCAAAGGTGCTACTCTCGCAATATATTGTCCAGTTATGGAGGGATCCGGGTTCAAATATATTTTGGGTGTACTGAAGATTTTTTCCCTATATTATTCTCCATTCTCCACGCACGCAAATGTGGTTACACTTATTTTAGATCTTACTTATTTTATTTTTAACTCAATAGTATATAGGGATAACCAGATCTGCAATTAAGACACGGTGACCCAATTCGGTGGCCGCACGGTCTAATGCGCTACTCTCGCAGTAGACTAGACTGCCGATGACGAGGATATCGAGGTTCTAATCTCAGTCGGGTCTACTGAGGGTGGTTTATTCAAAATGGTTTTCCACTCTCCCTCCACACAAATACGGGTACAATATATTAATATAAGGTCCCTAATACCTAAAATATTTTGCATAATCAATACATAAGCGTATAACCCGAATGGGCAGCAAGACGCGGTTATTAAAAAAAAGACACGGGGGACAAAAAAACAAACGTGTTTTGTAGGAATAAAGCCTTTGCAAGTAATAGATTTACTTTAATGTGTTCTTTATCTTTATGATTTCATATATATGGGGGTACTTTGTAGATATCCTAAACTATTGGACACTTTTAGAGTCCACTTTTTTCTGAAGTAGCGTGCAAAGCGTAGGACACGCATGTGTAGGTTCAAATTTCACCTTCAGCTTCTACTACTCTCTACATGCATGTGGTTTGTTGGTTGCTTGTGTGGCAGGGAAATCAACGAGTGAGGGAAGGTGGGTTTTTTCCTCCTACACGAAAGTTAGCAATGACGTAATCAGGCTAGTTGGAGGGCTGACACTAATTAATAAGGTAGTAGAAACGTATTATAGTTACAATACGGGAATATGTTTTTTTAATTAGTTCTGAATATACCAGGGTTCCATGCACCTGTAATATCTAATAACATAGTTGGGAAAATTTTAACATTACACTATTTTGTTTCATATTTCTTGAAAGGTTTTCGAACTAGGTTATCTTGAATTAGAATATATAAACGCACCTCTCCTGATATACTCTGGCTAACAACGGATGTCATTTTGGAACCTTAGTTGGGTGGCAAAACCATATTTTATTTTGTTGAATAAACTACACTTACATTTTAGCTCAGTCAATAGCGTGTCTGCCTTCTGATCCAGTGGTATTAGGTTCGATTCCAAGTATAGCCAAAAAATGTACAATTGGGGAGTTGTTGTATTAGGCTGGTTTGTAAGTCGTATGCTGATTTAATCAGTGTATTCAGAAAGTGAATGTTAAATCACCCTCATAATAAAAATCTATAGAATGATATAAAAAGGTTCTAAAATTTAACCTTGGATCAATTAAGTCGGCACTTGTCTTGACGTACAGTGCAATTTACATAGGAAAAGCCTTTTGTAAAATAAGAAAAACTTTTTTCGCTGCACAAGATTTATAACATTTTACTATATTATTAGTGTTATTTTATAGGTATTGATAATAGTATATCCAAAATGACAGGTGCAGATCACATGTCCCGACGATGTTGATTTTTTTTAACCTCTTCAACAACCTTAATACGTGAAAGTAGATCTGGTAGCTTTGCTAGCTGTCAGTTAAGCCTCTTCCTACCTATTTCGGTGGACGCATAGTATAAGGCGTCACTCTCGTGTTAGACTATACTAACGATGACAAGGAGATCGGGATTCTAATCCCAGTCGGGTGTACTGAGGGTGTGGTATTTTCCAAAATTGTTTTCCATTCGACCCCCATGAAAATATAGGTCAACTTCCTTTAAATTCAAACTTTCTTATCCCTAACTCATTGGCGTAATTAGTACATATGCGTATAACCTGAACGAATAGTAAGATGTGGTGCTAAAAATAAAAGCTTGTTTTCTCGACAAGTGTTCATAGATCAGTTTGTTGTTAGGTAAATGTTTCCATTTAAATATTTTGATGGATCATTTGGAATTAACTTATAACGAACAAAAGGTTACGATACCTTAAGTCCATCACTACGATAAACAACCAACCGAAACAATTATTAAGGTCGCACACGCGATGAAGCGTAACAGGTGACATTGGTCGTTAAAGGCTGTTATTCGAATAGTGATGAATAATCGGTTTCATACCGATTCCAAATGGTCTATTTTATATAAAAATAAAATCACATTTTAAGCAATAGAATACCTGTTGATTATATTTTATTACTAAGTCGTAGTAGTCTATCAATGTTGGATTAAAAAAGAAACGAAATGAGCTTTTTTAGTTCAAGTATGGTGGAAGAGAATATTAATTAAGGTAAAGATTTTTGAAAGAGTATTTTTTTAAATAATCATTTTGACATAATAAATAAAATGCTCCAATATATAAGTGGAGTATCGCGTTGTATGGAAAAGAAACTTGGAATCTTAAGAAGATGGAAAATAAATTCTTGGAGAGCTTTGAAATGTGGTGCTGGAGAAGACTTGAGAAAATCAGGTGGACAAACGGGGGGGGGGGGGGGGTGAGGACGAATGAGAATATAACTATTATGGATGTGATTCTACGGTACAAAGCAAACTGGATTAGACACATTCTTAGGAGGAACACGACTGCACGACGTCATAAAAGGAAATATTAAGGGAAAGAGGAGCTTAGGAATGAGTATTCAAATATTGGGTGACTTGAATGAAAGGAGGAAGACAATTCTGGGAGCTGAAGGAGGAGGCAGAGGACAAGGTGTATTGACGGTCTTAGTTCACGGACCAAAGGAATGGACCTGTCGTAAGACAGAACAGAATACATAATAATTATATATAGGTCATATTTATTAGCTATATATATATTATATGCCTAGCTAGGTTAGTATATGTTATATAAATTACTTTTTGTTACTTTACATAAATATAAATTATCAAGTACAACTGTTCCATTACTTTTTATCGGAAACAACTTTCACTAGATAGAATACTAGCTCAGTGATATTAATAATTTACCGTTTCTCTTTTAATCTATGATAAAAAAGTATTGTTGATAAAACAGAAGTGTTGCCGGAAATAGTGATAAAAGCCACGGTTTGTAAGGTTGGATTGCATATCTCCACGTGGCTTACGCGTTATACAAAATAAAACTATAACATTTTCTGCAACACTTGACTATTAACACAAGATAAATTTTAACAACATTTATAGCTAACTATAAATAATTGTCTATATCTATGGTTTAATCATCTGTGTGCATGTGCAGCATTATATTTTTATTTGAGGTATTTAACGTGCACTTTCGAACCGACTGATTATATCAATATAACGACTTATAAACTAACGTAAATCTAGGATAGAAACAATATCCAGCCCACCCCAGCCATTAATGCATTACTGTGAAAGGTTAAACCCACATTTCACCAATGATATTTTTTTTCGGACATGGCGTGAATCGAACCCGGGACACTTTACTTAGTAGACAGAAACGCTAACAACTCGATTAAAGCTGTATCACTATCATTCTTAACTTAAGCTATTATAATTAATGTAGGCTTGTTACTCTTTCAGGGTGGATCGATGAAAAAAGTGTTGACATCTATTCTTTAGTTTGAAAAATGACATATGGACATGGGAATCGATCCCGGGAGCTTTGGCTTAGTACGCCAATGCTCTGACTACTCAAGATATCCAGGGGTCGTTCCGTGCCCAGGGTAATTCCTCAATCATATTCAAAAACCTCAATTCTTACTAGAAAAATTTATTATATAGCTTAAAAACTAACGGCTCCGCAAACATAGGTTTTCATAATACTAAGGGCTCCTTTAGTCCACACCAGCCGTGAATTAAAACCCAAACTTATAGCCTTGCAGCCTGCCTTAAAAATATTCAAATTATCCCTGTTTTTTATAGGCTGAGTCAAATTTAATAGTTGTAGGACTGATATTTTATTAGTGTTATTTGAAAAATATTATGCACATTTTTTTAGTTTTATTTATAGCACCGTGTTTTACTACCCGTTCGGTTTGTAAGTATATGCACTAATTACTCTAATGTATTAGGGATGAGTCAGGATGAATAAAGAGTAAATATACCCACATTTGCGTGGAGGAGTGTGGAAAACAATTTATGGAAAACACCACCCTCAGTACACCCGACCGGGATAGAACCCCAATCTCCCCACCATCGGTAGTCTAGTATATTGCGAGAATGATGCCTTAGGCTATGCGTCCATCAAATAGTTTTTTTTATAATTGTTGTAAAATGCTTGCGTCAAGCATTCCAAATAACTAAACAGCCACCATCTCGTGTGTTAGCAGCGTGATGTGAAACACGTGTGAAATCTATTCTCGCTGCAGAAAAACACCTCTCCACCTTCCTACATCCCCGGTAGGGGGGTTTTATAGAAGACGGGAGTTATTTCTGTCCAAGGAAGGTGCTACCGAAAAATGTGGAGAGCGCTGTACAATAATATCATTTGTGTCGAGAGCTTAGTTGCAGGAAGTGTCGATCGGATAAAAAACAGTGAAGGCCGAACTCTTGTCCTATGTGTAAAGAGCGTGCTAGTCTCTCACCGTTTCCCAGCACTCGTGATGAAGAGGGCGGCGTTAAGGAATTTGTGATGCCGCGGTGGGTTATTATTATATTCTCCTTCAGCGAGTATTCAAGCCGGAACCACAAGTGTTTAATTATTTTTTTTTTTAATTTTAAGATGTCACTGACGTGCCACACTTCACTTTTAATGGTCATTCAAGTACCATTTTTATTCATTAAATATATTTTTTAATAATTTTACAGGTGATTTGATGTAATTGATGTTATTGTTATCTCGTGAGAGCGTAGTTTTAAGAAACTTTCGAGTCATTCGTACATTAGCTTCATTAGTTTAATGGTTCTCAATAAATGGTCCATAGATCTAATGTAACCTGTGATTTTTTACTATAGTAGAATTTTGGTAAGAAGGTTTTTTTGGAAGCATACAATTTATTTTGCCATCAACCTTGATAGCATTGATAAAACATATCAATATTATTATGATTAGCACCGCGTATTACTACCCGTCCGGTTTTACGTACTTAACTAATGTGTATTGGTAGGTGATTGTGAGATGAAATGAAGGACCTACAGTTTAAAGTGGGATCCGAACCACTGTAGAGGCCTGGTATTCCACACATTCACAAGTTGTGATTAATACACGTCTTGTCAGAGGTGAAGAAAGGGTTTGGCAGATAAATCTGTGCCGAGACCGAGGATTGAGCCCCGGACCATCAGCACAGAATTCTGACACCTTACCCCTAGACCACCAGGTCACCTGATAAAACATATCAAATAGTAACAACTGCAGATAACATGACGGTGTGGATTCGTAAGAAAAATTAGGTACAACCCTAATAACTTTCTTTCAATTTGGATTGTAGGATAGATGATACTTGGCATTAACTTTTAACCCTTAGTAAGTTTAAAAATTAAGAAGTATTTTTGTTATTACATAGACGGGGATTTTTTTTAAATCTTTGCATGAATATAAATGTCTGAAAAAAATTACAATTAAAATAAATACTTTTTCATTTATTTATTTCACATACATAGTTTAGTAATTAAATATATATAGTCTATGTATATACGTATTATTAGGTAAAACCCCTCAAGAAAAATATGTACTGAAATTAATGTGCAAAATTTTAAAGGTTGTCTGGAGCTTCTTGGGGGGAATTTTGCAAGTATTCGGCAACTTAAATAAATGTTGGAAACCCTGTTTTCGATCACGTGCAAACTCGAATCATTATCAACCGAGATTTGTACCAGAGTCTTTCCGAGGGGGTGGGTCAGTGCCCGAAGCTCAATGTTACTGGCCACGACCAAGCCTGTGTCGAACTATTTTATCGTAACCATCCCAGTATTATTAAATGTACGTTTAACACAAGAGTTGATAAAGACTTCATCTAAGATGTAGAGACGATAAGGGAATTCTAGAGGAAATACACACTTATTAAAGTAGAGAAAGGAATGTAAAATTGAAGTTAAAATCCCATATATAGAACTATTTCAGCGCATTTTGAGATTCGCGCATTTGGTTTGAGATTCGAATCTCAGCCTCCTCATTAACGTTGACCCTATAAAATGTGAGCCTAACATCCTTTACCATTTTACCACTAGGATGGGTGGCTTTATCTCAAATTAAATTATTTAAAAAAAACCACCACTGTGATGCAGCTATTACTTACCCGACAAAGTAATTGAGTAGGATACAATTCTTTTTTTTTAACAAAGTTTTTTACTAACAATTCGGGCTACCTGCATATGTACTAATTACGGTGATGTTTTAGGTACCGGTGTGACTAAGGGTGAATTTAGAGGAAGGGTAGCCAAATTTTCGTGGCGGTAGAATTGAAAACCATTTATAAAAAAAAAACCACCCTCAGTACACCCGACCGGTATTCGAACTATAAACTTCCCATCACTGGCAAAACAAACAAAATGAACTTGACATTTAGAACGCGTGCCCATCGGTGAGGCGAGTTATTTAGTTAACAATATTTATATATAATTGAAAATGTGTCTTACTTTTATTTCTCTACAATTTCTACTGTTATAGAAGCACCTAACTTAAAAAAGACCCTTCTTATTAAAAGAAGGTTGGTTTGATGTGATTTCTATCCATCCAGAGCTGGGCATGAACCCAGCACTTCGGCTGGTTAGTGCTACTTTCACCATCTGGTCTGGTAGAAATCCCATGTACTAGGGGCGTTCAGGAAATGTGGTGGTTCCCCGTTGCCTTCCACACTGAATTTCTATTAGCGAGAATAAAAGGGCCTACCAATTTTGCCTTAAAGATATTTTCACATACCTTTCAGGGTGTATTTTACATGCCATAAATGACATGGGACCGATGGTCTTAATTTCTCTCCAAAGGGAGCTATGCTATGGATTTTTATCGCTCAAGAAAAATCCGTCGACCTCAGCTGGGTTTGAACCCACGAACATCGGACCTTGAGGCGAGCCATAACAAGACATAACACTATATAATTCCTTCATTTGAAACTTACAATATATAACCCCATGACAAAACAAAATTAGCGTTCACAAAGTGCTGCCACTAAAAATCCCATGCAACTTGATAAGAGAAGAAAATATATAGTGCATCCACAATAGAAGTGCTCTCCGACAGTTATCATGTATTCATTCGCCAAACCATTTAGATCTGTAAGCCCATATGTTGTTTTATTGTTAATTTTGGTGGTCAGAACATTCACACGTACAAACAAACAATTTATTTTTAATTACTATTAACAGTTTTTACATTATTTCTACATGAACTTGAGAAAATAACCGTTTGGATCTTCTTTTTATTTTTTTGTGTGGAAGTGACGTTACTAATAAAAAAATGCTTTTTAAATGAGAGCTTCTAAAATGAGGCGTGCTTTTCTTAATTCAAAATGGCGACCCAGCCGACACAAGGCAAGGGCGGTTGATGAAGTCATACAAACCTTCAAGGAGGTTGAGTTCTTACTCGATTTTCAAAAACAAACAAACTATAATTTCGTATGATTCTCTCACTCTAAAGAGATAAAAAATATTTTAGTGGCCTAGTGTTATAACAAGATACAAGAGTGAATATAGTATTTTTTAAATGAATTATCTCATGCACTATAATATCTATTGCTGCCAAAACTGAAAAACAAAAAACATATTATTTTTCTTAAATATATTTTGTTCTTTCAATAAGTTACGAAAACTCCAATTATACAGTAATGTTTAGGGAAGTACTATTAGAATCGTTTAATAAAACTTTTTATTCATAATTTTTTTAGCACCACGTCTCACTACTTGTTTTAGTGATGGCTATTATTTGTTTACTAATAATATATTATTTCCGAATAGGTTGGCAATAGTCACTGTCAGTCAATAGCTTTCTGCAAGCTGTCAGATAACACCCTTCCAACCATGGATGTCCTATATCTACCTAATTGGACAACGCATACTTTATTGTGTTCTCTTGAGCTATACAGTAAACAACGTCCGAAGACGTGAAACTAATCAATCCTGGCAGCACATGTAAGTTGTTCTATTTACGCGCGGGGTTGTTGGGCGAAGCTACTAGACGTCACAAGGGGGTTATAATTAACCTTAAGGGGGCCACTCACATGGGTGCTGAGATTGTATTGCAGACTTTGGGAAATCCTGCGTGGTTTTGAGAAGGGATATGGTTTTTTTTTAGATACGTTTAAAGCAAAAATTAAGGTAAAATATATCATGTCCAGATTGCATTCATATTAATTAATTCATTTTCACAAGTACTTGAAATATCAGTTCTTTAATTCTGGTAAATGGTGAGAAACATATCCAGCCTTACCGCTCCCTCCCCCTTAAACCCCCTAACTCCAAAAAACATTTTTTTAAATAGGGCTACACCCGTTCTGGTGGGTACGGGGACTGAGACGCATGTCTTATATAGTCTTGTTTGCAGGTGATGGAGAGAGAGAAAGAGAGAGAGAGTGTGTAAGGGAGTGGAGGAAGGGGGTCCACGCAAATATTAGTACATTTTATCTCAATTATACCTTTCCACCATAGTGAAAATATGTAGATAGCCGATGGATATTAAAACGTGATGCACATGAATAATTAAGACCAGAAATTTGTAATATAATAATGATTGTTTTAGATTTAAGTGATTTTTTTAAGCCATAGAACTACCATTCCCATAGGAAAGAAAAAACGAGTGTATATATTTCTTAAACTAGGTGGAACCCTTAAGAGGAATAAGTGAGTTCAGCTGGCAGGGTGCCTGTTTAACCACATTTAGATTCACCGTCGGAAAAAGGGGAATGAGAGTGGAACGGAGCCAAAAAAAAAATAGCTCGCGGTTTATTTCTACTGAACTGCACTGACCACAGAGCAAGGAAACTTCAGTATGAAAATAATTGTATAAACAAATAGATCCAAACCTGGGAAAGTACTGTGTACTTTTGTTTTTGTTTTTTACATTTTTGGCCTCAACATTGCACGCACGAGACTTTGGAACGCTGGATGCATGGGGGAATAAAGCTATTTCGTAGAAATATTATGTTGTATGCAATTATTAATTTTAATACGGTTTAACAAATTAAAAATGTAGTTTACCAACATTAATTGAGATATTCTGTGCTTCGCATTTTAATCGCCGTCCTGGCTATCCGCTTATTTTATACTCGTGAACGAGATAGAGATAAGGAAGTTATAATTTTATCGGAAGTATACCCGCATTTGTGTGAAAGGAGAGTAAAAAAATATATCAAAGAAAAAAACAATCTCAGGAAGCTCGGTCGGGATTATAGCCTCGATTTACCTGCCTCGGTGGTGTAGTTTAGCTAACGCGCTTGTTTCGTGTTGAGCTAGACTGCCGAGGACGGGGAGATTGAGGTTCGAATCTCGCTTGGGTGAACTGTGGGGTTCCTAAATGGTTTTCCACTCTCCCTCCACGCAAATGTGGGTTCACTCCCTCTATGGTCAACCTTCCCAATACCTAACCCATTAGCGTAATTGGTACTTAAATGTATAACGCAAACTGGTAGTAAGACGCGTTGCTAAGTATTATTATTATTATTATTATTATTATTATTATTGAGGTAGCCTGGTGGTCTAGGGGTAAGGTGTCAGACTTCTGTGCTGACGTCCGGGGTTCAATCCTCGGTCTCGGCACAGATTTATCTGATTGCCAAACCCTTCCTTCACCTCTGACAAGACGTGTATTAATCACAACATGTGAATGTGAGGAATGCCAGGCCTCCACCGTGGTTCGGATCTCACGTTAAACTATAGGTCCTCCATTTCTTCTCACAATCACTCTACCATTGCAAATTAGCGTGAGTGCGTATAACCCGAACTGGTAGTAAGACGCGGTGCTAATAATAATAATAATAATAATATTATTATTATTATTATTATTATTATTACTACTATAGCCTCGACATCCCCGTCACCGGCATTCTTTTACATGCCACAATCGACAAGGGACTGAAGGCTATACTTATCCTCTGAAGAAAGTTGTGCTACGGATTTTTATCACTCAAGAAATTTCCGTCGACCCCGGCTGGGTTTGAGCCCATGAACATTGGGTCCAGAGGTGAACACTTAACCTCAAGACCACCAAAGTCAACTTTTTTAGTATCATTGTTTTACATATAATAAATACGAGCCGAGTTATTGATGTGTAAGAATCCTTTATTCTTTTGAGCTTCGTGTCTTACTACCTGTTCGGGTTAAACTTAAGCGTATGTACTAATTACACTAAAGTGTTATGGGTGAAGATGGTGGGATTTAGAGGACGTGTACCAGAATTTGCCTGTAGGGAGGGTGTAAAACCCTTTAAGTAAAAAAATCCTCAGAACATCAAACCGGAATTCGAACCCCGATCTTACCGTCATCGGTAGTCCAGTTTATTGTGAGAGTGAGGTTATAACTCATCAGCATCTATGTTTAGGTGTTTGCAACGCGTTTTACTACTCATTCGGTCTATTGGATTATTTACAATATTATGATGGGGATGAGTAAGGTAAAATTTAGAGAAAATGTACCCACATTGGCATAGAAAAAGAGTGGGAAACTATTTAAGGAAAAAATTCCCTTCAATACATCCGATCTGGATTTGAGCTCCGATATTCCCGTCATTGACAACCGGTATAATGCGAGAGAAATAGACGCATTAGACCATGCGACCACCGATGCGGGTATCCATGCTCTTAGTTCTGGACGATTACCACGTTGTGTTTTTGATCATAGAGTCAATGACTTGCAGTGCATTTTTTTTTAAATAAAATAAGGTGTGTACTTTCAATACAATAATTAAGACGGCTTCATCTAAAAGGTGAGGTTGAAAAAAGGTTGTTCAAGTAAATACACTCACATCACCTTGGAGAAAGGACGGTAGATCCTCGGTGATTTGTTCCATGTGGGAAACCCTTTCCAGTGCTCCCAGCTGGGATTCAAACCATGACCTCCTAGCTAGGCGGTGACCTTGTGCCCAATGCGATTCTAACATTGATGCGGGTTAGGGTTAATTTCAACTCGTGTCTTAGCATTTTCTCTAGAATTGTGTGTACTCTTTGATTAGTTAAGAAACAATCGAATACTCCTCAGGGTTTTACATTTACATATTTAACTGAACCAGAGGACTAGAGCTTAGACGTCAGTACTCTTTCATCAAGCGGGATGACGTGAATCACGTCCCGAACATTTTTTTTATAATCCTTGTTTTTTAGCGAGTGCCACAGGATTTGTTGGTTAGACATTCCTGGTCTTCTAATGACAGTGGCGGAAATCTACTGAGGTTGGGCACCATGTAATCGCGGTTACTTCAGCCCAATGAGATTATATGAGGGTTATGATGATTATGATGATGATGATGATCATGTGGCTTCAGTAGAATCCTTAAAACTAACTTAAGCCTAAATATGCAGGACAAGGCAGCTGTAGAAATATTTCCCCTTTGGGAAATACCTATAGTGCCACCAGGAATCAAACTCAGGAACTCTAAATAAGTAGCCAGGAATGTGGACCACTAGACCAACAGGCCAGCCTTTTTATGGGATAAAGTGCTCGCCTCAAGACCCGATGTTCGTGGGTTCAAACTCAGTCGGGGTTTACGTAATTTTTTTAGTGATAAGAATCCGTAACACAACTTCCTTCGGATGGTAAGCAAAGCCATCAGTCCTATGTTGATTAAAGCATCTAAAAGAACCCTGGAAGGTATGTGAAAATACCATTCCCTGCAAAATTGGATAGCCCTTTCACTCTCGCTCATATAAATTCCCTTGTGCTGATATAATCAGCCGGTTCAGAAAGTGCATGTTAAATACCCCAAAAAAATTAAATATTAAATTGATTTTTAAAAATATTTAAATTTAATTCTAACCTAATTCCATAGCTCTAAAAATATCAATAACTTCATATGTAAAATAAATATTCCGAAATTTATTTAAAATATGCCCACAATAATACGAGTGCGACATCTCTTCCAGACATTTGAGAGAAATTTTCATCGACAAGGAACCACACAACAAATTCCTATGAATCGTTTCCCTAAAAACTGAATAAGCTCGTACGTACAGAGCAAATACCACACGTCATTAGGCTAACACCTTCTGTAAGTCAACTTTTCAAGGTGGAAACTCAACTGTAATGTCAAAGTCCGGCACCCACTTGTCTGGGGAACAAAAAACTCATAGAAGCTCCTCAAACCCATCATTGGTATGTCCCTCGAGCGTAGCCACGCACATTACATGCGCAGCGGGAAAATTAGGGACCGACGATCTCATGCTTGTCGTCAACCCTGTCATTACCGGACCACTGGGAACACCACCCCCCCCCCCTAGCCAGCTTCCCACGGTGGAGGAGTTGGCTCCTGCTTGCATGAGTGAGGCTCGTACATATTATACCCCATCCCCATATTTTCACATTTTGTGGAAGTATTGATTGATAAACTTACATAGTGAAACATATATTCGTCTACGAAACAAAGACCCACCAACGAAATTGAAGGCAACAGTGGAAAAAGAGCAGTTCTTGGCTGATAAAATGACAATATAATATTGTAGAGAAATATCTATAGAACCTACTAGATTTTTTTTCAAAGAGGTGTAAAATGTACCTGTGTAATTTTCTAAGTGAGAATTGACCCATTTACTTTATATTTAAAAAAAAAAGTCAATGAGTTATGTCCTAAGAGGACAATAAACTGTGACAAGACAAAGAATCCTTTCCAAACTACGTTATTGAAATGATTTTAATTTGAAGGTGTGAATTCTATATTCGAGTCGTAAAATGTGATCATGTTGAGATAGATGTTTGATATACAACTATGAGTGATAGAGCATTTTCGTGTTAAGCCAAAGATCTCGGGTTCGATTCCCATATCTAAGTTTCATTTTTCAACTTATTTAAAATAATTGAATTGATTTCTCCTCCATAATTCCCGTGATTACAATGATTTGCAACCTATCTGTTGATATTTTTTGTAATGAAATGGATTTCATTGTTATATTTCACTTATTTTACTTATTTCATTTATTATATCCATTATTCTTTATCTTAGGGATGATTAGGGAGGAAGCAATTTACAAGTAGTTCTGGTGCAATGGCCTAGTTCCTCCACGACAACTCAAGGAAACGATTATAAGTAGTCGGAGTGTAATAGCCTAGTTCCTCCACGACAACTCAAAGAAGCGATTATAAATAATCCTAGTGCAATAACCTATTCCTCCACAATTCAAGGAAGCGATTATAAATAGTTCTAGTGCAATATCCAAGTACAAATCTAACTTTCAAACCTTCTATAATATATATGTATAATAAATGGTTCACATCCAACCTAACTTGACCTAACCTAGCCTACTCTTTCAATCGCTAGTGAATTTTATTCTTATTTAATTGTGGTTTCCTACGTGAAGCTTCTCCAAGCATTAGAGAAGGTTAATCCTCGACTCCCCTCCCTCCATAAAAGTGGATAGATTAGGCTATTATATTCTGACTACTTATATAATTCCTTCCTTGAGGGTTTATGGAGGAACTAGACCATTTTTTATCGGACTACTTATATCCACGGAGGAGGAATTAGACAACCCCTATTTACATAGCACCTTCAAATGACGGGATGGAATTTACATTAGAGCATATAATGACGGGATGGAATATACGTATCAATATAAGGAATATCGTCACTGTATGTTATGACGAAAATATAGTTGAGAGTATATTAATTAATATCACTTCGACCTTGCATTTTGGTTAATTAATAATAATATTGCGTGACTGGGCTATAGCTCTTGTAGACCAGTTTGTGGAAATATTAGCCAGTACTAATGTACCGTTACCCAGGAGACGCCCGAATGTACTGATCGTACATCCTTTCTGTGGAGGCTCTTTCCACGTCCCGATAAGATGAGATGATGGTGATAGTGAGTATAAGGGTGTGGAACCAGTAGAATAGCTAACCAAACCCTGGTGACCGTTAGGGTGATTCCCCTTTCGGGAAAAATACCCAAGGTACCAGCCGAGCATCGAAACCGGGACCCCGAAGCTCATAGCAAAGGTCCACTTACCACTACACCACGGGGCCAGTTACTTTTATTAATCGAACAACGTGTAAGTCTCCATTATACAGACACGAATGATTACATTAATAGCAATTATTTAGTTTCATTGATGTAATTGATAATTAATTTAACCATACTCGAATGAAAATATTAATTTATTTGGGATTGTTTTCTCTTATCAATGTTTCACCACCCGCTGGCCTCTTGGAAGTGGTTTATATTTATGGGTCGAGATTCAAATGTGAATTTTTTTAAATGTGTATAATCTTTGATAACCTAACTACTACTCAAAAGTTGACACCCAAACTCAGCATATAAAGTTTTAATAAACGGGTAATATAATGTCACCATACAACTCCGGGGTGTCAACACGCAATCGAGCCATAATAACCGAGCGGCGGCCGTCTGTTGGCGAAGATGATACCAACTTCCATGGATAGGGTGTCATGTGGTCAACACAACAAACCCTCCGGCCATTAATCCCAGTTTTCTAGACCAGAGCCGCTACTTTTTTTCCCCATCCAAGTAGCTCCTCATTTGTCCTAACGTGGCTGAGTTTGACATCGTGTCAGACCTACTGCTTCACAGAAAATATGGAGACGCCGGGGAGTGAACCGTGGACCTCTGTATTTGTAGTCAGGAACTCAGACCCTTAGACTACTAAAGGTTACCATATACGCGTACTAGTTATATTAGTCCACCTGGTATCGAGCCAGAGCTATTCCCTGAACAGTCGTCCTTCCTAAGCATGTTATGTGGACTGTCACAAACGGTCAAGTCTAGTTTGTGCTTAATTGTTTTCCTATTATCACTTGCATAGATTGAAGTAAAGCTTTTAAAGGTTGGGAAATGCCAGAAAAAGACTTGGGACGAGGTGCTAAATACTCTAATGTTACGGTGACTTTTTTTGGTAACTGTTCCGCGTTTAGGAGTCAAAATACCTATTTAAGAAGGTCAGTCGACATACATCTTCCTTCCATCCCAATTCTTATTTCAAAATGTAGTCTGAATGTAATTTTATTTAAGGTGGGATGAAAGGAGATGCGATAAAAAAAAGTCAGTGTTTTTGCAGTTTTTATGGTAAAACTTTTTTTTTTTTTTGCCAAAATAAATAAAATATTCATCCAGTATAGACATAAAGTTTAATTCTCTTCCCACGATGACCTCAACACTTCTTGAATATCTTTCAAAAGTGTCCTGGAATTTTACGAACTTTTTTTTTCTTAATTTAAAAAGTTTTTGTCATCTACTGCCGCTATGCTCATGACAGATATTCAACAACTGTTGACATCACCATGTGAAGAAAATTAAACTTTATGTTTGTACTGGAGCAATATTTTGTTTATTTTAGTAAAAGAAAAAAAGTCTTGCCATAAAAACTGCAAAAATACTTAACTTTTCTCGCATCCCTTTCCACCCCAACTTTACTAGAATATTTTGATTTTTTAAAGTAGTTATAAGGGCAACAATTTAATTTTAGTTTAGTAAATAATCTAAAAGAACAGTTAAAAAAAACTAAATAAACATTTTTTTTCAACTGCCGTAATGTAATTATAAAAGTATTTATCTAATATAGAATTTTAATAAATATCTATATTTTAAATATATTTTAAAGACAGGGTACTATTTAAATTTTTATAGATATTATGGTTAACTAAACATTCATTTCAATACATTCCTAATTTTTGCTTAAAATGTAATAGTAATCATATTTAACCTTGATATAATTTTAATAAATATCTAAATTATTTTTAAACTGTATTAAACGATATTAGTAATTAAATTGTTCATATATAATATAGTTAAATTAAAATTAGTCTTTTTATATTCCTACTTCAACTTTGTTTTGTGATCAAATAACAATGATATACCAAAGAACCAAAACATTACACGTAAAACACCCTTTTGTTATAACCATGTAATATATTATTTTTTTTAAATATACCATGACTTTATATAAAAACACATTTTCACGAAAGCCATGCATAAAAATATTTATTCCAGCTGCCTGAAAAATTGTGTTACCGATTATAGTTTTAGCATTGTTTGTAACATTCGGTGCAATAATCGGATGTTTTACGAGCCCAGAATAAAGCCATAGAAGCGGGATGAACCTGTGGAAGATACCAGTTTAGACGTTAATATCTACTCCGTGTTAGATTTACTCTTCAAAGAAACCGCATCTACCTGTGACACCCCAAGATCACTAGAGTAACTGGCTACAAAAAACTATGTAACAGAACAAATAATCAACGAAACTTCAGTGAAAAGAAACTCTTTAATAAATAAACTAGACTATGTATACAATTATCTACAGACCACTTTTAATAGGAAAGGCTTTATCTGACAGCTAGATTTTTTTTAACGTATATCTTATTTGCCCTTGAGATATATAGTATCTAGCCAGTTCGCCACGTATGTAGACTTTTAACCGCTCTGAGGGACAGAACGTCGCGTCGCCCAGGGTTTTCCTTGGAGGTTTTCCTTGGAGGTTTTCCTTGGAGGTTTTCTACACATCATAACCGCAATGAGATGATTTGATGAGTTATTATGAAGGTGGGGAACCAGTGGAAATCTTAAACCTAACTTAAGCCTAATTAACCAGACCGGGGTGACTATATGAAAAGATCCCCTATTGGAAAAAAATAGCTATTGTACCACTAGGAATCGAACCCTGTACCTTTAGATCAGTAGCCATGGGCACTGCCCACTAAACCAATAGGCCGGTCGCTATAAAAGTTAATAGATCTACTTTCACATAATCTTAAATCAAGAAATGTTATATGAGTTGTCACTTTTGATAGATGGTATCAATATATATAAAGTAACGTTAATAAAATTAGTACCTACTTCGGTGGCCGCATGGTCTAAGTCATCACTCTCGTGTTAGAATACTTTACCGATGAGAGGGAGATCGGGCTTTGAATCCCGGTCAGGTTAACTGAGGGTAGTTTTTCCCCTAAATTTTTTCCCACTCTTCCTCCTGACAAATTCGGGTACACTTCCTCTAAATGTAACCTTTTTTCACTCCTAACTCACTAGCGTAATTAGTGCATATGCGTATAATATGAACAGGTAGTAAAACGCAGTGCTAAATAAAAAGGGTTAAATTAAATCAATGTTGACAGCAAAAAATATTATTTATATTATTTTCTTTTTAAAGGGCTCCTTTGCTACTCTGATAAGTGTTGCTATTCAACCAGAAGGGTAATCTTTTACTTGGTTAGAAATATCCAGTCACAGTGTCACATGTTCTTTTCCGGGCTCGCGAAACAACCGATATATCACGCTAACAACATTTATATCACACAACCCATTTCGAACAAACCCGTTAATAATGCAAATATAGAGCGTACTCGTCTTTATGAACACATTTTAACATTTAAAACAATCGTGCAGACAATTTGTAGAATTTCATTATAGTCCTACCGATTCAAGAAGTTGGTTGTGATGTGTATACCACGAATCAGTTTGTAGCAGTTCTCCCGGTTTAAATGTTTGGTGTAAAGCAGTAGGAGGTTTCCTACCCCACCCATGACTTATCGTTACAACTTAAAGTAGCTCCTATAACGTAAGAAAAAAAAAGAGTCAAGCACTGCATGTAAAAAAAATGCTAAGTCTATAAATAACATTCCTTTGAATAATTAATTTAAGAAAATTAATTTATTTGATTGGACCAGCGGTTCCCAACCTTATTTCGCTTGCGTACCCCTTGGCAGCTCATTTCCATATATTGTGCCCTTAATATTAACAAAATGTTTAGTTTATAAATAAGTAGTTGTTTCAAATTTATTTGTTGCAACTGAAATAAATGGGCTAGTAACGGGATTAAAAACCAATGTAATAATAAGGTGGATAAACAGTGTCTAGATTTTACATTCAATTAATTAATTTATTATTAATTATAAACCTATTTTATGTTTGAAATTGAAATAATTTTCTCAAGGTCGATTATTAAATAAAACCTACACCACCCTCGTCATAGCGTTGAGTTAATTTCACAAATTTTGACTGATCTTCTTAAACTGATGGTATATATATAGATTTTTCCGCCATTATTCAAATATTTTCGCGTACTCCCAAAAGTCCTGGCACGTACCCTATGTTGGGAACCACTGGATTAGCTGATAGGATACATTAATCAATAAAATATTAAATATTACAGTAAATTATTAACATATAAATTTATAATTTATATATTTCTAATCATAAATAAATGTGTAAGTCAAATGGTAGAGTTAGCTTAGCGTTGACATGCTGGACTTACACTCGGGAAGCCAAAGTTCAAATACAGGCTGGGTGCAATTAAGGTGTAACACTCCCCCCCTCCCCCACAAACCCCTCCTTTCCACCACTTTCTTTCAAAATTTTGATTGTGTATTTATTTAAAACTTAACCTACTCACCCTCTTCCCTTTGATTATCTTAAGTAATTAATTCACAGCACACATTGAGACTAAAGCTTACTATCAGGGCCGGTCTAAGGCTTGTGCGACGCGTGCAACCGCATACAAAAAAATTTAGGGGGACGCCAAAATGGCCCAAAAAATTATTATTTTTTATCTGGGAAAATATAAGTATGATTAAAGAAAGTCGTTTGTAAGAAGAATGCATATTTCTTAAATTAATATTTACATCCATATCAGAGTACTTTTTTACTTCAAATTATTATATTAGAATACACTAACAAAGTAAATACATTTTGAAGGTTCTTCGGCGCGACGACGCACCCATTGAATTCCATTGAATGTACTAAGTTTATTGTCAAGTACTAATTAAAAATATGCCCATATAAACGTGTGGGTGGCTTTAAGGACTATACTCACTATACCTACGTCAGTTGCTTCAGCTGAGAGAAGTTTCATTGGATTATAAAGATTTAATTAACACTTTTGCTTCTATAAAAGCTATTTAGAACAGTGGTCCCCAAACTTACTAAGGAGAGGTCCATATTAGAATATTCAAAGCACTAGGTGGGTTGGATTGAACACGATACATACGATACACGCATTATATAATATATATATATATATAAATTAATGTGTGTATTGTATTTTATATATCTAATTTCGTTCTAGATCTCATTTCGATATACGCATATCTTATAACCATAGTTAAACATGATTAAAATGTCAGCTGTGCAACCAACATAATTACTCTCTTCCTCCTCAAATCGGAAACTTCGCTCAAAATTCACTTTATGGAACGCGGCTATCGTGGATTTTATACATTGCATTTAGGACAACTATCATTTCGGTATTAGTTTTTTTTAAATGTTTTTCAAAGAGTCCGTGGGCCGGATTTGGCCCACGGGCCGTAGTTTGGGGACCCCTGATTTAGAATATACCTGATAATTTTTTATAAAAGATATTACGTTGTGTGAGTAGTAAAAATTTATCTCATTATTCATGTAATTAGAAACTAAATAGGAAATAAAACATTACATTTTACTTTTCTTTTTATTTCCCAAACATAATCTTTATGAAAATTCACGTTTTTGTAGTTCTTGAAAGTGTAGTATACTTTATACCTCACTGTATTTTTGTATATTGTATACCTCGCTTTATAGTAGAAAACAAAAAGAGTCAACAACACTTTTAAGTAAAAAACAAACAAACTAAAAGATGTTAAGGATGAAAACACAATGACGTCATCGTCTGACTGTTATACAATACAGTATTTTTTTTTAGTTATTTAAATAAAATTTGCCAATAAAAATATGTATAAATAGGGTCTAGTTTTAAAATGGCCATATATAGTATTCTCCACAGTTTTTCAGATAGGGTAGGGGGGCGCAAAATGTGAGTTTTGCACACACAAAACATTTGCCTTAGACCGGCCCTGCTTACTATGAATAATTAAAAAAGATTAATGGAGGTCAAGTAAGTTAGCTAATAAGAACCCAGCTATAGTGAAAAAAAACCTATAAGTCCATGGTTCAAAGTACTTGTCTACAAATAAAGTAATAAAACTATGGTTGAAAAAAATACAATAAATCATTCACATTCACACTCAAAAGCCAGCATATGGTATATTAAAAACAATTAGGTCTTGATTATCTGGCAGAAATTCCTCTTTACGTAATGAAATGAGTTAGGACACCGATTGTAGATTGTGGATTGTAGTTTGAAATAATTGTAAGTAGGGCCTACATTATTATTAAAAGGGTAAAAGGATTAAAAAAAAGGGGCTAACTGGGTCTTAAGAGTAGACTGGATAGAAAAAAGGGTAAATGGGATAGAAAAATGAGTAAACGGAATAAAAAGGGTGTGGTAAAAAGGGTAAACATGGGGAAAAAAAATAAACGGGGTAAATGCGGTAGCAAAATGTTGAAATGGATTTGAATGGATTTAAGTCAAACACATTTTACCCCTTTTTTTGCCCTTTATTATACCTTTTTACCATAATATAATACCCTTTTCGCCCTTTTAATCCCCTTTACACTTCTTTAACAGTTTTAAAAGGTTTTAAATTAGATTTACTTCTTTCACTTTTTCCACCTTTTACCCTATTTACTTTAAAATATTTTTACTGGGAAACGTCGGATACTTCAATGTTAGTAATTAATAATGCCACAAATCATGTAACCCACGCTCAGTCGGTAGCGTGTTTGCCTACTGAGCTGAGGGTACCAGGTTCAATTCCAGACATAGTTGAAGATGTATCATTGTTAATGGATCAATGGAGAATTAACGATTGGACATCAAGTGTTGTGTTTGTTCTACATCTCAGTTAGTTTATAGGTTGGCTTAAAAATTGCACGTTTAATGCATAAAAAAAAGCTACACAATTATAGCACAGAACTGCAAAAAAGAAGTAAGGTACTTTCTTTAAAGTACTGTGGTTTCTTTTTAACACGAGTTAGAACTAATCATCTGATTTATTCGACAGGAGAAAACTGAAAAAATAAACCTATTAAACGAACAATGAATAGACAAAGTGAAAACTATAGTGCTTGTGTAATAAAATAGGGAATTCATTTGTTGTTTCATCACAGTAACATAAAAATTAAAACATTACAAAAAAAACTAGTATTTTAAACAAAACAATACAACTATTTTCCTCTAATATACATGTTTATAATGGTTCCAATTTTGACCTAAACATAAGGATTTTGGCTTTTCCTTCAGTTAGTTTATATTTATTTTACGCACGCTCTATTATTTTACCTTAAAGTTAGCAAACTTACTTTGCATGGATCCACTATGGCTCAGCTTAAAAGATGAGGCCAAAGTGTAATATGCCAATGTAAAAGACTGCTACCATTCAAGGTCAAGGAAGTTTACTTTTGATTGATTTATGAGTGGAAGAATGTCAAAAACCTTTCTATTTAAAACAATACAATTGCTACGATTAAAAAGATTTTACTATCTACTTTTTAGTTCGACTCATAGTCTTTTTAAAACTTAAGTTTCATTACATTGTTTTATTTTCAAGGTTTTTAGTCATAGACACATTAACAACTAATGAAGTTTTATTATGCTTTTAAGCTTTTAAAAAGTGATCTGGTGGTCTAGGGGTACGGTGACAGACTTCTGTGCTGAGGGTCTGGGGTTCAATCCTCGGTCCCAGCACAGATTTATCTGATTGCCAAACCCTTCCTTCACGACAAGACATGTGTTAATCACAACTTGTGAATGTGTGGAATGCCAGGACTCCACTGTGGTTCGGATCCCACGTTAAATTATAGGTCCTCCATTTCATTTCACAATCACCCTACCATTACACATTAGCTTAAGTGCGTATAACCCGAACGGGTAGTAAGGCGCGGTGCTAATAATAATAAGCTTTAAGTTATAAAATATTGGTATGTCATCAAATATGAGTCATTGTGCCAAGTTTAAGCTCTTTAGATGCAAAATAAGTGGGTGTAAAAGACGGTTACAGATTTTAGGTAAGGTTATTAGAAAAGTTTTAGCAATCACATTTGTTTTAGTTTACTATTCAAACATTTATGGTCGATTATTGTTTATTCATAGTTCTTTTTTATTAAATCATATTGAAACATACGTACTTAATTAAAATTTACAACAAGAGCAAATATATTTAATCAAAAACCGCTACTATAAATTTTCTTTTCCCAATTTTCTTTTCTTATATAAATACAAATTATAGTATTAATAACAACTCAAAGCTATACTGAGTAGATCTGCCTTTAAAAAAAAATCTAAAAGAAAATTTATTTTTCTAAACAGTAGTAACAAAATAATAATAATTAAATATAGTCTAATTTCTTTAAAAAAAATACCATAAAAATATTATTTTTTTGATACCTAACCAAACGAATAATTAATTATGTTATTTTATTGTTGGTTAATTATCTGAATCAGAATGCTACAAATGGCGAGTTAATCATGTAAAATAGGACCCAGGATGTGTAGAAGGACACAAAGAGAAATATAAATCAAAGTTTCAATTCCACAAGGTAGTTTAAGGACCTCCCTTTCTCGGAAAAGATTTAGCTGGGGGTTCGAGTGTGAAGAAGATTACTGGACACCTTCACACGAACAAATATGGAAAAAAATATCATAAATCGTTAAAAAAAAACACAATTTAAATTTGTGTGTAAAAATTCCTCAAACTGAAAAGGCTGAAAGTATTCCCTAAAGCTCTACATCAACTTGAGTTCAATTTATTTATTTGTGTTGGGCTAAATATTATTAATATTATTATTATATTATATAGTTAATAAGGGACGCTCGAATCCTTGATTCCTCTAATTCTATAATATTCTAGAGATTCAGATTCATAAAAATCTCCAAAAAAATATCTTTGATACAATAATTATGAAGAACTTGACTCAATATAACAATTTTAAGCAACTAACAAAAGTAGTTTTAAGAATAAAAAAAAGGACAAAATAATCTATTGATATGATCAATCTACTTAAAAAGATCTATTTTCGTTGTTTATGACGTATTTGAAATGACAAACAAAATACCATTTGTTTGTGGCTCCAAGCCATAAACCACTTTAACTATAAGTGTAAATTTTTAAAGATATGAGGATTTTAATTTGGATTCGAGATTTTAAAGAAAATTTAAGATTTGGTTTCGAGATTCGGAGTCGACCCATCTATTGTACCTATATATGAAAATAAACAAAATATTTATAGGAAAACAAAAATGAGGGACACACATTAAGGTTTTCACAATGAATGAGTGAAAAGAGTAAATCTACAGTTTTCACAGCCATGGCATTGGCTGCATCTTAAGATCTCATCTCATTGACCGCGGTATTAAATACACGATTAATTCAAAACGAATAAGTATTTTTCAAGTGCGATTTCATACCTTATTCACTTTACAAAAAACACAATTCGGATCAATTTTTATTTTATTTTAAATTTTGTGGAATTTTGTTAAAATATGATAAAACTGTTTCAATTGTTTCAATCTCATTACCCACCTCGGTGGCGTACGTGCTAGTTTCGTGTTGAGCTAGACTGCCGAGGATGGAAAGAAAGCTCAAGGTGCAAATCTCGGTCGGGTGAACTGGGGGTGGTTTTTACTAAATGATTTTCAACTCTCCCTCCACGCAAATCTGGTTCACTTCCTCTAAATGTAACCTTCCCAATTCCTAGCCCATTAACATAATTTGTACTTAAGCGTGTAAACCGAAGTTTGGTTTACTTTACTACAGTCTGATTTTCATGGCAGCAAAAAAAAAAAAAAAATTCCATCTATACGTTTGTCCTTTTAGTTTCCTATCTTCTACTTTATCTCAACTCTCGGAGAGAGAAGTATTGTGATCGTCAAGAAAATCTAACTCAAGATTTTGATAAATATCGACGTTTCATGACCCCCTGAAACCAAAAAAGTTGTTTTCGCAATGCCGCCTGACTGTATGTCTGTACCTCGGGCTAGAGCCAAAACTATTTTACAGATTGGACTAAAACTTGGTATCTGGGGTTCTCATAAGGTCTCCACGAGGTGGTTTTTTTTTATATCCAACCCTAAATTTAAGAGTAATTTACTAAAGGGCAAAAAGAGAACAAATCAATTTTCTCGAAATTCGCTCTAACGATTTTAATTACATTCTATATATATACACTGTTTATTATTAGGTATAAACAAGATGGCAAATATAATTTTATCATGAAAATGATTTTGAGGTTATTTTACATAGGAGAAATTTTTCAAACTTCATCATTTTTCCACAACTATTTGAGATATGAAATAACTAATTATTTTAAGGTTGTATTATTATTATTATTAAAGATAAAAAATATGTCATTTGAAATATATTTTTATTAAACCAATAATTTTTTAGCTATAAGCAAATGTATATATTTTTTAATTCAGGTCTTTAAAAATGAAATTGATTCTTATGCTCTTTGGTGAACAAAGATGTTTCTCTTTTCTTAATCTTTCTGTAAAAGTGTTCCTAGTTCCTAATGCATAGATAAGTGACAAGTGTTATTATTTCATTTAAGACCTTTGGTGTAATGTTTCTACAACAATGTATATACCTATTATTTGTTCACAAATCTTACGAATTTTTAGTAAATGTCTATTTTAAGATAAAATCGGGAGAAATTCAGTGCGGTGCACCGTACCATTTATTTTATTTGAGGTATTTAATTGCACTTTCTGAACCGACTGATTATATCAGCACACGAGAATGTATATGAACTCATCCGTCGACCACGGCTGGTCCGTTTAGTTAATAGTGTAAAGAAAAGCTATACACTAATCCAATAGGAAGCATAACTGAAATCTTTTGATAACTTTTTCATTAATAAATAAAATAGTCACCTCGGTGGTCTTGGGGTAGGGTTCTCACCTCGAAACCCAATATTCGTGGGTTCAAACCCAGCCAGGGTCGACGGATTTTTCTTGAGCGATAAAAATCCGAGGCACAACTTCCTTCGGATGGGAATTAAAGCCGTCAGTCCCATGTCGGTTGTGGCGTGTAAAAGAATCCTGGAAGGTATGCAAAAATGCCTTTCCTGGCAAAATTGGGAAAGCCATTTCACTCTCGCTCAAAGAAATCTCGTGTTCTTATACATTCAGTCGATTCAAAAATTGCTGGTTAAATAGGTACCCAATAAATAAAATAGATAAATATGATAATAAATATTTCAGAATGCTTAATTTTAGTAACTTTCGATCAACGTTAATGATTGAATGTGGGCTTCTATCAAAATCAAGGTTGGGGTCGAGTGCTATCCAAGAGTAAGACGGGCTCCTCAAGAATATCAGCGTTTCCAGCCATAATTTTAAAGGTTTCGTTCTATCGGGACTTTTCAGGAAGGAGTTATTTGATGTGCAATGCAATTATTTATGTAAGATGACAAATTAAACTGAAAAGTTATGAAAGTAGATATATAGGAGATCGTATGAAGCGATGTACCTTAAAATAAAAAGGTCTTAATACCTTTCACATTCTCTAATGCTTCATATACATACATTATTAGGCTAGGATAAGGAATGTAGAATTTGAGGTAGTGTACCTACAATTCTTACAGTGATAGTGATAAAATATATAAGGAAAAAAATTAGTACACCCAGCCGTGATTCAAACCTCGATATCTAATTCATCGGCAAACCAGACTATACGATATAGACACTTCAGTTTGCGTGATCACTACTACAAAAAGTATGGGCTCAATTGTTTCTGTTTTAAAAATAAATTAAAAATTTAAAGTTATTTTAATTTTTTTAACAGTTGGTCTTAATATTTCACTTATGTGGTCTTAAACTCTGATTTATTGTTTGTAATCGAAGTAAAACATATTATTTCTAAATAAATATATATTTTAAATTAAATTGGATTTAGTTGAGAAATGATACCTGGACCCAATTCCATCTGTAATTTTAAAATTATATTTGATTCATTAATTGAAATAAGTAGGCCTACTCATATTCGTATAATGCTAGATCCGTGACACCCGCCTTGGTGGCGTTGTTGGCTAACGCGCTAGTCGTGTTGAGCTCGACCGCCGAGGACGGGGAGATCGAGGTTCGAATCTCTGTCGAGTGAACTGGGGGTGGTTTTTATAAATGGTTTTCACTCTCCCTCCACGCAAATGCGGGTTCACTTCCTTATATTCAACCTTCCCAATTCCTAATCCAATAGCGTAATTAGTACTTAAGCGTATAACCCGAACGGGTAGTAAGACGCGGTGCTAAATATATTATAAATAATAGATCCATGACCAAGATCATAGCTTCATTAATAAGCGTTGTTAAAAACTTGTCTAAATTGAATAAAAATAACTAGCAAAGTAGATTTTATAATGAAAACCAGGGTTAATTTTTTTTTCAAACGATAAAAAGTTATGAGAAATACTCTTAATTTAAGAAATCCACTGTTTGTTTGTGATGCCATCACAAAAAGGATGATTATTTCTTTTTTAAAAAAAAGAACGTGTAATTGACTTATTAGAAAAAGAACCTAATTTAAGTGAGTACGTGTGGAGGTGATTAGTAAAGCCATACCTAGTTTATGAGCTGTTTGTTTACAGTCCTATAGCTTGGTTGTTTCGAGTAAAAGATACATCAAGGGAAAAGTACAATCGGAAATGTACTTAGGTGTGACAATGATTAATAACTTTGAGCCTATTCCATAGGAAAAACACTAATGGAATGGTTATCTATGTCACATTCACTTGTATCTTTGTATGGCACAAATACATTTTAAAATATTGGACAAATCTTGAAAACATGAGTGGTGGTAAGTGGTAGGTGACAGTTATTCTCCTGTGTCCATTTGCCAAAACATATTATCTAAAAGACCATATTTTGAGTTGTCACTTTTGACAATCAAAACTTAAAAAACAAACAATTTGTTTGAGATTTTTAACATTTGTAAAATTAGAATTTATGAAAATAGCCGTTTGAATTGTGTTGTTGTGTTTTTTGTGTGGTGTTGTGTGTGTTGTGTGTGTGTGGTTGTGTGTGTGTGGTGTGTGTGTGTGTGTGTGTGTGTGTGTGTGTGTGTGTGGTTGTGTGTGTGTGTGTGTGTTGTGTGTTGTGTGTGTGTGTGTGTGAAAATGACTGTTGTTCACTCAAAACTGCTTTATAAAAGAGAACTTCTAAGGGCCAGTTTTATGGATTGAATACACCTCAAGTACGCTGCTACACTAAATACAAGACGACACCTATCTAAACTCGAATGGAACGAGCAGTTTCGTACATCAAACAGGCCCATTCCATACCGGTCTAGGTAGGTGCCGTCCTGCATTTAGTGTAGCGCCGCAACTTAAGGCGTACTAAGTCTGACTATGAAACTGGCCCTTAATTAATAAGATGTCGAGACAAACAAAACGAGTGTTGTTGATGACGTTATACAAACCGTATTCTAATGTGTTCATGCGCATGCGTTAGTAAAATAAAAAAAAACCTTTTTAATTTTAAATAATTTTTTATACCTCTTTCTGTTAGTTATAAAAAAACATATTTGTTTTATGATTTATAGGGGCCATTTATAAGACTATACAATTGTGAATATAATACCTACATGTTAATTTTTTTCTATTTCATGTACAACACTATGATACCTCTTATTGCCACAACCATAAAACAAAAAACATAATAGTTTTATTAGTATGTTTTGAATTTGTTCTTTCAATAAAGTTACGAAAAATTCAACTATACAGTACTCTTTAGGTGTTTTTAGAAGTAGTTCTCCCAAGCAAATAATAATTATTCCAAATCGGTTGATATTAGTGACTTCCAGCCAATGTTTGCAATAAAGAACCTTCTGCTTTCACCTACATTCCTACCGTAGATGAGGTGTATTTAAATTGAATATCAAAGGCCCTTATGCACCAACCAGGCTAGGCGAAACAGTAGGAACGCATTTGCAACAAAGCAGACAGCAAATCAACTCCTGTTTGACTCGACTCGACCTTCTGTTTCACTCAGCCTCGTACTTGCATAGGGGCCTAATGTCTAGTAGGATTTGGATTGGCAGAATTTTTTATGAATTGTAGAAATTTTGTTTTGAAGTCAATCTTGATAGAATTTTCCCTATTATTATTAGTATTATTTAATAAATATTGAAGTCCTACGTCTTAGCTCAGTCGGTAGTATGTCTGTATACTAATTTAAGGGTCCTGGTTTGATTCTCAATATGGCCTAAAAATGTATCATTGGTGAAATGTGGGTGTTCTTTTTACAGAGATGAATTAACGGACAGGGGGCTGGATGGTGTGTCTGTGCTAGGTTTAAGTTGCTAGAAAAGTGGAGCGAAAATTCATAAACGTCAGAAACCAAGTGGGTCTATAACATTACTGGGTGGAGCGGTCCGGCAGTAGGAGAACAAACAGGGGAGGAGAAAAAAACAAATGCCAATACAGTTTGTATTGTGACCACTATTAAATTATTCCATTCGATTCACAAAGTTTCATTCTATGCTCTTAATACTTGTTAAATTTTGTTTGTTGGTCATTTATATGCTAATTATCCAGGGCCGCGTCCGGGGGAGGGGCAAAGGGGGCAATTGCCCTGGGCCTCACATTCCAGGGGGGCACATTTCTTCCAAAAATTATTAATTTCAATTACAGTTATTATTCTAAATTTTGTATCAAATAGTGTACAGATAATTAAAAGCAATAAGTATTCGCTTAGTGATAGGATTCCATTCCAGTTTCCTGAAAACCCAAACTTTACATAATTTAAGATTTACGTTATTCGAGTAATGTGCTGCAGTACGGTAGAATATGCCACCATTGTGCTACCGCTTTCGGTCCACAGAAAACTAACAGTCCAATGGTACAAAGAGGAATTTACTTTTATTAACTTGATTTGTTTACATTTAATAAAGTACAATCATTTAATGGGTTGATCAATAGTCAATAAAACATGAGAAATTATTAAGTACTTAACATAAGTACTGAGTACGTATCAATATATTATAACGGCTTAGTGCCAAAACTGAAAAACTGCCGTAGAAAGGGGGGGCCTCAGATTTTTTTACCGGGCCTTACATTTTCTTAAAACCGCCCTGTAATTATAAACCAAAATATACCGATTTTTGTACTTTACTGAGTTGAAAATGTCAACTTCCAAACAATGTTTAGAAAAAATATATTTGTATAGGATCATAAAAAATAGTTTTGTTATCATTCTAGTAAATACAAAACTCGGATAGTGGTAAAAGTTTTGTCAATATTTAACCTTAAATCAACGTCTGATTGGCATTATCCCTTCGACCTAGGCAGCCCCCTTAGGGGTAATTAGGCGGAAGATATTTAAAGCCGCACATGGCCCTCGTACGCGTTGCCCAGGGAATCTTGAGCAACAATAATAATACATTCTAACAAAGAGATGCTGTCACACAGCAACAAGCATAAATCATGCTTTACTACTTATATGTGGATCCAGGTCATGGTTGATGCACCAGAGGCACACGGATTTCCAAACGAAATGTAAATTGTATATAATTTTATAGGTAACTCAAAAGGTATAACAAGTATTTATTGTTATCAACACCAAATACAGGTGCTAAAAGTAAAAAAAAAAAACATATTTGGGCAGACTTAAAATATTTTAAACCGAAAAGGTGTGCCCCGATTGATTAAAATATAAAACTTGTATTTTTGAAATTTGGTGATATTTTTTTTTCTCTGCGTTTAACGAGAATCGTGGGCGTAGGGAGAATTTAATTTTGGGGGTTTTCAAAATATTGTAAGTTTATGGTATGATGATATGATTAAACCCTAAGAAAAAAAGAACATTGTTATTTCATACAGAATTGGTGGAACTTAATTTGCGTGAAGCGGGCTAAGTGGGGAGACAAGAAACAAAAAAGCTTTTTAGGGACATTTTACCCTCCTCTTTCGGTTTGTGTTAGAAAATTGGATGCTTCTAGAAGCTATTTATAGTGGTCCTCGTTTGAAGAGTTTTTGAAAATTATACTCTTAAAAGTTATTTTAGAATACTGCACCCAAAATATTTTGAAATTTTGATACTTTTTGAAGCTATTTGGAGTAATCCTCTTTAACAATTTTTGAAAATCGGATAATTCTAAAAGCTATTTGAAGTGATCTTCCATCAGCAAATTTTTTAAAAAATAGATGCCTTTAGAAGCTATTTGAAAATAGAATGCCTTTAGAAGATAATTGGAGTGGTCCTTGATAGAATTTAAAAAAATATATATATATGCCTGCCCTCCCCCCCCCAATGGACATATATTTCTAACCGGATGCTCTAGAAGCTATTTAGAGTGATATTCACCTGGAGTTAAAAAAATTAAATGCCTTTAGAAGCTATTTGGAGTGGTTCTTCCGGGTAAATTTTTGAAAAGTTAATACCTCTATAAGTTATTTGATGTTTGATAAAAGGCCATCTTTACGCTTCATATTAAAAACATCGGAAAATTCCAAGTAGGTTTGAACCTCATAACTTATTCCCCTCCCCCCTCCTTTCGCCCATGATGAGAATGTAGCATTATTAATATATTTAAGATCAAAGTTTGACTCATAAAGCTTATTGTGGTCGAAGGAATCAATCAGCTTAATTAATCTATTACTAACAATTACAAAGGGACATAGTTTGAACTCGTCGAAGCTACTAACAAGTTTAAATAAAATATAATAAGTATATAAATAACAGCTTCTATATAAGTTGGTTTAAAAAAGTTTTAGCGCACTTGAATCGTTGTTCATTGGATGTGTTCACGAAATGCATCCGAATATTCATGGAGACAGGAAGGGCTTAGGGCTATTCTACACTAGCGGTTAAAACGCTAGCAACCGCGCCTTTGAATGAAACCCTTGTTATCAAGTTAGAAAATACGTATTCGTCTATACCAGCGTTTTGACCGCTACCTCTGGTGGCGTTTAAACTGCCTTTGGAGGCGTTAACAGGCAGTTGTACCTCAATGTCACAAGTCTTTCAGCAGGAATAATAAATACTCTTCCTCAAGATGGTATCACATTTTACAATATTTTCATTCACTAAACCAAGTAATTCATCAAATGAAACCACAGACATTCTATAGTACAAAAATAACTTCTTTGGGTACATTCTGTGATTCATAAACATAATATGAAACTTTCCTGTTGAGAGACGGTTCGATAATGTGGGGTGAGTCCACCAACGTCTCTTCTGACGATTTATTTTTTTATTTTGCGAGTTTCCTCCAACAAAATAAGTCCCGCAATACAGCTGGCCTTTACAATGTCCATTTTTAAACCATTTTGCACAAGCGGAAGCAACAACCGCGGCGTTTAAACCGCAAGTGTAGAATCAGTAGCGTTTTGATAGTCAGGTGTAGATTCATGATCTTGGGGGCGTAAGCTAGCGGCAAAACCGCCGCGTTTTAACGGCTAGTGTAGAATAGGCCTTACAGATTATAGAGTGATCTGTCAGTACGCCTGACTCAAGTTCCGAAACATCTTTGTTAGGAAAGCAACAAGGCGGGGAGGTGTGAGGGGAGAGGAAGATGTATAAACATGAATGGAAATGTCCCAAGAGCTACGAGCGTGCGTATCGTCCAAAGAGTAGAACTGAACTCGTGTCGGTGGAACCTTCTTTATAAAGTTGTAGCGGGGAAGAGCGTATGGTTGAATGAGAAGGAAGGGGGGATTGTTTGCTACATTTGGCAATGAAGGCTAGAACACTCAGATTACATCCTCCTACAATCTAGTTCTCACACTTATAACTATTTTAATATTGGGTTGGATAGTGCAACGTACGTTCCAACAAGAGAAAAACGCCATCCTGAAATTCTACTTTTCTTATATAACTACCTGATTAACATAATTAATATGGCGGTTTATGCTTATAGCCCGAAAAGGTAGTGAGTGATATGTGGAGAAAAAAATATATAGTCTCATAGAATATAATAGATTGGTAGTTTTGCTCTGGAGCTGCGCACACAATTTTAAAAAGCTGTCTAAAAGTGTATGATGCTCAGACTGATGAACAAATTATATATATAATTTTTATATAGTCAAATATACATATATATGTATGTGCGTATACTTACTTTTTATATAGTCATAAATATATATATTCACATACATCTTTAATAATTACATAACAATTATATTTATCAAAAGGTTGAAATTGCAATATAGTTTTTTAAATTAGTTCTAAAGTAGGAGAGCTTAAGAAAAGTTTATTTCAACCAATTTAGACCAAATTGAAAAATGCATATGGTGTTATTAAACAATGATTATTTCATTAGGGCAAATACGAACCCTTTAAACTAGATAGTGAACAAATTTAACCTTTAACGCATATTTTAATTACGTGAGCTACAAAATGAAACTAATCTTTTAAAATCTAACTCTAATAAGTTATTTAAAATACTGCTTCTCATGCAATATTGATCAAACTTGTTTTTAAATACATCATAGGTATTGATTTTATTTTTACCACTTAAAAGTACTGTATATTGCACGATTCGTTTAAAAGTACCCTATATATATATGACTAAGCTGAAAATAAACGAAATTATCAACCTTTAAATGTTTAACTCTTTAATTTAAAACTTGTATTTCAAATACTTCACGTTCTATTGATTTCTATAGTTTTAATTTTGAATTAAACAATAAGAACTGACACTAGATATAGTATATTTATTATCCAATTTATTTATTTGATTTTTAATAAAAAGTTATACTGATTAGTAGCCTAAAATCATAAGCCTACATGCTAATTAATACATTTTATTCTCAAAGAATGGATACAAATTATATTTAGGTTAATTTTACTTAATATTATGTAAAATAATAATAAAATACATTCAGTGGGTTATTAATTCCTTGAATTGAATTAATATGGTTTAATGAATTTTAAATTTAGTTTTTTTTTAAAACTAACTCAACTTTGATTTTATGCTTAGAATATAAAATTTTCGTTTCAAAAAAATCACTTATGGGGGAAAAGTAGACATTATTAAAGGGATTAACATTAAACTAGTCTATTTTATTTTTTCAGATTTAATAATATATTATGGATAATTATTATTATTATTAATAATGATAATATATAGCTATAAATGGTAGCGACTATCGAGTTATTCTAACGGAATGAGTCCGAATGATGTGTATAGACCTCCAAAATGATTGACTTGTTTATATCTGTTAATAGTACTTTGGCACTTGACGCCTTTCTTACCTGTCGCAAGGCGGCGGTAAATCTTGTCCCGCGGCGATTACCACGAGTACCGCCACCAATAAAGGCCTCAAGCTAAACATTGGTTTAACAGAAGTGGCTGTTGACTCGATGAAGACACAGTCACCAGTACTGTCAAACAACGCGATGCACGCCGCTGATATAGCGCCGACAAACTCTTGCCGGGCCGACCGACCGCTCTTGACTCTGTCAACACAAAACACAAGAGTGGGGGGGTTGGTGGGTTAGGAGAGGGGATAAGAACACGCCCCAGTGCCGCTGCGTCACGGAGAGATTGCACTGTACAGAGTGCTCGAAAACTACAATAAGGATATAGTCGTAAACCGGGCAGACAAGGGTGTCCTTTTGAGTATCAAAACAGGGCCGGTTGACAGGGGGATTAGGGAGACAGCTGTACCTAGCCCTGAGCTAAGGGAGACCCCGTCCTTTTAAGGTCATTCAACTATAAAAATAAATGAGTACCGCATCTTACTAACCGTTCGGGTTATACGCTTATGTACTAATTACGCTAGTGGTTTTAGGAATTTGGAAACTTGTATTTAAAGGAAGTGTACCCTTATTTGCGTGGAAGGAGAGTGGAATACCATTTTGGAATAAAAACCACCCCTCAGTACACCCGACTGAGAATCGAACCTTGATATCCGCGTCATCGGCAGTCTAGTCTACTGCGAGAGTAGCGTGTTAGACCATGCGGCCACCGAAGCGGACGACCATCAAAATTGTATAACACAGTTCTAGCAAAAATATAATAATTATAGGCTGCAAATAGTTATTCAATTCAAATCATTATACAGTAGTTCACGATTTATAAGAGGTCAAACTTACTATTTTATGATTTTACCATATCAAAGTAATTAGTGTATGTGGCTAAAATTTACTATAACTAGACATTCGTTTGACTTGTACGCAAGGAAATATTAATAATATTAAACTCATTAACTTTCTAGATATTATTAATAATAGTATTAATATATAACAATATTAATTATATTAAAATTATCAAGATTATAAATGTATTATTTTTACATTAGGCCTACTATATTAATAATAAGCCCATATTAATATATAACATTAATAATATTAAAATTATCAATATTATAAATGTTATTAGTATATATTAATCATATTAATATATATTATTAGTAAAAATAATAGTTTTAGTATTTAATTGAAATATTTATAATATATCAATAATACAATCATATATTTAATTGTGTACACTTCATATGAATGTCTAATTACACTAAATCCCCCCCTTTACCTTAATTACTTTACCTTAATAATGATACGCAAAAAGCATAAAATAGTAATTCTGAAAATTGAAAAATGACACCTGGACACGGGAATCGAACCCGGGACCTCTGGCTTAGTACGCCAATGCTCTAACCACTGAGCTATCCAGGATTCGTCCCGTGCCTAGGGTCATTCTTCACTCAAATATGATATCTAGGTGGAGTAATCCCCACTAATAAGCATAAATAATAGCTTTGGCTATTAATTCTTAATAAAATAGTAAGTTTGACCCCTAATAGCCCTGTGCTGTAAT
Source organism: Timema podura (assembly GCA_033556935.1). NCBI lineage: Eukaryota > Metazoa > Arthropoda > Insecta > Phasmatodea > Timematidae > Timema > Timema podura. The sequence goes on from JAVRXN010000012.1 coordinate 33,450,666, forward strand.
GATTTGAAATCATTAAATAACTATTTACATCTTATAAATACTCTTGTTAAAATTGTGCTAAAAATATTGTAATGGTCAAATGATCTTAAGGACATGTTTTATTATTTATTTATTATTTAGCACCGCGTCTTACTACCCGTTCGGGTTATACGCTTAAGTACTAATTACGCTAATGGATTAGGAATTGAGAGGGTTGAATTTAGAGGAAGTGAACTCGCATTTCCGTGGAGGGAGAGTGGAAAAACATTTAGGAAAAACCACCTCCAGTTCACCCAACCGAGATTCGAACCTCGATCTCCCCGTCCTTGACGGTCGAGCTCAACACGACTAGCGCGTTAGCCAACTACGCCACCGAGGCGGGTCTTAAGGACATGTTGAACATAATATTATTTATGAAAGCAAAATAAGCTAGTAAAACTTATTTTAAAAAATTATTCTTATCAAAATATTCAGACACTAGATCCAATTTTAATAAGATTACATAAATATACATATCGTAATTGGTCTCGTTCCAATTGTGTGGGAAGATAACTTATTGAATGGTGGCTGTAGTAATAGTCATTAACAACGTCTGCAAAGTTCGAAATACATATATTTTATATGAAGTTAAAAAAACTCTTTCGAAACATTTAATGTAAAACATAATAAAGTTAATCATTTAAAGTAAAACATAATAAAGTTAACTTGTGAGAAACGTTTTTCTTTGACTTTAAAGCGTACGTCAAGTCATGTAAAAGAAATGAGAATAATAATAAAGATTCATTTTATAAAAAGACTATCGGTTAACTGCACCCTCTCATTGACTTGTTGCGGTGTTTTAAAGTGTCTCAAGTCGGTGACCTGGTGGTCTAGGGGTAAGGTGTCCTGTGCTAGGGGTCGGGGGTTCAATCCTCGGTCTCGGCACAAATTTATTGATTGCCAAACCCTTCCTTCACCTCTGACTAGACGTGTATCATTCACAACTTGTGAATGTGTGGAATGCCAGGCCTCCACCGTGGTTCGGATTCCACGTTAAACTGTAGGTCCTCCATTTCATCTCACAATCACCCTAACATTACACATTAGCGTAAGTGCGTATAACCCGAACGGGTAGTAAGACGCGGTGCTAATAATAATAATAATAATAATAATAATAATAATAATAATAATAATAATAATAATGAAATGTCAGAACATGTTTCACGACTTCAACTCTGCTAGTCTCTAAAAGCGCTGTGCTGGCATCCAATTGGTTTGGTTTGTAACGCTGAAGAAAGTAATTCAATGTAATCTCATCCCCTTGCTACTTACTTACGTAATGGCATTTGGAACTAGAAAGTTAGTTGCCACACAAAAGTACGCCACCTATCCCCATCTTGAGCTAGTTCCATCCAGTCCCCCTCATTGAACCCTATCCTTATCTTGAGCTAGTTCTATCCAGTCCATCTCATTACATAAACCTACTATTTATTTCAGGTCGATTCCAATGTTATCCTCCCATCTGCGTCTAGATCTTCCCAATGGTCTTTTCCCATTGTGTTTGCCAGTCATTATTATTATCATTATTATTATTATTATTATCATTAGCATCGCGTCTTACTACCCGTTCGTGTTGTACGCACTTACGCTAATGTGTAATGGAAGGGTGATTGTGAGATGAAATGGAGGACCTACAATTTAACGTGGGATCCGAACCACGGTGGAGGCCTGGCATTCCTCACATTCACAAGTTGTAATTAATACACGTCTTGTCAGAGGTGAAGGAAGGGTTTGGCAATCGATAAATTTGTGCCTGGACCGAGGATTGAACCCCGGACCCCCAGCACAGAAGTCTGACACCTTATCCCTAGACCATCAGGTCACCGTTTGCCAATCAATACCCTGAATAGTGAACACAGTTCTAGATTCTTCCATTCACGCTGCATGTCCTGCCCACCGTAATCTACGAAGCTTGATTATCCTAACAATGACTTGAGATGAGTAGAGGCTATGTAACACATCATTATGTATCCTCCTACACTCCGCAGTAGCCTCATCCCCTACACATTTTTTTAATCATCATATCTTACTGCCTGTTTAGGTTAGACTACACACACATATATATGATAATTACTCTAATGGAGTAGAGATGAGGAATAAAACATATTAGAGGTCATCTACCCAGATCTACGTGGAAAGAGAGTGGGAAATCATTTAAGGAAAACTACCCTCAGTAGATCCGACCGGGATTCAAGCCCTGATCTCTTCATCATCAGCAGGTCAGTCTAACACGAGGGTGGCGCCTTAAAACATTCGGCCACTGAAGTGGGTATCATATTAATTTAGAAAATTGTTTTACATAATAAACCTAGTCAATTTTACATCCATTTGGCAGAAAACACATTTCTCCGTTTGTGTAGTTCAATAAATGTTGTATTTGTCATAATGTTAAATATTTTAAAAAAAAATATTTTATATACATAAACCTTACAGAAACCATATGTCCGCAGTGGTAGTCGAATTATTTAAAGAAATGGTTCCCAAACTGTGGTACACGTACCAACAGCGGTACGTACAATTATTCCCGGTGGTACGCCTTGAGAATCCAAACCAATCAAGCAAATTAAAATCGGTTAAAGATAGGGCCTCATCAAATATATTCGTACCAAGTCCAACCAAAGGTAAAACCGATTTAAAAAGTGAATGGAGGGTTGGCAACATTGATTTAAGCTCAGACAACCGGTTTAACTGCACAGTCTGTGTTGTTATATCCCTGGGTAGCATTAAAAATGTACTGAAATAGTACATATTCAGCATTATCTTGGTTATACTCCAAATTTCGGAAATTGTTGGGGTGGTACGATATTCAAAAAGTTTGGGAACCGCTGGTCTAAAGCAATAGCTCCCAACTTCTTTTTACCTAGTGCCCACTTATGAGAATGGGATGCTGGATACCAACCCCCGTCCCCCACCCCTCCCATAATTAAAGTGTGCTTAAATCATCTATAACAACCTTAAATTATTACCAGAAGGGCAATACATCCTCATTTGAAAAAAAAAAAACCGCTTATCACAAAATAGCTGCACATTTTTTCGTGACATAACTTAGAGTCCTTAAAAATAAAACACAACGTTAAAACATAACTTATGTTAAATGTTTATAAACATAAGTAATTAAACTTTATATGGTTAGATCGGGGGTTCGTATCCCAGTCAAGTGTACTAAGGTTTTTGTTCCTTAGATGGTTTCCGAATCTTCTTCTCCGCAAACTGGGGTGAATTTCCTCTAAGCTCTACCTTCTTCATCCCAAGTACATTAGAGTAATTAATCAGTGTGTGTGTGTGTGTGTGTGTGTATGTGTGTGTGTGTGTGTGTGTATGTGTGTGTGTGTGTGTGTGTGTGTGTGTGTGTGTGTGTGTGAGAAAGAGACCTGCTTCGATGGCTAAATGGTCTGAGGTGTCACTTTCACAAAAGAGTATATTACATATGACAGGAAGATCGGAGTTCGAATCCCGCTTGGGTGTACTGAGAGTGGGTTTCTCTAAATAGTTTTCCACTTTATCTCCAAAAAAATGCAGATACACTTCCTCTAAATTCAACTTTTCTCATCCCCAACTCATTAAATCAGTTAGTAGTCTATATATTCGTATAACCTGAACAGGTAGTAAGCTGCGGTGCTTGAAAAACAAAATGTATGCGTTAACCCGAAAGGCTAGTGAAATGCAAAAGGAAAAAAATACGTGCATACGTGTTTAGCTTATGATAATAAGTTATTGAACTCGGAGCTTTCTAAAAAAACCTGTTTAAATTATCTTAATATTTTAACGTTTAAATAAAAATATGATTTAAACTTATCAGTATTAATTTTTTTCAACAACTCCAGATAATCTATCTAATTCGTAGTTTTACTAATTATTTCACCGCATTTTAATTACCCATGTAGTCTATATGAGTGCATGACTGATTAACAAACCCCTGGTTTTCTCTTAAATTTTCCCCTTACCAGATAAAAATGTTAATAATTCATGAGATAATCCGGTGGACACGCAGACGTAGGCGTTAGTGTAGTGGCCTAGCTGTTTGTTTTGATGACAAGGAGGAGATTGAGGTTTACAGAATTGGTTATCCCTAAATAGTTTCCGCTCTCCATTCACGCAAATGCTGGTACAATTAACATCCTACCTTTACTATCCTACCCAATTAGTGTAAATATACGGATAGCCTGGACGGGTTTCTAGACGTGGAGCACATTATAGCATATACTCGTGTGTGTATTTATATGTCACTGTAAAAATCCGAGGATTGGTAAATCTAGGCATTTACCAATATTTATTAGTAAAATTACGGAATATCTTAGAATATGTTTACATTTTGAGTTTTAATCATCCCCAGAGTCAGGTGGGAGAGAGGATCCCCAGTTCTAGCTTTGACCAGCACTAAAAAGTAAACCAATAACCTTACCTAACCTTTAGGTCAGGTTGGATTAGGTTTGGTTAGGTTAGGTTATATTAGGTTATTGGTTTACTTTTTAGTACTGGTCAAGCTATAACTGGGGATCCTCTCTTCACAACTCTAGAGATGAATTAAACATAAATCTAAGAATTTCGGACTTTCACCATCATATATTGGTAAGCTAGTTTACTGGTAAATTCTAAGATGTACCGCTCTTCGGACGGAAAATTTTACAGTAATAACACACACCTACATAATATATGTATAAGTTATACTATACTCAAACAGTAAATATAACACACAAATATATTCATATATATGGTGTGTTATGGTAATTTGATGTGTTGTTTAAGTATACTTAAATATATATATATATATGTTTGTATTATGTAATTATTCCTAGGCGTATATAAGAAGAGGCTGAACGTTTAAAACATTTTTACGAGATGTATTTAACGTGCAATTGCATTAATTAACTGATTACATTGGCACACGACTTACAAAGTAGCTACGTTATAAACCATACAAAACACCCATTAACTCAGGCCTTGACTTATCACCACTGTTAAAAGAGACGCCCCAGATACACCAATGATGCTCCTTTCTAGCCTTAGCGGTAATCGAAACCGGGACCCTTAGTTCTATATACTGTACAACCACGCTTCATTGTGCAGTTTAGCTCAATGAAGCATGGTTGTACAGTATATAGAACTAAGGGATTTTGCTAGTTTTTGGCCATTTATACAGACATATTATATTCTGACACTTCAGTTTAAATGGTTTTTACTGTCCTACTCGCTCTATGTATTTTCATTTGATTTATAAAACTGTATAAAAAATTGTTTCGGATAGAAAAAAAAATTCCAGTTTTGTTTTCTTAGAAAATTTAAAGAAATTATACATATATCCAATTAGTCGCCCTACTAACAGAGTAGGCCTATTCTCGATGGTTCGACTTGAACGAGACCGGGCCAATCTCGAGCTATCGAAAACTCGAATTACATAGAATAGCCGGAAAAAATTGAGATACTTACATATTCCTAAGTCTCAAAATTACTTATTAAATATTTTTAAATTAAAAAATACAAAAAAATTCATAAATAAATGTACACTCAGTTTACCCTAAAAAGTAGCAACCTTAGCTTACTGGATTACACTAGAACTATTTTATAATCTATACCATAGTGGAATAATGCAAGGTAAGCTTTCTATCTTGCAGGATAAGCGAAGGTTACGTATTTTCAAACTTTTAATAAAACATTGATTCTTTTTTACACCTGATCATTTTTCCGCGTAACCACGCATCACTCTTCAATGTAAAATAAAGTAAACTGGGCGTTTTATTAACTTGAACAAAAAAAAAAAAAAAAAAAAAAAAAAAAAATTTACTGCATTAATTTATTTTACTTGTCAACATATATTGTGACTAGAGGATCGTTGCAGATTATTGCACTAAAATGTATTATAAACTTATTTCGTAATGATATAATATAGGTGACCTGGTGGTCTAGGGGTAAGGTGTCGGACTTCTGAGCTGGCGACCGGGGTTCAATCCTCGGTCCCGGCACAGATTTATCTGATTACCAAACCCTTCCTTCACCTCTGACAAGATGTGTATTAATCACAACTTGTGAATGTGAGGAATGCCAGGCCTCCACCGTGGTTCGGATTCCACGTTAAACTGTAGGTCCTCCATTTCATCTCACAATCACCCTACCATTACACATTAGCGTAAGTGCGTATAACCCGAACGGGTAGTAAGACGCGGTGCTAATAATAATAATAATAATAATAATATAATATATAATAAACCTTCATTCGACTTTATAATTAAACTTTACTCCTGAAAGGCTATCAACTTTACATAGATTATCTTTCGCTGTGAAATTTGAATAAAAACATATATTTTCCCCCTTCACGCCACAATGAGCACTTTAAAACGACCTCTTTCCCAGCGCTCTATCTATTTGTCGCACCAAACCACTCAAGTAATAATATTGAGCTGCTATTATTTTTAACAAAAGAGCAGTATTTTATTCACTGATAATCAATTAAACACAAATCAGGGTTTCCATGGAGATGTAAACAAAGCATGAAAGGCTGAAAATTCGTTTGGAAAATAACGTTTAGAGACAAAGAAGATGAAGGATAAAAATCAACAATACAAATCTTTTTTTAAACTAATATCATCGGTTTGTTTGACAAAGATACACATTTATTGCCGTAACCTTTCTATTTGCTGTACCACACCACTAAGGTAAAAGTTGAGTTGGTATTATTAACCAGAGAAAAATATTTTTTATATATATATATATATATATATAGAGAGAGAGAGAGAAAGAGAAAGTATTTGGAAGAGTGTTAGAAAGAGAGAAAGAGAGTTAGAGAGATAAATTGAGAGAGTGGGTTTGAGAGAGAGAGTGTTTGAAAGAGTGAGATTAAGATAGAGAGAGTGAGAGTGATTTATAGAAAATTTGAAAGATAAGGATTTTGAGAGAGAGCAAACGTTTGAGAGAGAGAGAGAGAGAGCGTTTGAGAAAGATAGATTGTTTGAGAAAGAGCGTATAATAAAGATAATCAGCGAAATTATGTGACAGAGAGTGTATGTGAGGGTAGAGAGTGTGTGCGAGAGGGATAAATTGTGAGGGAGAGAATGAGAGAAGATTATATAATACAGAGCATGTGTTATAGAGGGGAAGGAGTGAAAGAGAAAGAGGGGAGAGTATGAGAGAGGAGAGAGTGTGTGAGAAAGAAAGAGGGGAGAGTATGAGAGGGAGAGAGTGTATGAGAGATAGGGGAGATAGTGTGAGAAGGGAGAGAGTGTGTGAGAGGGGAGATAGTGTGAGGGGGAGAGAGTGTGTGAGGGGGAGAGAGTGTGTGAGAGAGGGATAGAGTGTGTGTGAGAGAGGAGAGAGTTGTGTGAGAGGGGAGAGAGTGTGTATGAGAGGGGAGAGAGTGTGTGAGAGAGGGGAGAGAGTGTGTGAGAGAGGGGAAAGAATGTGTGAGAGAGGGGAGAGAGTGTTTGAGAGAGAGGAGAGAGTGTTTGAGAGAGGGGAGAGAGTGTGAGGAAGAGAAAGAGGGGAAAGCGTGTGAGTGAGAGAAAAAGTGAGAGTTTGAGAGAGAGAAAGAGGGGAGAGAATGTGAGCGAGTGTGATAGGGGAGAGAGTGTGATAGGGGAGAGAGTGTGAGAGGGGAGAAAGTGTGAAAGAGGGGAGAGAGTGTGAGAGAGGGGAGAGTGTGAGAAAGGGAAGAGAGTGTGAGAAAAGGGAGAGAGTGTGTGAGAGAGAAAGAGGGTAGAAAGTGTGTGAGAAAGAGGGGAGGGAGTGTGTGTGTGTGAGAGGGGAGTGAGAGTGTAAAGGGGGAGAGAGAGTGTAAGGGGATAGAGTGTGAGAGGGGAGAGGGAGTGAGAGAGGGGAGAGAAAGTGAGAGAGGGGAGAGAGAGTGAGAGAAGGGAGAGAGAATGAGAGAGGGTAGAGAGAGTGAGAGATGGGAAAGATAGTGAGAGAGGGGAGAGAGAGTGAGAGAGGGAAAAGAGAGTGAGAGAGGGAAGAGAGTGAGAGAGGGAAGAGAGTGAGAGAGGGAAGAGAGTGAGAGAGGGAAGAGAGTGAGAGAGGGAAGAGAGTGAGAGAGGAGAGAGAGTGTAAGATAGAGGGGAGAGAGTGTGTGAGAAAGAAAGAGGGGGAGAGTGTGTGTGAGTGATAGGGGAGGGAGTGTATGAGAGGTTAGAGAGAGAGTCAAATAGAAAGAGAATGTAAAAATATAGACGTGATACACAAAACATTACGATACTTAATATCATTCCCTCAAAATTAAGTATCAACATGGAGACATAACAGAACTTGCATTTGTAAGAATGTGGAAATATAGATGTGGTACAGAAAACATTACTTTTAAATATAATATTCTCAAAATTAATCAGTAAAATGAAAACATAGTAACATAACACAAATATGTAAGCTAAGCTATTAGCTAAAATGGACATCAAAACCCATTATTTTGATAAAATGAACATCAAAACCCATTTTTTGTAAAAAATGAACACCAAAACTCATATTTAGATAGCTAAAATGGTTATTCTTAAACATTATTCAAGATCATTTTATCGTTTTTGAGCTTATAATACCTACCAAAACATATTTAAGAATCATTTTATCATGCGCGAAACAAAACGTACACAATATTTTCACGAACTTAACCTTTTAATTTTCGAATTGTGTTCAATATTATTGATTCAAATGCTAATTAACGATAGCAACATTCCAATAAAAGTAAATGTTTCCCCAGTTTAGGAATCTCAATTTAGATGTGTTATGACCAGCATCCAAAGAGAAAATTGTGATGTGCTTGGACCAACAAATAAAGATTGAGTTATTATTTTTTTATCCAAAGAGATATATTTTATTTAGAGATTTAAAGCTATGCAGAAAATAACGGTTTCCATGGTGACTAAACAAATAATGAAAAATTGAAAATTCTCTGTGAAAATTGAGTTTTCGTAGAAAACTATTATTTTTCCCGACATCCTAGACTCCTAACCGTTAAAATGAGTGTTCGTTTGTCAAAATTTGCTCAGCCATTTCCTCATAATTTATACTATCAGAAACGGGCTTATCAAATTATATATTATAAGATAAAATACGATAAGATATTTGCATTCTTTGTAATTGACATACGTTATATATACATATATATATGTATATATACATACATATACATCTATATGTATATACATAATATATACATATATATGTATATACATAATATATACATATATATGTGTATATACATATATATAGCGTAATTTGGTATAACATAAAATAATGGGTTTTTAATGAAGTTCCTAAAAAGCAACCACGCATTATATTCAAAGGAATAAATCATTCATATAATTATTCATTCACGACCTAAGTTTACTTGGATGAGAGCCCAAAAAGTGTCTAGAAATAGTCCCTAATATATCCTTACGCCAACAGCTGACATCTATCACTTTGGATAACTGTAATGAAAACAGATGGTAATATATGAATTTGATAGTTAGCCACAGTATTAGGCCAATATTATTTATATAATTATTTGCAGTCTGACACAAAGCTTATTTATCGTTTTATTCAAATTTAAAAAATTATTATCACAGCACTTCCACAAAAGGGCTAACGAAAATAGCTTTAAAATGGCGACTGACGAATTTAAACCATGTGGTTGAACACGACGGAAACAAGTTCTTCACAATGATGCATCCACGAAGTGGATAAAAATATTTGATTCAGTTAAATATTTCGAGATACGATAAAATAATCATAAAATAATTTATTATTTATAAAATAAATGGTACGGAAATCCACGCGGACTTTCTCGCTCTAATGTTTAAAAATGGAGATATTTACTCAAAAATCTTAATGTATGTGAAACGAAATAATATACACTAGCAAACCCAAGCATATATTGCACTATACCTATGTAAAACATTTTTTGAGTCCGGTTTTAAATTTTATAATTTTATTTTTAAAGAACTAATTTGTATGTTTGGACCGATAAAAAAGATCAATATTGGGTCTCCAAGGGTCAACACTTCGTATTAAAATTTCGACTTCCGGTTAACATTTTCGACATTTTATTAGGTGTTGCACATCTTCATGTCATCGCATTGTTATTAAATTCTAAATTTATAGATTTTGACCAATAAAAATGTAAATATTGACTATTGAGTCCAAAATGGAGATAGATCATTGTTGTACAAACATTTCTCTTAAGAGGTTTAAGGAAAAATAACAAACTTTTTGAGACACTTATATTTAATTACTCTATAGTCTATGGCAGTGGAGAATTATTGCGTTAAAACTTAAATAGTATCTCTTTACAACTAAAGCTCACAAAATTGTACTAATATATTTGTTAATATCTCAGAAATTGTTGGTTTTATAAAAATATATGTCATATAAAAGTGTTTTATTTTTAATAATACTACAATTTTGCAATGATAAGTTATTTAGTATCTCAAATAGTTACGGAGATACGGAAATTTCAGCTTCTGTAAGGTACCCTAAAAGTCATTTTCATGGGAAAATGAAAATAGCCACTTTATTTATAATCTTAATAAACGCCTAGATACGAATTTTAATCAAAATCGTTCGAGCCAATTTTGAGAAAATCGATCTTTTCTCTTTTCGCTTTTTACTAAACTACTCTTAATTTTAAGTTTAAACAGACACACAGACAGACGGCATTACAAAGACCACTTTTTAGGGTTATTGGGGGGGGGGGGGGGTCATGAAACGTCGAATACATCAAAATTTCAGGTTAGATTTTTTTTAAGGTCAAAATACTTTACCTTTTGTGTTTGGAAAGTTAAAAAATATAAATATATAAATATATGCTTATAGCTTGCAAGTTATTGGTTTTATAAAATAATGCTTCGAATAAAATATTTGTATTATAAATAGATCTACATATTTGTAATAATAAGTCATTTCATATCTCAAATAGTTTCGGAGATATGATAAAAAATGATAATTTACGCATCAGACCGGAGCCCTTAAAGTCATTTTGCCGAAATATTGAGAGTAGCCATTTAATTTGGAATATTTATAAATGTTTATAAATGAAATTTATTCAAAATCGTTGAAGCCGATTTTGAGAAAATCGACTTTTTATCTTTTGACCCTTCAGTAAATTACCTTAATTTTAGGGTTAGATATCCAATTCCAAAAACCCTTCGGGGCAACTCTATGAAAACCCTAGATACCAAGTTTTAGCCTGATCGGTAAAATAGTTTAGGCTCTAGTTGGAGGTACAGACAAACAGACGGAAATTCAAAAATCACTTTTTCGGATTCAGGGAGTAATGAAACGTCAAGATTCATCAAAATCTCTAGTTCGATTTTTTTTTTGGCGATCACAAGACTTTCTCTACCTGTAAGATAGCGAGAAAGTAAAAATGACAAGTATTTTCTATTTTCCAAGTAAATACGATGCCTGTATTAAAAGGTATTAATGTATGCACTATATTACACATCACAGATAACATTCCAAAATGAAGAATAAGTACTTTTAATTATGTTTAAAATATTGTTTCGAGTTGGATTGAAAGAAATTATTAAAAGAAATGAAATAGTATGAGAAAACTTAGGTTTACGTTAATTTAAATGTAAAATATAACAGTTAATTAAAAAACAACATTTAAAACAAAACAGTGGTATTTTACAAGTGTTGGCAAACCAAAACCTAAAAATATGATTTTTGAACTGTCATCCAGGTAAAAACCTATCATGAACAGACTCTAGCTTGATATTTCAAATAATAATATTTTTATCGATCCTTATTTTTGTTTTGTTTTTATCACCGCGTCTTACTGCCATTTAGGGTTATACATATATACTAATTACTCTAACGTGTTAGGGATGAGGAAGGTTGGATTTAAAGGAAGTGTACCCTCATTTTTGTGGAGGGAGAGTGTAAAACCATTTGGGGAAAAACCAACCTCAGTACACGCTATCAGCATTCGAACCACGATCGCCCCGTTATCGGTGGTCTAGTATATTGCGAGAGTGATTCATTTAGACCATGCGGCCATATAAGTGGGTGATATTTGTTACTTTCCAACCTCATTAAAAAAAAACCACTGAAGTATCATTTAATCAATATAGACATAATCGGTACTGAATTCATTACAAAAAAGATTTGTATCTAGAGGAAATTTTCAAATATCATTTGAACCCAGCAATGACTAATAGTGTGATTAGTTTATGTATGCATCCAAGTTTTGATAAAAAATTGCGGATAAATGTAACAAATACAAAAAGTATTGAAACGGTATGCTATAATCCCAATGTGCTACTATCACAAGCCAAAACTTCCCACATGCTTTTAAAATGATTATTTTAAGAGAATCCGCTTCAGTGGCCGAATGGTCTAAGGCAGTGCTTTCCAATAGGTGGTTCGCAGACCCCCGTGGGTCCGTGAACTGTTCCTAGGAGTGTCCGCGACAACCGCCAAAATTTTACAAAATAAATAGTTAAAATAATAATTAAACAACAGTAGGCCTAATCTTAATCAATAAAAGACCCTCTCCTCCTTACCCACCTGCGCAGTGCTACATGAAATACAAGTATAGAAATAAGACTTGACATGCATTCGTATTTTCGAGTCAAAGTGTCCAGCCTTCAACCTGATCTTCAAGAAGTGATGGGAAAAAAGAAGAGGTTTCATTAATCTCACTAATACCAGACCCAAATTAATAAATTTAAACTTTTTCATGATTAATAAATTTTCATGTAAGTTTAACTAACCTTTTTTTATGTTAACTACTACTATTACTATTATATTTATTATTATTATTATTATTATTATTATTATTATTATTATTATTATTATTATTACATCTAGAGTTAGTGTAAAAATAAAAGTATATAAAAACACATTTGACTCGGATTTACTGTGCCAAATTCTCAGTTTTGTAGGTTTTCTAACATGAATTATTAATATGGGGGGTGGGGATGTTATTCTAATGAGTAGGAAAAACGGGAGGTCCACCGATCTCAAAGAGCCTCTTACTGGTAGGTAATTGGGACCCACTGGTCTAAGGCGTCACTATCATGTTTGACTGGCCTTCTGATGATGGGGATATCAGGGTTATAATACATACCGGTCGGGTCAACCGAGGATGATTTTTCAAAAATTGGTTTCCCAATCTCCTTTCACTCAAATTCTAGTAGATTACCTATTAATGTTTCATTCCTCATTCCTATGCCATTAGAGTAATTTTCATATATGTATGTACTCTGAACAGATAGTAAGACGCGGTGATAAAATATATATACTCGTATAAAGACGCATCTGCACATCAATGATATTATCTCGTACGTGTCTTCATTCATAACTTTAAATACGTTTCCATTGTCGCGTCAATGAAGTCGAGGTGAATAACGGATGTATCAAACAACGTGCCAATGAAATAGATTTATTTTTACAAACATTTGTTATAATTAAGTGACATTGTTTTGTTTATGTGTTAATGAAATCAAAATTATTTTGATCGATTACTATAGTAACGTGCTTGTAGTATTTAACAAAACAATAAAATCGAAATTGTTTCTGTCCCAGAAGATGATTAGTAAAATGCTATCACAAAATTCGTATTCTTAAAACTGACTCGGGTAGCTTAAGGCCGAGAAAAGTATTCATACTTCACGATATGACTATTGCCGTTTCAATTAAAATCGCAATTATTTGGACAATCCATCAACTCGCGACAGGTCTAATAATTGTTTACATCCCAATGTTACTATCACTATTATTATTACTAACACCGCGTCTATTACCCGTTCGGTTTATACGCACTTAAGTTAATGTGTAATGATAGGGTGATTGAGAGATGATACAGTTTAACGCGAAATCCGAACCACGGTGGAGGTCTGGCATTCCACACATTCACAAGTTGTGATTAATGTATACTTGCCTTTATTTAAACCCTTAAATTTTGAAGAGTTTGGATACGAGCTTAAAGAAAATGATATCCTGTATCCCAAGATCCTGACCAAAGAACAGTTCCAGCTGATATTAAACCGTGTAAATGTAAAACTTCATGTAGTACCAAATCGTGCAGTTGTGGAAAATTTGAAACACTCTGTATAAGTTTACGTAAATGTTCAGAGGAAAACCATTTTGATCTTTTTTTTCCCAATTAATACTTTCAGACCTGTACAAATTATTGTTTTATTACTTAAACCTTCTTTATATTATGATGTTAGCCATAAAAGTATATTTTGGTAAGACATGTGAGCACTTATTTTTACAAAACACTTGAACAAAGTTTGTTCTTAAGTTACGGCTCTAGCGCCATATTGTATATACTGTAAACATTTATTCGACCATAAAATCGCCTGGCAACATGCATTTTCTTAAAGCCAATGGCCTTCTTAACACATCCCAAAAAACAGAATGCGTCCCTCATATTTTGCAAACGAAATCCCTCCCAGCTCCCGGTCTATATGATACTTTACAGGTACTAGCTAGAAGGGTTGTAATTTGGGTTGGAAAAAGAATTAAAGGAAATGGCCCCCTCTGAGATTTTTATGGATTACTTTTAAACAAATGCGTAAAATAGTTTGAGTGGGAAAATGGCAACCATAGTAAAGGAAAAATCTTTAATTTCATAATTTTAATATATGTTTTTAATGTTAACTCTATATTTATACCCGTTAAGGCTATCCACATTTTTACAGTAATGGGGTAGCGGGGGAAGAAGTTAGAATTCAGAGGAAACTTACTCGTATTTTTTAGGAAATAGTGAGAACCTAACTATAAGATACCAGCCTCAGTTAGCCCAAACAAGATTTTAAACACGATTTCCTCGCCACTGGCAGCCCATTCCAAAGCGAGAGTACCTACTAACACTTTCAATCAGTCGGTAGCTTGTCTGCCTACTGAGCTAAGGGTCCTTGGTACGATCCCCAGTATAACAAAAATTGTATGATTGGTGAAATGTAGGTTTTCTCTCTCACAGTGATGAATTAACTTATGGGGGCTGGTTGTTGTGTCTGTTCTATATTTAAGTTAATGTCTAAGTCGTGTGCTGACATAATCAGTCAGTTCAGAAAGTGAACGTTAAACACTTTTTTTTTTAAGTGAATAACTAGACAATTCGAACACTGCATAATATATAGCTTATACATTGTTTTCTTACTTTATTCTAAGATGAAATTACATAACTCATCTTTGTAATCTTAGTTATGTGTTAAACTTTAAATTTGAATGAATCCTACCTCCCCACACACCTCTCTGAAGTAAATGTTTGACCAACCAATGTTCGTTAGTGAATATTGGCTCGAACGTATACTAATGTATAAGATCAAAAAGGTAACCCATCAGATATATTCAAGGTCACACGCGGTCCACGTGACCAGTGTCTTGATAGGTATTAAGGACGGATGTAGATTGACATTTTTAAATTTCACTATCTCTTTCAGGTGTTGGTGAACCACTCCTCACAGTCTGTCCGGTACCATGCCAACCTAGAGGGGGACTAGAAACCTGGTGAGGTTCGGTCAACTACCACCAACAACTCTCTAGTAGATGATTACAATAGTTAATAAGTTTTCACCTCTAGAGCGAGGCTAGAAAAATTGTGGGCTTTGGTCACCAACAACTGTTAGATGATTACAAAAAGGGAATAAGTTTTCCTCTCTAGAGCGAGGCTAGAAAAATGGCGGGCTTTGGTCACCAACAACTGTTAGATGATTACAAAACGGGAATAAGTGTTTACCTCTAGAGCGAGGGTAGAAACTCGAGGGAAAGGGAAAGGGGGTATTTGGTCAACTATTAACAACGACTGTTAGATGATTATAATAAGTGAATAAGTTTTCCCTTCTGGAGCGAGGCTAGAAACTTGGTGGGGTTTGGTCAACTATTACTAACAATTGTTAGATGATTACACAAAGTTATCTGTTTTACCACGGATGGTGAATTCCTTCTTACAAAGCCCCTGAAGTTTCTAGAATGCACCCATTCATAATCGAGGTCACGCGCACCTTTTAATCAGTCGTGAGGACAGTGTGCCGCCTGTAATATACTACAACGGTCGTAACTGTAACTGTTGTAGCCGGATACACACCGAGGTGGATTTTTCAATATTGCAATCAATTACAGACAATTTACTTTATCTATGATTTATAAAACTTAGCATGAGGTTTAGGGATGTACGAAGGTCACGTCTTAAATGCAAAGCGAAGTCTAAGAGTAACTTGAAACATGTGAGGAAAAGTTAAAGTCTAAAGCTTAATTCACACGTTCGCCGAAAATAGAAATCAGAATCTTCTTGAGTGGCACATAAACTCACACACTGTATGTTAACCCATTATGCATTGCAATGCTAGCTTAAAACAGCTGGTTATCAACATATTTTATTTTCTAGAGGATATACGTATATTTTAGATCATTCTCCTGATGGATGTTTTCAAATTATAGCGCTGTGTCGTGGCACAATCCAATACATCGATGAACACGCTTTACATTAACGGGTTATTTCAAAACTCCTCACAAAGCCCAACGAAGCTGTCTGCTGGCTTCTGCCTGTACAGCGCATGGGTTGCCAAATGCGCATGCGCACTGATATGAGATGGCTGGCTATGAGATTTGATTGGTTCTCCTGTGAAGAACATCTAACGCATAGCGTACGAAGTAGAGATGAGTTGAACTTCAGTGGAACAGCTCGTGCCGATGAGGCGGAAATCTTGTGATTGGCTTAGAGCTTGTCACATGACCACGTTTCTGTTCTGTGCTAGATTTTCGGCGAACGTATTAATCTACAGTAACTCAAAGATAGTGGCTTATTTTGTCAAATAAATTACTCTTGATGTTTAATTTATCCACTAATGCATTTATATAAAGCGATAGTTTTGGAGAGAAAAAGTAGTTACACTATATTCTTGTATTTTGACATATCTGAATTTATCTCTGCTTACGTTGTATTTGTCATTTAATGAATAGTCTGTTTTAAAATAATGTTTAGTAGCTGTTTTAAAAATTATTATATGCTGAAATAACTTATATTTTGTGAGATGTTTCAAATCTTTTCGTTATATATTGAAGTATTCTTCCTTTGAAATGTTTTAAAGATTGGAATGTTATTGCTGGTGTCAAAGTCGGAGCAAAGGAAACATTTCAAAGCTTCACTCACCCCTAATGATGTTACACTCTTAATGCTACATATTCATATACTTTTTAATGTTGTGTTTTGATACACTTAACAAAAGGGAATCTTTTAGCGTATAGTACTGTCTATATGGAGTAGGCCTACATTCGTCTTAAGGGTGATGGATGATAATTGGCAGCTGGCAGAAGATGTAGAAACCGTTAAATAAAAAACATAATTAAAAACTAATAGTTTATCGTGAAAGTTCCGACTGCCAAAAGTGACAAAAAATCAATATAATAGTATGCTCCTTTGTAGATCGTGTGGTTTGGCAAATGAAGTGACTATATATACACACTCAAACACACGCAACTCACCCCCCTCAGTGAGTGCATGCTTTAAGGCGTCACCTTCTAAACACGTGCTTCCGGTAAATATGCGGATAGTCCGAATTTGTCGTAATACGTGGTGCACAAAATATATATTCATATAGTTAGCTCACCTGCAACAGTGAACACGCGGAATAAACGTCAGAATCATTTGTCATGGTTTTAAGGTTACAGGGAGCTTGGGGTTCGAATCCCGTCTGGTCATTACATAGAGTATTTTTTCCTAAGAAGTTTAAGGTGGCTCAATCCGTGGCTTGAGTGATGACGTCAGTGATCTGAGATTATCAAGGTATCTTTTCCTTGATTCCTTAGAACGATTTGGCACAGTTAATGCTCAATAGTACTGTCCTTTATAAACTTCAGAAGTCTAAAAAAAATACTCTAAATGCTGAGTTTTTTTTTCCATGGCATCCCACTACTTGTTCGGGCTATTCGCATATAATTAAATATAATTAATGAAGTAGGAATTAATAACATAGATTTTAAAGGGAAAATACACCTATTTTTCCGGAGGGAGAGATAAAAGCCACTTAGGAAAAATTATATTTAGTACACGCAGACGAGATTCGAACCCAAACCATCACCGGCAAACCAGGCAGGATGAGCTTGATTTTAATCCACGTGCCCACTGATGCAAATCTAGATAAAGTTGTTCAAAAGTAGGTCATCCTGTTGCAGATAGTGTAACATTATTTTTGTAAAGTGCCAGAAAGACATCAGGACAAACAGAATTGTTAAATCCACTATTCTGGGTTCGAGGTCACTTAAAGTACTTAAAGTTTAATATAATTTTGAGGGCTAACATTTTCATTATTACAATAATGTATCTTTACACGAGAAAGTTGTTTGTTGATAATAATCCTCTCTCTATGTTAAATTCATACTATCTCCCTTCAGAACCCATTCAGACGTCGAGATCACCAAATTAATATACAACTTAAAAAAATGCAATAAATATTAAATATATTTCTAAAAAAGTTTCGTTTTGCATAAAATTAAAAATATATCGACCTAATATTACAAACAAAAGTGTTGGAAATTTATACATTTTTAATGCATTATTATTTTATGTGTACCATTCAAATTGGTTCACAAAATCTTACAATGAGGCTATTTTCAAAACCACAACAAAGTGAAAATCAGTTAATAGGTATATTATGAAGGTTTTAAACTCGGCATATTTTCCCCCATTTCCATTTATTGTCATGTAGTAATTAAATAAATATGCGGTTGTTCATGTATATCGAATCACACAAAAACTTTATTTCTAAATTACAATTTTAGGGATACCATTATATTATAAAAGAACATAAGCATGTAAAGAAAATAATTAAGTACTCCTTTTTTTCTTCGACCAAATCAATTGGATATGATTAGAAATTAATGGATTGGTCTGACCAAATCCTATGCATATTTGTGAACGTTGAGTTTTTGGGGTGATATTTAATAAATATCCCTGTTTAATTTACATTAAATAAAATAAATTAATGACTAACTTTAAAACAGAAAGCAATATCAAAGTTTGAAATGTAATCATGTGATTTCTTAAAAGCAGTTCACGTGAGATATTAAAGATTAGTTTAATATTTTATTCCTAATTATAGTAAGAAGAAAAGTTTATAAAATAAAAATATATATTTTTGCTGTCAACATTAATAATATTTTACTATATTATAGATATTATTTCAAAGGTATTGATCAAATTTTTCCAAAGTGACAATTTCAGATCACATGGCTGGACGTATGAATAAATTAAAATTATTTTAGTGACTTTAATAACGGCTTAATACTGCTTCTTCCTACCAGAATCCTGCTAGAGCTTACAACATGAAGTTTGGAAAATATGGTCTTAAAAATTTCAGAAGGATTTAGTTTATTTCTTATCGGTATCTAAAATTGATTGTTTCAAGATAAGTAAAATATTTATATGATTATATCTGAGTCAGTCAATATATTATATATATTTTTATATATCACGAAAATATGCTATGAAGCATATGGTAAATATATTCTTTCATGTGTAATATATATATAGTGGCGTAGTTAGGGTTGATGAGAGTGGACCCGGATGGAAAAAAATGGCACCGTTGAAAAATGTTCTTTAAAATTTGGGCAAATTATTACATTGGTATTTAAACTGGTTACTAGTCATAGTAAATTTAAGACAAAACACAATTTTATTGTTAAGAAATTAAACTTATTTTGTAGCTAGTATTGCTAGTGAGTTTGGTGTCCAGGGCACGTTTCCCACTCGCCTCATCCTAGTTACACCACTGTATATTTAAGTTTTGAAAATTTAAAGTAAGCCTACAAGGGATAAATAGGTCTAAAGTAGAGTTTTTTTAAATAGTTCTAATAAATATATATGCCTATCAATGTATTTTACAAATGGGGGACAGGTTTGTCCCATATGCCAAGAGGGTGGTACTACCCCCTTCTCGTAAGAAAATTTCATGAATTTAATCTTTTGGGAGGGAATTTTAGAGTATCTGAACATTACTCTAAGGTAATCATATCAGTTTAAAAAATCAATTGTTGCAACAACAAAAAATTCTGAAAAATTAACAACAACAAAATTTAATTGTAGCTAAGCCCATTGGGAAGAAACATATTTTTCAAAAGTTTATTGAACAGAACAAAATTAAAGGAAAGCTGTTGAAGAGGAAATGGGAGGAAATCTACAGTTATCATTTTTATCACTGTTAACTCGGATATTGATGATTCAAAGTTTTTAATAGAAAATTGCAACCAAATCCCAAATAAACCATATTATTAATTCATAAAAATTAGCAACACAAAAGTAAACATTGCATAGGGATAAGGGGGGGCTTTAGTCCCCCTTATTGCCCATTTATGGGCACCCATGATGCCTATTGAAACTCGGCAATGAAAACATGCTTGCTACCAAAAATCAACACTATCAGTTACGTGAAACACACTTACTACTGTCAAACTTTCATAGGAAGTACCTTATCTGACAGCTGGAAAATCTACTAGATCTACTTTCATTAATTAATACGTTAAATCATGTGATTAAGCTGACACTTTTGAAATTATAGTATCAATAGCTATAAAAAATCACCAATATTATACTAACATGGTATCAATTTTGACAGAAAAAAAAGAGTTTTCTAAAAGGCTATTTCTATGAAAATTGGACTATATATTATAATATTTTGAATTTGTACCAATTCGTAAGACTATTTAATTTTGATATATTTATAAAAATGTTTTATTGGTAGCGATTCGAGTCTTGGACCTTCAACTTAGTGCTCCACTGCTCTGCAAACTGAGATATTAAAAAAAAATATTTTAGCACCTTGTCTTAACTACCCGTTCAGGTTACACGCTTATTGACTAATTATACCAATGGATTTAGGGATTAGGAAGGCTATATTAAGAGGAAGCGTACCAGCATTTACTTGTAGGGAATGGAAAACCATTTTAGGAAAAACCACCATCAATACACACGACCGAGATTCGAACCTAGGTCTCACCGTTACTGGCGGTCTAGTTTACTACAAGAGTAGCACGTTAGAACACGCGGCCACCGAAGCGGGTAATTCAAAAATTACTTTTTAGGATACTTTTCAAATATATTATCGAACTATCGTCTCCGATGTTAACTGGGTCTCGTTTTATTTTCCTCATTTTATTTTCCTCATTCGAAAGAGGTTAAGACTTCCAGGAATTGTTTGTTATATTACCAATGACCAGTGGCGTGTCGTGAAGAATTGCGAGAGTAAGCAGCATTATTTCAAACTGTACCTGTGAATTGTTCACACTCCTCAGTAGAACACTCATTGGTAAGGTATCGAGAGGAATACATTCCCGTGTGAGGTATGCAGATCAGAGCATATGTATGATTGGTCAACTAGGGCCCAAGTGGGTGTGAACATATAAAAGGTACAGTTTTAACAAGGTCTTCTTCCCTTGCAACACTCCACGACACGCCACTGCCAAGGACATGCTTTTTCTCCACACTCGCCGGGTACCAGTTTAGTTAGGATCGATACTGTTATACTTTCCTGTACCGTATGTTTATATCTAGAAGCTTTTACTATCTCTCAAGCCCTCGGAGAGACAAGTTTTTTTACCGTAAAAAAAATTAAACTCTATATTTTAATTAATGTCTACGTTTCATGACCCCCTGAAACCAAAATAGTGATTTTATTTATGCTATCTGCATGTATTTTTGTATCTCGGCCTAAGAGCCGAAACCATTTTTTACTAATAAGACAAACTTAGTATTTAGAGTTTTCATAAGATTCCACCTAGGATTATTTGAAATCATATATCCAACCCTAGAATTATGGCTAGTTTACTGAAGGTCAAAAAGATTATGATTACATTTTTGTATCTAGGCATTGTTAAACGTTACAAGCCAAATGGAAATTCTTATATTTTCATTAAAATGATTGAGGTTTCTTTACATAAGCAAAAATTTCCATTGTTGATCATATCTCCGAAACTGTTTGAGATACGAAATAACTTTCATTTAAAGAATGTATTAACTAGTAAAGATACAAACCTTTTATTTGGAATATTTTTCTATAGAACCAATAGTTTCTTAGCTTATAAGCAAATATGTATATATTTTATGGAGGTCTTGGAAAATGAAATTGATTGTTGAGCTCTTTGGTGGACAGAGATGCTCCTCTTTTCTCAGAGTTTCTTTTAACAGTGTATTTTATTTCATCTATGCTCTTTGGTGGAATGTGATTCTATTTTTTTCTATTATGTTTCTGCAACAATGCATATTGTTTTGTTTCACAAATCTTAAGAGTTTAGTAAATGTCTCTATTTTAAGATAAAAGATAAAGTCTGTGTGATGCACCGTACCATTTATTTGTTTATTTTCTCCTATATAGAAGTTATTGTAGTCTTGAAAATGTTCGAACTTAACGTTTGATAAATCTTGATGTTTTATGTGTTCCAGGATTATAAAAATGTGGTCTGTTTATCGATACGTCTGTAACAGAAGCTCCAGTAAAAACAATATAATGACTATCGTTAAAACATAATATCTATATCCTAAAGTGATATTTTGATTATATTTCTAAAATTAAGGGTGTATTAATGATGGTTGATATTTGAGAATTATATATTTTTCGAAAATGGGTTTAACATTTTTATTTAATATGTATGTATGAGGGGTGTTTGTTTTATATGATAGCTAGTACTATGTAATAGTTTTTAAAAGAACAAATTATTTAACAATGGTTTACAAAATGATTGATTTGAAAATAATTAGGACTTATTTTTTTCAAAAATGACGATTATGACTTTGTTTGAAGATATTTTACATGAAAAATTATAATATTTTTTAAAATAAATATCTGAGGGTATTTTACTAGTGATTTGAGTCTTGATAATTTGATACTTTTTTAAAATGTTTATATCACTCTTGTTCATAATTTTAATATAAATATAGTTTCATATGATTGTCAAACTAACGTATGTTTTTTTAGAACTTATTGGTTAATGGCTTACCGACAAATATTTTATGAAAAATTGTGCTACAAATTTTACACTATGAAAAAATATGTATAATTTTGTTTGAACATTTACTTTATATGCGTTTGTTTAATTATCTCCTGAGGCTTATTTTTTTTGTGATCCATTATCTTACGAACCGTCCCAGGCTAATCGCATATTTACACTAATGAAATCGGGACTCGGGGGGGTGGGGGAGGGGGTTAGATTATAGAGTAAGTTAGCCCGCATTTGTCGGGAGGGAGGGTGGAAAACTATTTAATAAAAGAACACCCCCATTATATTGGGCTTGACATTCGAGTCTCAACCTCTCTGTCACTGGTAAAATGAACTAATCAGCCTGCCATTTAGTCCGCGTGTTCACTGATGTGGGTAAGCCGTCAACACTGCTACACTCTCGCTCTGACGTAATTTCCTGGTCAAATAACCCTACACTTCTCCTAAGAAAGCAAATTTATTTACTAAAGTTACACTAACACTTACTTATTTTATGGCATTAGGAACTCAAAAGTTTATTGCCGTACTTACAAAAGTACGTCACCTATCCTTATCTTGAGCTAGTTCTATCCAGTCCACCTCATTACACCCTATCCATATCTTGAGCTGGTTCTATCCAGTCCACCTCATTACACTCTATCCGTATCTTGAGCTAGCTCTATCCAGTCCACCTCATTACACCCTATCCGTATCTTGAGCTAGCTCTATCCAGTCCACCTCATTACACCCTATCCATATCTTGAGCCAGTTCTATCCATTCCACCTCATTATACCCTATCCATATCTTGAGCTGGTTCTATCCAGTCCACCTCATTACACTCTATCTGTACCTTGAGCTAGCTCTATCCAGTCCACCTCATTACACCCTATCCGTATCTTGAGCTAGCTCTATCCAGTCTACCTCATTACACCCTATCCCTATCCTGAGCTAGTTCTATCCAGTCCACCTCATTACACCCTATCCCTATCCTGAGCTAGTTCTATCCAGTCCACCTCATTACACCCTATCCCTATCCTGAGTTAGTTCTATCCATTCCACCTCACTACACCTTATCTCTTTAAGATCCATTTTAATGCCATCCTCACCCACTTCGGTGGCCGCATGATCTAAGGCGTCAGTCTTGCAATGGACTAAACTGCCAATGTTAGGGAGACTGGCCGAGTGCTTTGAGGAGGGAGTTTCCCCTAAATGGTTTTCCACCCAACCTCCACGCAAATATGGATACACTTTCTCTTAATTTAACCTTCCTCATTCCTAACCCATTATCGTGATTAGTACATATAACGTATAACGTGGGGCTAAAAAAAGTAATCCCCCATCTGTGTCTAAATCTTCCCAATGGTATCTTCCCATTTCATAGGAAAACCTAATCTGACAACTCTAAAATATATTATGTCTAATTTCATAAAGTCATACGTCAAGCCATGTGATCATCTGTCCTTCTTGATCAATATTATCAATACCTGTAAAACAGCAATAATAGTATAGTAAAATACTGTCAATATCGATCGCAAAATTATATTTTCTAAAAGGTTTTTTCCACTACTATGCAATTGTACTAAAACTACAACACTCAGCCTCATTATTACGTATTAGTGCCTCTAATTAAGGAACTTCAACTAATCGCGCACTTACCATATCACAAACGTACTGAAAAGTGGAGTGACGTAGTGTTTTGCCAAGGAAAAAAAGAGCTTTTTCCTTCTTTTTTTTCAGCACTGTTTCTTACTACCTGTTTAAGATACGCATAAGTACTAATTAATATAGTGAGATAGGGGTGAGTAAGGCTGAATTTAAAGGAAGTAAACCTACATTTGATTGTAAGAAGAGTTAAAAACCATTTAGTAAACACTAACCTCAATATACATAACTGGGAATCGAACCCCCGATCCCCCACTCCCCCCGCTATCTGTCATCTAGTCTATTAAGAGAGTGACGCCTTAGACCATGCGGCCACTGAAGCAGGCTAGAGTGTATTATTATTATTATTATTATTATTATTATTATTATTATTATTATTATTATTATTAAAACCACGTCTTACTAACCGTTCGGGTTATACGCACTTACGCTAATGTGTAATGATAGGGTTATTGTGAGATGAAATGGGGGACCAACATTTTAACGTGGAATCCGAACCATGGTGGAGGCCTGGCATTCCACACATTCACAAGTTGTGATTAATACACGTCTTGTCAGAGGTGAAGGAAGGGTTTGGCAATCAGATAAATCTGTGCCGGTACCAAAGATTGAACCCCGGACCCCCAGTATAGAAGTCTGACACCTTACCCCTAGACTACCAGGTCACCTATAGTTTGTTAAAATTGTAAATGTGACAAGTTGTAATCTTTCGACCAATCATTCATAGGTGCTGATCTACATATCTCACATGGGAAATGTATTTTCGTCTATATCTGGACAATAAGTGTTCCACAGCGTGACGAGAGTACAGGTATAATTAAAACAAGCTATACTTTCCCTGGAAACATTCCACAAGACGCCACTTGTACTGTACACAGCCACCCTATATTTCCGAGCATGAAAATGAGACCGCAAACCACAGTAAATCTGTACCTACGTTAAAAGAGCTTGGTCATCACTAAAACCAATCCACGTAACCTATTATACAGAGCCATTTTCATAAAAATGACCTTATTTGACAGCTATAAAAGTTACTAGATCTAATTTCACGTGTTCATACGTTAGGTCATGTTATCTACAGCTGTCATTTTTGATAGATATTGTCAATATCTATAAAAAACACTAATAAAATAGTAAGATATTATCAAGTTTGGCCGCAAAACAAGTTTGTATTTTCTAAAGGGCAGTTCCTATGGACCAAGCTTGTCTATGACTCAGCGTAAAGTAAATTGCTGCAGATTTTTGTGTAGCCACGAAATACTTCGAAGGAAAAAACCGGACATATTGACTTATGCAAGATGTAGACCTACTGAGCCTAAATCTCGCACTAGTTTTTACGTGGTCTTAGCAGTTAAACTCTAAATAGACTAGATTGCCGTTATCGGGAAGGTAGAGGTTCGAATTCTGGACATATGCATTAGGGGTGATTTTCCACATAGGATTTATCTTCTTTCTTTTCTCCTCCCCTAAAATTCCCTCCCTAACCTATTGTAAAATATTTTTTTTTTAATTAAAGTATTTTTAAACATGTTTTACTAATTCAATTTGTTAAAATATGAATCATCTAAATAAGAGAGCAAAATTCAATTATATCTAATTTTAAAGCTCTGGAATATAGGGTGGGTAATTACACTACAAGTGGCGTATTTTAGAATGACGCCAGGGAAACAATAGTTAGTTTGAACTTTACCTGTGATAATACGCGCTACTCGTGTTAGACTAGACTGCCGATGAAGGGGAGATCGAGATTCGAACATCGGCCGGGCGTACCGAGTGTGGTTTTTTTTTCCAAAATGATGATGGTACTAAAACAAACTTTAAAAAAAAAATATTCTCGTCACTCTGTGTGACACTGATTAACTAGGTATAGATGAAAATACATGTTCCATGTGAGGTATGTAAAGCAGATGTATGATTGGTCAAATAGGTGGATAACTTATCACAAGTACAATTTTAACAAGCTCTATTTTTCCTGGCAACACTCCACGTAACCCCACGTACAGTTCGTATGTCCAGGATTCAAACCTTGTCACGGGAAAAACCAGAAAATATATAATTGGCATTTGTCTGCGTGCTCACCGATTAAAAATTAATTATTTTTTTCAGATATTTTAATTGGACAAGATTTTTTCTCGATCTCTTGCATACACACACGTGCACGTGAATATAAAATATAATTACCACAAATTCAATAACAAATAAATCAAATTTACTTTTATACTAACGGAAGTATATAAAGGCTTATTAAAAAAATGTTTCAAACGATACAATATATGCCGTAACATGCGAGACCAATCTCGGCGGTGGACAGGAAACAGAAAACCATTGAAAAAAGTTCGTATAAACGTGTGTCCCATTTGACCTTGTTTACGAGCTTTAGCCAAGTGATTCCATTAAACTGTTTGTGTACCATACTTTATATCTCTCAACCTGTTGACTAGGTATGTTATATGGGTTATTCTTGGATATTACAATCACCTGATATTTTTGGATCGCCTGGTATTTTTGGAAGAGTGTGGTATTTTACGACACGACGACTGCAATTTTACATTTGGGCTGAAGTGGTCATTTTGAGCAATTCCTACAATATTAATCAGCTCCACATTACTGGAGTACAAACATGACTATAGCTCTGAAACAAGGTCGAATCTAACATAATTTCATACGGATTTTTTCATTGTTTTTGAGTCTTCTGTCCACCACCAAAATGGGTCACACATATTACGGTACACCCTGTACTTTTCACGAATAAAATTTTCCCTCGTAGATATTAATATGCTTTAATATTATAGAACCCTCATAGGAGGTTACGCGGAAAAAAGCATCAATTTAATCTTGTCTGATTTGCCTGTTGTGGGGAGTTATGACTTCAAATTTCCTACCTGATGGACGGTACTAATTCCTAATTAATAGTTTCTCCCTCTTGTGACATTTAACGAAGTCCCACATCCTCTCGATTTCACCCTTAACATATCTACCCTTTTAGTGTAAACAAACGGACGGATGTTGCGACTTGAACCACGAACTATTATCATGAGGGTGACCGCACACGACAGACAGTTGGTGTCAGCCAATTTGATCGGTCTAAATGTTCACTATAAATTAAAATGAGGCACCGTACACGACAAAAAAAAAAGAACTCTACGAAAAATATGTGTGATCTGTTCCATTTTTCAGCCGACTTCACACAGACCCGATTGCCGGTTGCCTTTCGGTGTTGAAATGAGAACGCCGTATTCAAGCGTGGACGCGCACACGAACTAACAAATAATTCTGACCGAATCTTCTATGGCACGCATCCAAACGCCAGCACAACCGCCGACAAATTGACGGTGGTCAGTTGCGTGTGCGGCCGCTAGTTGCCGGCCTCAAGTATCTGACAGAATGTCGGTCGTGTGCAGTGTTCTGCCATCAACCGTACTACTAAATTGTCTGCCACCGACTGCAAGTCGTGTGCGCTTACCTGGACTTCTTGCTAAATACAAACTTTTTATTTGCGGTCAATAGCATTTCACTTATTTATTATTTTATTATTATTATTATTATTATTATTATTATTTATTATTATTATTAGTAGTAGTAGTAGTAGTAGTAGTAGTAGTAGTAGTAGTAGTCGTATAATTGTATTATTTAATTATTAGTAGTATAATTTTATTATTACTATTATTATTATCATCTTATAGGTATTTTTATAAGCTAACAAAAGTGGCAATTGCAGATCACATGACTTTAACTATAAATATAATGATAATTGTTTAATTAACTCTATCATTCTGTATGTGTGTTACAATATACCGGTTCCATACTCACCAATACGGAGGTATATAGAAGTCTTTGCCGAAAGAAGATTTTTTTTTCCGGCTGAAGTCTTGTCCTTAGAACAACTTTAATCCAACTAGTTAAACACGAAGCCAGACAGATATTTATACTGACACTTATTATTGAAGAGATAAGATTACCTTTGACATCATTCGCCATTTTTTTAGCTAGCTATTTTTTATTTGTAGTTTTTAATACAGTCTTTATTTGTTACCATTTTAAGCTAATTTATTTTTTTGTTGATGGACCATCTATTTCTAACCACAGTAAAGACACTCAAGTTGTCTACACTTTAATATAATTATAGTATAAGACATGTTTCCACTAAGGAATGTCTTTTATATACCGATACCAAGATTTGCTTGATTCTTTTTCAGGCATACAGATAATTTAAATAAATAATTGCTAGCAAAGAATCACCTTCAAGGCCAAAGCAGAAAGCATTTTATCTTGTCAACCTTACTTCTAAACTAGCTCTGGGGAAGATTTCGGCCCACGCTTATTTTTATGTTGCCCGCCAGATATCTATCTATCTGTGAAAAATACTGTTTTAAATACCAGCATTAAAAAAATATATACTCTTAATAAAGTATATAGATAAAATATCTGTTCAGCAAAAATCAACAATTTGAGGTGATAAACCTACGGTGTAATCGAGATCTAAGAGAATTACAGCGTCACGATGATGTACAGTAGCCCCATGGCTTCTTTGGTGCTGACTGACAGCTCACAGGTGACAGCTAACGGCTTTGAAAAGCTACCAGACCAAATTATGTATCCCTACGCCAAATCATATGATCTGCAAAAAACATTTGTTTAGCAGCTTTCACTTATGACAGTCAAAATTTAGGTATATACCCAAATGTTGACTGTCAGAAGTCAGCTGTGAACTGTCAGTCAGCACCAAAGAAGCCATGGGCCTACTGTAGGTATATTTTACAATTCTCTTGATTCTGACGAATTCGCAAACATGGAAAATGTTGCTAGAAAAATGCTGGTTATTTTTTTAATCAACCTATATAAGTGAAAAAACATTTTCTATAATCACAATAAAAAGTCATTATTATTATCAAGCATTAACGATGAACAATTATTAACAGTTAAAAAAAAAATCCCACCTACTAAATTTGAACCTGACATTAAATAAATGATTAAAGATATTAATAAATTACATTCATCTAATTAAGTTGTATTTTAATGAAGAGTTACTGACTCAGTTTTTTTTACAATATTATCAATAATTTTTTTATATATGAATAAATTGTGTCCACAAAAAGAAATAAGCCAAAGAAATGGTGCAGGTCTGTTCTAAACGGTGGTGTTATATTATAACAATAATGCTTTATATTGCACTAGTTCATCAAGGATTTCATTTTAGAAGCTTAAGCTTTTAGCCCATTTTATTATTGAGTTATGTTCTTACCGAAATAATATTAGATTACACACCCCTAATAGCCGTTCGGTCAGCATAGTTCAAGAGTAGTGTGCGCTTTTATACTTAAGTCAATTTTCCACCGTGTGCCTCAATAAAAGGAGTTAAAATGAGGACCCGCTTCGGTGGCCACGTGGTCTTACGCGCTAATCTCGTGTTGGACTAGACTGCCAGAGATGGGGAGATCGGGGTTCGATCCCGACCGGGTGCACTGAGGGTGATTTTCATAAATGGTTTTCTACTTTCTCTCAAGGCGAATGCGGGTGCCTTTTTCTTTAAATTGAGCTTTCTTAATCCCCAACTCATTAGTGTAATTAGTACATAGGTGTATAACCTTAACAAGTAGTAAGACGCGGTTATAAAAAAAAAGTTAAACTGAGGAAATTTTGGTTGATGCCTATACAAAAGTTTATACTTCATAAAAAAGAATACTAAGATCCAAGGTCGTAGTTGGGGGAGGGGGTTTCGGGGCTCAACCCCCCCCCCCCCAAATTTTATTAACAAAATATATATGGTTTTATTTATGGTTCAAAGAATATCCAAATTAATGTACAAGTACAAATTAGGGGGCTGTGTTACCATAAAAAGCACTTCAGAGAGCTTATAGAGATGTTTAATATCTATAATTTTTTCTAGCCTTCGGCAGTTATGATGTTATGTTGCCATAAAAAAAAATTCAGATAGCTTCTAGAGCTGTTTAATATCTAGAATTTGTCCTAGCATCCAGCAGTTATGGGGCTATGTTACCATAAAAAAATACTTCAGATAGCTTCTAGAGGTGTTTAATATTTATCATTTGTCCTTGCCTTCAGCAGTTAGGAGGCTATGCTACCATAAAAAACACTTTAGATAGCATCTAGAGTTGTTTAAATATATATGTATTTTTCCTAGCTTCCGGCAGTTAGGGGGTCATGTTATCATAAAAAGCACTTCAGAGAGCTTCTAGAGCTGTTTAATAATTAAAATATGCCTTAGCCTACAGCAGTTATGAGGTTGTGTTGCCATAAAAAACACTTCAGATAACTTCTAAAACTTTTTTTATTTAGAATTTTTACTAGCCTCCATCAATTGGGGGACGGGCCCGCCAAACCACTCCCCTGAAATTATTGGCTGGCTACGGCCTTGCTAAAATCTAAACATATACGAAATTATTTCACTCTTTCTCGAGAAAACTTATATTTCCAAACGTATGATTTCTCCGCAAGACCTGTCCGGTAGCTAGCGCCATATACGGTTTCCATGATCCATCTGTTCTTGTTGGCGCGGAAGGATACTTTGGTCGGTTGTGAAGCTATGCCACGCCTTTCACCCTCCCACCCACATCCCACAAAATAGGTTTTAGACTTGTACTCGACAGGGCCTTAAAAAAGATCTTTAAAAGTCTCCCTAAGGTAGGCCTCCAAAAAATCATCAGTTTACAAGATGGCCGTGGCTAGACCTGTTTATTTATTTAAAGTAGATAACGTGTTTTATCAAGATATACACTTGTCTTACTTCGGTACAGGACAAAATAAAATCCGAGACTTGCAAAAAAAAAAAAAATCTTGGACAACTTATTTAAAAAGCTTCGTCAACGTATTCATAAAAAATATGTTTATTTTACTTCAATCAATAATGTTTATGTGCAGTTCTCCTAAATCAACAATTCAAGGTCGTTTTGTTGTCAAAAGTTACTGGTTCTCAACTTGTTTAGATTGCTGGTTGACCTTTCTGAAACACCCCAACAATAATTAGATACAGTAAACTGAGTAGTGCATTGATATAGGAAAACTCTTTATTTGATTTTTAAATTATCCATTGAAAAAGCAAACTTATAGTTCGTAAACAATATATTGAACCTTTTTATATAATGTCTCTGGGCGCAAATAGCTCTAATGTTTATTTGCCTTTAATTTTAAGATCCAATAATATCGTATTTGATCATTTTTTTAAGAAATAAAGTAAATAATAGAATGTTATAGGAAAATAATATTATTTTACTGAGTTTTTTTTTTTTAATTGTTGTACATCTTGTAGAAACATGTCAATTTTACAAAAGTAAATAATTTAATTTGTTTTCATTTCTGAGGGATAAGTGTGTAATGATACTGATTTGGACCGCTCCCATATATTTAAAAAGTCATGGATGAAGGTATTTTTCTTCAATAAATTGTATGTAAATTATCCTTTTAAGACTTCATTCATGAAGAATCACGCGCTTTTAAGGAATAATGTAGAAGGATTGCACCATTAAAACTTATTTTTTATTTCAAAATTTAACTCGTAGTATTTACCAAACAAGCAATAGATGTTAGTTTCCTATATCCTATAACCAATAGGAAGCTAGCCTTGAAGACACCTGTCGCAGGGACGCTTTCGATTTGTTGGTTTTGACACTGGTCACGAGAGGTCCAAGGGGCAAGGGGTATGTCATATATAAGCTGTTTGTGCGTATGAACACACAGAGAGTGCCGGTGACATAAACCTAGAGAACGTGTAATATCACGACAGTACTACTAAGTTAAATACAAAGAATACACAGAAAATAATCTGTAGTTCAAGTAAAACTTTATAATTTTACATAATATCTTTGTACCGAAGATAAAAATCACTTCAATAAATCGTGTGCAACATTAACAGTTGTATTTATCCAAGTAAAATATCATAATAACTGGCGCTCGATCACGGGGCTATAAATACCAATTATATCACAATTAAACCGTATCTTCACAAGTGTCAAAATTCTAATTTTTTCCAAAAATTTAAAAATTTTAATCGGGGAAAAATGAACTGCAGGAATATATAACAAAAAAAACTAGCCTGTAATACTTGGTCAATTCATTGAAAATATTAACTATAATTTTGTTCCGAGAGACTTGTACCTCCTCCTTATAAGTATTAAATTACCACAAACAATTTGTAAGGCAGTGTGGTTTTTTGTAGTATTCCAAATGCCAACTTTTGAGAGTGTAACGAAACATAGTTTTTTTAATGGGAACAACCCATGTAGGGATATTTCTAATGTTTCCCCCCGTTGATTCCAAACACCTAAGATACTATTTCTTATAAGTTGCACCCATTACCCATATCGATGGGAACGTGGAATAAAATTAGGACTCGATTAGTTTGGTTTGTTTGTTAAGGGTAAGTATGGGATTTAAATCACGGCTGGTGTACTGTCGGTTGGTTTATCCTAAATAAATTCCCACTATAATTTCATGCAAATGCGGTTACATGAACATGAGCTCTAAATTCTACCATTCTTATCCCTAATTCAAATAAGGATTTTTATTTTATTTATTTTGAGGTATTTAACTTTCTGAACCGATTGATTATATCAGCACACGACTTATAAACTATCAAGTTTAAATCGAGAACTACACAATCCCATGTTCCCTGATCGTTAATTCATCAAAGGGTAAACCCACATTTCACCCATGGTACATTTTTACACCATGCCAAGAATCGAACTCCAGACCCTTACCTCAGTAAACAGACACACTACCGACTAAGCTAAGGTGTCGTACATTAGGACTTTTTTTTTTTAAACACCACGTCTTACTACCCACTCGGCTTATACACCTATGTATTAATTGCACTAATGTGTGTTAGAGATAGGAAGAATTAATATAGAGAAAGTGTACCCACATTTGCGTAGAGGGAGAGTGAAAAATCCTCTAGGAAAAAAACCACCCCCAGTCCACACGACTGGGATTGAACCCCGATCACCCCGCCTTCAGCGGTATAGTCTATTGCGAGAACAGCACCTTAGGTTAGGATAGTTAAAATGAATACAAGCCGGACGGGTAGTAAGGTATGGCGGAGAGAAAAAAAACTGCAGCCTTCCTAACCGGAAACGGGAAATAGAAAGAGAAATGGTTGACGAGTCGGAGGAAGGTGCAATATTTGAAGCCTCAGCCTCAGCCTCGTTCGACGTCGTGGTGCATCTCCTCTCTTCATCAACCGGGACCTTGATTTAAACCTCGACCCACTGAACACGTCCATTACTGTGCATAAGACTTTCCCCGCCCCTCCTCCCCTACCTAACCAGCCGGCAAGTCGCTCCTTGCGCTATCACATACTAAACCTTCACCTTCAACTATTTGCTCAAGGACGTTTGATTTGGTCGGCCGCGCCGTTCAGAACTCCGTGGGACGGTGGTAGAAATAAAACTAAAAGCTTAAACAGGTAGGAATGGTTTATATTTACCGGGTGACCTGGTGGTCTAAGGGTAAGGTGTCAGACTTCTGTGCGGGGGTCCGAGGTTCAATCCTTGGTCCCGGCACAGATTTATCTGATTGTCAAACCCTTCCTTCACCTCTGACAAGACATTTATTAATCACAACTTGTGAATGTGTGGAATGCCAGGCCTCCACCGTGGTTCGGATTCCACGTTAAACTGTAGGTCCTCCATTTCATCTCACAATCACCCTAACACTACACATTAGCGTAAGTGCTATAACCCGAACAGGTAGTAAGACGCGGTGCTAATAATAATAATAATAATAATAATACTATATTTACCGCTGTTAAGACTACTACGTAGAGGGATGGTCAACAGCCTACAACGAATCTTAATATATTCTGGAATAACTACACGGAATAGACGTCAAGATACTGTAATATGAAAAAAAACAAACTTAAACTGGCTTTCAATCGTTTAATTGAGGTATTTAACCAGAACTTTCTGAACCGACTGATTATTTCAGCACACGAGAATTTCTATCAACGAGAGTGAAAGGGCCTACCAATTTTGTCAGGAAAGGTATTTTCACATGACTTCCAGGTTGTTATTTAAATGCCACAATCGGCATGGTACCGACAGCTTTACTTCCCCTCCGAAGGAAGTTGTGATAAGGATTTTTATCGCTCAAAAAATATCAATTGGCCCAGGCTGGGTTTGAACCCACGAGCATCGGGTCCTGAGACGAGCACTTTACCCCAAGACCACCGAGGTCGAATTGGATCCAGTTGTTACGATATGAAAAACAAAAGCTTTGTACAGTAACGCCTTTAACACAGATGAAGACTTTTCATAGCTTAATATCAGACCAACTGAACCAGGGCGAAAAGTCACTTTCCAACAGGGGTGGAGCTATAGGGGAGTAAGGAGGGCGCGCACGCTCCCTCCCCCCTTTTTAAGAATTTATTTATTTGGTAGTAATAATAATTATGAAAATTAAACCAATTAAATCTATGTTATAGTCGCGTAATATCTCACCAACCATTTGCTTTGTGTGTCAATCACCGTCAATTTACATTTTTAGCACATAATTTAACTATCATAAAATATAATGAACCTATGCGGGGTTTTTTTTAGACTTTCTAATTCATTTCTAAATTACTTTCAAATTTTAAAGGATTTTACGTTAGAATTTCCCTAGGGGAAGCCTCCCCCAGCCCGGTTCCACGAGATAACCCCCCTTCCACACACTTCATAAAAATCCTGGATCAGCCCCTGATTTTCAAAATATTAACTTTCAACGACACTATAACAATAAAAGGCCATTAAGAGATCGAAAATTACTATGTATATTTTACCTTTTGAAATATATACCATCAATACATCACACTTTCTTTACACCAAAAAAAGTGAAAGATAACAAGAAAAAGGGTCTCACTCTAGTAATAGGGAAGATTTTGACTAAGAACTCCACTATCAAAAGGAGGACTAAAAATTGTTCTTTCAATATTTAATGTTATTTGTTGAGCGATGCTTGTATATGGTAGTCCGTGAAAATATAAGTAGATATTTTTTTAATAAATTACTAAATCAGGTAGTGTAAGTAATTTTTGATGCAATTCTTCGGTACAAAGCAAACTGGATTGGACACATCCTTAGTAGGAACTGTCTTCTGCACGAAGTTATAGAAGGAAAGGTTGAGAGAAAGAAGAGCTTAGTAAAAGGAGGATTTAAATATTGGATGACTTGATGGTAAGAAGACAATTCTGGGAGCTGAAGGAGACAGAGGACATGGCGCATTGGCAGTATAAGTTAACTGATAAAAGAAATGGACCTGTCGTAAGACAGAACACC
This sequence comes from Timema podura, assembly GCA_033556935.1. NCBI lineage: Eukaryota > Metazoa > Arthropoda > Insecta > Phasmatodea > Timematidae > Timema > Timema podura. Next base: position 33,486,495 of record JAVRXN010000012.1, read on the forward strand.
TAATAATAATATTAAGTAATTATTTCATTCAAATGAAATTAATGTTTTGTTGAGTTTCAAAGTGGTGTAAATCACTTGGGACCTGATACTGGTTAATCTAAAAAATGTTATTTGAAGTAATTTTTCATTCAAGTTGTAACTTTGAAATGTCTTAAAGTGGTTGAATTTATCAGAATATTTTCAATTTAATAGTAAAAATTGTATCTAATAAAATGTTTAGTCCTTTTTCTTAAAAAATTTATCCAAACGAACTTCACCACTTACATTCTCAACATCTCATATTGATACATCATATGTTCACATGTATTAGCCTTTCAATAAACTGGATGACCTTCGACGGGAGTTCGAGGTTCAAATATCGACCGGGTACACTGAGGATGTTTTTCAACACGTGACTTATCACTCTGGTTTTCCCCCTATCCCCTCTACATGCTAATGTAGGTGCATTTTTCTAAAAAAACCTTATTTATCCTTACCGCTTAAATTAATAATCGTGTGTTATTTGTTTGTTTTGTGCATCACGTCTTCTTACTAGCTCATTCGGGCTGTACGCATTCCATTACATTATGAGATTATGGATTATGAAGGTAGAATTAAGAGGAAATTCACCCGCATTCTTGAGAAGAAAGAGTGGAGAAACCATTTAAGAACAAACTCTTTCAGTACACCCAGCCCAAATACGGACCCTGACCTCCCAGTTATCGGAAAAATTAAACTAGGAGAGCTTGACGTTCAGTCTGCGTACCCACCAATGCGAGTGTTTTGTTGTTAAACGTATTAATAATTAAAACATATATTCATGCGTCAAATCATTTGATCTGTACCAATCATTTTTAATAAATAGTATTAATGCAGACAAAAAAAAAGGAATCTAATAGTCAACATAGGTGGTCTTGGTGTAAAGTTTTCGCCTCAGAATACGATGCTCGAGGGTTCAAACATAGCCGAGGTCAAAGGATTTTTCTTGTACGATATAAATCCATAGCATAGCTTTCTTCAAAGGTCACATGTCGATTGTGGAATGTAAAATAACCATGGAAGGTATATGAAACTACCTTTCCTGGCAAAATTGTTAGATTCTTTCGCTCTCACCCAAAGAAATTCTCATGCTGATATAATAATTCAGTTTAGAAAGTGCATATTAAATACATCAAATAAAATAATTAATAATCTACACTTTCACTTTTTAAATATGCAAAGAAATATTTTTTGTTACATGCTCTTAACCTATCTTCCTACGTCTATACTCTTGATAAATTATGTTTTATTTGATAAATAATTTGTTTTTACAGTCCCTTAAAGGGTCGATAAGATGTAAACGGGCTATTTTCAAACTTCCCTCCAAATAGTTTCGTATTCAAAATGAAATAAGGATATTTCATCTCGTAGAGCTAAGACTGATTTTTAAAATAAGTTAAAAGGTCTCGTATTGTACGCAAGCTCGTTAACTGGTTACACCTTATAGCATTGCCCACACCACCTTCCTCCTCTAACTAACATATTTTGTGGTTAGAGCCCCGGTGGTGTCAAATGTTTCTACTCTTCTAGTTGTATGAGCTAGTCCAAAAACCCTTGAAGTGTGGTCTCAGATAATAACTCTTGTATTAAAAGTATAATAAAAACCAATAAAAAAGTATCTTAAGTTACAATTTCAAATTATATTATTTATAAGCCTTTAACACGAGGCTTACCAATGATTAATTAAAAAGAAAACCAGGACTGGAAGTGTTATTGAAGGGGAATGAATCAATATTAAATCTTGAAAGAGAATAGAAAACCACTTCATGGAAACCAATCCCGAATTCCCCTGGTTGGGTTTCGAAATCGAGAGCGTTTCGAGTTAGAGGATTAGGAAGGTGGTGCGAAATCTAACTTTGCTAGAATTATGTCCAATACTGTAAAAAAAAAAATTATACGATGCATCACACAAAATTTGTTAAACTAAAACACTGTTGCAGAAACAAGTAACCAAATAGCATAAGTGGGTATTGCCATTTAATTTGTAATATTAAACAGTGTCTAAATAAAAAATGTCATAAAAACCGTTAGAGCTTATTTTGATAAAATCGATTTTCTCTCTTTTTGCTGTTCAAAAACTACCCTGGGAGACCTTATGAAAAACCTTAGATTCAAATTTTTAGTTTTAGCCCAATCGGTAAAGATAGACGACAGCACAAAAACTACTTTTTTAGTTTCAAGGGGTCATAAACGTCGACATTTATCAAAATCTTGACTTCGATTTTTTTTTATTATTATTATTTTTTTTACGATTACAATACGACTCTCTTCGAGGAGTCGAGAAAAAATAAAAAGAGCAGGCGGAACAGTTTCATATAGAGAAAAAACTGAAAGAACTTAATAAGACTTTATCATTAACTCGGTTTAATTTGTATTCCTATTTAAAAGGTGAATACGTTTCAGATTCATATTTAACAGACTAGTTTTTAGGATTGCCTGTTTGGCTGGTTTATGAAACCTGTTTAAACTTTAGTTTCAATTATAATAAATTCATCTAAAAATGGAGACATTTACTTGCCGCTAGAGGGCCACACCAAATAGATTCCGGATGCATGTGATTTAAAAAAAATTCAAGGTGACGACAACTCCAAATATCTTCTAAAGGCATAAAATTTACAAAAATATCCAGGTGAGGATCATTTCATATAGCAACTAAAGATATACAATTTTTTTTTTTTTGATTGCTTGAGAAAACCATTTCCAATAGCTTTTAGAGGCATCTAGATGTTGGAAAAAATCAAGGTGAGGATCACTCTAAAATATCTTCCAGGGACATCCAATTTTCAAAAATTTCTAGGAGAGGATCACTTTAAATGGTAACTTTTAGATGAATCTGATTTATTTTTAAATTCAATGTGAGGACTTTTCAAATTAGCTTATATGGGCAATCAATTTTGTAAAAATTTGCTGAAGGGTGACCACTCCAAATAGCTTTTAGAAGCATCCAAATTCAAAAAACTCTGGGGAGCTCCAAATAGCTTACAAAAATAATCCATTTTCCAAAAATTGGGAAAGGGGGCACTCTAATTATCTTTTAGAAACATTCAATTTTCAAACATTTATCGGAGATGAAGGGGTTGGGTGAAGGTGAGGGGGCTGGAAGGCAAGTCTCTAAAAAAAAGGGGGGCTAGTCACCGCCCCTCCCCCTACACAAATAGGGTTCCATCACCACTGAGCCAGAAAAAAATTTCTACCATATAAACAAAAATGTTACAAAGTTAATTGCTTATAATATCTTCTTATTCTGGCAGCTATGTGATTAAAAATTTACGATTGAGTTATAAATGCATCTATAAAATCTAGATATTATTTAAATATTGACTTATTCGACATAAATGTCTAAAACTTACACAAAAGAAAATAACCAAGAAAATATTATCTTAAAATCCATAATGACAAAAAACTATCAAAAAATTAACTATAAGCAAAATTTCCAAAACTAGAGGATCAAGAACAAAATGTATGTACATATGTCAAGTTTGTTACTTTTCTCATAAAGATGGCCTCTGTTCCATAACGTCCATACAAAATTTTTGCTTTCCGATACTATTATTATTTATTATTATTATTATTATTATTATTATTATTATTATTATTATTATTATTTATTATTATTATTATTATTATTATTATTATTATCACCACGTCTGACTACATGTTCAGATTATACGCCTATGTAATAATTGCAATAATTGGTTAGGGATTATAGAGGCTTAATTTAAAGGAAATTCACCCGTATTTGCGTGGAAAGAGAGTGGAAAACTATTCAGGAAAAAAACCCTCAGTACACCTGACTGGGAGCGACCACTGATCTCCCCATCTTCGGCAGTCTAGTTCAACACGATATTAGCGCGTTAGACCACGTGTCCTCTGATGCGGGTATTTCCGATACTCAATTTGCATGTTTCGTCCACCATTTTGGATCCGCCATATCGGATATTCCAAGTTTCAGATTTTTTCATAAATATGACCTGCTTCATAGCATCCATACTAAATTCCAGATCTCCGATACTCATTTTGTATGTTTCATCCATCATTTTGAATTTCACATCTCAGATTTTCCTAAAGTTTCAGATTTTTTTCCATAAAGATGGCATGCTTCATAACGTCTATATTAAATTTCCGTTCTCCAAGACTCAATTATTATGTTTCGTCCACCGTTTTGTATCCGCCATTTTGCACTTTTAAAGTTGATATTTTTTTCTCATAAAGATGGTATGCTCCTTAACGTCCATATCGAAATTCAACTTTCCAGTTGGTGTAACGGAAAGTGGTATAAATACCCCTGGAAGGACATATTATAGACACCGCATATATTTTATTTTTATACGATGGCGTCACTAGAGGGGTGCGGACTGCTCTGTGTGACAACATCAGAGGGAGAGACACTAAAGTGACTATCTATACTAATTTTGTGTAGTGTATCGGCAGATATTTATTATTTAAAAAAAAGTATTCTTGTAGCTAGCTTATATGTACTGTATTGTATACATACAAAGACAATTATGTATCAATCTACTTTTTGAACCTTCTAATGCGCATGCGCTCGGCTAGGAGCTGTCTTTAATATCCAACTACAATGACACCTCGAATTTCGTCTGCACGCGCTGTTGTTTTCATTACTGCTGGTGTTTTAATATTCACTGATTTTTGTCAAATTTTCTAGTATTTTAAATACAATAGTAGCCTTCCTTATCCCCTGGCATAAAACTATCGTAAATCGTGGAGAGGCCAAATAGGCAGTAAGGTGCATAGATTTTAAACAAGAGTCATATTTTGTACTTGTTATTTTTTGGGTTTCACCCTTATTCCAACACCACCCAATTCTCTTCTTCTTACTCCTCCAACTGAAGTGATATTAAGGGCACCGCCTTCCTGAAGGCGAGTTTCCGCACACTGCGGTATTTATTATAGAAATGACAGTTCTGAGACATAGAAACCACTAAAACTATTCCCATTTATTCTATAATTCTATGTGGTGGCCCTATTAGGAATGACTATTTGTTTTAGGAAATTTCAATCTTTGTTTAAGACCATTTACTGTGATCTTGTAATCGCGGAATTTCACGTGAAACGTCGAATGTGTATGTTAAACATTATAAACTGATTTTTATCTTTTAACATTTATTTTTTTTAGTTAAGAATAAAATTACTGATGTTAATTTTTATAGTTTCTTTTATAGTATGGACTGTATGATCGGGAGGGACATGACATCCAGATTCAGTCGCCTTAATGTGTAGACAACTCGTAGCTCTGGTGGAACAGAACGTTGCACAGGGTACACCTTAAGAGGTTGTCTACACGTCGTACCCGCAACGAGATTATCTGATGATAGCTAATAGGAAGTTGTGAAGCCGGTTTACGTCCAAACCTAACTTAAGCTTAAGTAAACAAACCCTGGCGACCGTCGACCAGCCTGGAATCGAATCCGGGGCTTGTAGACTCGTAGCCAGGTGAACTAACCACTACACCACGGGGCCGGTTAATCCTTTAGTGACACAGTTATCATACCAATGACCTCCATTTTGTCGTGAACCATATTGTTGGATAACAAACCACTTAACAACCAAAGTGGTATTTCTTAACGTACTTATGCAAAGTGTCTGAGCGCTCCAGAAATACACAAAAGTTTTGTTAATAAAATGTGGATTGTTAACACAGTAAACTACTTGCTTAGTCATATTTATTCTGACTACTTAGTAGTTATCAGACTAAATATCCATTAATTTACCATGGGGAGTCATTTTAGCACTACGGGGGACCATTGTTGAACTACAAAGGGGAATTGTTTCAATACAAGTGCCAAATTTACATTATGGGGCCATTGTTGCACATCGGGTGGACATTATTGTATTACGGGAGGCATTAGTGCACAAATGATGATCATTGTTGCACATCGGGTGGACATTATTGTATTATGGGGGCCAATGTTGCATTACTGGAGACATTAGGGCACAAATGTTGGCCATTGTTGCATTATGGTTGGTCATTGTTACACTACACGGGGCAATTGTTAATTATGGAGAGCATTGTGGTACTAAGCAGGCCATTATTGCACAACGGGTGGTCATTGCTGCATTACGGTTGGCCTTTGTTGCACTACGGTTGGCCGTTGTTGCACTACGGGGGCCATTGTTTACTATGGGGGTACTATAGCACCAAGTGGCCATTTATGCATTACGGTTGTCCATTGTTGCATTAAATGGGCCATTAATTATGATGTGGGCATTGTAGCACCAAGGGATCATTGTTGCATTACGGGGAGAGGGCGGGCCTTGTTAAAATACGGAGAGCCATTGTTGCACTACTGGAATCATTCTTGGATTACGGGACCCTTTGTTAAAATATGGTCAGTCATTGTTCCACTATTGGGGATCATTGTTGCACTAGTGGGGGTCATTCATAAAATAGGGGCAGTCATTGTTCCATTACGGGTGGAAGTATTTATGTATGGCTGGTCAGTTGCCTTAAACCTGCCTCAAAGCCTTGACCCCACTTTCTGGCTCAAGCTCAGATAGGAAAAGCGTCACACATATTTTTAACAGCAAAACCCGCATCAGTGGACAGGCGAGCTAAGGCCTCAACCTCGTCCGATCTGGTTTTCCGTCGATAAGGAGGTTCGGAGGTTGAACCACGGTCGGGTGTATTGAGGGTGTTTATTTTCTAAATGGTTTCTCACTTTCCCTCCAAGAGAATTCGGATATATTTTCCCCTTAATTATACATTCGTCATTCCCAAGTAAACCCCTTGTGAAAATATACGGATAGCACAAACGGGTATTAAGATACCGGCACTAAACGAGATAGCTCTAGTTTAAATGTATTTATTTGATTTTAAATACCAAATATAAAACACCCAATATAAATCTAAGAGGAAAATATTTCTTACTGTGCTTATCTATTTGAACTAAACATAATTGAAAACCACAAAATAATAATATATTGACAGGGATATTTTAATAAATACCCTTATAGTAAACATTTTAAAGGACGGTCAGTATTAATTTAAAGATAAAAAAAACTTCCCCAAAATAGGTGCACTATCATTTATGTAACGTTGGTAAAACGTATAAAGTGATTCCAAAGTGTTCAACATCAAGTTCACATTAATATGATATTTTGGTAGGAAGAAACGTTAAGGGGGGAAAAAAGAATCCTCTCAACAATGATAACATTTCACTATAGTTCTAGTGTTATTAATTTATAAGTATTGATAATATTTATCAAAGTGACAGCTTCAAATCAATTAACTTGACGTATGAATAAGTGAAAGTAGATCTAGTAGCTTTTCTAGATTCCTATGAAGATTAAACTGCATGCATTCAACGTTTAAATTATATTAACTATTGGATATTGGCCAAAATCGAAATATTGACTCCTCATGCCATATGTAAACAGCAACACACACACACAAAAAACCTTTGTATGCATTCAAAGTTTAAGGTCTTTAGGTCACATAATCTTGTAGCTGTGACACTGACAAACATATGTATTATAGAAGATAAGCAACCTACATTTAAAAGTAATCTTACATACTCAAGCCGAACATTCCCCTAAACTGCATGGTCAGTCGACTTTCCTTTTTTTTAAACAGTAAATACGTCACAATAAAATTTATTAAAACTCTTTGAGTTGCAGCATTTTTTAGTTCACTCATATTAAAATGTAATTACATGTCTAGTATTTTATCTTCACTACATTCTCTTCTACAAATAACTGGTTTTGTTATCAAAATGTGTAGCAGGCGATGCATCTATTGCTGTTATTGGCAGATCCAAAATTTAATCTGGGATGGGTCGCATTCATTTTAAAAGTTTCATAAATAATTAAATATAAGAAATAAATAAGAAATGTAATCGTAAAATAAGGTAAGAGAATAATGTGTGTGTACTTTAGAAATATGAAATTAAATGATTTTCCTCCATGACGTTACCAAAATTTTACCTCAAACGTTTTTTAATTTTTTTAAAAGAGATTAAAAAAAGTATCGTGGAGATAATAAAGAGTGGACACACATACACACACACACATACACATATATACACATACACATACCGTTCATAAATACTCAATCACAAAAGATAAAGGAATCAATTAAATATTTTCTTCCGTCATTTTTAAAAACAACAGTAAAGTTAATTACTTACGTATGGAAATAAAATCAAACCGGTCGTATTCCTTCGATGAAATCAAAATAGTTATGTTGTGATCAGACTATAATAATAATAATAATAATTACTATACTATGGCCACCGGCCTCTTGGCTTGTCGGATAAACCGACTCTCCTAAGAGTTCCGAACAACTGAAGGTCTGATCTCGCTTAACGAGTTTATATTAGAACACAATTCTCAGACTGCTTGTTTATTATCCATTACATCACGCAGACGAAGGAGAAAAAAAACTGGTTTCACATGTTCAACAATATTTTGCTATCTAGACTGGATCTCAATCACGGTATGTATGTATGTATGTATGTATGTTTGTATGTGGGAGTCCGAGCTGCACTAGAATAAATTAGTTACAAATAATTCAACATTACAAATGAGATGCAAAATGAATATATTAATTTGAATTAAAGCTCGCTTCGGTGGGCAGACGGACTGAACGTCAAGCTCATCTAGTCTGGTTTGTCAGTGAGCAGTGTTTTTAATTTCTGTCGATCCCCCTTTAACGCAAAAGCGGGCACATTTATGATACCCTAACCCGGTGTGTAATTCTGTATGGAAAGCACAGCCGTTGATTTGTATACATTTTTTGAGTTACAAAACAATTTGTCTAAGACTTCGCTTTTCTATTTTTCGATTTTATGAATGTGTTTAATGTTTGGTTAAAATCTAAACAAGAGTATTATAGAAACATGTTATAATGTAATTTTTATAATGTGTATTATATATATACATAATTGATATAATCTAAGACGTTATTCATTTGATTCGTGCTATGGATATTTTATGAACTTTTCGCAATGATGCCAAAGTGCCTATAATTAATCAACAACCAGAATTCAATGAGTGAATGGCCTAAAAGACGCGTCTACACCAGCGCAACATTGTTGGCAACATATGTTGTCAACAAAAACGTGAAAAAACAGTTAAACATGCTGATAAAATTGGTTTTGGCAACATGTTGACAATAAAAAATAGTTTCCCATTAGTGAGCGGTAAACACCAAATAAATGCTGGAAACATTACGTTGGCAACATTGTTATGACGATAAACGTTGTCAACATAGCTATCAGCATTTTGTTTTGCTTTGAGGCTCCACATGACAAGGTTGTGTTTGTGCTGTATGATTTTTAGTAATGTGTACTTTATTTTTTGACTACTTGACCTGTGGAATGAAGTCGAAAAAGTATAGTTACTTCAATATGAATGTACAGAGATCGGCTGGTTAGTCAAGGGACTATAAACATAGAAACAAGAAACATGACCCATGGCAATAAATTTCAGAAGCATTAAATATTGAAAGATTTGGAGTAGAAAAAATAATAAATTAAAAGGTAAACTCAGGAGCCATCAACAAGCGGAACTGGATAAGTTTATTCCTCAAAGTGGTTCGCTTTTAAACTTATACATTACTTAGTTGAGTTCAGGATGCCTTTAAGGTGCGGCAGAAGGGAGCGTGAGTAATTTTACAGTTTTTATAGCAATACTTTTTTTGGCCAAAATAGATCAAATATTTCTCCAGTAGCAACATAGAGTTTAGTTTTCTGCACATTCTAATGTCAACAGATCTTGAATATCTGTTAAGGGTGTCCTGGAATTATGTCAAAACTTTAAGTTTTGACAGAATTCCAGGACACCCTTGACAAGTATTCAATATCTGTTGATATTAGAATGTGCAGAAAACTAAACTCTATGTTGCTACTTTAGAAATATTTGACTTATTTTGGCCAAAAAATTGTAATGCTATAAAAACTGTAAAATAACTTGAGCTCCCTTCTGCCGCACCTTAAAGGCATCCTGAACTCAACTAAGTCCTGACAACCATGTTGATTTAGTTTAAACACACTGATGCAGAAAAATTTCAACATTTCTTGACAACGTTAATACAATTGGTTGCCAACAATGTTGTGCCTTTAGGTGTCACTTTCGTGTTAGACTTGCCTGCTGAAGACTGGGAGATTGAGGTTCGATTCCCAGTCTGGTTTACTGAGGGTGATTTTCCCTAAATGGTTTCCCATTCTCCTTCCATGCAAATGTAGGTATATTACCTGTACAATGCTTGAAAGTTCAGTAGTATCCAAAGGTCCCGGCCTAGAGTTTCATATTCACGTGTGTGTTTTTTTAATGATTTATGAATCCATCGCGTGTACTTTCAGTCTTATAGTACAATAAATACAATAATAAACAATAGTATGGATAATTTAAGTTTCCATCACATTTAATTGAAAGTTTTATGCATCAAAATTCATCCTGGTAATTAGGGCCGTATTAGGAGAGTGGGGATGTGTTTAGGGAGTCAAAACCCCAACCAAACTGTAATAATCATAATTTTTTAATTCTCCTTAGTGCCTAGACTACTAATTTGTTAGTGTATTGTAATATCCAAAGCATCTACAACCCCAATTATGTTTTGAAAAACATTAAATTATTTCTAGAGGGATTCAATTCAAGAAAAATACTCCCCGTCCATCTTTTGTTGGGTAACTTCACAACAATCCAACGCAGGTAAACACTCCACTGAACAAGTTTTTTGGGTATGGCTCTGACTCAAACAATTTTGTTTTGTTTACTCGTCAAAGAAGTGAAGATTTGTATAAAGTACGTTTTTGTGTGCGATCAAATAAGTCAATTTGGTTTGCGAGTTTCTTTCATATTTAATTTTCTCCTTGTTTTGTTTGTTTTTGTTGCTTCTCTTAAAAATGTGCGTTGCCCGGTTCATTCTTCTTAACTGTTGAGGGTATTTGTTTCCTAAATGATTTCTAAAACCCACTCGTCTTCTACGTTAATGCGGGTATATTACCTCTAAAATGGTTCCTTTCTCAACCCTACCCCATTAGAGTAATTATCATGCGCATAACTTGAACAGTTAGTATGATGCAGTGAAAAAAAAAAGTAGTTTCTAATCAGCTTCTCAGTGAATAACTTTTTGAATTACTATCTATCTCAAGGTATGTAAACAAAGTTACTTGTTCAAATGATCCTTTTTGGAGATGGTGTCGACTTTGTGACCTTTAATATAGGTTGACCATTCGTCCCGGATTTTCAGGGACAGTCACGGTTTTTGGTTCCGTATCTCGTATTAGTAAATGTCCCGAAAAAATGTCCCGGATTTTAAAAACCATCCCGTTTTCAAGATTTAAGTTTATCACTTTAAAAAAAATTCCGTATGGACATCGATATTAGTTACAGCCAAATGCAATTCTGTACATATCTGTTAAGATTTTAAAAAGTGAGGATTGTTTGGAAAAAAAAATCTTTGTCGGTTATTACGTAAGAATGTATATAATGAAAGGGAAATAAATTAATGATATTTTCATTAAATTAAAATAAATAAATAGAAAATCCGGTTCTGTTAGGTTTGGTTCTGTTTATTACTCTAAGTGTGCACATTTTTTTTAGTATCCTAGACCACATATGAGCTTCTTTAGGGTGTGGAAAGGCACACTCAAACACATTAGAAAAATATACATAAGTCACTAATCAATATTAGGGTTATAAATTCAATAAAGTGTTAGTTGGCTTTAAGTTGCCTTAAATTTCACTTTCCTAGGTCTTCATAGCTCTGAGATTTTATTTGACTTTGTTGTTTGGGTACTCCTCCAGTTCGGGGACCCCACGGGAATTTCCAATCACCAAGTGTATTCCTGTACCCTTTTTTGGTTGAGTCTAATTGTGTGCAGTATTTAAGCCTCTGGGAATCAAGTTTTTTTTAAACCCCCCCATTATGGGAGTACCCAATGAGAATTTTAGGCCATCATTAAATCAGAAAAAAAATTAAATTCAAATTACTTTAGGTTTCTGTCTGTCGCGAGGTTTATATAAGTATTCTAAGTTTAAGCATTAAACATGATGGGAAAATATAGTATCGCATTCCACCAAAGAGTATAAATGAAATAATAATATAACTTTTAAAGAAACTATGAGAAAATAACATCTTTGTCCAGCAGAGAGTATAACAATTCACACTTTTCAAAGAACCTAAATTAAATTATTTTTTTCTCGTATCTTGGAAACGAATAGTTTGATAAAAATATATTTCAAAATACAAGATTTTTTACTAAAAGTATAATAATTTTACAATGGTAAGCTATTTAGTATTTCAAGTGGTTTCGATGATCAAAATCGGAAATTTACGCTGATGCAAAGTACACTTAAAGTTATTTTCATGGGAAAATGATAGATGGCTTCTTGTTAATTAGGTTCAAAAGTGCCTAAATATAAATTATAATCAAAATAGCTAAAGCGTAATTTGAGATTATCGATTCTATGTATTTGTCCTTCAGTAAACTACCCTCAGAAAAAAGAAAAAAAAGATTGAAAATCCGGCTCCACTCTGTTCCGTGGTCTATAATACTAAGTGAGCAAAGTTTCGGCTTTCTAGGTCATATCGAGACTTCTGGAGGGTGTGGAAAGACACACACATACACAAACACAAACACACATACAAACATTAGGAAATTATATATAAAAATAATTTTTCAGTTCCTATGTAGATTTAAATTATCTTAACTGTATATTAAACTTAATACCTTGTCAAAAATATAAAAACATCTCATGGTTATTTAGTTACTAAAATAAATTATTAAATTAAACTAACGAAAATAAATCATGCTAGAATTATACTTAAGCCTACCTCGGTGGTTGCATGGTCTAAGACCTCACTCTAGTCTTAAGATTAGACTGCCGATGACGGGGAGATCGGAGCGCGAATCCCATTTAGCGAGGTTTTTTTCTAAAATGGTTTTCCACTCTTCCTCGATGCAAATGCGGCTACGCTTTCTCTAGAGTAAATCTTCATCGTCCCTAACTCATCAGCATAGTTAGTACGTATGTGTATAGCCCGAACAGGCAATAAGACGCGATGCTAAGAAAAAAAAAATACTTCGATTGACTTTTTCTTCCATCCCGAAAATTGAAGTGGGTAGGAAAGGGTCAGCCTATATTTTACGAGTTTCTGTCAATTTTTACTTTCATGTGTTTGTTTTATTATATTCTCTAAAGGGTTCTTGAGGGTTGACAACATTTTCTTAGCAAAGAATTCCCTGTATTTCCAGGTTTAAAAAAAGCAATTGCCATTAATTTGTCCACATATTTTATATACCAGAATAGAATGACGTTTCATGATTAATAAAAATGTGACTTTTGATCAGTCAAGCCATTAGTGTATAAAACAGGATCATTTGACCTTGATGAGAAAATTTATGCAGTCTATACGCTTCATCCAATAATTCAAGGAGGGGAAAAGAGGTTGGCTTATAAAAGTGGAGTTTGGGAGGCGAGAGGGGGGGGAGGGGACGTAGCTATTAATCAGCGTGCTTATTTATATAGTCTGATTTTTCTTATAAGTAAAGACCTACTATTCAAAGTTTGCATTTTAATGTCACAAACTCACAACAATTAGAGTTTTCTTTTTCCGCGTATGCCATAAGGGTTTGTCGACTTGACATTCCTGGTCTTCTACTGACATTGGTGGATATGTAACCGACTTATGAGGTTGGGCCACCATGTAGGTGCGGATACTTCACTCTGATGAGATTATGTGATGATAATGATGAAGATTATGTGATTGCAGCAGAAGTATTAATCATAACTTAAGCCTAATTATCCAAACCATGGCATTCATAGGAACAATAGCCCTTAGGGGAAGAATATCTTTGATACCGCCAGAAATCAAACATGGAACCTTAAAATTAGTAGCCAGGATTTCTTACCACTGTACCAAGATACCGGCCAATGATTCTAGTATTCTTGTGTTTTTTTTTGTTTTTTTTTATTTTCCCGGTTTTTCAAGGTGATTGGCAACCCTGGTTCTTGCAATGGCTATCCGACATTACTTATTTTACATTCTCCACTTCCATCCTTTCCCCTCCCCTCATACTCTTGAAGGCCACTAGCTGCCCGAGGCGATACTGTTTTATATTATTATCTTTCAGAACCAGTGGGATTAATAATCGCTTGATGTGGGAATTATATTATTAACTTTAAATCAATGTGTGAAACGAAATCTTGGGATTAGCGGGTGCAAGAAAAGGTAGATGTTTTTGCAGTTTTTATAGAAAAAACTATTTTTTTGTAAAAATAATAAAAATATTGCTTCAGTACCAATATAGAGTTCAATTTTCTTCAATCCGCTTCGGTAGACTCGTGGTCTAACGCGCTACTCTCGCAGTAGACGACTAGACTGCCGATGACAAGAAGATCTAGGTTTGAATCTCGGTCGGGTGTACTAAGAGTGGTTTTTCTAAAATGGTTTTCCATTCTTCCTCGACGCAAATGGGGATACACTTCCTATAAATATACCCTTCCTCACTCCTAAAACTATTAGTGTAACTAGTACTTAAGCGTATAACCTGAACGGGTAGTAAGACGCGGCGCTAAAAAAATTCTTCACATGATTATTTCAAAATTTCTTGACTATCTGTCAAGGGTGTCCTGTAAATAACAACGTTTTATCTTCATTTAAAAAGTTTCACATCTGATGCTGCTATGCTCATGACGAATATTAAAAAAATGTTGATGTCACCCCGTGAAGAAAATTTAACTATGTTTCTAATAGAGCAATATTTTATTTATTTTGGACAAAAATAGTTTTGCTATAAGAACATACTTTTAAGTTCGCTTTCCCTATGATCCCACCTTAAGCTCTCGACCATGAACTAAGTCCTAAGAATTTTATAATTCAAACTCGCTTTGCTCGTTTGGGACTCCACCCCCAAAATCCCTGTAAGTTTTATTTGCAAGTGGATGTAAACTAATTTAATTCCAGCGTTGTTTTGAACGTAACAACTTAAAGTTACCGGTATTGTATTGTATATACCGCACCGACTTTAAAGTTGCTCCACCATTTTGAATTTTTTGGGAGGTTTAAAATTACATTTTTTAACTTTTTGGAACTTTCCCGTTGGTTATAGGCTAGAAGACATAAGTTTGCCAAATTTCCAGTTTCTAGCTTATCTGGAAGTGGGTAAACATTAATGTCAGTGAGTGAATGAGTGTGTCAGCCATGTGGTTTTATAGTAGCATAAGATTCCGTCACTCACTAATTGGAGCCCCATTCAGATGACCTACATACGTATCCGCGGACTTTGAGCCGATATCCACATCCACAAAATATATTGTAACACTTCAACATAACAATCATAACCATAGCACTGATTCGTTTAAAAACGCAACAATTTAAATGTAATCCAGATGATTCATAATGGTTTGTTTGATTCTGTTAGTTTTGTTAAAAAAATGTTTAGCTAATGACTAGAGCCTATTTAAATATAAGTATTTTAAAATTAATTATTGATTGAAATTTTTTTAATTTCGATTAAAATACAAAGAGTTTAAAAAAATAATTTCAGAAGTAAATTAGAAGTTTATTGTTTTCAAAAAGTCGGAAGACTTTGAATAGACTTTAAATTACCAGGAATTAAACTACGAGACTTTTAGATTAGATGATCCAAGATCTAAATACTTAGTCAAACTTGGGGAGGGGGGGGGGATATATTTCAGTGGACAGGGATGCATGTAGGGAGAAAGTGCCCCCGACCAATCTACGGATTGAGGAATAAAGTAAGTTTGTATTTGATTATTTGAACTTTTTAGGGGAATATTGGAGATAATATTATTAGAGGGCATACAGATGGGTTCTTTCATTGTTTAGTACCCGTTAGAGCTATACGTATATATTAATTAGGCTAATGGAATAGGGTTAGTAAACTTAAAGAGTTTTAGAAAGAATATACCCACATTTTTAGTGGTAATAAAGTGGGCAACCTTTTAAGGAAAGAAACCTTAGAACACCCGAGAGGGATTCGAACCCCGATATCTCCGTCACTGGAAATCCAGTCTGACGTGAGTAGCCACGGCCGTAGAGTCACGCCTTAAACCTTAGATCATGCGACCATTGATGCACGTTTAAACAAATGTTTTTATTTATTTATTTTGTCTAAGAGGTATGCCACAATTCTAGTTACAGGTAAAATCAATAATGTTTGTGGCAACTTTTTTTTTCTTAGCACCGCGTCATACTAGCTTTTAAGGTTTTTCGTATATATAATAATTACGCTAATGAGCTAGGGATGAGGTACCTGCATTTGTATGAAGGTAGAGTGGAAAAACATTTAGGAAAAAACACACTTAGTAAACCTGACCGAGATTCGAGCCCCGATCTCCCAGTCATCGACAGTCTAGTCTATTGCGAGTGTGACGCCTTAAACCATGCGGCCACCAATACAGAATGTATTCCTATTAATGCAATTTTTTTTATATAACAAAATAAAAAGTCGATTTTGGCAACTCTATTCGCAGTTTCATCCACAACCCACGATAGTATCCAATTTGTATCAGCCTTGCTAATAAACTGTTGCGAGTATCCACGGATACTGAGCAGGTGTCTATAAAAAAAGCTTGTAGCTTTATTTTAACAAAATGTGTTACGCAATACATCGTTAAATACAATTTAGATTTAAAAGTGACCTAACTCAGTGATAAGAACATAATGTATACAATATTATTTTTATTATTATTATTATTATTATTATTGTATGTTGAAATATTTTTATATAAGTTTTTAAAGCGTTTTAGCTAATGAGATAAACATTAATACATATTTTAAATGTATTCTTTGATTACGATTGTTTTATTTTGAATAAAATATTTTCTATGAGTTTTGCTAAAAAAATTTTTTTTATCTAATTAGCTTGGAACTATTAAAATCTAGGTATTTGAAATGTACAGCATGTTTTGATATTTTTTTTAATTTTCATCCGTCGTAGGCTTTTGATGTTTAAAAAAAAATCTGACCTGGTTAGATAATTTAAACTGTTTCTATCCCATACAAAAATGCGGGTACATTTCCTCCCAAATATTATATTTTCCTCATTCTTACCCCCTTTTTATTGTTGATATAAGGATAGACCGGACGTGTAACAAAACGCACAGCACATTAAGAATAAATAAATAATATCACAGGATTGTAGACTATATATTTTGTCGGATACAAATTTCAAATTTTCAAAAACCGCTAAGCCTCACTTAAAACAATTATCCTCCAAAAACAACAACCATACAGTGCTATTTATGATGTAAGACACTCCCCAAATATCCAATCTAGGCAAACTCTTTTAGAATCGACCTTGGTGTTCTTGGGGTAAAGTGCTCACCTCAGGAACCGATGTTCTTGGGTTCAAACCCGACCGGGGTCGACGGATTTTCCTTGAACGATTAAAATCTATAGCACAACTTCCTTCGAAGGGTGAGGAAAGCGGTCGGTCTCATGTCGATTGTGGCATGTAAAAGAACCCTGGAAGGTATGTTAAAATAGCTTTCCGAAAAAATTGTTAGGCCTTTTCTCTCTCGCTCATAGAAATTCCCGTCTGCTGATATAATCAGTCGGTTCAGAAAGTGCACGTTAAATACTTCAAATAAATTAAAATTTATTAAGAGTCATTTTAGAAAAAGTTCTAATCTACAAGAAAAATAAAAAAAATTGTCATCAGTACTCTACCTTTAATCCTAAAGAGAGAATAAAAATCGTGATTTAGCTTCTAGGTGGGAGCAGGACCATATAATGTAACGTAACATTTAAATATAAAGCTTGAATAAACAACATCAAACAGCTTAATCCCCAGTTACAGACAGAATTATAAAACATAAATTTTGGTGTTGGGAGGGAGGGGGAGGAGGGAGATGTTCGGGGACAGATAAAACGTCAAGATCCATCATCATAATCTCAAGGCCAAAATTTTTACAGTCACAATGCTTTTATTATAAAAGACAGTAGGGGTGAGCGAGCTCGATTTTTTGGTTCGAGACGAGATCGGGAACGAAACTCAACCATCGAGAAAAGTTCGGTAATGGGGAATTTTATAATCCCTTACTTCGAGACGAGAACGGGAATTAAAAATGTAAAACTAACTATTCCTACATTTTTCTAATATTACGTACCTTAAAACACTGACAATATTTAATTTGTTAAATGAATACATAGGCCCTAATAGAGGAAATTTAAACAAATATTCATAAATTTGAAAATTTAAGCAATTTTTAATAGTTTTGGTATTACTTAGGCTACTTAAATTATAAACATTTATGAAACATACGTTAAATCTAAATTTACATCTAGAATGGGTTTGCATTGCCTATATATTTATATTTAAATAATAAAGAAAACATGAAAAGGAGTTTAAAAGTAAATTAAATATGGAAAAAAAAGCTATTCCCAGAACTTTTCCCGAAATTTTCGGTATTACAGAAAAATATGTTTCCTGACAATCGGGTCGGGAACGGGAAATATTTTTTCCCGCGGGAATCCTGAAATTCGAATATGTTTCAGAGTGGGGCATTCTTAGAAATGGGAAACTTTCCCAGTTGTACATGCATTCAAATTTAAATAACAATAAATTAATTTAAAGATATTGTTCCTAAAATTTAAAACTGTTAATGTGGTTGTTGAATGGTCATTTTACACTGAAAGGTAGGCAGGGGGGAATAGGGGTTAGTTTAGAGTTGATAGATTACTAATTTTTTTTTAAACTGTTGTGGGGCTCTCACATTTCGTAAGACCCCCCCCCCCCCCCCCCCGAATTTCTTTGTCAGGCCCTGTTAGTAAAAAGGTACATTCACTCGATACGGAAACCAGTTAGGCCTATCTCGTAATATATAAATAAAGTAGCGAGAAAATGGCCAATTTGTAAGTAAAACTCATCATTTACTTAGTTTTATATTGTGTGTGCTCAACGCTTTTGCTAGTGTGACTCTTGGCTTCACTTCTTTATCTTATCAAACATAGCGTGTCTGACCTTGAGTACCTAGTTACTATCATTTGTCGATATAAATTAAGGCCTTGGAAACTATATCGATTTTTATCATGCCATTGGCTCATCGCCATGATTACGCATGGGGAACAATAGTTCAAGCCCACTTGGGGGTTATAAATAAATAGGCCTAACTATCTGTGTCTGGGTTCATGCTACCAGCAAAACCATTTTGTATCCTTAGCGCTAAACGGAAAGTCCCCTTTCGGGTTATTTGAAAATGAGGTCTCGTAAAAAAAAAGTCAGTTTCACGGCCGATTAACCGGGAAATTTGATAGAATTATGCTTTTACCAGACAACGTATTATAGTACTTTCCGCATTCTTTACGTGAAAGATTTCTTTGATATAGCATATAGTCTTACTACCCGTTCGGATTATACGCTTATGTACCAATTACGCTGAGGGTTTTAGGGATTAGGGAGGTTATATTTATAGGGAGTGTACCAGAATTTGCGTGAAAGGAGAGTGGAAAACCATTTTGGAAAAAATTGTCCTCAGTACACCCGACCGAGATTCGAGCCTCTATATCCCCGCCATCATCAGTCGAATCTACTGCGAGAGTAGCGCGTTAGCCCACATAGCCATCGAAGTGGGTGGAAATAAATTGGGATATGTTTTGTCGCTACCCACCCCACCCAGTGGGCAAATCTGTCAGGATGGCTTAGTGGATTGGGTTCGGTAGTGTCAAGTAATGGTGTGGGTTCGCTTGTTGTTGTTTATTGAGTCGGAGCTAATTAGAATAAACAGGGTGTGATGTAGCTGATCAAGTTTAGTTTTTAAGAAATGTCAGTGGCGTTAACATCAGATCATTTTTTTTATTGGAGGTGAAGGGAGGGGCATGATTAACAGGTAATTGGCGCCGTTTTCAGAATGTGGTCTCTCCTCCACCTCCTTAATCTTACTTCTAATCACAAATTTATCTAGTGTTTCGGAAATTTGCGAATTATAAAATGACAACTTAAAACTGACTGACACTTCACGACATCAAACAATAGAAGGTGGAATAAATCGGAAACTCTCATAGTGGGAATTTGAACAGTGACTTCAGCGCTCGGAGTGGTTGTTAAACTAATACTATCGAGTATCGACTTCCGAGTCGATACCACGATAGTACTCGATGGCAGCGTTCAATTTAGGGCACTTCGAGATTGTGTGCTGCTCGCGAACGTACATTACAACCATCTATGTGTGAACCAGGCAACTCACAAGTGTTAGGCTACTTATAAGGAAGATTCTATGACCTGTTCAAAACGCACATTTTTTTTAAATATTTGTATCTTTTAATATATTTGTCAACAAATTGTTGCACAAATTAATAAAATGAAGACGTGGATAATTTGGCAAGGAGGGGGGGGGGGGAGAAAATGACACTATGCCCTTCCTAGGCAGTTTTTGAGCGGGCAAAAATCACCTCGCCCCTCCGAAGTCAGCTTCACTCCTTCCGCTATTGTCAGTGTCTTAACATTCAGCAATCCACTCATTGACCTAGCCTGGATGTCACGTCTCTAACTCTTAGCAATGGCTCACAATGTTCTGAATATAACGTGACTTAAGGATCACTAGATTTTTTTGAAAAGTGTTGGGGATCCGATATCCCCCGTTTAGTGCAGGGACTACGCAACTGGAATATTCTTCAAAAATTGTCATCGACCAGGCAGTGACAATATACAAAACACTAGGAAACTGACCCCTTACTTGGACTTTCCAGTCCTTCCTCTCGATATGGCCAAAAACTCAGGGTTTATATATCCAAAAAAAAATTGGCTCTTTCCCCCTCATTCTTAAAAGCTGCTTTAAAAGTAAACACAACCCTAATTAAAAACGATAGCAAATGTTATGTTTATTCGTGACTTCTGATGTACTGTATTAGCAAATGATGATACAGCCAATATCCTTGCTGAGGGATTTGCAGGTCTTACGGAGAAAATCTTTATCTTCTCTTTCTCAGTCAATTGTTGCCAAATTTCCTCGCTTTCAGTTATGTCTGAAGGTGGTGGTGTACTGGGGTAAGAAGTAGCTATTGGCAACCTCAACCAACCAGCGTTGTGAAACTTGTCTTATATTTGAAGGGAGATTGACCCCACGAAAACGAGAGAATGACAACGCCGTTTTTCAATCAGGATCATTCAGTTTCTTCAGCAATGATATCTTAGTGTAGTGGTTTGGATTACGTCAGAATTTTACACTTTTTGTAAGACAAAAGAAGCCAAACTATGCCAGTTTAATGCTTTTTTTAAAAAAATTATCGCTTTTCAATGTGTGTGTTGTTTTTTAATATAGTAGAAATGATTCCCTGGTCTTAATTCCGCTGTTTTCTAATGTGGAATACAGAAGACTGCAACATGATACGATACCTGGTAAGGGTTTTATTACCTAGCTTAAATCAGGTGCTATCTGAGGGGGAGACGGGCTCTTAAATAACAGTTATTTTGTCTCAGGAAAAATACCTACTTGAAGGCATAGTGAACTGTCAGTGAAAATTTGTCCCTTAAATTTTCTGTGAATCAGTAGGTCTGAATCGGGGTCAAATCAGCCTCGTGAGGACGAATAAGGAGCTATTTGAATGAAAAAGTAGCAGCTCCGGTTTAGAAAACTGACCACATGATACCCTCTATCCGAAGAAGTTGACACTGTCTTCGCCTATAAATGGCGGCCACTCAGTCAATATGGATAGATTGCAACCTGGAGGTTTTTTTTTTAAAACCATTTAACACATTTTTCTACTAATTTGCTCAGCTCAGGCTAGTAATTTTAAGGAACTTTTGCGAAGAGCGCTAAAATGTTAACGATTTCAAAAGTGAGGAAATAGCAATTACAATTTTTAATCAAGTCAGGACGTTGGAAAAGAAGCGTACCATAAGAGCTAGTGGTATATAAAGTGGTTATATTCAAGGTCACTGGCCGGAGCTCCGGATAACCTTGACGAATTTGCAAGAAGGCATGTGAGGGCTGAAAAAAAAAAGTATACTTCTAGTGCATACGTGTGATATAAAAATTAATAATAATAATAATAATAATAATAATATAATAATAATATTTAGCACCGCGTCTTACTACCCGTTCGGGTTATACGCTTGATATAATAATTAAATTTCATATTAACATTAAGTGCAGAGGATTAATCTGTTGGTTTATTTTTACTTATATTTTAGAACGAAATGAAGTAAAGCTGATATAGAAGAATTAACGCAGAAACGCATCGAGGTTACTCTAGGCTGATAGCAATGGAAGCACACCGCGCACAGCAAAATATTAAAATAGTCTAATGAAAATATCTATTGCCGAACTTATGGCACAAAATGGAGTTGAAATAGTTTTCATTAATGTTACATTTCATAGAATTATTATGAAAATTAAACCAAAATATACGTTATGATTGAATTTAAACTTATTACCACTTTAGTTACCAGCGATTTAAACTATCCAATTTGGTAACTAATCTAATTAATGCGTCTCAGTAAAAAAAAAATCTCAACGATTGTGACCCTTAAGATGGGGATGTAGAGAAAGATAGAAAAGGTCAGTATTAATGAAGTTTTAATATCAAAACATTTTGTTGCCAAAATAAATCAAATATTTCTTCCGTAGAAAAAATAAGAGTTTAATTTTCTTCACATGGTGACTTCAACAATTCTTGAATACATTTCAATAATGTCCTGGAATTTTATGACAAATTTTTATATTAATTTAAAAAGTTTCTATTCTAGAGCCACCATGCTCATTCCAAACATTAAATAAATGTTGCTATCACAATTGAAATAAAATCAAACTGGTGCAATATTCGATTTATTTTAGCCAAAAAAAGTTTTGCCATAAAAACTGCAAAAACACTTGCCTTTTCTCGAGTTACCAACATCACCACGTTAATCTATTTTGGTTTAATCTGCTTCGATGGTCACATGGTCTAAGGCAGTGTTCCTCCTTTTTTTTGCGGTACATTGTTTTATTTTAGGTACTCGCCAGAGTATCAGAAAATGGATCACTCACCCGGTCCAACGGTTGTACGGTAAATCAAAATAATACTAAAGTATAAACTTTTTTTCCCTGAAGTAACTTCAAATGTTCTAGGATTAAATGTTTGATTTCTTTTTCTGTAACTGCTCTTAAATATTTGAAAATATTTCGTTTCAAACCATTATTAACTTGGATAAACAAAAACTATAACTTCACACAAAAGCTTTTGACTTTGCTAGATGTATTTTAAATACTATTAAGTAAGAAATGTGGACGATGCATTTCCCTAGGTGCGACTCGCGTCTCGCGTCTGTGACCGCAGACGTGGGGTTGTGAGTTGCAGATGCGGGGTACAATGTTTCCCTAGATGCGTCTCTTGGTCGCCAGTCGTGGGATACAGTGTTTCTCTAGATGCGTCTCTTGGTCGCCAGTCGTGGGATACAGTGTTTCCCTAGATGCGTCTCTTGGTCGCCAGTCGTGGGATACAGTGTTTCCCTAGATGCGTCTCTTGGTCGCCAGTCGTGGGATACAGTGTTTCTCTAGATGCGTCTCTTGGTCGCCAGTCGTGGGATACAGTGTTTCCCTAGATGCGTCTCTTGGTCGCCAGTCGTAGGATACAGTGTTTCCCTAGATGCGTCTCTTGGTCGCCAGTCGTGGGATACAGTGTTTCTCTAGATGCGTCTCTTGGTCGCCAGTCGTGGGATACAGTGTTTCCCTAGATGCGTCTCTTGGTCGCCAGTCGTGGGATACAGTGTTTCCCTAGATGCGTCTCTTGGTCGCCAGTCGTGGGATACAGTGTTTCCCTAGATGCGTCTCTTGGTCGCCAGTCGTGGGATACAGTGTTTCTCTAGATGCGTCTCTTGGTCGCCAGTCGTGGGATACAGTGTTTCCCTAGATGCGTCTCTTGGTCGCCAGTCGTGGGATACAGTGTTTCCCTAGATGCGTCTCTTGGTCGCCAGTCGTGGGATACAGTGTTTCCCTAGATGCGTCTCTTGGTCGCCAGTCGTGGGATACAGTGTTTCCCTAGATGCGTCTCTTGGTCGCCAGTCGTGGGATACAGTGTTTCCCTAGATGCGTCTCTTGGTCGCCAGTCGTGGGTAATTTTATGTGCAATACAGATCGTTCCACAGTTATCAGGGTTTTTACTTGTGTTTTATCTCATGTTCCTTGTTATTTTGTTATTTTGGAATAGTTTGGATAAAAAATACTAACTTGATCGAGCGACTATTCCTGAGATCTCTTTCCATGTGTTGTCCTTCACATGTTGGTCCCGGTACACTGGCGAAGATATGTCAAAAATTGAGGAGCGCTTTTCCACCTCTTCAATTAAATTTTCGTCCTCTTCTATGGATAAATCTTGGACCATTTTCAAAACCAGTCAAATCAAACACAAAACTAAATACAACTCTACTAAAACACACGTTTGCTCGGTGGACGCAGACGCAATGTAGAGACGCTGGACGCGCACTCTGGTCGCCAGTCGCAGTCTCCTCGAAGGAACTGACCACATAACAAACTATGGAAACCGGTCCGGTCGCTGGTCGCAGACACGAGACGCGCCGAGGGTACCTTTACCAACTTCAGTTATGTTGTTACTGAACAGCGATGTGTCGTGCTCTGGTTTGTATACACCAGTGTGCCACGGCACACTATTGCTAGAGCACCGGTCCACGGCACACTATTGGTAGAGCACCGGTCTCAGGTGTCACTCGTGCACAGATGACTGGGAGATTGGTGTTCGAATTCCTGTTGGATGTACTGGGGAGGTGTTTTTTCCCTAAATGGCTTCCCACCCTACCTCCATGCAAACGTGGATACAATTCCCCTTAATTCAATCTAATCTCATTCCTAATACATTAGTACATATCCGTATAGCCAGAATGAGTAGTAAGATGTGCTGTTAAAAATGGTCTTAGATAATATATGATCAAATATAGGCCAGTTGTTTATCTTTAAATGCATATATTTTATCTTCTAAATAATGTCTTGTTTCTCATAGATAGTCAAATAGGCCTACATTCTCACTCGTCTAGTAACTAAGATTGGGAATTTAGGTCGCGATCACAATCCTGGTCCCCTGTGACTGGACTTGGTGGGTCATTGCATTCATCAAAATATTTCAATTGTCGCCAAGGAAGGGACTAAAAACTTCGTCAAAAACAACTTTACAAATATAAGAAGGAATTAACAGTCCACATTTGCGTCTAATCAATTCAAAAGATCAATCCTACATCAACTCCTTTAGTAATAAATCAATTTATTTTGATATTTATTAAGTACGTAACGATGTCCTGAAACGAATGTCGATAAGAACAAACAACTGACTCAATCCCTCTATGCAAATATTGGTGCACTTCCTCTAAATTAATCCTTCGTAATCCCTAACACATTAGTATAATTAGTAGCTACATAAAAGTATAACCCGAACAGTTAGTAAGACGCGGTGCTAAAAAAAATCCAAAGAGAAACTATATATGGTGTATTCATATTAGTAGGCGTGTTCTTAGACAATTAAATTTACACATAGATAACGTTCACCATCTTTATTTGATTTAATTTTACATTCACCTAGATAAATATACAGACTAATAGATGTATTCTTCCATTAAAAGGCAACTTAAACACTAGATTATACAAGGAAATAATCAAATCAAATCTTATGTACATTTGTTACATAATAATGCTACTCTAAAACAAAAACAAAATGCAAATAAATTTGAGGATGCTTGAAGAAGTGCATCTCAAGCGTATTTTTAAAATATACTCTTATCTATATTGAGAGTCTAACGCCTTGGGCTGCTTAGTTGTCGGTACGGGTAAATTCAAAATACAGAAATTTGATTGACTGCATTCTCATCATAAAAAAAACAAGGAATGTGAAATTTAGCGTTTATTATTCATATATATTAAGATAAAAGGCCAAAACCGGCCAATGAAGTGAACTGGCTGGACCCTGCTCTCATTGGCCAGCTGGTCCAGTCAAATCACGAAATATTGTTGGGGGGAAATTTTTGATTCGCGTTCTGGCCAATCTAAGCGTGAATTGACCACGACATCCTGACCAGTGCCTGAAGTGCTGGATAGTATGACACATCACAATCCCATCCTAACCTAACCTAAACTAACCTAATAGATGGGGATAGGGAGTCGCTCCCTGGGTGGGGGTCCTCACGGGGACCTATGTGGATCGCACAGCCCTCCTAGACCCCACCCTTCCACTTATACAGGAAGTAACTTGAGCAAATTGTAAACGTGGCAATATATAAAATAGAATGTACTAGACAGGAAACAAGGGAAACATTTAACTTGAAGTTAATTCCGGATAAAGATATATAATTAAGAGTAGCATCATTGAGTCAGTCTTTAGCTGAAGGTCAAGGATTTTCAAGATGCTTCTGTACAAGAAAATGTCCAACAAAGTGCAAGTGTAAACGAGAAAATATAATGTATTACGTAACTTCAAATGGCATAACAGCTCAGATTGCACAAACAATTATAAGTAAAAAGGCTTAACAGTGATAATTACATATTATAATAAAATAGGGTGCCTATAGAACACATTTTATCTTGTAAAATATATTTAACTCAAACTATATAAAGCCTGACAATGGAAACCAATAATCAATCATTATATACGTAATAATAGACTTGTATTTGTATGTATGCGTGTATGTGTGTAGGATATATAACTTCAAAACCAAGAGACCTCGAGACCCGCCTCGATGGCGTAGTTGGCTAACGCGCTAGTTTCGTGTTGAGCTAGTCTGCCGAGGACGGGGAGATCGAGGTTCAAATCTCGGTCGGGTGAACTGGGGTGGTTTTGTAAATAGTTTTCTACTCTCCCTACACGCAAATTGCGGGTCCACTTCTCTAAATTCAACCTTACCAATTCCTTATCCATTAGCGTAATTAGTACTTAAGCGTATAACCCAAACGGGTAGTAAGACGCGGTGATAAATAAAGAAACCTAGAAAGATTAAATAATAAAATAATATATAAAAGAAATTTTGTCTGTTTGTTGCTCAATCACAACTAAACAACTTTATACTTTTAGTAGATAAGGAATATTTTTTTAAAAATGCCAAGAATGTAGTGGAATTACTCCAAACATCCAAATAATTCTTAAATAGTTTAAATGTCTAAACGGATGTTGGTGAAATGGGGGATTTCAAAATTTCCAAAACTTATGTTATTCGGTCGGGTAATAAATAATTCCCTCAGAGTTATTTGGTCTATCAACGATAGGAACTATTCCATGTTGTTGAGTCTATCTAGTATAGAAACCCCCCATTCCTCTTTACTCTGATCTTTGTTATAAATATACCATCTTCAACGTCACGCCCATCTTAATGAGCCGTGGTGCGTTAGACGCCTCCTACGCCTTCTAATTGGAAATTTTAACAAAGTTTCTGTTAAAACTAATGGCGGCTTTTTCCACTGCTATCCAAACATTATTTGTGACTTAAACTGTACATATAAACAGTGAGGAATTTAAAAAAACTACTAAGTTGAAGGCGAATTAAAGGGAGGGGGAATCCACAATCGGAAAAACGTAGCTATAGGGGGAAGGATAGATATATAATTAGTGATATGAAATGAACGAAAGCAAAAAAAAAAAAGACAAAGTGAAGTCAAGCATGAGGAGAAGAGGAGGAATATAATTACCTCAGTGACAATAAATAAACGAAAATAAAATAAAATTGAAAATAGCAGTTGTGAAAAAAAAAGTACCATTATGTAAGACCGTAGATACAAAAAATATTTCGAGGGAAAATACTAGATAAGCATACAGTAATTTCAATATGATTGTCAAATTATATTCAAAATAATTCATGTTCAAAAACTTATGTAAACAATTTTTGTAGAATAAATTTTTAATCACTGATTTTTCTGAACACCTTGGTCCTATTTAATATCCTTATATATAATTTGATAAGCCCGTTTCTGGTAATCGAAATTACGAAGAAATGAATTAACAAATTTTGACAAACTAACACTCATTTTAATGGTTAGGAGACCAGGATGTCGGGAAAAATAGTAGTTTTCAACGATAACCCGGTTTTCACAGTGAATTTTCAGTTTTTAATTATTTGTTTAATCACCATGGGAACTGTTATTTGCTGCATGGCTGTAAGTCTCTAAATAAAATATAATTCTTTGGCTAAAAAATAATAACTCAATCTTTATTTGTTTGTCCAAACACATCACAATTTTCTCTTTGGATGAATACTTCTCTTGGATGCTGGTTATAACACATCTAAATTGATATTCCTAAACTGGGGAATCATTTATTTTTTATTGGAATGTTTCGTCATTAATTCGCATGTAAATCAATAATATTGAGCATAATTCGAAAATTAAATGGTTAAGTTGTTAAGTTTCGTGAAAATATTGTCTAAGTTTTGTTTCGTGCATGATAAAATGATGTTTAAATATATTTTGGTATGTATTATAAGCTTAAAAGCGATAAAACTATCTTGAATAATGTTTAAAAATAGCCATTTTATTTATTATTTGGCACCGCGTCTTAATAGCCATTTTAACTATTTAACTATGAATTTTGTTATTCATTTTTTTAAATAATGGGTTTTGGTGTTAATTTATTTCAAATAATGGGTTTTGGTGTTCATTTTTGCAAATAGTAACACAATTCAAATGCATAAGTTAAGCTATTTTTTTAATTTTACCGCTCAATTTTGAGGATATGATATTTAAAAGAGTAATGTTTTGTGTACCACATCTATATTTTCACATCCTCTCTTTCTATCTGACACACTCTCTCAAGGTCTCTCTCTCACACACAATTTATAACACTCTCATATAATATTCTCTCATTCTCTCCCTCACACTTTATACACTCCCTACCCTCACATACACATTCTATGCCACAATTTCTCTCATATTATCTTTATTATACTCTCTCTCTTAAGCTCTCTCTCAAACGCTCTCTATCTCTCAAACCCCCTATATATCTCTCTCTCAATCAAACACTCTACCCCTTGAACGGTCTCTCTTTCAGACACTTTCTCTCAAACTCCTATTTCAAATTCTCTCCAAATCACTCTCACACTCTCTAACTCAAACTCATTCTCTCTCTATGACAATCTCATTTTTTCTCTCTCTCTATCTAAATCTCACTCTCTCTATCTCAAACACTATTTCTCTCAAACGCACACTCTCAATTTCTCTCTCCAGCTCCATCCCTCAAACATTCTCTCTCTTAAACTCTCTTTCTAACTCTCTCTCTCACTCTAATTTGTTAAGCCCGTTTACGGTAATAAAAATTACTAGGAAATGGCTGAACAGATTTTGACAAAATACCTCTCATTTGAAATGTTAGGGATTTAGGATGTTGGGGTCTAGGATGTTGGGGAATATAGTAGCTTAAAACAAAAACCCAAATTTCCTAGTGAATTTTCCATCTTTTCATTCTGTGTACGCAAGAGCCCATCTGTACAATCATTATTTGTGTACAACACCATGGAAACCATGATTTGTGTATAGTTGTTTATGTATAGTTAAAATATTTGTCTTTGGTTTAAAGTAATAATTGGGTGACCTGGTGATCTAGGGGTAAGGTGTCAGACTTCTGTGCTGAGGGTCCGGGGTTCAATCCTCGGTCCCGGCACAGATTTATCTGATTGCCAAACCCTTCCCTCACCTCTGACAAGACGTGTATTAATCACAACTTGTGAATGTGTGGAATGCCAGGCCTCTACCGTGGTTCGGAATCCACGTGAAACTGTAGGTCCTCCATTTCATCTCACACAATCACCCTACCATTACACATTAGCGTAAGTGCGTATAACCCGAACGGGTAGTAAGACGCGGTGCTAATAATAATAATTTAAAGTAATAACTAATTTTTACTTGATTGTTTTGGTGCCACAAATAGAGAGCTAGAAGAGGGATCGTTTTAAAAGTTTTCATCGTGGTTGGAAGGAGGCAAATAAACGTTTTGATTCAAATTAGACACCAAAAGATCTATGTTAAGTTTATAGACTCTGACGAGTAAACTAGTAGAAATACATAATACCATAATTTTTTATTTTCTTTATAGATGCTTAGGTGCACCGCGTCTTACGTCCCGGACTATTCACACATTTACACTAATATGAAAGGGATGAGGAAGGTAAAATATGAGGAAATGTAAACGCCTTTGCGCGAAGGAAGGGCGGAAAACCATTTTATTTTTTCAATTATTTGGGGTATTTAACGTGAACTTTCTAAACTGACTGATCATATCAGCACACGACTTATAAGCTAACTTAAATATAGAACAGACACAACAACCAGCCCCCCCCCCCCCCAGCTGGCAATTCATCACTGTGAAAGAGGAAACCCACATTTTACCAAAGATAAATATTTCGGTCAAGCTCGGAATAGAACCCGCAACCCTTAGCTCAGTAGAGAGACACGCTATCAACTGAACTAAGGTGTCTGACAGTGAAAAGCTATTTATAGAAAGCCATTCTTGGTACAACAGATCGAGATGAATCTCTTTCTCTCTCTGTCACCGGCGATCCAGTCTGTCAATAGAGTGACGCCTTAGACTAGCGTTTTTCAATCAGTGTGCCGCGAAAGGTAAGCAGGTGTACTGCAGGAGTGAGAGGGAAGATCATAAAGAAGTCGGAACAGTTTGAAGAATAAAAATAAGCCTTTGTAATTCATGATCAATATTTTTTTAATAACACAACTAATCAAATTTTAGTTATAAAGAACGTTTAAGCACACTTTTAATACAAGTTTTTTAGTAATAAAATTTCTAAAAAAACAACAAATGGTATGCATTGACAGTTTTAGCGCCTTGGTTAGTGTGCCGTTAGTATAAAAAAAGGTGCATTGTACCATGCGACCACTTAAAGAAGCTAGCTGCAATCTTATTCATGTTTAAAATCACCGAAATTATTATGTTTGTAACAATTATCAATTAAAATTATTTTAAAATCATTTTTTGATTTGTCTAGAAGGTATTTAAATAGTGTATCATAGTATATTTTATGTAATTTTATTATTTTAGCTTAAGGTAAATGGTTTTCTCAAATTTAATTTATGAAACATAAAACAAAGGAGTAAGCATTCCAAAGTAAAGATATTTTTGAAAACATCTTGAAATTCAAAAAAGATAAAACAATTAATTATAAGCATTGTTAATGTTGTAAACATGTTTTATTAATTATGATGAAAATATGTTAAATATTGCGTACGCTAGGCAACATATTTTCATTGTTTTATCTTGAATAATCCCTATTGCTAGAATACAAAACTTTCCAAACATGAATTTCAGATTGCGTATCACTATTTTTAAATAATTGTGGATATCGGTTGCGCACCCATAATACTACTTTGGGGTTTGGTGATGAAAGAAACGGGTGGTGGTGGGAGGGGGGAAGAGTCACGATACTTGGAACAACTGTTGATATTATTACGGGTATAAAATTAAACTAAAAGTATCTATTGAAGCAATATTTTATTTACTTTGACCAAAATAAGTGTTTCAATAAATATGTAATAATACCTGTTCTAAATCGCATTCCCTTTATTCCCACCCAAAGTGCAAAAGTGAAAAAAAAAGAATGTATTAAAACAGAACAGATATACAATTGTTTGTGTATCACCAAAGAAAAAAAAAATGGGGTGTGGCTGTGTCATGGACACGGCCGTGTGTTGTACGTGAATACGTTTATGTAACGGGTTATATTTTTTAAATAAAATACTTGATGTAGAGGATAGATTCGAAACTACAACGCCAAACTGTATTTTTGATAATATTTTTTTATTCTAACACCTTATTATATTCACTGTCACTACTTTAAACTAATGTTTCATATACAATCGATAGATTTTGACGACAGCTGACGATTAAAACTTAAACGAACATCGTAGCTTCTCCGAGTCAATAGTTATACTAATTGCAAATCTCGATACGCAGCAAAATAACCTCAAAATGGCGGCGCTTCCCCCTCCACCACGCGCGATGCGTCACTGTTCTCGCTTATCGTAATGAATTCTTTGATCCTTTAGCTATCCAGTGGTATAATTTAATTTTGGATGTAGAGGAAAGATTCGAAACTACAACACCAAACTGTATCCCCCGATTTTGTTATCATTAGGTTTTTTGGATTGCCCCCGTATGGTAGCAAATTTAAAGACGTATTCACGTCAAAAGATAGTAATAAAACGGACTTCCTTCTAACTTAAAGATGATGGATTTTTATTTTATAAAGATTAATTTTAGAAACAAGGCTATTTAGGGAGCTACCTAGGTAGGTGATATATTACCAATCATATGTTGCCCTTATCGACAAAACCCTTAACAGTACAAGCGTTTGGTGCAACTGGAATGACCACAAAACTATTTTTTATGACCCTATACATACATAAAGTTACAAACTTAGTTTAAAAGTTGTAATTTTCCAATCTGAAAATCCACATATTTTGGTAAATCATTAAGAGCTCAATGGCCTCGAAAATAAAGGTAACTGTTATAGAAGTATACAGTCCATTCGCCACAGGAGTGGTGGTAGCTGACGCCTAGAAAAAGTCACCAGATTTACTCTCACTTTCGGCTGTCAAAACATTCACAACAAACCATTCTTTTTTCTTTTTTTTTTTCTTTTGACCATTTTTATATTATTGAAATAATACATCATGAGGATAAGCTTTTGGATGTTTCTATATTTTTTTTGGAAACGGCGTCTGTAGTTCATTTAAAAATGTTTTACAAAGGAAAGATTCTAGAAAGGCTTCGTTCTATTCATACATTAAGATGGCGTAGCAACCGAAAAAGTCCTGTTGATGAAGTCATAAAATCATGTTCAGTTGTGTTCATGTGCATGTGTTTACAAAACGAAAACTTTTATTTTGAAACCAATACATTTATTGATGTTAGCGGCCACTTAAAACAAGATACAGGTGTGAATATAATAATTTTTAATTTATTATTTCACGTAGGCCTACTGTAATATTTCTTGTTGCCATAGCCACGAAAAAATCATAATAGTTTTATTAATGTTATTTTGTTCTTTCACTAACCTACGAAAAAGAATTATACCCTAGGGAAGTATTATTATTGGCGTTTAATAACACTTTTGATTGAAAATCACTTCCACATGAATGACGTTCAACTAGTATTTGCAATAAAAATCTTCTGCTGTCATTTACCACCACTCCTATGGCGAATGGACTGTAGAATGTATCTTTGTGAATTGAGTAATCTAATATAAAAGGAAGGTCACAACACAAATAATTGTATTGACATTTTGATCTACCTCCTTTCCTGTTTGTTCTTTTACTGCTGAACAGCTCCATCCAGTAACTTTATAAACGCCGTGGACTCCTGGCACTTATGAATTTGTGCTCGACTATTCTAGTACCTTGACGACTTAATCTATAGGGTAAGGATGAAGAAGTTAATTTAGAGTCAGTGCAAACGCACTAGCTTCAACATAATTTGTAGAAGACATATCTGCCACTGTGACAGTCAAGACGCCTCAAGCGCGGTGCAAAACTAAATATAAGGCGCCATCTACCCAAATTCGAATGGAATGGGCCAGTTTCGCATGTAAAACTGGCCCATTCCGTTATAATCTATGTGGGTGTCGTTGTGAATTTAGTGTAGCACCGCACCTGAGGCGTATTCAATCTGATTATGACATATGTGCTGTCGGCTAAGTTAATAATTCGGATCAGAGGTTACTTGCCACGTTCTCTAATGTCCTGTACACGCGGATGATGTTTCCGTACTTCATTCAGCACGGAATCCAGTATAAGTGAACTATTAACTTGTGAACGGCTAACTGCTCTACAAAACAAGCAACTATCATGGATTGACCCGCCTCGGTGGCGTAGTTGGCTAACGCGCCAGTCGTGTTGAGCTCGACCGCCGAGGACGGGGAGATCGAGGTTCGAATCTCGGTCGGGTGAACTGGAGGGGGTTTTTCCTAAATGGTTTTCCACTCTCCCTCCACGCAAATGCGGGTTCACTTCCTCTAAATTCAACCCTCCCAATTCCTAATCCATTAGCGTAATTAGTACTTAAGCGTATAACCCGAACGGGTAGTAAGACGCGGTGCTAAATAAAATAAAAAAACTATCATGGAAACTCGCTTTGGTAGACGTGTGATCTAACGCGTTAATCTCGCAGGTTTTATTTAGCACCGCGTCTTACTACCCGTTTAGGTTGTACGCCTATGTACTAATTACGTTAGTGGGTTAGGTATCAGTAAGTATTAATTTATAAGAAATACACCCGCGTTTGCATTGAAGGAGAGTGGAAAACCATTTAGGAAAACCACCCTCAGTGCACCCAAGCGGGATCAAACCCCTATCGTCCCATCTTCGGCAGTCTAGTCCAACACGATAGTAGCGCGTTAGACCACGCGGCCACCTAAGTGGGTCTCTCACAGTAGACTAGCCTGCCGATGACGTGGAGATCGAGAAATGAATCTCGGTCGGGTGTATTGAGACTTTTCTTCTTCCAAAATGGCTTTCCACTCTCCCTCCACGCAAATGTGGAAACACTTCCTCTAAATATATATCCTTCCTTATCTATAAAACCACTAGCGTAATTAGTATATAATCGTATAACCCAAATGGGTAGTAAGACGTGGTGCTAAAAAAAAAGTGTTTGCATACAACGCTCAGAGTCCCAGGTTCAGTTCCTGGCATGACAGAAAAAAATATCATTAGTGAAATTGGGGGCTTCCCCTTTCATAGTCATTAATATTGACGTCCCCGAGGACTGTTGAGTTGTGGCTGTTCTAAATATAAGTTAGTGTATGAGTCGTGTGCTGATATTATCAGTAGATTCAGAAAGTGCACGTTGTTAAGTATCTCTAATAATAATAATAATAATAACTATCATGGAAAGCTGTGTCTAATTTGGTAGTAGCGCAGGTTATAGCTGTAGTCAGCGACCTCTAAAAAGAGACGCATGCGCAGTAGAGATTCAAGTCTTGAAGGAAAAAATGAGTTTGAAGGGAGTGGTTTTAATTATTACTATTAGCACCGCGTCTTACTACCCGTTCGGGTTATACGCAATTACGCTAATGTGTAATGGTAGGGTGACAGATGAAATGGAGGACCTACAGTTTAACGTGGGATTCGAACCACGGTAGAGGCCTGGAATTCCACACTTTCACAAGTTGTGATAGTCGTTTTAATAAAATGTATTTTATAGAAAGGGCCTATATATTCATAGCGTTAAAAATATTCCGAATTATTTTAAATGTACATGAAGCCTATACACACACACACACACACACACACACACACACTCAACACTTTTTGAAAATAATTTAATTTTGATTAGTTCCATTAACTATTCACAAAAATAAGATCAAAACAATGATCGTGTGAATGTGCGTTGTATATTTTGTAGGAGCTACCACGTTCGTTATTTCATGATTTCTGCCAACGTTATTTCATTACAAGTTTCTCTAATGAATTAAGTGTGAAAAACACGTGTCTTGGATCGAATAGCCTCAAGGGTCAATGTTTCAATAAACTCGAACGCTTAAGGACAAAGAGATCGAGATTCAAATCCCGGGGAAAAGTGATCGCTTCAGAACCCAATGTTTGTGGGTTCAAGCCCAGCTGGGGTCAACGTATTTTTCTTGAATTGTAAAAATCTGTAGCACAACTTCCTTCGTAGGGGGAGTAAAGCTGTTGGTCCCTTATCAATAATAATTGTGGCACTTAAAAAAATGGAAGGTATATGAAAATATCTTCCCCGGCAAAATTTACAGGCTCTTTCGCTCTCGCTCATAGATTTCTCGTGTTCTGATATAATCATTCGGTTCAAAAAGTGCACGTTAAATATCTCAGATAA
Organism: Timema podura; assembly: GCA_033556935.1. NCBI lineage: Eukaryota > Metazoa > Arthropoda > Insecta > Phasmatodea > Timematidae > Timema > Timema podura. Next base: position 33,522,271 of record JAVRXN010000012.1, read on the forward strand.
ATTAAAATAAAATAATAGTTCCTGAATATTTTACCACTATTCCTCCACGCTCTATTAACATAAACAAATTTATATAATATTTATTATATATATTTATTATTATGTATATATTATTATTATTATTATTATTATTATTATTATTATTATTATTATGTAGAAACTACTATAGGCCTAGCGAGCCTGTAATAGAGAATATATGGCTTGAATAAAAAACTGAGCCAGATCACAGCAACGGAAGTAAAAAAAAGAATATATTATGTGTGTATAGCCCAAACGGGTAATGAGGCGTGGTGAAAATATAAAACGTACGAAAATAGCCCATTTGTATGACTGCATAAGTACGTTTGAGCCGACCGAGTCCTTCTGGTTGCGGTAGTACAAATGATTGTCCCGTATCCCAATGACCTTTGTGGCTGGGTGACCTTGTCCCTCAGGCAATGTCACCTCCAGGTTCGCAAATGTTTCAAGGCCACGATTATCACAACCCTTCAAGGAGATTGTTTCATTAACAAAACTCAATGTCTTCACAAGCTATTAACTAGCAACTTAGCCTAACTCACTTTTAAGATAAACACACAAAACACACGCTCCAGAACGTTAGTTTAACAGTCGGTAGAAAAGGTGTGAAACCAGTTTCTCACTGATTCTATTAAATGTGGGGGTGTAGGGGATGTAAGAAAAGGGTAGTTTTTTTGTAGTTTTTATATCAAAACAGTGTTTTGGTCCAAATAAATCAAATAGCGCTCCAATAGAAGCATAGAGTTTAATTTTATTCACATGGTGACTTCAACAGTTCTTTAATACCTGCAAAGGGTGTCCTGTAATTTATTGACAACTTTTTCTCTTCATTTAAAAAGTTTGTCATCCAATGCCACTATGCTCATGACAGATATTCAACAACTATTGGTATCACCATATGAAGAAAATTAAACTCTTTGCTTCTACTGGAGAAATATTTTATTTATTTTGGCCCAAAAAAAAGCTTTGCTATAAAAACTGTAAAAACAATTTACCTTTTCTCACCTTCCCTATACTCCATTAAGCCCTTTCCAGGTAGTGAACCTTGGACCTCTATATCGGATCTCTGATATGAGGAAACTAAAGAGTTATTTGAATAGCTTACCCAAGTTTGCAGGTCAAGCTCTCCAACACAGATAAAAAAAAAATACTACCAGCTTTTACGTCTAAGAATACTACTGTGAAGCCTCGGTTACATTTTATTGCCAGCATTTTATGTTTAGTTTAAAATATTAAATTTAACACAAAAGGAAAAACCATTCTTGTTTGATTGCAAACTGTGAAACCTTAACATATTTAAAAGTGTTCTATTGTTTTTTAATATTTCTGTACATCAAAACTTTTAACAGTCTCTTTTATTGAGAAAATATAATTACTTTCTTTATTAGGTTAAGTGAAGAATAAGTTATAGGTAAGAGTAAGATAGTTAAAAGTTATAGTAAGATAGCATAAGAAGAGTTGTTTTCACTGTTCAAGTACCAAATTTGTCAAAATATTTTGAAATATAATTTTACATAACATTTATCTACACTGGAAATACTTTTTACTAAGTGTTCCATTACTAACCTTGATTTAAAAGTGAGACACTTTTACAATTTCAATAGAATTTTGGTAGAGAGATTTTTTTTCGTTTACTCTCTAATGTAGCATGCTTACCTTGAATAGTTCAATTATGGTTTAGTTTATAAGAGAGGACCATATTGTAATAAGTAATGGTAAGCCTGTCACCTGTTGCCTTTCAGAATAAATGGAGTGTACTCATTGCTTTGAAGATTGTAATGTCCTCACTGTGAACCGTCACAGTATTAGGGGGCGGCCAGACTGGAGCGCGCACGCTTGAAAGATACAACTGGTTCTATTTTTCAAGCGCGCGCGCTTTACACGGTACAGTCTAGTTTACAGGCGCTAGGCAATATTATTGTTTGTTGGTTCATTGAGTGCTAGGAAAACTTCTCATTTTGACATTTTTATTATTATCGATAGGTTTAGCACGCTTGCTACTAACGGCCTAATTTAATTGGTAATATCATAAACCATATTATTATACATATACACATATATGTTAAAACTGATATGTTAAAATACTTCAATATTATCAAAATAGGTATTTACAAATAAGAATCACCATTAGCGTGGAGAGAGGATGGGAAAACCACAACAATAAATCACTTGTTAAAACCCCCTCAGTTCACTCGGCCAAGATTCGGAGCCTCCTCGTCAACAACTAACGAGAGCTATCTGCTAATCACGCGCTCGCTCGCCAGTCTGGCCACCCAGTCGCTTGCGTGCTCGCTCGCACGCTTGTCAGTCTGGCCGAACCCTTATGTCTAACCTAGGCCAGTGACGATTTCATTTATGCGCTCTTGAAGTAGTGTTGGAATAAATGGATTTGGAGTCTAGGAAGAGTTGTAAAGAAGATGTATGTGTATGTGTATATATATATATATATTGAATAGGTTGTAATTCGCGTTTATATATTAGGAAGAGTTGTAAAGAGGATGTTTGTATATAAATATATATATATATTTACAACTCTTCCTAGATATATAAACGCGAATTACAACCTATTCAAGTTAGGGCTATTATATACGGACGCTAAAAGCGCGGAAGTCTTGACGCGCTTAAACGTCAGTTGAATAAGTAAATGTGCATATACGCATATATGATAACTACTCTAGTGGGATAGGGATGAGAAAGAATCCTTTTAGAGGTCATCTAACCGCATTTGAGTAGAAGGAGAGTGGGAAACCACTTTGGAAAAAAAGCCTTAAATGTGCGAGTGAGAGGAGAAGAATGGAATCAATTAAAGGAGAAAGCATGTTGGAATGATAGAGAAATATAGAGGCATTTTACTAAACTGATCCAGCCACAGGCTGGAAAAAGTTGATGATGATGATGACCCTCAGTACACCCGATCGGGATTTGAACCTCAATCTCCCAGTCATCAGCAGGCCAGTCTAAGACTAGAGTAACACCTTAAACCAAGAAGGGCAAATCTATGGCACGCGAACATGATTTGCGTTGCACACCAACATGGAAAAAAATAAACATCAAATAAAACTTTAGCCAACATCATATAATTTTTTGGAGACAATAATATTTCTACCCCCTCGGTAGCAAAGGTAAGCCAACGCACTAGTTTCATGTTGAGCTAGACTGCCGAGGACGGGGAGATCGAGGTTCGAATCTCGGCTGGGTGAACTGGGGTGGTTTTCCTTAATGGCTTTCCACGCAAATGTGGGTTCACTTCCTCTAAATTCAACTTTCCCGATTCCTAATCCATTAGCGTAGTTAGTACTTAAGCGTATAACACGAATGGGTAGTAAGACGCGGTGCTAAATAAATAAAATATTATTTCTACAGCCTTGAAGGTGTTACTTTCAAGGTTTGTATTTAAGTTATTGAAATTAATATTGTCTAAAACACTCACTTTAACAATTTTCCTTCTTTAATATTTACGCGTTATTAAAATATCTACAATTTGATATGAGATATTCATTACATTTCATAATAGGCATGGTCAGCAAGTTTTGATTTTTAAATAGACATAATCATTAAAAAATCTAAAATATAAGTGACACACTAAATTAGCTCAAAATTTAGACAGTTTTTAAGTGGCATGCTGATCGGAAAATTTTCTCCATTCCTGCCTTAAGACCATTCGGCCACTGAATCTGGTTAATAGGAATGTGGAATGTGGCTCTTGGACTTGACTATGTCCCTATAGCCTATATCTTAGCTGGTAGAGCAATGCCACGCTAAACCAAAGGTCCGGAGCTCGAATCCGTGTCCAGACAGATTTTATCAAAATAGACTCACCAATGATCCGCTTCAACCCCCTAGTATGGTGAACATCTTGAGCTACTTGCTGCTCGGAAATACTTGTCCTTTCACTCGACGTTGTTTGAGCGGCACTGGTAAACTGTGTCATCACCCCCAATACTTCCAGACAATGTGCTTCTCTTCCGATATGTGGTCAATCTTAGCCAAGACCCAGACACACTTGTGAGTTGGTTGTTGTGGGGTGGGGGGACGGACAGCTGATATCGATCTCTCTTCTTGAGCATGCGCATTATTAACACAACCCTTGGGGGAGGAAGGGGGAAAGACAGCTGGCAGTTGAAAACACATGACTCTTAAGGTGACATTACATTGAGGCAACTAGTGGCAACCAGTATGCTCCCAATCTACAGTAGCCCCATGGCTTCTTTGGTGCTGACTGTCAGAAGGGACATTTACCTAAAACATGTATTTTTGCAGATCATATGGTTCGGTGTAGGGATACATAATTTGGTCTGGTAACTTTTCAAAGCCGTCAGCTGTCAGCTGTGAGCTGTCAGTCAGCACCAAAGAAGCCATGGGGCTACTGTATTACACCTAGTGTGGCACTGGAGAAATATTTATTTTGACCAAAAAAAGTATTGATATAAATAAATACTTAGCACCACGTCTTACTGCCCTTTCGGCTTATACGCTTATGGGTTAGGATTTAAGAAGGTTTAAAACCGAGGAAGTGAACCCACATTTGCGTGGAGGGAGAGTGGAAAACTATTTAGTAAAAAACCAATAATGATATAAAAACTGCAAAAAAACATGTTCATTTCTCACTTTCCCTACACTCTACCTTAATTCAATGGTATAGCGTCTGTTTATTTAGCAAAGGGTCCAAAGTTCAATATAGGTGTGGGGGAAAAAATTGTTTATTGATGAAATCGGGTGAAGCCTTCCATGGCAATAACTATTAATTGACGGGAGGGGACAGTCATCAATCCAGGATTCACTATCAGAGGAGTCACTAATTCCTTTAACAATGTGGTATAATAACGTCATATCACGCCTTAATAACTTATAAATTAGATACAAGAAGCAAAAATACTATATAAGTGCGGGATTTTGATAATAGCGAAATTGGAAACAGTTTTTGTGTGTGTGTGTATATATATATATATATGTGTGTGTATATATAATATATATATTATTTAGTAATACAGCCAATCAGGTGTGCATATTGGTGCCGTTTCTGATTTGAAATAAAATTAGAATTTAAAGCAGTTAACCGTCTTACCATGTTAAAAAAAATACAACAAAATTCAATTTTGTTGTATTTTTTTAACATGGTAAGACGGTTTAACTGTTTAGATTCTAATTTTATTTCAAAATCAGAAAACCGCACCAAGATGCGACACCTGATTTGAGCTGTATTACCTAAATAAGTTACGCTATATCCGTGTGATGAGTTGGAAAAAACAAGTACTAAAGCTGTTATGTTGATGACGGGAATATCGGGGTTCGAATCTCGGTTGGGTCTGCTGAGGGTGGTTTCTCCTGGATGGTTTCCCCACTCTCCTTCCACGCAAATGTTTATATATTTACTTCTAAGGTGATTCCTTCTTCATCTTTTACATCATTAGAGTAGTTATCATGTTATAAGTGTATAACCTGACCAGGTTGTAAGACGCGGTGAAATAAAAACCCGTCAAATTATAACACCTGTTCACTTTGCAGCTCAACAACTGTGCAAACATTGTTTGTAGTTGACATTAAAAAGTCGTTCACAGTCATCAAACTAATACGCAAGTGTTACAGACCAACAAGTACATTAGCTTGTTTTTTTCCTTCGCACCACGTCTTACTACCCGTACAGGCTATCCGCACTAATTAAGCTAATATTTTAGGGATGAGGAAGGTTGAATTTAGAAGAAATGTACCTCCAGTTACATAGAAGGAGTGTAAAACAATCTCAATATACCCAACCGGGATTCGAACCCTAATCTCTCCGTCATCGGAGTTGCGAGAATGACGCCTTAGACCATGCGGCCACTTTTTTTTTTTTCTCATTTCGTGGTGCTTATGATGATTGATCTGAGATTGTTAGGTTCGATCAACGGTGAGGTCAAAAATATTAAGATGTGACATTTTGGGTTTGTTTGCTTACCTTTCAATTAGCGGTGGATCTACTTCCTGGGCGAAGCGGTATTGTTGTGCACGAGGGCTAAATGTCAAGCTCATCTAGTCTGGTTTCCGGTGACATGAAGGTCAGTGTTAAAATTCTGGCTGGGTTTTTTTCCTGCATAGTTTTTCAATCGCCCTTCACGTAAATGCAGGTACATTTACGATTAATAATATGTTTCCCATCCTTAATTCCTTAGCGTATTTATTTATTTTAGGTATTTAATTTACACCTTCTGAATCAAGTGATTATATCATCACACGACTTATGAACTAACTTAAATCTAGAACAGACACAACATCCAGCCCCCAGCTGTTAATTCATCACTATGAAAGGGTAAACCCACATTTCACCAATGATCAATTTTTCAGCCATGCCGGGGATAAATCCCTTCATTGTGGTTCACCCATCTTTCTCTTCATGCTTTGTGCGAGTGCAATTCCTCTAAACTACCCTATCAATCCCAACCCCTTGAAATAAGTAATTATGATGAGCTACTTCGGTGAGCACGGGGACTAAAACGTAAGGATCATCTAGTTTGGTTTGTTAGTGATGCGAAGGTTGGGTTGAGTGTTTGAATCTTGGTGGGGTGAACTGGAGGTGGCCATTCCTGAATAATTTCCAACTCTTCCTCCACGCAAATACGGGTACATTTTTTAAACTCTAAATTCCTCATTTATACTACATTGATGTAATTAAATGTGGATGTCCCGAACTTGAAGTGAAACGTGGAGAAAAATACAAAATAGTTGTGAAACCTTGTATTAATAATAACTGTAATAACATAAATTAAACGGGGAGATCGGTTGGGTGCACTAAGGGTGGTTTTCCTAAATAGTTTTACAACATCCATGCAAATGCGGGTGCATTTATTCTCAATTAAACCTTCTTAATCCCTAACCTATTATTAGTACATAGAATGTATAGTTAGATGCGGTAGTAAAAAAACACATAAATAATAGCATTTTCTTTGAACGATTGCCTACCATTCGTATTAAGCATCCTTGCCAAATCTATTTCTTATTACAAAAGAAACCCTTAGATTTCGGCACTTCGTCTTGAAAAGTTTGCAATCAATAGCGGTTTGTAATGGGGTGGCGAGAATCAGCTGTGACGTCAAATAACGGCGCGCATGCGCAGTCCACAGACAAGAGTGGCCGTAGTGACCCATCTCTCTTGTGTGCAAGGCTGTAACCAGCTGTAAACAACAAATTATAAAAACCACAATTAGGTGAGTGTAATAGTTAAAGTATGTCAGGTGTATGGTAAACAATGGCTTTTTGGCCAAGTTACAATAAGATACAGTCCAATTTTTATAGGAAGGAGCTTTTAGAAAAAAACAAACATATTTTTCGGGGGTCATAATTGAAAACTTTTTACTCTTTTATTAGTGTTAATTTATAGGTATTGATAATATCTATCAAAAGTGACAGTGACATGACTTGACTTACGAATACTTGAAAGTATATCAAGTACCTTTTATCTCTGTATGATAAAGCCTTTCTCATGAAAATTGGATTGTACATGATCAACAGAAACATACTAAATGCATGATAAACGTTCGTAGCTTTTTATCTCATAAATAACTTGTATTTATATTAAAATAAGTAAATGAATGAATAGAATCTGTTATAGTCTAAAACATTTTGTAACAAATAAATTACAATAAATAAGTTATACATTTTTTTATTCATCAAAATGAGGTCAAACCATGTAATATAAGTAGGTCATCATTCTCAAACTACAAAGTATTTTTAATTTGCAAATGTACTGATTAAATATCACCGTAGCTTAGTACTTAATAGTACAATTCTGGTTCCAAAAACATGTTATTTAGTTCTAATACTTTTAGTAACAAATTATTGTGCTTAACAACAAAATAATTAGGTTATACTTAGAGGATAAATATATCGACAACACACTTATAGACCGTATAATATTATAGTAACTGACAAAATGCTATGTATTGCTTTGTTTTGGGTAGAAAATATGAGGTATAGCTAAGTTGGGGTAGAGTATGTTAATCTTAATTTAGTAAAGTGAAGTTAAGTTAGGTTGTGTCATGTTTAGTTAAAACCTTTTATCAAGTTAATACATATTATTCAAATAAGAAGGGGTAGACCATGTAAGACATGGTTAAATGTTGTAGACGAATGTGTGAAAAGGAGAAACATGAATGGTTTTAAGAATAAAAGAACGTGTATATCTCGGTGTATGGAAGCGAAGGATATGAGAGTGTGAAGAGAGTTAGTGAGGATGGAGTTGTGTTTTGAGATACATACACAGTTCCTCGCCTACCCTGTAAGGGAACGGCGTGATCAGGTATGTATGTACATTGAAGATTTATACCAGGTCACCTAACTCGAAAAGGGGACCTTTGGCTCAACGCTCCAATGCCACAAACATCTCCAGTTCGATTCCCATCCCGGGTTTAATGTTTTCTGTATATAGCTGGCCAGAATAATTTGCAAACGGCACACCGGTAGGCTATTTACCATTTAATAAGTTCACTATATTAAAAATATATTAAATTAGACTTTCGAAAGCTACGTACGATTAATTTAGGTCAAATTTTGTTGAGTATATTTAATTTAATATTTAGGGAGTTTAGCTTAAGTTATTTTATTCGAGCATTGAGTATGTTCATTATATAAGAACTTATAAAGGAACTTAGTTTTAAACAAGTTACTTTTTTTTTAAATTTGGCCACAAATACAAAACAAATATGGTATATATACAACAAAACTATCATCCGTACCTGTGGACACATCAGCAAAGGCGTCCTTCCTAAATGAGTGTAGGGCTTACATTTACTTTAAATTGTATCTTTCCATTACCTTACTTATCGTTGTAAATATACGGATATTCGGGATGGATAGTAAGACGAGGAGGAGCACTATAAAAAGGATCTGATTGTGTATACTGACAATATCATTTAAACTTGCTTCAGTGGCCGCACGGTCTAAGGCGTCAATCTCATGCTAGCCTAAACTGCTGATGGCAGGGTATCGGGGTTCGAATCCTTGTCGGGTGTACTGAGAGTGGTTTTTTCCCGAATAGTTTTCAACACTCACTTCATGCAACTGTGGGTACACTTCCTATAAAGTCAACCTTTTTCACCCCTAACTCATCAGAGTAATACATATAAGTACAATATGAAAAGGTAGTAAGATGCGGTGCTAAAAAAATGTATCGTTACAGCATTTCTTTCTTCAAACGTTTTCCAACCACTTTCAAAATACTTTGATGGTTCCAATTTAAGAGTGATCAAAGCTTATTGGCACAGGATGTTTGCTAGTAGGAAAATACAAAAATATAGAAACTGGATATGTTTCGTCATAGGCCTATGTGTATAAGTGTACGCCAAGTTTGACTCAAGCCCATAAATTAGTTATAAGATGGACAGATGTATAGCCCTGATTTTAGTTGGAAGAACAGTAGAGAAAATTAAAACATATTTCTTTGCGACCAACATTGCTAGCATTTTACTACAATATCTATGTTATTTTATAAGTAAAGATAATAGCTATCAAAAGTGACCACTGCAGATATCATGACTTGATGTATGAAAATGTTAAAATTGTTTTAGTAAATTTAGTAACTAACATCTACTGTCCTTCCTACCAAAATCATGCTAAAACACAGAGGGAGTAGTCACATTGTTATCATACTTAGGAATTATATCAATACTTACTCTATGGCATTAGGCACTTGAAAGTTCATTGTTGCACTTACAAAAGTAAGCCACCTATTCCTATCCGGAGAAAGTTCTACCCAGTCCATTTCATTACACCCTATCTCTTTCATGTCCATTCTAATGTTATCCCCCCATCTGCGTTTAGGTCTTCCCAATGATTTCTTCCCATTGGATTTGCCAGTCACCACCCTGAACGAGTTCTAGAATCTCCCATTCACGCTATATGTCCTATTTACCGTAATCTACGAGAATTGATTACCCTAACAATGTATTGTGATGAGTACAACTTATGTAACTCATAATTGAAGGGTTTCTTGTAAAAATCCCTTATGTCACTTTTGAGTAATTTTCAGCAGGGACGAAAAACTGTCCATCTTTTATACTATTACAGTAACGGATTTGATTATTTTTTGGGGTATTATTCATCATTCTGAACATAGTTTGAATATATCACTTCAACATAATTTTAGTTTTATGGGTCTTTAAATAAATAATTTGTGTTTGACATATGGGTTTTTTGAGGAAATATTTTTTACTTATGGTATTTTTGCAGAAATATTTGTTACATAAGGTGTGTTTGGGATAATATTTATACTAAAAGAGATCCTTATAATGTTTTATTCAAAATATAATTATTCATTACAAATTTAATTTCGTTTCAATGGAATATCTACATTTTCAGCAGGAAGCTGACGTTCATAAGAGAATTGATCAGCCATGTTTATTCTAGGCCTATTGCTCAAATGTTTTTTTTCTGGTAAAAACACCTTATGTCATTGACAAGGAGAAAACCGCACTGACGTGTGGGCTTTTTTCATAATCGAGGTTATTTCAACTGTCTGTATGGTGGACAAATTGTGTTTTAGTGAGAAACTCAGTAATCTAAAAGATACAGAACATGATGATCTATGGACCAGTGTAGACAACTCAATTTCGCAAAATATTGACATAAGGGATTTTTACAAGAAACCCTTCAATTACGTAATATCCTCCGCTTCCCAGTAGCCTCATCCCTTTTTGGACCAAATATCTCCCCAAGAACCTTGTTTTCGAGCACCCCTAAATATGTTTTCATCATGTAAGTTAAGAGACCACGTTTCACATCCATAGAGAACTACCGGTAAAATAATTGTTTTGTATATTCTGAGTTTTACATTCCTTGACAGCAGGAGAGATCTTAACAAATTATTTACCGAGTAATAGCATGAATTTCCCGACTGTATTCTTTTCCTAGTTTCCAATCTAATATTGTTATAGCTAGCTAAAATTGTTTCTAAATATTTAAAAGCATTAACAATGTCAAAAGATAATTATGTTGTTTGCAGTAATTTATACACTATCGTGCCCAATCTGTGTTCTCGGTGTGATCAGATACTTATACTTACTCTTTTCAGTGTTCACTTCTAAACCTATTTCCTTACTAATCTCTAGTAAAATGTCTGCATTTCTTGCAACAGCTTACTTACTCTTGCCCAACCAAGCTAGATTATTTGCGTATCCTAATAGCTGAATTGTACTGTTTAGTGTCAACCCTCCCCTTCTCTCTTGTATTACCCTAATAGCATATTATTATTATTATTATTATTAGCACCGCGTCTTACTACCCGTTCTGGTTATACGCACTTACGCTAATGTGTAATGGTAGGATGATTGCGAGATGAAATGGAGGACCTACAGTTTAACGTGGAATCCGAACCACGGTGGAGGCCTGGCATTCCTCACATTCACAAGTTGTGATTAATACACGTCTTGTCAGAGGTGAAGGAAGGGTTTGGCAATCAGATAAATCTGTGCCGGGACCGAGGATTGAACCCCGGACCCTCAGCACAGAGGTCTGACACCTTACCCCTAGACCACCAGGTCACCCTCAATAGCATATTTCATGGCTAGATTAAAACATAATGGGGAAAGGGCATCACCTTGTTTCTCTCCCATTATTTATTTAGAAAGTATCTGATAAGTGGCATACAACCACTACCCTGCCACGCGTATCAGTCAAACATACTAAAAGTAAAAAATAAATAAGTACAAATTTTGTATTTCTTTAAAATAAAAACAACGCCCGTCTAGAACTTTTTAATAATTTAGTTTCTCTGAATTACGTTGATTAAAAAGATAGAGTGGTAAAAAAATACAAGTAACTTATGAGAAATTTTAGTTAATGGGGCAATTACTGGGTTATATAATAGTTTTGGGTTTGAGCGCTAGCGGGGAAAGAGTGGGGGGCGAGATTTTAAAGTTTGTTTGTATTTGTGTCTCCTTGTGTTATGTGTAGAATAAATGACTCTCTAGGATTTATGTGTGTGTGTTTTGCTTTGTGATAAAGTTAGAATAGGTCTTTAAAAGTTAGACAGAAATTACACAAGCATATAAACTAAAATAATTGAGATAGACGAGTTAACAGAGGTGCGAAATAATCAAACGCCTTGGCTATAGCAATCGGTCACCAGTCATGCATTTATGCTGTGCGGGCTGTATATACGTATTCGGGGTTGGTTTAGTTAATTAAGTGATTCAGTGCCACGAAAAAAGTGTACTTTTTTTTTACAACATCAATTACATCTACCAAATAAATTTTGGACAAATTAAATCGCTTTTGAGACAGTATATATATATATATATATATATATACCCTTACAAGTTATTTGACTTTTGGTAAAAAAAATATTTTATTATTATTATTATTATTATTATTATTATTATTATTATTATTATTAGCTGGCATTTTTGTTGATAAAATTAAAATTTTAAAATAAAACTCTTTATTCATTCTTTAGGCGATTGTAAGGAAAACACTGTATCTTACTCTACATGATGAGAGGGAATACAGGGTGTTTGAAAACAAAGTATTTATGAAAATATCTGGTTCAAAAAGGTAGCTTGCCCAAATGCAAAGATTTAACATACATGTTTGGCATGAAATGTCGTGTCTATCCTTGTTTTAGCAAATATAAAAAGTTTTAATTAGTGAAAATGTTTGGAAAGTGAAAATTACAATATTTTCCTGGTGACATGATATATAAAATGATATTGCCTAACGTATTTGGGTTTTATTTATGGTAAAACAAATCTGTGTTTCAAAAACATAATAATATTTTAATTTTGTACACAAACACTTTCTTTTAATTCTTAAAGTATTACAGATGTAACATAATAAGAGTCGCTTTTTTGTGGTTTATTTGTAAAAAAATAACAATAGTAAGAAATATTAAAACCATCACCATGTATTATTAGATTATATATTTTTTAATCGTGTCAAGTCAATGATTGTAATGGTATTATAAAAAAAAGTCCCACTCACTGTGAATTAATTACCTATAAAAATAATTAAGGCTGTTATGAGTTGAATGATTTGTGAATATACTCTGTTTCAAACGAAAGAAGTAAAATTTATCTTGTGAGCACCAAAAATTGTGAATGGCTGAAAATATTTCAAATATACAGTGAAAAAACAAATGCGAGAAAGGTTTTTTTGGGGGTTCAATTTATTACCATTTTTTAAATTAATAATGTAGTTTTTGTATTCTTCCTCAATACCTAAAGTAGAAGCTTAGTGGGAATCTCATAAAGTTAGTATTATCTAATACCCTAGCGTTGTTTTAAAACACTTCAAATTACTTCAAAAGGGGTTTAGTTAAATTACCTTATTGTAATGAGATTTCATGTTGAGGAGTTATCCATTTTCCACCGCAGGTAGACTTAGATACCCCACCCACCTTCAAACTGAATATCAAGGTACGGCCTTGATCTAGTCACAAGCCTTTGCTCTCATCCTTACAGGACACTGCCGTGGATATGGAGGAAGAGGACGACCTAGTCTTGATCACGTATCTGTTTCTGCTGGGGTTCGTGTTTTGCAGTTGCGTCATCTCGTACCTCAGCAACTTTAACATACTGGTGAGGTTCTGCCGGTTCCCGCACCTGCGCACGGCCTACAACACGCTAGTCCTCAACATCGCCATCAGCGACATGGTCAAGACAACCACCCTTGTAATGATCATCTTCCTCTTCTTCGTGGTGAAACTGTCTCCCAAATCGGCCATCCCTTGCGAGGTGTACAACGCCTTGCTGGCAGGCACTACAGGAGTGTCAGTCTACACCATGGTGATACTAGCCGTATATCACTACTGGGCAACCAGAAGGCTCCTAAACGGACACGAACACAAGACACGCTTCTGTTCCAATCTTTGGACGATCGGCGCCATTCTCCTGTCCTGGGCCTTACCTACCATCTTAGCGTACCCACCCACCATCATCGGTGAAAACTGCGAGTGGGACATCAGGAAGAAACCTCTGAGAACATTATTGGTCTTCTTGGAGTACGTCACCATCCCCCTACTTATCGTCGTAACTTTTTACTTTCTAAAGAAATCAGTTCTTCGAAAACACAAGCTCCTTTACAACGAGGATCTGATCAAACAGAAGAGCCTGTCGAACGGTACAGCGCTTTTATTAGTCGCCATTTTCGTGTGCCAAGTTCCGCTGGTTGTGTGCAGCTTAGCCTTCGTGTATACAGACCTGATGACCGCCCTCACTGACAACAAGTTCCTGTCGTTAGTCGTGTACATCGTGCTGTGCTGTATCGAGGTGTGGATCAAACCCTTCATGCTGTACGTCATCAACCTCGACTACGTGTTTTGCTGCTGCGTGGAGAGGTGTGAAACGATCGGTGAAGAAGAGTCTCCGAAGGAGTCACTGTACCACAAGAAACGACCGCAGCAAGAAATATTTTTTTAGTAAGTTTGCAGCAACTGCCGCTTATGAGGAGCAGTGAAGGTAGTTCTAACGTTTCTTTAGGAAACTTGAATTGGCCTTTTCATTTCGGTCAGCTACGATAATTTCTTGTTTCAAATATCTACTCTTCAAACATCTTTGCTCATTTTAACAAATCAAATACTTTCACTGAGATTATTTTCACCTATGATTGACTGAAATTAGATTAAAGACTGTAGTGTTGGGTATTTGAAACTGGAGAGTCAATGTGTGGTAGAAGAGAAAACCCCATTTTTAGTCATGGATCATCTTTGTCGCAAAGAGATGGTGACTCCCTACTGGGGGGGGGGGGGGGGGGGAGGAGGGCAAGTTGGTACCGCTCTACAGGTTATACTGGTGAGGAGAGGGGAAGTTGGTACCTCTCTACAGCTTATACTAGTGGAGAGAGGGGAAGTTGGTACCTCTCTACAGGTTATACTGGGGGGAGAGGGGAAGTTGGTACCTCTCTACAAGTTATACTGGTGGGGAGAGGGGAAGTTGGTACCTCTCTACAGGTTATACTGGGGGGAGAGGGGAAGTTGGTACCTCTCTACAAGTTATACTGGTGGGGAGAGGGGAAGTTGGTACCTCTCTACAGGTTATACTGGGGGGAGGGGGGAAGTTGGTACCTCTCTACAGGTTATACTGGGGGGGAGAGGGGAGGTTGGTACCTCTCTACAGGTTATACTGGTGTGGAGAGGGGAAGTTGGTACCTCTCTACAGGTTATACTGGTGTGGAGAGGGAAAGTTGGTACCTATCTACAGGTTATACTGGTGGGGAGAGGGGAAGTTGGTACCTCTTTACAGGTTATACTGGTGGGGAGAGGGGAAGTTGGTACCTCTCTACAGGTTATACTGGCGGGGAGAGGGGAAGTTGGTACCTCTCTACAAGTTATACTGGTGGGGAGAGGGGAAGTTGGTACCTCTCTACAGGTTATACTGGTGTGGAGAGGGGAAGTTGGTACCCCTCTACAGGTTATACTGGTGTGGAGAGGGGAAGTTGGTACCTATATACAGGTTATACTGGTGGGGAGAGGGGAAGTTGGTACCTCTCTACAGGTTATACTGGTGTGGAGAGGGAAAGTTGGTACCTCTCTACAGGTTATACTGGTGTGGAGAGGGGAAGTTGGCACCTCTATACGGGTTATACTGGTGTGGAGAGGGAAGTTGGTACTTTCCTACAGGTGTTAATGATGGTGGGAGGAATTTGGGTCATCAACATAGGTGCATCGAGAACTTATCATAGATATAGAATATGGAAAAAATTCAAGGCTGTACTAAAATAGGTGATACAGTTTGAAATATGTTATTAAACTTGAGAAAATCTTTAAAATATGTTAAAAAAATACATAAGTATAATTATATTGGTCAAAATATTCAAAGAAAATAGATAAATAAAGGTAGGAGCTATTTAAAAATTAATTAAAGCAAACATTTATATGTACAGTACATAGATATTTAAAATAATGTTAAAAATATATAAGTATATATTTGTTAAAATATTCTATGAAATATATAAATAACTGTAGGAGATATTTAAAAATTAATTAAAGTAAACATTTATATGTAAACTGATCCATACAGTCTTTCAAAGTTAAAAAAAACTGCTAGCCTTAGGTCACTTTGTTTGAAATTTATTGCGATGCTATTTTATAAAACTATCCCCACATTAAGTGGAAATTTGAACATTAGGAAAGTTTAATATAAACAAATAGATTAATAAGGAATATATTTTATAAAAAAAGAATTAATACATTATAAATAAAAGAAATAAGTCTATGAGATGATTTACAATCTATTATAGTGCAGTTTAGTTTCTCCACATTTGGATGTGCGTAGTAACTTATTTTCATTGCAACAGGATATAGATCATCTCAGAATTGTACTCTTAATTATACTCTTATATTCCTAAACTCTCCTTACTAATGGATTAAATGATCACGCTATTATATTTATCAATTACGGTTATAGCCACATCTAAGTGTCAGATTCTTTAAATTGAAAAATGATAACTGGACACGGAGATCGAGCTCGGGACCTTTGCCTTAGTATATAAATGCTCCACCTACTGAACTATCCCTCAGGAATATGATATTTAGAAGCGGCTATAATCGAAACTAACAACTATAATAGCTTTGCTATCGAATCCATCATGATATGCAAATTAGTTCAATTGTCATTGAACTATTGGCAGCACAAAGCCCTCCCAAGTCAAAGATGGCTGCGTTATTTGATAGCTTGTGATCTTAATAATTGATTACTCATACGTATCTGACGATTTCCGCAGGTCCATAACAGACTCTGCCTTAAAATATTAGGGAAGAATGACCCTGGTGGCGGGAAGAATACTGGATAGCTCTGTGGTTAGACATTTGGCCTACTAAGCCAATGGTCCCGGGTTCGATTCCTGTGTCCAGGTGTCAATTTTCAATTTAAAGATGATGATATCCTTACTTAAATAAAATATTATTAAAATATGGTATATTATAAAAACCACAGCTTTTCCATTATTTAAGTTTTCTTATTTATTTATTTTAAATCTCAATTCACGGAATATAATAATAATAATAATAATACTTAGCACCGCGTCTTACTACCCGTTCGGGTTATACGCTTAAGTACTAATTACGCTAATGGATTAGGAATAGAGAAGGTTGCATTTAGAGGTAGTGAACCCACATTTGCGTGGAGGGAGAGTGGAAAACCATTTAGGAAAAACCACCCCCAGTTCACCCGACCGAGATTCGAACCTCGATCTCCCTGTCCTAGGTGGTCGAGCTCAACACGACTGGCGCGTTAGCCAACTACGCCACCGAGGCGGGTTTCACGGAATAAAAATATTTTAAAATTTATATTTTATAGTTAACTACATATTTTAAATCCACGTTGTTGGGGAAGTGGAATAAATGTCATGCTCATTTAGTCTGGTTTACCAGTTCAAATCCTGGCCGGTTGCACTACAAGTGTTTTTACCTGAACGGTTTCTCACTCTCCTTTCACGTAAATGTGATAGCATTTCCTCTAATCCCACCTTCCTCATTCCTCATTCATAGCGTAATTATAAAATACGTATAGCCCTCACGAATAGTAAGACTTGGTGGAAAATTTTTATATAGATATTTTTTAATGTTCTTAGTTGAAATTATTTATTTTCTGTGCTTCTTAAATTTTAATTTCGCTTACAATGCAAAAGTAAATAAAACGTTGAAAACTTTTATTTATATATTTTTATAGTAGTACTTTTCATGATAAAAGAGAGCTAATGTAAAAAAAAACAACACAATCACACTCTCTGCCAACATTGTAAATACATTAATTGTAAATATAAATATATTTGAATACTAATTTACTTAGTTCATAATAATATGTAAAAGTGAATCTGTTTGGAGGTTAGCGTTTCAGGAACTTAAATTATCTCTGCCATATTTAACTATAGTGATGCAAGACTTTCTCAGATGTTTGAACGTATTGTCTTTATAGAAATGAGTATTATTTTGTCTATGTAAAGGGCGAAATTAAGAAAATGATATTTTACAGGGTTAAATCGTAAATAGAATTTACTTATAAAACATGCAAAAGAATAGAATTTAAATCTGGCATTACTTAATAATCAAGTTAAATTCTAGAAGGTTATGTAAAGTAGTGGTGTGCACAAAAGAATTGTACAGGGGTTTAAATTGTAGCTACTACTAAACAACCCCTATATATACTGTTCTGTTTTATTTTATCAGAGCATTTAACGTTCCCTTTCTAGACATACATAATTAGATAATTTGACAGCTTTATGGACTAAAAATTAATTGATGTTACACACCTACCCAATGTTTTGATATTAAACAAATGTATAACGTAGCAAATCAACATATAGCCTACAAATAAAAACTTATCTTTGTCAACATTGTCTGGAATCTAACCAGGTTGTCCTAGGCTTGTGGTGGACCATTCTAAACTATTATGCAAAGTGATATCACGCATGTTCATTTCTAGGTGTAGCATATAGGCAGTAGGCTAAATAAACTAAGCGTTGAGACCTTAAATTGACCTTTTAAAAGAAATACATAAACAGCTTTTAGAATACTCCATTTAAAAGCATCGTAGCCTATACTGTTTCAATAGGCCCTACTATTAAATGAATTGCAATACTATGAAAGTAAACGTTTCAACATTATTTCAAACAAGTTGACAATTTTTTATGCTTGTATTTAGTGTGAACCTTTTTAGATAAAGATATACTGGTGTATGATTTACAACTTTGGATATAGCACCACACAATCTTAACGTTCAAAAGTGGACTATATGTATACTAAAATGATTCCAAACATTAAAAATAAACAACAATTTGGCTATACTGTGTTTTAAGTCAAATATTAAATTAATAGTGCGCGTTTCACTGTAACGAACAAAAAATAAATCATAATGATAATGCTTGGAAAAAATCTCCAAGTAGCAATATTATTGGCTGATAAGATGATAAAAACAAACAAGACATTGCCAGAAACAGTTACAGTAGCTTTTTAACTCAATTATGATCGAAATGACTTAGCCGAGCGAGCGATAAACAGTGATCTCTATACTTACTGGATGGACATAATAAGCACGCCGCTCCCAAAGGACCAAAGCGTGACGCTAAAGTGTGTCCTCTGCTTGATTGTGAGGTGACAGATCTATATCTTAGACATTAGGACAGACTTAACAGATTCTTTCAATGTTCTTGTGTGAAAACATGTTTCTGATGCATAAATGTGTTATCATTTGAAAATAGAGAAGTATTATATTAAACTTGAGGGAATAGACATTTACATTAAAGAATATATGATTCAGTTTCACAGGAAATAGTGTACCACCAATAGGAGTAAAATATTTTATATATTAAAATATCACCCATGTTGTTTACATTCTGCCACGGCTACAATATATTTAAAGTTGTATATTAGTTTTAGAATAAGATAAGTAAACTATATTATTATTCTAATAGTTCGATAACTACAGTGAAATAGGGTAGCTAACAATGATTACATTTTTTCAATGACAAACTTTGTGTGATAGTCTTACGTTAAAACGACCAATTAGATTATAAGTTTTTAGGAAGTATTACTATACCCTGATTTTGTAGGAAGCCTGTTACTGAAGATCTTATTTAATACTATTATCCTAATATATAGTAGTATTTTGGCAGGCTAGTGGCCTTCTAGAACCGTAGTGGAAAGTCCCTTCTTGAAGGTCTTTTATCCTGCCTAAATACTACTACCATACGGTAGGATTCTGGTACGAAATAAGACCTTCCGAAACTGTCTTCCTTCCAAAATCATGGTATGTATTAGCTTACACCAACTTATTTAAAGAATCAAATCACGAATTTCAAACTTAGTTATGCCGTTCAAACCTTTTACTAACACATTTATTTCATTTAACTATCACATACATTGATGTATTTCATATATTCATACAAATTAGCGAACACTTTCAAAATGCCATGCCTTGAATGTGTGTAAGAGAGAAGGAGATACCTGAAAGTTTCTTTTTCTCTTACACACTGGTGTGCAAATGACAGCAAAAAAAAATCTCAGCCTCAGGTGTCCATCCATTTATATTATAGAGATCAATGGTGATAAATATTTGTTTATTTTAAAAAGGGTTTACTTTTATTGAATGTTTAAAAAAACTATTAATTGAATGAGGTAGGTACAGTACGTTATTTAGACTAAGATTTAATTGCTTGTAAAACCTTTAAGCTGTCCAAAAAGATAAGCAATATATTTTGTTCAATTTCTGCCTTGATCCTAAGAAATAAAATATATCTGGTTGTTACTAAAAAGTATAATCATGTACCATATTAAAACTACATTAGTAAAAAGTTTTGTGATTATTTATTATCAACCTATTATTTTAATATAATGCTAACCTTAGGCACTAATTATTACTCTTTACATGAATTTAGAGTTTAGGGATCAATCTTTGTCCCAAACGCTCGTACTCCCTAAACTCTAATGTATTTGAATTGAAGGATTTTTATATTCTATATCAGTGATTCCAAATCTTTTTTGTTTGGAGGAACAATCAAATATTTCTTAAAATCTTGAGGAACCCCTACCTGACACATGTTAGATTCGACAGGGGATGGATCACAAAATAGACGTGCAAGCCAGAAAGGTTAGTATAGTAATCTTACTAATATTATAAATGCGAAAGTTTGTGTTTGGATGTTGTATGTTTGTTACTCAATCACGCCAAAACTGCTGAACGGATTCGAATGAAACTTGGTACGTAGGTAGATTATGTCCTGGAATAACATATAGGACTATTCCCAACCTTTGATTTTACATTAATTTTACAATACTAATGTTTAAACTTTTCGTCGATTGAAGCCACGACGGGTAGCAGCTAGTTAAGTTATACATTTGAATAAAATGTTTCAGGATTATAACTGTCTATTTATATTTCCTAAATACTGTAAACATTATTACCGGCACTCTTTTCTTCATATTCCTAGAATACACGAGCTCTCTTAACACATTTCCACATTTTCCAATAATTATGGGTGGACCAATCAAAATCAATCTTTTTCCAACTCTCGCGGAACCCAGGTTTGGAATCACTGTTCTATATTAATGAACAATTGCGTGAAATTGAAAACACTCTGCATATTGCTTCTATATGCCGGTTGATGTACAGGTCCAATGAAACACGCAGTTGCCAGATTTTATCAGCTTGAGACATTCACCATTTTTATATTAGAAACTTATTAAGTTATATAAAGTTAAAGAATATACATTTAATGGTATTACGTTTGAAGTTTGGTTTATATAAATAGCTGTGTATTATTGTATTTGTTACTATATTATATTAAACTCACTTTAAATAAATAATACACAAAATCACCTGCAATGATTAGGATGAATTATGGCATGTCGAACTGAAGAAGTTTTATACAAATCAGTTAAAACAAATGGTTTGGTAGCCACAACAATACTTACTTACTCTATGGCATTAGGAACTAGAAAGTTCATTACCGCACTCACAAAAGTACTCCACCTATCTTGAGCTAATTCTTTATAGTCTATCTTACACCCTATCCCTTACAGGTCCATTCTAATGCTATCCCCCCATCTGCGTCTGGGTCTTCCCAGTGGTCTTTTCCCATTGGATTTACCATTCAATACCTTGAATGTGGTTCTAGATACTTCCATTCACGCTGCAAGACCTGCCCACCGTAACCTGCGATATTTTATTACCCTAACAATGTCTGGTGATGAGTACAGGGTATGCAACTCATCATTATGTAGCCTCCTCAACTCCCCACTAGCTTAATCCATTTTTGGACCAAATATCTTCCTAAGCAACTGGTTTTCGAATACCGGTACCCTAAATTTATTTTCGTCATTTAAGGTAAGAGGCTATATTTCACACCCATAGAGAACAACCGGTAAAATTATGGTTTTGTGTATTCTGAGTTTTAGCCAACAATGCCATGTTATATTAATTGTTTAATGTTGTGATTTATTATTAATAAATAGCTTTTATGTTTTAATGCGTCTTTACCTGTAAGACATTAATTCACAACACATTGATCCACTAGTACACTAGTCACATAAATTACCATCACTGGCCTTGGTACAAAATGACAACAACACAAAAACACTATAGAGTGGTAAATATGCTTGTAAGGCTTGGTTTATATTCATGCATAATTCATAACTAATAGCGAATAGTGTATAGTGTATAGTGCGCAAGAAGTTGAAATACATTATTTTAAATGATGGCGTCTATAATCGATTTATAGTGAATAGTGAAATAGTTCACAGTGCATAAAGTTGATTTAACTTTAACTTTTCTTATACGTTATGCACGAGTTGTGAAACGATATTCTCGCAAGAAAAATCTAGCCAATAGGATTTATGGAAAACATAATTCGATATTTTTCAAATATTATTTTAGAAGTTGGTCGCCATATTGGGCTTTAATTTTCGTTAAATAGTTTTATATTGTGATTTTAACTTGAAAATGAAAGTGACAATGAATATACGGTTGAATTTAAAGAAGATGGTTTTGTTTCTGTTGCTTGGGGGAGGAACCCCGCACCTCCTATTAATGTAGTTTTTGTACTTGCCTTGGTCACTTGGGAATTTTTATGGTTTAAAACACCAGGAGTTGAAAAATTCATTGTCTAAACCCACATAACCCCCCTCCAAAAATACATTTTGTGCAACGCCCTTGTACTCTAGCCTCATTTCATTCAACCACTAAACCAGATTGTCCTCAAATGAAGATAAATAATTCAAACATACTATTAAATATAGAAGGATGGGTTCTATAAAATTCATTTACCCGTGATGATAAAAAGCCAGAAATGCAATTCTAGATGGTCTGCCATTAAATGCTAAATATATAAATTCAGATTAATACTATTTAGTAAACAGTACCAATATTTATCTCTGAGATTATAATACAGCTAGTAAAATTGGCGTGTTAAAGGGAACAAGGATATTATATTTGTAAGTATGTAAATTATTTTGAAGACCAATGATTGACATACCAGCGCGCGAGGAAATCACCTCTCAAACAAATGACAATCGTTATGAATGTCTTATTCACTACGTTGCATTATAAACCTTAGTAATTTTCTTATGAATTGTGCACTATACACTATGCGCTATTCACTATTAGTTATGAGTTATGCATGAATATAAACTAAGCCTAATAAATGAAAAGATTTTCAAAATCATAGCAGACAATAAAAAATATAGCATCCGTAATAAAATCTCAAATGATTAATAGTGTTCTAACTAAAATATAAAAGTAAACCACCATAAATTTAGTGAACTAGCATTAAATTAAGTGGAAAATTACAAAACAGATAGATATCTACATACATTTTATTTACTTTTTCTGTAACTAATCAACAATTTAGAATAGAAAGCGTGAAATTGTAATTTAACCTGTTAAAGGTTTCTTTCTAGTCTTACATTTATATTTGAAACTTTTTGTTTTATACTATGACTTTAATTTTTCTTGTTAAAGATGGCTAACCTGTTGTGTATACATAGAGTGAATTTGCTTTGTTTTGATATTATTATGATATTCTACATATTCTAAATTTTTGATAATGATGTCAATATTTGATGAAGACTGCATTTAATAACTAAAATGATTAACTTGTAATGAATACTTATTTGTTTACCTATTTTAGATATGTGTCACTTAAGCGTAATATTTGATTCAAATTGGCGAATACATAATAATTAACTACAACCACCTTATTCACGTCTAGCAGACCAAGACGGATATTATTTTTCAACATGTCTCAGTTGCTCTTTGATGCATTAAATGGTAAGATAATCCATTCTACTATTTCTCTAACCCTCAATTTGACTCTGGTACGCAAACAATTTATATTTGAAAAAATAGTTTCATGAAAATAACACCATGGCTGTATACGAATAGTCCAAGGCTCCCTGTCGGACCCTTGAGTTTTAGACTTTATGCAGTCTTAATGACTTACACTTCTCGCGCTGTTCATAGCGAAGATTGCATCAAACTATTCGAACGGCTACAACCGTATTTAAAATTGCAAAAACGGAAGTCAATGCTCTTGCAGACAAAACTATAATACTAAAACAGTTGCCAGTCATAGCCTTCCGTATCCATGGTGACCAAGACCTCTATAAGACTGCATAGGTACCTTTTGCGACTAATCGGACAGATCTACACTGGGTCACAGTATTGCCAATGCAGCTATCGAGGGCACGAGCCAAGGCAACGCCACATAGGTAGACTATTCGGATACACCATGAAAAAAGTTTTAAATTACATTTAACTCACAAAAGGAGAATATATAAACTATTTTGCTTTGTTTATAAAATAATGAATTTGTGAGCCAACGTAAATACCTTTTTTCTTACCTTATTCAGGCCATGTTGATTACTACCTTCTTCTTACCACAATGTACACCATGGCTGTGTCTGAATAGTCTAGCTAAGTGCACTAGAAAGTTGCATTGCAGTTGACGTTTTAGGCTGGAATTCAATTTTGATGGTGTCCAAATTCTCTTAAAGTGTGCTGATACACCCCAGTTAGCACACTTGACTTTAGGGCACATCATATCATATGTGCCCTATTTTCGCAAATGAAGTTAAAAATAACGTTGTTTATTGAATGAAAGTATTATAGGCCTATATTGTGTGGAAATACAATTAAAAACACAAACTGTAAAATAAAACAAAAATCTTGTGTTCTTTATTAATATATATAAATTAATTGAATAATTTATTTTTGAAGTGTGAAAATCCCTATTCAAAAGTAAGGTATTTTCAATCTTTTAAAGTTGACAAATAAAATAACTTGAGGATAGGCTAATTGATTGATATAGGCCCTAAATAAATTAATGAGAGAAAACAGTTATTATATATTATAATATACATTTAATATTAGTTGCAAATAACATGTAGGCCTACTGTAGATATACTTTTCAAGTAATTTGGTCAGCATGCGTTTTTGGCGCAAAGTTGTTTAAGTTATTGTGTTGTGTAGTAATTGAATTAAGCAGAATGTCGAGATTGACAAAACACTATTAAAATTAACATGTTTGATTTAAGCGTGAAGTAAAAGTACACAAGGGTGTAGGGCACAGATATTCAGAGACAGCTCATGACAACTTTACCTACATAAAATACTGTAACTAGACTCTAAATAAATTAATGTACCCATCAACATTTTTATTAGCATTTAATTTTCTCAGACAGGGAAGTTTAGATTAGACTGTGTTGGCTTGTAGTTCATAACACAAATGATTTTTAACAAATTATAATATTAGATACAATTTTTTAAGTGCATAGATTAATATTTTAAAATATAACTAGCAGAAGTAGGCCAACCTGGCATTGCCCAGGGTAACCACCCAATGCAATACTTTTCTTTGCTTCAAACATACCGATACATAAAAAAAATCTCAGCCATAGTGTGAGGTGAGGGCAGGATTCTTTTTATTTTTCTCTTTCAAATTATGATAAATTTAATGGTTTCTAGCAGTTATACAGACACAACATTTAAAAGTTTTTGATTAGGTCTATAACAAAAAGAAAAAAGTTAAAAAAATTTTAGTCATTAAAAAAAATCTTTAAAAACTCACCTAATTGCTATTTTGAAGCAAAGTTTTGATTGAGTTATCTTTTATGAAATTCTTATTTATTCACATATGAAAGTTGAGGTTAAGCTTAGTTGGGTTTTTCTCAGTGAAAACATAAAAAATATTATCCTGCACCAAAAGATTTCCTAGACATTTGAGATGTTTGGCGATCTGCTCATATGCAGAGCAGTTGAGACTTGTGACAATCTGCTTCAGGTTGTTTTGTAGGACACTCATAGTTTTTTTTACTAAAGATAGGCTAATAAAACAACAGTTACCGGTAATCATTTACAAAGCTTAGGTCTATTATTTAAAAGAGAAAACTAGTGCTTGTAAGACGCTTAATGCATAATGAGTAGTAATAGTAATAGTAGTAATAATAATAATAATAATAATAATAATGATGATGAAAACTGTTTCCAGCCTGTGGCCAGGTCAGTTTAGTAAAATGCCTCCATCTTCCTCTATACTTCCTTTAATTTCTTCCATTCTTCTCCTCTCACTTGAACACTTTCTGTTATCTGCTCCTCCCATCTCTTTCTTGGCCTCCTCTGCGGTATTTTTCCCAAATACTCCATTTCCAACATTTTCTTCAGCATCCTCTCTTTTTCCATCCTCTACATGTCCACACTATCTCAGTCTTGCTTCCTCTACTATCTCATGTACTCCTTGTACCCCAACTCTTCCCCAGATTACTTCATTCATAATCTTATTTCTTCTTGTGACAGCTAACATACTCCTCACAAACTTCATTCCCATGGCCTCCACTTTCCTAGTCTCTCTTACATTCTTTGTCCATGGTTCTTCTGCGTATGTGACAATAGGTACAAAGTATGCTCTGTACAATACATCCTTACACTTCAAAGGGACCTCTCTCCTCCACAGTAGGTCCTTTACGCACCTATATAACAACTCTCCCTTTCTCATTAAATCCTCTCTACTTCCACCTTTATCCTCGATCACGCTTCCAAGATATTTTACATTCTATATTTTTCTCAGCTCTACTCCATCCAACCTTATATACTCCATTCACGGTAGGAATTACTCTCTGAAAGGCCTTTTTTCTTACCAATATCCTACTGTATAATAGATTTTTTGTAGGAAAAAGGCCTTTCAGAAAACAATTCCTACGATGAACAGACTTTAGCTTTATTAGGCTTTACCCCAGTACTTGTCATTACCATCACTTCACACTTTGCCATGCTAAATTTCATTCCACACTCATTCATTTCCTCATTACATTCTTGTAGTTGTTCCTGTACTTCCTCTTCCTTCTCCCCTCATACCATCATGTCATCAGCAAACATCATCATTCTTTCCTCGCCGAGTTTTCCTGCCACTTTGTTCATGACCATTTCCACTACCATTACAAATAGTAATGGTGAAAGGGCACTTCCCTGCTTCACTCCATTTTTTATTTGGAACCACTACGTCCTTCCACTCTCTGTCTTAACACAACACCTGTTATCTTCATACATGCTTTTCACTCTCATTACCACTCCTCTATCCACTTTTGCCTCCTCCATCGCTTTCCAAACTTTATTTCTATCCATGCTATCAAATGCCTTCTCCACATCCATAAATACCATTATCAAGTCTTTCCCATATTTGTACCTTCTTTCCATCAGCTGTTGTATGGCAAAGATTAAGTCTTTTGTAGACCTCTGTTCCCTAAATCCATGCTGTTCCTCTCTCCACCTTCCTTTCATTTTCTTATTATCTTTTCCAGAATCTTTTCATATTTTTTTTTACAGTGGCACATCAGCACTATCCCCCCTATAATTTGTACACCTCTTCCGCTCTCCTTTCTTGAAAATAGGTATTATATCTCCTTTTTTCCAGTCTTCCGGTACCTTGTTCTGCTTCCAAACCACTCTCTGCATCCTGGATAATCATTGTATACCTACTTCACCTGCTGCCCTTATCATTTTCACAGTTAGTTTGTCCACACTTGGTGTTTTTACTTGTTTCATCCTCATTAATGCGTCCTTCACCTCTTTCCATGTTGGACCTTTTTCCTTCTATTTATTCTTACTCCTCTCTTTCACTCTCATTCCTTTCCTCTACCGGGCCGAACATTTTTTCAAAATATCTCATCTATAGTTCCTTTTCTTTCTCTCCTGTCTTCACCATTCTTTCTTCTTCATCTATCATTCTTACTTTGGTCCTTCTTCATCTGTCATTCTTACTTCCTTCCGCGTCCCGTTCCAGCACTTCCATCCATTTTTGCATCCAATCCTTCCTGGCTTCTCGTACAACTCGCTTCACTCTTTTCGTCTTGTCTCTATAGGTATTCTTCCTGTTTCCTCATTCCTATTCTTAAAACTCCTTCTTAATGATTTATTATTTTCTTCTTCTGCTTCCTTCACCCTATCGTTCCACCAAAATGTCTCCCTCCATTTCTTCTTATTACTTGTTCTTCCACATACCTCCTCTGCCACTCCCACCAGACTGTTCTTAAACCTTTCCCATTCTACCTCTACACTTTGTATCCCATCCTTGGGTAACAAGATTTTTACCTTCATTAGGTACCGCTCTCTTTCCTCTTCATTTTTTAGCCTCCACACCCTAATTCTTTTTTCTACTACTATTAATACATATATAAAATCACCATTGGGCTATAATCTAAGGCGTCTTAAATATTCAACGAAAGTTTTGTTAACACAAGGGATGTTTGGTTTTGCGCATTGCTACGGCATATGGTGAAACGCTACCCGCTCAATTAGTTGAATTTGAGAATATTTTTTAATGGTTTTGAATTTTTTAACAAAATTTGTTTTGTTATGATCGGAAACTTTCAAATGGTGTTGTGTGTATAAGTGCTAGAAAACATCATATTTATAATAATTTGACACTTAAAAAAAATCCACCCTTGCCTCATACTATCCCCAAAATCTCTTAATTTTATTTCTTCCGAACCAGTTTTTAATAAATAAAAAAATATGTTATAGTAAAAAATTTTAAATTCTAGTTTAAAGATGCACATGTGTGTGCACAAGGGATACTAATTTTAAAATTTCAACCCTCTGCATGTGGTAAATATTGCGCAGTGCTTATGATAGACAGACAAACAAATGCTTCATTTTATTAACATAAATTTCCACCATTATTTTAAACAAACTATAACTATTGGGCCTATATACAGTAGCTCCATGGCTTCTTTGGTGCTGACTGACAGTTCACAGATGACTTCTGACAGTCAACAGTTAGGTATATACCTAAATTTTGACTGTCAGAAGTGACAACTGCTAAAGACATGTTTTTGGCAGATCATATGGTTCGGCGTAGGGATACATAATTTGGTCTGGTAGCTTTTCAAAGCCGTCAGCTGTGAGCTGTCAGTCAGCACCACAGAAGCTAAAACTGAAGTATAGGTACCCTTTGAAATGGAGATTCAAGCTAATATTTTCTGAATGTTGACTTAAATCGTATTAGTAATCTTTTAATAAAACTCTTTCCTTTTATGCTCAAATGAAGTAAATAAGGTCCATTAGGTTTTTTTAATTGTTTAAAACTACTTTTCTTTTTTTCTTATTTCCAAAAAGAACTTGTAGGCATACCTACTAGACCTTTGAGTGTGTATACATTTCTGCTTTAACATCCATTTATGTTTATTATTTTAAGGTGTGTCACTTGACAGTCACACGGTTCAATCTCTGCTAGACTCACATGGGCTACAAAACGAGGGGCCAGAGACGGTTCTTGGACCCAGTACACTAAAACCAAGTCTTACAGACACTTCTATTGGCATGGTTAATGGTTCAGACCTTCACTCTTGTTCTATTGGTAAGTCATCAAACCTCATAGAACAACTTGGTAAGTAAGAGGAAAGGAATCTGTTTTAAATAAGGTTAGGCTTATATGTGAACGTTGACACTTAACAATCATAAAAAAAAACTCAGCGATTCATTGATAGATCTACAAATATAAGCCAACTTGTGTGGCTTTTAAATTTTTGACCAAAGTTCTAATCAGTGCCATGGAGTCGGAGTCGTAAGCAATTTTTAGTGAAGTCTGGAGTTGGTAAAAATCTACCGAAACTGGCTCAAAAATAAAAACTTTTAATTTTATAACACTATATATGTTGAATATATCATTTTAACTTTATACATTTTTATTTTTTTTAGGACCATTGTTAATAATTTTGTTTGACAAATTTTTTTCAAATATAAATTCAAAACACCAAATAAGCTTCTCATAAAGTAATCTGTATTTGAGCATTTTATTGCAGTAGATTTGTAATTACTATTTAATAGGGCTAAGCCTACATTAGCCATTTCTGATGGAGTCAGAGTTGGAGTCGAAGAATTAGTAGAAAAATAGAAGAGTCCAGAGTCAAAGGCTTGGCTTATCGATTCCACAGGCCTGGTTCTAATGAACAGGTTCTCTTGTTTCATAACATAGCATCCCCTTTGTTGAATCCTAAGAGCAGTGACTTTACTCGTTTCGATGGCCGCATGATCAAAGGTGCTACTCTTGCAGTAGACTAGACTGCTGATGACAAGGAGATCGAGGTTTGAATCTTGATCAGGTGTAGACCTACTAAGGTTTTTTTTCTAAAAAAATTGTTTTCCACTCTCCCATCATACAAATATGGGTACACTTCCTATAAATATAACCTTCCTTATCCCTAAAACCATTAGCATAATTAGTACTGTGTAAGCGTATAACCTGAATAGGTTATGACGCTGTGCTATAAAAATTAAAAAAACTGAACTTTGTCATTAACTCACTGTCCCATTAAAAAGCTTGTTACATTAATCATATTCACATAATTGATAAACGAGAACTTTGTCTTGGCACTTGTTTCTGGGAGATCGGCTTTATTGTGGGTGCCTTACTAAGCTATTTGTATTATCTTAATGTCCAATCCATGGTAGCCTAATTCATACTAAACTGAGGTAAAAATTAGTTGACACTAGTTTAGTAAAAATGGTAAGAATGAGAAGGTTAACTTAGAGGAAATGCACCCAAAATTAAGATATAATAAAAATACTACACATAAACCTCCCCATTTCTTCCCTCCCAAGTGCACCTGGCTGGAGTTGAACGTTGACTTTCATTGGCCACCAAATGTTTTGCAACTCTAATGCCTTGGCCAATACTGCAAATATATGGGGAGTAGGACCTTTACAGATATATTTTTATTCATAGGTTGAAAGAGAATCCAATAGGTCACTGTGAAAGAAGTGTTTTACATTGGTTTGAGAATGTTGAAATAATGAGTGTGGATCGAGTGATGAAACAAATTTATGAAGGTAGAGTGTTTGGATCAAAAGGAAGGGGTAAGCCACGTAAGATGTGACTAAATGTTGTATACAAATGTGTGAAAAAGAAAAACATTAAGGGTTTTAAGAATAAAAGAATGTGTATGACTCGGTGTATGGATGTAGTTGAAGTGAAGGGAGTATGCAAGGATAGGGAAGTGTAGATAAAGCTAGTGAGGATGGATTAAGTACAGAGATTCTATTTTGGAGCTATCGGTATGTTCACAGTTTCTTGTCTAACCTGTAAGAGAATTGCGGGATTAGTTGATGTAACTCCTTTGTTTAGTGTAGTTTTCATTATTAAAACTGTAAATTGAATAAAAACTCAATTAGTTTAAATATCTTAACAAAGACTGCTAGGCCTATTAAAAATGATTATTTAAAATGTTAGGGAATAGTGTGCTATGCATTGATTCAAGCTTTGAATTATCAGATTAAGGAGGGATCATGGGAAAATTACCAGCAGGGTGTTTCAAACATATACACCAATTTTCTTAAGAATGGTCATGTATCTGACAGCTAGCAAATGTTACTATTTTTTTTATCCACTTTTACATATTTATATATCAGCTCATCTGATCTGCAGCTGTCACTTTCGATATACAGTATTTTGATAGATAATATTAATATATATTTAAAATAGCACTAATAATATAGTGAAATATTATCATTGTTGATCATAAAAAAATTGTGTTTGATACTACTAGTACATTTGTTGATGTAACCAGGTTTGGACCCTGCAGATGACGAAGATGTCTTTCAATGTGGAAAATGCAAGAAGCAATTTACGTCTATCTCACACTTTATGGCCCACAAGAGGGAACATACAAATAGTGAGTGAAAAAGTTTTCTTAGCTTTTCAGTTTTTGCCTTGTGGTCAGTTTTTTTTTTTCTGTTTGGGTGGAGGGAGGGATGTCACAAGAGATACCAATATACCAGAATATAATTATATATTTTAAATAAAATGCTTTAACATTGGACTGCGGGTACACTTCCTACAAAATCAACCTTACTCATCCTTAACCCATTAGCATAATTAGTACATAGGTGTATAACCCGAGCAGGTAGTAAAAGACAGTTCTGAAAAAAATTAAAGTTGTATAAGAATTTATGTTTATTTAATATATATGTATGTATAATTGGTTTTTAGCATTTTAAGATGTTTCAAGATATGATAGACAGTATGTAGGACAGTATGCATTTAGCCCGCGGATTTTATATATATATATCAATCCGTAGGCTAATTGTGCTCCGTGCTGACTGAATATATATCCCCCACAGTATCCTGGAGGAAAATTAAAGGTAAACCCTCTGGGGCAGATGATAAATAGCTAATGATTCAAACAAATATATTTATTGATTATTAAATATATATAAATATATTTATAATGTTAAGTTGTTACATGAAAGTATATGTGAGCCCATATTTCATAATAAAGTTTTGAGAAATTAATAAACTTTTTTTGGCAGTAAAATTTGAAAGACTCTACCAACCAAAATTACCATTTATATATAAATATTGAAACTAATGGTCTCTTACCTGCTTTGATGGTCGCATGGTCTAAGGAGTCTCACTCGTGTTAGACAAGATTGCCGATGACAGGGAGATTGGTGCTCAAATCTCAGCCGGGTGTACTAAGAATGTTTTTCCAAAATGAATCTCAACTCTCCCTCTGTGCAAATGCGGGTAGGCTTCCTATAAATTAAAAAAAAACTTCCTCTCCCTAACTCATTTAGTGTAATTAGTACATATATGTATAATCCAAGTGAAGAGTAAGAAGCAGTGCTAAAACAAGGACCATCTTAATGAGGAGAATAATTATAAGGAAATGCATTCACTTCAATACCAAGGCAGGCTGAAAAAAATACAGGGAAACATTGCAATGGATAAAACTATCCACATTGTACCTATTCGAGATTCAAACCATGACCTCATCATTGATGACCAAGTGTGATGAGTAGTGACATAATGCCTTGAACTGCTTGGCTGTGGGTATCGACCTACATTTTTTTTATGTCTGACAGTAATTAGAATTAAAAACACAAATTATATAGTAAAAATGAGTGAAGTCGATCAATAAATACATATTAAATCAAATATAATAATATACTGTTAAAATTGTAAACATAAGATTGTCGTCAATAGTAAAAAGAGGAAATAGCCAACATTTGAAAAATAAATAATGTTGTCAATTATTTTGTCCACAGTGCCTTCATATACATTTTATTGTTGGCAATCTTTCGACATTTTTATGCTGTCCTCTTCTTGGAAGTAAAATATGAGGTGTAAGCGTTGTAAATTTAAAAACACCAAACCACATAAATGTCTAACAGGAATATAATTTACTTTAAAAAAATGGAGTGTTGTGACTCGTCTGAGTTAAAAAATCACATAACAATTCTTGATGCTTCACTGCTGGTTGAATCTATTAAGTCTCATTCTACAAATATCATCTATCTTAAACCATGATTTTTATAGTAAGCCCATTCTCAACCACCAACATTGATTGAAAGTCATTATATTTGATATTCTGGAAATATGTCTTATTTGATTTTTATCATAAAGTTAATCTAAAATTTATCAAAAGCTTACAATAATAATTCCTTATGCTCTACTTAATAATTTATCTTTATGTAACTAATGCACCTGATTCAGTGGCTGAATAGTTTAATCCTTCACCCTGGTGTTAGACTGTTCTGCTGAAGATGAGGAGATCAGGTTTCAAATGCCGGTCTGGTCCACTGAGGGTGGTTTTCCCTAAACAGTTTCCCACTTTCCTTCCACACAAATGCGGGTAGGTCACCTCTAAAATGCTTTCTTTCTCATCTCTACCCCTTATAGTAATTATCATATATAAGTTTAACCTGAACAAGTAGGGAGGCACAACGATAAAAAAACAACTAAACAGAGCAAATATGTAAATACCATTGTAATCATTTTATTTCCTCCACAGTGGCAACAAAAAATTTCCACTTTTCAAATAACAGAATTCCAAACAAAATCAAATAGTTGTCAGGCCTAAATAGCTTGAATCAAATGTCACATTGTGGTGTTGTTTTTTGTATTCTACTTTAAAAAGCTGAGAGTCAGAACAGGGAAACTGTTACATCAGATATTAAAAATATATATACAACAAATTAAAAAAAAAAATTGAAATGATACAGCACTTAACCCAATCTCAATTTCCCTTTTTTTCTCAATTGAATGATGCATAAAACTGCATCTCCATACATTTTCTATTTTCAGCATAATCATGTAGGTCTATCTAATTCCCTGGTTATTCGGCCATGATATGGGCTCTTAAATTTTTTTTCTCTCAGGTGATTCTACAAAAGCGAATGTTAGGAGTCAAAGTGAGGAGGTGGAAAGTTTGAACATTCATTCGGGAGGACAAAGCCCAGGAGAATACCCACAGCTGCAGATACATGCACTGGATACAGACTCGTCAGAGCTTGGACAACCGGTCATTCTCAGTGACTCAGACATTCTTTCGTTCAGTATTGAACAGGCTGCGTTGAACATTGGCAATACATCACAGGTATATGCACAGACTACAGGATAATATTCTTTTAAAGAGTTATTTTAATGGCTGGAAGAACCAACTTCACTCCAATTTTCATAAGAAGAAGGGCTGTAATGTCAGATCGCCAAACCTTCAACTACGACTTCTTCATAACTGGCTAAAGTAAATTAATTAACTAGTAAAAACAAATTCAGGCCTACTGGAGTAAAATGCTCTAATACCGATTACTTTATGGGAAACTTCTTTGACATTGTGAATTTATTTTTAAATAAATTTGTCAATTCAAATTACAAATATTGCTCCTAAAGAATAAAATAAGTACAAAATTAAAATGATATATTTACCATTTATTGTTATATACCAGTATTTTAAGTTTTTATTTTGAATCTGGAGTTGAAGTCTTTACATTTTTACTGACTCCTACTCAATCCAAATTTTTTCTGACTCCACGACTTCAACTCCACAGCCCATATAAGAAGTACAGCCGCAGCTGTAACCTTTAAAACACTTACTTTATGGCATTAGGAACTCAAAAGTTTGTTGCCACATTTACAAAAATAAACAACCCCTCCCTATCTTGAGCTAGTTCTAGCTAGTCCCCCTCATTACACCCTATACCTATCTTGAGCTAGTTTTATCCATTCCACCCCATTACCCTATCTTTACAGGTACATTCTAATGTTATCCTCCAATCTGCGTTTAGGTCTTCCCAATGGTCTCTTCCCATTGGGTTTTCCAGCCACTACTCTAAACATGGTTCTAGATTCTCCCATTCGCGATGCATGTTCTTCCCACTGTATCCACGAGACTTGATTATCCTAACAATGTCTTGTGATGAGTACAGTTTATGTAACTCATAATTATGTAATCTCCACTTCCCAGTCTTCATCTTTTTTTGGTGCAAAATCTTCCTAAGCACCTTTTTTTTTGAACACCCTAAATTTTTTGTTGTTGTGTAAGGAAAGAAACCACATTTCACACTCATAGAGAACCACTTGTAAAATTATTGTTTTGTATTATCCGAGTTCTACATTCCTTGAAAGCAGGTGAGAGGTCAACAACTTACCGGACGAGTCATATCATGCATTACCCGACTATTCTTTTCCTATTTTCCAATTTAATTTCGATATTGCTAATTAAAATTGTTCCTAAATATTTAAACTCATTAACCCTGTAAAATGATTTGTTGCTCGAAGGAATCACACTAGTAAAATAGTCACCAAGTTTGCCTAGAAAAAAAAAGTTTTCATTTTCTAAAAAGTCCTTCCTATGTAAATTGGACTGTAACAATAATTACAGTAGTTAAAATACATTAATTTTTATAAATAACAGTGAACCATAACATAGACTATACACACGCATTTAAAACAAGTTTGTATCATAATTACAAACACATGGAATAATTATTTTCTCCATGAAATAATTGGTTAATCGAGGAATAAAAAAGAGGTTAGTGTATATTTTTGCATCCGAGGGTGAAGTAAAAAAACAGGGGACAATACTTTTCATTGTATTGTTTCAACCATCAAATCATAGTGTTTTTTTAATATAGTCGTTTTTCTCTCGATTTGATATTTTGGTTTTACAAAAATGGTATATTTATACTTCAAATAATTTAATCTCTACTAATATAATAATAATAAATATATATTATTATTATTTTAAGTGTGTAGTAATTAATTAAATTGATGGTTTACATTATAGATTTATAATTATAACTATGGTGTTCTTGTTTTACACATCAAATATTAATAAACTGCATAACCCAAAGCTGTAAGATTTTTAGGCTATTTGCCATTTTATATAATGATTATTAAAAATCTTTTAGGTTCTGCCTTCTCTCACAAATGTTATTCAAGCTGGTAACTATTTGTCCTCGACCTGTTTGTCCGTCAACTAATATGAGGTCTTTAAATTGTTCCAATGCCAACGCTATTTCATTTGGGCAGCCCATTATTCTCACCTCACAGGTAAGCAAACATTAAATGTCTTTGCATTAGGGGTCTGCGAGCTTGGGTTTTTTAGTTCGAGTTGAGTATTTCTAAAAGTTCCCAAGTTCGAATCCAGTTTGAATGTATTCATAAATTTAAAATGTTAACAATATATATTTGTTTATTTTAAATGTAAATAGGTATCACATCTTTAAAATTTCAGATTCAAAAAAATATACTAAAACACACTTTATTAAAATATGAATGACACTCATTTATACTTTTAGAAAAAAAAAATGTTAATAAATAGAAATATCGGTTTTTAAATTAGAAATAACACTTAAAAAAAGTTAAAAATAAGAACAACACTAAAAAAATATAGGGTCTAATAGAAAAGATAATTAAAATGGTTTCAATACTCATTAAATTACACTAACATTTATAAAAAAAGTATTAAAATGAATAAATGTATGATGACTTGGAAATGTACAGTAAGATAGTGTAGAAACACTGCACAATAATGTAAGGTAAGTGATAGTGAAGGAAGCCAACCCTTAAATGATAGGTTAGGCCTTGATAGAAAAACACACTTCTCTCTTCATTTCTTCAAACACCTTTACACTTACCACTTCTTCAATACTTCCACATTGGCACATTGTTTTGAATTTCAGAAATATTACTTTTTCATTAATGTCTCTTCATATGAAAAAGTAATATTTCCGAAAATTCAAAACAATGTGCAACTGTCGAAGTTTGAAAAAGTGCTAAGTGTAAAAGTGTAAGAAGAAATAGAGAAGTGTGTTTGTTTATATCTAGGCCTAACCTTTCCTTTCAGGTTGACTTCTTTCACTATCACTTTACATTATTGTATAGTGTTTCTACACTGTCTTGATAAAAAGTTTATAAAATTTACGTTAATAAGCTAATATTTCCCATTCCTCTATGCGCATTGTATGGGATCTCGTTAGACATTATTTTACTGAGAAATTTACTTCAATTCAATTTTTAGTGCTCATACTTTAACATTAGAAATAATATGACTAAAATAATATTTCTAGCAAACAATATGAATTAGTAAATGCTTTTTTAATATAAGTTTGACAAGTTTGATAAAATATGTACTGCAATAAATGAGATCAACATTGATTTTAGACAGATTAACAAACATAATTCTATAACAAAATAATAACTAAACTAGTGCTAGTTTTGTAGCTAATAATATTAATTAATACGAGTTTTAAATATCTTAAGTTTAAAAACATTTAATGATTTAATATAATAATATATTCTTGATATTACATTTTTAATTTAACATAAATTATTATTTTAGGAAGGGACCAGGTAAAAATAATAAAAAGAATCATTCAATCATATAGTAATCTACTTAGCTATTTTTATTTTCATTGCTTTGTCTTGGAAATACAAGTAAACAACTTCATTCAAGTATAATTCAAAATGGACAACAATATTGAATAAATTTACTGGTAAAAAGTGGTTTTAAAGCTCTATTACTTTATTAATGTGAACATTGATATTGATTTTTAACATTGTGTTAAATAACCGAATGATTATAAGTGGAAATGCCAATATTATCTCAATTAAATCGCCTATGCATACTATTGCATTTTAAAAATTGATTATTAATTACATCAAGGGAAAGCTCGAAAATGACGAGCCTACAAAACTTCCGATCTCGAACTTAAAGGACAAGTTTGGCTCGAAGCTCGAAATTTGAGTACTCACAGAACCCTACTTTGCATGGGTATTATTATCATATCCAAGCACACACAAATTTGTGAAATTTTTCTTTCGAGCCTGATATATGTTTATTAAACAAGCTGTAAAGTTAAAATAATTAGTATAATCTTGGTTTTTAAATTTTTGAAATAGGTAACACCATTAACTGAGGATATACACTTTGGCTTCCAAGCAAGGTAATGAAAGTAAAAACACATGCACACTGAAAATATGTATCTACAAAATGCTAGCATTGACAGTTGTACAAGCAATATTGATATGACATCAGGCGACTTTCATAGTTCTGCATTTTCGGCTTGTTTTGTTATAAGAAATGATGATCTGAAGAGGAATTGCATGAATTTGTATACATCCTATTAAACAAACAAACTCAAAATTTATGGTAAATTCTGATATATTTTTAAGAGCTTAAATGCTAAGAATCCAACTTTACAGGGACAAATCTAAAAAGTTTGCATTACATATCTCACTTCTTCCTGGTTGAGAATATGCCTGAGCCTAAGTTTGTAACTTTTGTAACTTTTAATACCATACCTATTTGACTCTTATGCTAAAGGAAACTGAATTAAATGTGTAATAAATAAAATGATTGAATAGTAGGAAAATAATGAGATAAATAAAAGTAAAAACACTAACACATATTTACACACACTTCAATATTTTGATGCTATTATATCATATTATGCGATGAAATATTGAATTGTGAGTAAATATATGTTAGTGTTTTTACTTTTATTTCTGCTCTATTATTCTCCTATTATTTTATAATTTTATTTTATTTATTACAAATCATTTTTGCTCATTGCATTTTATTTGATATATATATATATAAATAAAATATGTATATTCATTACAAGGCACTTTTCCCACTTGAATTGGTTACCAGTACTTTTTGTCCTCAAATACTATCTATCAAGTGGTTTTGATCAAGTTGAATAACAAAACAACTCTTGACTTGTGTTTGGTAAACGAGAATTGTGGTGAATTTGTTAGTACATCTGACAGGTTAATTGATGTGAAACTAAATATTCTCAAAATCGATTAAATATACACCATTTAATTCTATTTTTAGCTAGATTGGTGTTCATTTTACTATGCCTAGTATTTATTTAACATATCTAAACATATAACTCCAAAAAAAAGGAGGTCATATAAACAAAGTATTATTCTTCATAAATAATAATAAATTATTATCAAAACCAATTTTTTTTTCACAAACATATGAAGAAGTGAACAATAGGTATAAGCAGTAGGCATATTAAATTCTATAAGTATGACAATCTCATTTTTTAGTTTTACAAATCAGTAATAAAAGATATAACATTTTTCTAACTAGTGTTGTACATGATTTTTTTCTGTATAATAGTTCGTCTCCATTCACAATAAAACAAGTTGTTAAAATCTAACATAATACACAACTCTCAGCTCATTGGTTAAAACCAAGCTATTTAGTTCATTCAAGGAAAGTCTTACCAAACTAAAGTTTGGTATCCTCTTGGTCATAAGCACTTGTGACTAGCTTCTATATCATCAGCATGAAAAGGCTTTGGTCATAAACATCAATACCAAATCATTCACTTAAACTCGCAATCATTAACCAATTTTGTTATTAATTTAATCACAGCTTCTTAGCGTACATATTATAACCTTGTGTGTACAGCTGACACCCACATTCCTGACATCTCCGCTGTCGAGTTTCCAGTCCATATCTGACGACAAGTTGGACTCAGAATTAGACAAGAAAGATTTGTCCTCACCTCGCAGTATAAACCTATTAACACCAACATTCCCCAGCTCATTTTTGAAGAACTGCAGGTTTATATTACCCAATTTGGGGAGTGGCAGTTCCACGCCTGATTCCACTAGGTCAGTTCTACACTATACTTTTTGGCAGTAAATATTATTAACAAGCTGCAATCATAACTTCATTTGTTTTAGAATGATTAAATTATCATAGGTTATTGCCTGGAAATTAATCTAAAAGCCATATTTTTTTATAGAGACCTAAACATTAGAGATAAATAAATCCATTTTTTTTTCTTTTTCAAATTTGGATCTTTATTTTGCCTATGAATCTTGAATTTGAATCGTAGAAAAAACACACATAAAAGGTTAACTTTCTCACATTGGTAAGATTTTTTTATTGAACTCTTATTTTATTCACATTAACTAATTATTGAGTTACTTTAAAAAATATACATTGTATGTTAACATTTTTTTTTTTTTTTGCTATAATGTGAATTTGCATTCAGTTAAGTTCACTTGTAAATTAATTTTTTGGGTTTTGATCTAAATGACTAGAAAACCTCATAAAAGTTATATTGAAAAGATAGATTTGAAATCAAAAATAAATTAATCCCAAATCTAAATTATTTTTGAATCCTCTTATCTCACTTATCCTTAAGAATTTGAAGGACCCATCCTTAATAAATGTACAACTTTAAGGAAAACCTCTGTACAGGTAAGAATGTTGCAAACAAATTGAACAATATTTCTCTTACTATTGAAGGGTGAATGGATAAAACGGGGAATGTCATGTTAGCCTACCTTTATCTCACAAATGCCATAAGGACCCCAGCAAATACTTTCAAAATAGATAAATATGACAGATGCCTCTTTTAACCATAATCTCAAGGCTTTTATAAAGTTCTCATGATTGGCAAACAGATTACAACACAAGCTCAATTTCAGTTAAATTTGGACTTTTCCCTTGTACCCTTCAATTATAAAAAAAGAACACAGTTCACATTTTACACTACTATTACCGGAGATCAAGGCAAACACCTTATCTCATTCGGTATTGTGTCTGTCTCCTGAGCTAAGAGTTTGATTCCTTAACATGGCCGAAAAATGTATCAGTGATGAAATGTGGAGTTCCCCTTTCACAATGATGAATTAACCGCCGGGGGCTGAATGTTTGTCCTAGATTTAAGTTTAAAAATGGTGTGCTGTGTCCTTAAGTTTACAAATTGTGTGCTGATATAATCAGTGGGTTTAGAAAGTGCATGTTAAATCCTCAAAATAAATGAAAATGAAAAGAGGAGACCAAATCACCACACAATAATTTATAGTAAGAATGACTCCATAGGATTTTCAAATGAATCAAATCCATAGAGATATTTGAAATTCAAACATTCTCAAAATATAATATTTGTCGAAAAAACTAAAAAAACAGATGCATGCATATTTTTTTCCCTTCAATCTTTATATACTTTTGTTTTTTACCAGTTGCCATTTATGTTATTCCTTTTAAATGTTCCTATCTAAGTTTTCTATCATTCTAATACAAATTTCCATTTTCTCCCTTTTTTGTTTTT
This sequence comes from Timema podura, assembly GCA_033556935.1. Taxonomy (NCBI): domain Eukaryota; kingdom Metazoa; phylum Arthropoda; class Insecta; order Phasmatodea; family Timematidae; genus Timema; species Timema podura. Next base: position 33,563,607 of record JAVRXN010000012.1, read on the forward strand.
TGGTTTCTTCTTTTAGGAAGTTGCGTTGCGCATTTCACCATCCCCCCTGATAAGTTCCAAAAGAATGAAACCTAGGTCAGGAGATTGGGCTGTAACGATCAATTTTCTTCAAGAGGCAGCCATTACTTCTTTGTCCAATGACATCTATGTAAAGTGTAAACTGTGTTCTTTTTTCATTGTAGGAGGACTAATAATGTTATTTTACTAGCATGGACTATTCATTGAATTGAATTCATATATTGATAAATACACACAAGATAGCATTCACTATTTTATTTCTGACACCATTTATATTTTCTTCTGATCATACAGGACCCTATTGTTGGATAATTCAGACAAAGTTGTTACGGGCAAAGTGTTGTACACAGAGAGTTGCTCTCCAAATGGACAAACGGTTTTACTTGACTATGTTGATAAAAATACTCAGGTATGTATTTTAGGTTAACTATTTTTAAAAAATATAAAAGTTTGGGTTTCTCATCAAAAGGGCTGACTAAAGTTAAAATGTGTTTAACATTCTTTATTTACTGCTAATGTATCCAAAGGATGTGTGTGTGTGTGTGTGTGTGTGTGTGTGTATGTGTACGTGTACGTGTACGTGTACGTGTACGTGTACGTGTACGTGTACGGATCCTGAGAACTGGCGCTACCATCTGAGCGGGCCAACTGGTTACCGGGAAGACTGGGCACCAGGGTCAATTTTTTAAAATACTATTGATGTAAAAAATGAAAACAAACAAATAGGTGCTAGTTACGTTATGTTAATTTAATTCATCTTTACGTGGTTTATTTTATGAAAAATTCTTATTTTTTATGATTTTTTTTTTCAAAATCGTATAATACCAACTAGTCCAACTTTATAAATATACAAATATTTAGTGTTTTTTTTCAAACAACTCCAAAAAATTAATATTTAACATCAAACAATCATTAAGTTTTTACACTAGCGCCCAGTTGTTTTGGCACCCAGTCTTACCAGTGCCCAGTTTGCAAGCACCCAGTTGGCCATACCCGGTTGGTGGCGCCCAGATGGTGGTGCCCAGTTGTCCTAGACTGGTGTGTGTGTATGTGTGCATGCGTGCGTGCGCACAATTTGTCACGTGATGTATTCACTTGTTTGCATGGCAATGCCTTAGAACTAATTTTAAAAGTGTTTACCAAACTGTGATACACATACCCTTGGAGCTACACGATGATTCAATGATCTTCATTAATCACATTTTTTTTATATAACTGGAAGTCTGATAAACAAACTATTGCATATTTTGACATGAAGATATGGACCTTTATAAGCCTTTCTTTCCTTATATATAATTTCTTTTTTTTTAACTTAGAACAGAACTTTATTAAAATGAAAAACAGTCATTTATAGTTTACAAAATAACTTTTTTTTTAATATGAAGAGCTGGAACGAGCAGGTTGGTTAGACCATGGCCCTAAAAAGTGTAAGCGATTGGGCAAAGTTTGGGAGACGTTGATCTACAGTAAACTTTTAATTTATTACAATGCATGTTAAAGTTTAATGTGATGTTTATAATATTTATTACTACTAGACGTAGACTCCTTTCTCTGAACTTAGCTGTTAAGTAACTATTCATAGTGTCTTCATTGCCACCACGTAATTCCAAGCTAACTTATTTATATCAGAATATGTGGGCTTGAGCAATTGTGATTTACTTTATTGTTGTCTCTCTTATTATATTTGTCTTTTATGCATTTGTTTCTGAGTACTTCATGGCCATTAAATAATACATTTTTAATTTTGCCTATTTATTTTATGAAATGTTAATTTTATTTTAATTTAAGGTCCAAGTCACAGTTGGTAAAACATAGTAATTTTAAGCTAAGAGATTCATGATTTAATTACATCATCTAAAATGGTTTTTCTAAAGCTGTCCAAACCTTTTGTTGAAATTTTTCTTTTTAATGACATAATATACTCGACAAGTACTGTTTCAATTTTTATAGTTGCCCCCTACACTATTTCACACACACCGATTTAGCTTCTTTTTTGCTTTTTGGCTTCAATGAACATTCCTTCTGTCAGTTTATACATATTTTTTCTCAAACATACTAGCATGACTACACAAGTGTAATGTTATCATTGGTTTTACCTATATTATTCTTAATCATTTATTCTGCGTTAATTTTACAAGCCTATTCTAGTACCATTTTACTAGCGGTATTTAACGTACACTTTTCTATTCACCTATATTGATATTTAGTATATATTATATGTAAGAACCTCTGCTTTTATTTAAATTGTTATTTGAAACTAATGGCAGTGTACTTTTCACAATATTTAGTGTGCTCTTAATTTCTATGTTATTTTCCATGGCATTGGCATAACATTTCTCATTGTACTATTTAAAGGCCTTTAAACCATTTCTTAAAAAATGTTCAGTGCTGACATCTGGCAGTACTACTTTTGAGATTTTTCTTAAGACTTAACAACACAATTACCCGCTTTGATGGCCGCATGGTTGTAGGCAACACTCTTGTAATAGACTAGACTGCCGAAGACGAGGAGATTGGTGTTCAATCCCGGCCGGGTATATCGAGGTTTTTTCCTAAATTGTTTTTCACTCTCCTTTCATGCAAATAGGGTACACTTCCTTTAAATCCAACCCTCCTTATCCCGAACATATTAGTGTGGTTAGTACCTATGTGTATAGCCCAAACAAGTTGTCAGATGCAGTGCTAAAAAAAATAAAAAAATAGCAAGTTTTATATTCATGTGATTGTTGATTAAATATACTTCCAAACCTCCTAACACCAAATAAGTAAGTTTTTCACAAAGGGGAAAAAATCTTTTAAAAACTCACTATGCATAAATATTAGAATTATGAGTCCTGGATTTCTTATTATAGATAGTATTGCAATCCACTAAATATATCAAGACAATAATCAGAAGGTGTATTTTATATTTCTTCATCTATTAATGCCATAAACTTATAGTGTGAAAAAATGAGTGTAACAAAGTTTGGGAAGAAAGCTTAACATTATGCCATTTGTTAAATCAATATTATTAATTTTCTACCTGATGGAAGGTCATTGCATGGTGACACCCCACGCGGTTCTGTCCTCAGCAATCCTCTTCATCCATCTAACGGCCTACAACCTTGATGTTATTCATTATCTGGTACCATCTAAGTCCTATTTCCCTCCCTCCAAATACCATTCCTTCCATAGCATCCACCAGTAAGTAGTCTTTCCATTCTCAATTAATGGCCAATCCAGTTTCTCTTCCTGTTTTTACAACCTCTAATATGTTTATCTTTTCTCCAACTTTCTCCAGCATTTCCTCATTCCTTACTCTTTCCGCCCAGCTCATATTTTCCAACCTCGACATTGTAATTGTTACTATGTGTTGTCTTCACGCAGAGGACATCTCTGTCTGGTTCCGAGTTCACGCCTGGTGCAAGTATAGAATGCACAGACAGTGGTGTGGAGCTCTCGAGCGGGGCTGAAGGCCAAGACCATCTATCAGAGTATTCGGAGGTGCGTGAAGGTGACTCCCTTACCAACATATTTATGGACGTGGCCAAAAACCACCCCATCACTCTTGCCGTTAGCGAGTTTCAACCGGTCATGTGTATAGCCAACTCTAAAGTCTCAACATTATCTTCAACGGATGGCAACTCGTCTCTGGTCAGCCAGCCAAAGCTCATGGGGGAGGTTTCTCACCCCACCATGCTCTCTCTGTCGGAATCACCCTCTCATCCTGATACTCTCGATTTGGCCGATACAAATGTCATATCGGAGTCTTTCTCATATGGTCAACCGCTCGTCATATCCGCAGCAGACGCTCAACCTGGGGCTATGTCACAGCCAGAGATTGATGACCAATCTAGAATAAAGAGAGAAAAGGAAAATCAATCATCTCGAAAACAAAAGGTAAGTCTAAGTTAAGGATGGATTCTTCGAATCCTCAAATTCTAGAATTCGTTAAGTGATATTCAAAATTTAAAAAAAAATTGTATTATTTTAAATTTTGAATCTACTTTTTTTAGAGCTATGACTTTGCTCACTAAAAATTTAGCACAAAACTAACAACCAGACCCTACCTAGACCATTAACTTATCACTTCATTTTTACTTTCTATGGCAACTAAAGACTCAATTTGAATAAAATCAGAATTTAAGATTAGAGAAAAATTTGATTCTACCCATCAATGTTTTATTTTTGTTGTTTTTTACCAACTATTCGAAAAGATTACAACCTAATGGATATTTAAAGGAGACATTTTAATGTTAAATAGTTATTCTCAATAAAGGGTAGCTTACTTATGACTTTTTATTAATTTTTACTTTCTTGCTATCTTACAGGTAGAGACAGTATTGTGATCGTCACAAAAATCGAAGTCGAGATTTTGATGAATCTCGGCATTTCATGCCCCCTGAATCCGAAAAAGTGGTTTTTGAATTTCTGTCTGTCTGTCTGTCTGTATGTCTGTACCTCCAACTAGAGCCTAAACTATTTTACAGATCGGGCTAAAACTTGGTATCTAGGGTTTTCATAGGGTGCCCTGAGGTGTTTTTGGATTTGGATATCTAACCCTAAAACTAAGGGTAGCTTACTGAAGGGTAAAAAAAAAGAAAAAAGTCGATTTTCTCAAAACCGGTTCTAACGATTTTGATTGAATATCATTTCAAAACATTTATAAATATTCCAAACAAAATGGCTACTCTCAATATTTCACCAAATGACTTTAAGGGGTCTGGTCTGATGTATAAATTATCATTTTTTATCATATCTCCGAAACTATTTGAGATATGAAATTACTTATCATTACTAATATGTAGATCTATTTATAATACAAATATTTTATTTGAAGCATATTTTTATAAAACCAATAACTTTCAAACTATACGCAAATATCTATATTTTGTAAGATTTTGAAAACAAAAGGTAAAGTATTGCAACCGTAAAAAAATCTAACACGAAATGTTAGTGGATGTCGACGTCTTATTACCCCCCGGACCCTAAAAAGTGGTCTTTGCAATGCCGTCTGTCTGTGTGTCTGTTTCAACTTAAAATTAAGAGTAGTATAATAAAGGGGGAAAGAGAAAAAATCGATTTTCTCAAAATCTGCTCAACGGTTTTTATTAAAACTCGTATCTAGGCGTTAATTAAGATTATAAATAAAGTGGCTATTTTGATTTTCCCATGAAAATGACTTTAAGGGTACTTTACAGAAGCTGAAATTTCTGTATCTCTGCAACTATTTGAGATACTAAATAACTTATCATTGCAAAATTGTAGTACTATTAAAAATAAAAAACTTTGATATGAAATATATTTTTATAAAACCGACTGTTTCTGAGATATTGGTAAATATATTAATACAATTTTGTGAGCTTTAGTTGTAAAGAAATACTACTTAAGTTTTAACATAATATGTCTCCAATGCCATAGAATAATTAAATATAAATAAGTCTTTCAAAAAGTTTGTTATTTTTCCTTAAACCTCTTAGGAGAAATGTATGTACAAAAATGATCAATCTCCATTTTAGACTCAATAGTCAATATTTACATTTTTTATTGGTCAAAATTTATAAATGAGGAATTTAATAGCAATGCGATGACATGAAGATGTGCAACACCTAATAAACCGTCGAAAATTTTAACCGGAAGTTGAAATTTTAATACGAAGTGTTAAACTTTGTGGACCCAATATTGATCTTTTTTTATTGGTTCAAACATACAAATGAGGACATTAATTCTTAAGAATAAAATTATAAAATTTAAAACCGGGACTCAAAAAATGTTTTACACAAGTATAGTGCAATTTATGCTTGGGTTTGCTAGTGTATATTATTTTGTTTCACATACATTACGAGTTTTTTAAACAAAAGAGTAAGAAAGTCTGTGCGGATTTCCGTACCATTTATTTTTATTTATTTAGCACCGCGTCTTACTACCCGTTCGGGTTATACGCATAAGTACTAATTAGGCTAATGGATTAGGAATTAGGAAGGTTGAATTTAGAGGAAGTGAACCTGTATTTGTGTGGAGGGAGAGTGGAAAACCATTTAGGAACACACCCCTTCACCCTCCCAGTTCACCTGAGCGAGATTCGGACCTCGATCTCCCCATCTTCGGCAGTCTAGCTCAACACAAAACTCTCGCATTAGCCAACTATACCAGCGAGGTGGGGTATTATATTAATGAACGTGTTTATCAAGCAGTAAAATACATCCTTTTCACTATACCTTGTTTCTTAAACATATTTAACATATAATACAACTTTTATTACAAAGTATTGTTGACTTCGGACTTAGCCTGCCAAACCACCGGTGGTATTAGAGCTAATGCTTAAAAGCGCCCAAGAGCTAACATTACATTCCCGTATATTTTACAATCTTTGACCAAAATAGCGAATCTTTGACTTAGTTTCGAAGGCAGAAGATATTATTCAATCGAGTCTTATATTTTGGAAATTTCTTATTGTACCGATCAACAACTTTTACTGACCCAAACGTTCCACTCTGCCAACTTTTCTCTTTTTTGACCCACCCTACTGTTGAAGTCAGATTTTTTCAAAGTGAAGCTGAAGATTATATTTGTTTCAAAGCCAATTTGAAGTTTTGAAGCTTTGCACACTCTAATACTAAATTTATTTTGGTATTTTTATTTTGCCACCCTGCCTAATCGCCCTCTCCAGAGGCACTTCCCTCAATTTAAGAACCTCTGTCTTAATTTATTTTCTTCAGGAATCATAATGGAAGATGTATTTACTTGATATTGTTTTGTTTCGTTGATAAAATAGCCATGTGTTGCAGTGTTGGTGTGATCAACCTTGGCAACATGGGTAAGATTTGACTTTTTTATTTCACACAGGCTGCTGTTGATATATTAAACAGATGAGGTAAAGAAATAACTATTATTATTTGAGTGTTTTGAATATTTCAGAGGGTGACCTAGTGGTCTAGGGGTAAGGTGTCGGACTTCTATGCTAGGGGTCCGGGGTTCAATCCTCGGTCCCGGCACAGATTTATCTGATTGCCAATCCCTTCCTTCACCTATGACAAGACGTGTATTAATCACAACTTGTGAATGTGAGGAATGCCAGACCTCCACCGTGGTTCGGATTCCACGTTAAACTGTAGGTCCTCCACTTCATCTCACAATCACCCTACCATTACACATTAGTGTAAGTGCGTATAACCCGAACAGGTAGTAAGACGCGGTGCTAATAATAATAATAATAATGAATATTTCAGGAACCAGATGATCCCCTAAACAATTAGATTCCTAGTTTATAATTAGTAAATATACTTTTTTCTTATGACATCTTAACTCTCTGAATATTGATTAAGTTGATATTTTCTTCAATATATTGTCATTTTATAAAATATATGTTGTTGTTACAGTTACATTGTGAGCATTGTGGTAAAAAGTTTGCCAAGAATTTTGACCTGAAGCAGCACATGCGCAGTCATACTGGAGAAAAACCTTTCCAATGTGTTGTGTGCGGCAGGGCCTTCTCGCAGAAATCCAACGTCAAGAAACACATGACCACACACAAGGTACTTTATCCTACCATCTTAAATATAAAATTACCTACTTCATTCGCCGCATAGTTTAAGGCAGGGGTCGGCAAAAGGTTGATCGCAATCGACTGGTCGATCTCATAATAAAACTATAACTTCACGAAAAGGCAAGTGATTCTACTGTGGTACCCGCCTCGATGGCATAGTTGGCTAACGCGCTAGTCGTGTTGAGCTTGACCGCCGAGGACGGGGAGATCGAGGTTCGAATCTTGGTCGGGTGAACTGGGGGTGGTTTTTCCTATATGGTTTTCCACTCTCCCTCGACGCATATGTGGGTTCACTTCCTCTAAATACAACCTTCCCAATTCCTAATCCATTAGTGTAATTAGTACTTAAGCGTATAACCCGAACGGGTTGTAAGACGCGGTGATAAATAATAATAATAATAATCTACTGTGGTGCAGCTTGTAAGATAGGACTTTAGTGTAATTACTCAAGGTAAGACTGCTACCTTTCAGGGTAAACAAAGTGTAGGCCTATATCTTATTTATTTTATGTATTTTCTATAAAGGCAGGAATTGAGTTTTGGAGAAAATATTTCATTAAAGGAACACACACAAGTTCTATAGAAGAAAAAAAAGAAAAGTAGAGTGGAGAAACAAAGGGTGATTGCGGGACCTTTGATAAATGTAAAAGTCAATCTGGGCCCCAAAATCGTTGCCGACCCCTGGTCTAAGGCCTCACCGTTTTGCTAGACTAGACTACCAATGACGGGGAGAGATCAATATTTGAATCCCTGTCGGGTGTACTGAGGGATATTTTTCCAAATTGGTTTTTGACTCTCCCTCCATGCAAATTCAGGTACACTTCCTCTAAATTCAATCTTCCTCATCCCTAACTCATTAGCCTAATTAGTAGATATGTGTATAACCTGAACAGTTAGTAAAGAACCAGTACTAAAAAGAATATAGTTGATTATATAGGTCCTAAACCAAAAAGATTAACCCCATGCCTACTCAGTGAATTCAAAGCTATTTTATAAGTAGGTTGACAGATTAAGCTTTCTTTATAAGCGCTATCACACTTAGACACCAGTATGCAAAATATGAAAGGAGGAAATAAAATGGGTTGTTCATCCTGTTTATCTTCTGATAACACTTCCCCTGTTCTGCTGACACTTCCTCTCTTCTGCTGACAAATATAAACACCCTATAATTTGTGTCTGCACAACATTGATTTACACTTCAGGAGAAACAAGCTCTATCCAACTTAAGAATATATAATACTTTTTTCGGTGGCCGCATGGTTTAAGGTGTCACTATCATGCTAGACTAGTGTTTTTAAGTTTGAAGAATTTTTCCTTACTTCTTCCTATACATTTTATAAACATTTTAGAACAAATTTCCATTTTGTTAGTATAGGTACGTACCATTTTTTCATGTTGTGCAAACACATTAATTCAGCATTTTTTTTTTTTTTATCATGACACTACAAAGGTGTACAAAAAGGCATTTTTCACTTTTGAGTTGAGTATGAATGAAAACATCAAGGTTTTTTTTTCTAAGTTTGAGCAATATAGAGAAATATTTAAAATTAATTTTTTGTAATAGATCCATGCGTAAGCCATTTTTCAAACAAACTTTTTAGAGTAAACATATTTTTTGTGAAAAAAATATAACACAAATTCGGCTATTTAAATAAATTTTATACAAGTGTAATTATTTATTTTTAAATTATATAAAAGGCAATATTGAGGGATTCCATTTGCTGTAAAATAAAATCTTAAAATTGAATCAAATTAATTAAACTCTAAATAAAAAAAACTCTACTCGAATTCGAATGTTCAAGTACTTGCACAGCCCTAGACATTACTAGTAATTGCTATATTGGATTAAGCTGTCCTGATTATTAAAAGCAATGTTGCACCTGTAAATTACAAATGAATAAAGTGTACATGTGAATTTTAAGAAAATTTACATAACAACATGTATGAAACAATTTGGAACAAAAGGAAATTGGGGAGGTTATCATAATCATCAACTGTTAACAGCCTGTGGCCGGGTAAATTTAGTAAAATGCTTCCATCTTCCACTATTCTTCCACCACTATTGAGGAAGAGTGGTGAGTAATATTAGACAATATTTTATTTGTTCTTTCAGGTTTGGCCAGATGGCTTATCACGGACATTACCTAAAGAGCCATTTCAAAAAGTGGCAGTGAATGCTGATGATGATAGTGATACAATCAATCAAAATGAGGAAACGGTAAGTAACATTAAAAGCTTATTTTTTGTGGGGTTCAAAATGGCAAGAATAACAATATTGTAGGCAGGGTGAGTATAAACAGAAATAACATAAATGATTGTTTCTTATCCTGTGTTAATTTAAACATTGAAAAGAAGATATAAGGGGAAGGCCTACACATTTACAAAAAAAAAAAAAAATTGTAGTGTTTATTCCCGGCACAAATTTATCTGATTGTCAAACCCTTCCTTCACCTCTGAAGAGATGTGTATTAATCACAACTTGTGAATGTGAGGAATGCCAGACCTCCGTCTTGGCTCATGTAAAACCGGAATGGGTAGTAAGATGATGATGATGATGATGATGATGAAAATGATAATTAATAATAATAATAATAATAATAATAATAATAATAATAAAGTTTTTCTTTGTTCTTATTTTGTTTGTAGGGTATGGAGAGCTAAATTAAATCTTATTTGAAATAGTTTTTTTTAAAACTGTTTTAAAATTAATAAGTGACAGTCAACAATTCATTATGCTAGTGTTTATTTATATATTATCAAACCTATAGTTTATGATTTCATGGTATACTCACTAACTTATCAATATGAAGATTTATTTAAGTGAACATGCTGTAATATCTAATTTTTATTTTTTGGCAATAGTTATTTCAACATTTTAAATTTTGAAGAATAGGTATTTCAGAATAAAAAATTCATTTGATTAAAATAAACTTCTAACCCAGATAAAAATGTTGACTTAAAACAGCATTTCCAAACTTCTTTAGTTTATATCACACTTTTATGTACTTTTATCATATTTTTTTGTGTCTCCTGTCCATTGCTGAAGTGAATCCCACATTTTATGGTACACCCTTTGTATGAAAATGTCCCTGAATTGTAATCTATCAAAGCAAGTTTGCTACCTTTCAGAGGAAATGGTGTGTGCCTTCTACCATAAAATTGGACAGATAAATTAGTAAGTTAATTATTTAGCTCTTAATAGATGTTCATATAAACATATGATTTTTATCACATTAGGCCCTAGATCATAATTTTTTTGCCTCAATTATGGCCAGGCTTGTTGAAGTAATGTGCCTCAAAGGATAGCCAATCACCTCTGAAAGATTGATTATAGTATCTCATTGAGTAAATATTATAGAATTGTAGAAAATTAAGCACAAATAAAATTTAAAACACCAACACATATTTACATACACGTAAATATTTCAATGCCACATTGCATCTTCCTCAGTAGATAGTAGGCCGAACAGTAAGACAGCTCCAGTGATCCCAACATAGTTGAATTTTTTTGTCCTCCAGAGACATTTTCATCACTAAACAACTAAGCTGTAAATAAAATGATAGAATATTAGGAAAATGGTAGAGCACAAATAAAAGTAACTTGTTACTTTTATTTGTGCTCTACCATTTTCTAATATTCTATCATTTTATTTATCACTAAATGTTTTTGCTCAATGCACTTTTTTCATACATAAACAACTAAGTTGGAATCACTGAAACCAGATTCATGCTCGGTCTACTACCTCCTGAAGAAGAAGCTATTTGGCATCTACTGTCAACAATTCTATCATATATATTATTTAATGACATACAGTACTATAGCATGCTTGACACACACTATTTCATAAATATTATTTAAAAGTTTGAATAGAAACTTTGAGATTTTTTTTAAAATCTTGTGTTAGTCACCTTAAAAATAACCATAATAAAATCTCAAGTATGTTCACTTAGTATTAACAGGATCACCTTATTCACTAACATTGAAAATCTTGTTTTCAGGTTGACGGCAGTAAAGTAACTGAAACTGAGTGTTTGGTGGACAAGTCATTTGTTTGCCAATATTGCTCTGCTGTCTTCAGCTCCTACTTTACTCTTAAAACTCATATGAAAGAGCATTCACATCAAAAAGTAGGTGGCAGATACACTTAACTCCAAGCAAAATTTTAATCAAAAATGGGATGTTTAAAAAAAGAATTCAACCCCATAACCTTTTAGGCTGAATGCAAGTTTTATTTGATTTTGGTGTGTCTTTTTCATTCTTTTTTTTTTTTTTTTTTCAGGATGGAACCGGTAAGGTTGATTGTTTATTGTTATTTCACTTTGTGCTAGAACACACAGGCTGAATCCACACAGACGTTAAAACTAGAGATGGACCCTTGAATCCTTAGGGATATTTCAGATTTAAGGATTTGAGAAATCTCTGGTTTCACACTCGAACCCTTAAAAAAAAAATTCTCATTTTTTCAAGTGAAATTTGTTTTATAGCTCTTATACAGCTTATTGATGGTTCATAACACACTATAATTATAGGATGAATGTTAAAGTGAATGGGTTGTAAAAAAGAATGTTAACATTTAGCAACTATTGTATTTATACGAGGTGTGGCAACTAAATAACCAGACTCAAATTTTGCCACTTACCTGAGGTCTCAGCAACAACCAGCAGGATCAGATATTGATCTCTGTTAGTTTCTCCCTCTACCTTCCAAATTTCAAGGTCGTACGACCGACAGTTCAGCCGTAGCCTTTGTTCGAAGTGGACTGTGTACCTGAGCTCCATCGGAATTATGTTGAGTGTAAAAGGTGAGCAGCGTGTCAACGTGAAGATTCTTGTAAAACTTGGGAAATCCGCTACAGAAATGTACAATTTGCTAAAGGATCAGTGTTTATCTTGTACTCAAGTCTTTGATTGGTTTAAAAAATTTAAGGAGGGGAGGAAAGAGATTGAAGACGATCCATGCCCCGTCCATCCTCGCACATCAAACACTGATGTTAATATTAAAAAATTGAGTGAAATTGTTCGAAAAAATCGACACCTGAGCATTTGAGCAATTGCTGGCTTAGTTAATATCGATAAGGAAACTGTTCTATAAATTTTACATGAAAATTTACACATGAAAAAAGTTTGCTCTAAAATGGTGCCAAAACTGCTCATTTTGGGCAAAAGGAAACTCGAATGAACATTTGTACTGACATCCTTCATAACATCGAAAATGATCCATACTTTTTTAGAAAATGTGATAACTTGTGACGAATCATGGTTTCTTCAGTTGGACCTTGAAACTAAGCGCCACTCCATGCATTGGAAGAGTCCCAGTTTATCGAGACAAAAGAAAGCATGGATGAGCAAGTCCAAATTCAAAGCAATGATGATAGTTTTTTTTTATACCCAAGGGATTGTTCACATTGATTGAGTACCTGAAGGTCAAACTGTTAACCAGGTTTACTATATAGACGTTTTGACAATCCTTTGTGAACGCCTAAGAAGAAGACCTGAAATGTGGAAGAACGGCTCATGGATTCTTCATCAGAACAATGCACCAACACATAAAGCGCTGTCTATCCAGAGGTTTTTGGCAAAGCACAAGATTCCTGTGTTGGAACATCTACCTATTCACCTGATTTAGCCTCGTGTGACTTTTTTCTGTTCCCGAAGATCAAGTCTGCACTAAAAGAAACCCGTTTCGAGTCTTTTGATGCTATGAAGGAAAAAGGGATGAAGCTCATGAAGAGCCTCTCAGAAAAGGACCTGAAACATTGTTTCAAACAGTGGAAGAATCATATGGTGAGGTATAGGGATCAGGGAGGGGACTACATTGAAGGTCCATTGAGTAATTTTGTAAATACAATTCTTTAGAGCATCAGTCCGGTTATTTAATAACCAAACCTCGTATTCTATTATCGTTCTATTTTCTATGAGGTCCATAATTTTTTCCAAGATATGGATTCAATATTTGTGCCTTAAAGTTTAATTGTATTGGCTAGAGAGAGGATTTTACCCACTATTATTTTTTTTAGTATCACATCTTATTACCCACTCGGGCTATATGCTCAACTCTCATAAAAACGCTCCATATGCCATGTGTAATGGGGCATTTTGAAATGGAACATATTAGTGACGTGTGAGGCTCGAAAATATTTCTATCATGATGAAAAAAAAAAATCTCGATCTCGTAAGTTAAAAGTTTTCTTCATCTTGTAAGTTAAAAGTTAATCTCAAAATATGAGAAATTTGAAAAATAAATAAATGGAAAAGCAAATAACTGCCATAAGAAATTTGCAAACCAAATCGAGAACATATTATTTGTAATAATAACGTATAGACCTGAAAATAGACAGCACTTTTCACCTTTAAACAACCTTCATTAAGATAGGTTTTGTTTATAAATATTGTTTTTCAATACGAAACTTTGACACTATAAACTGTTAAGCTTTACAATTACATTTTAAATGGTAAAAATTGCAACTATCACTATTTTACTAATTGCATTTTAAATGTGTGTGAGCTATATCTAAAGTGTTTGAATGAACTATAAGATAAGCCAAAGCTATCGCTACTCAAAATGTCAAAAGGAACATTAGCACTCTGTAACATTAGCACCCTTTCACACCGGATGAAACAGACACATGAAACATGAAACATGCACCATCGGTGATTGAACACGTGTTGACACGTGATCCCTTTCAGACCGGGTGGAGCATGACACATTGCTGTATACAGCATGTTCCACGTGCCACACCGTGATTGAGTAGACTTGCTCATTGTTCCATGCTTCACGTGCAGTAAGTATTTAGTTGTTGTTAAGTCGGCAATCTGTAGGGATCTTTCTTACCGTTCGTCACACAATGCAGGATGGCCAATACTTTAACATTGCTTTTGTACATATCGTTGAAAAATATCTGGAAATTTATGATTACACATGGAAGGATTATTCCAAGACAAGCTGTGGAAGGAAATAGTAAGAGAGGTGCAGAGAAACTAAAAGAAAATTGCACAGGTAAACTATAGAGTATTACTTAATTATGTAAGGAACAAAAGACGTGTTTTGTCTTCTAATAATTGCCAGTATCAGATCCTCTTCATCAGATGACTCCATTACGACTGAATTCTCCTTGATCCATATGCCATCCTATCTGAAAGCTCGTGTTGCATGGATCATGCTGTATGTTCCATGAAAAATGGTGCATGTTTTATGCACCATTCGGTGTGAAAACTGCCTTACTGTTCACTCTTAATGCGTTTTGATATTATACTGATCAGGTTGATGTGAATTGTTGTCAGGCTATAATTGAAATCACTTATATTTTTAATGCTTTATTTATTCATAGTCATTGCTGTATTAAAAAAGGTGAATATGTTATTTCTAAGGACATGAAAAATTTGCATTTGTGATAACGCATAATTTACTGTTTTTATGCAAATAACATGAATTTTAGTTTTATTTTCCTTAATAAATACAATTTCATTGTAATTTGGCTAATACCACGTCATGCAGTATAATTTTTAACATAATAACACTGTCAATAGCGCTATGCCAGGGCTGCAGCTTATATGGATAGTGTCTGTTTTTGCTAATTTTAAAGATATAAAACTGATCACAGGAATATGAGTACTTTCATAAATTTAGGCCTTTTTAAAATAAAAAAAATCACTATTTCTACTTTTACACATTATGATACTTAAATTTCGATTTCGATAGATAGATTCTTTGTTTTCAGCCTTTAAAAGATTTCATTCTAGGTCCACACGAGAATATTAATATATCTAGATGGCCCTTGCTATAGGCAGTCATGTTTGGCAAAATTATATCTTCCTTTTATTTTAATCCCTTCTCCTTATTTGATAGTAGTTTTTAGTATTTTATGATGACATGTTTCGATGTTATTATTGTTTGGTCTAAACATAAATTGAAAGTCGATTATTTCGATATTGCTATTTGTAAAACTCGAAGGTAATGATATTGAGATACCGAGTTTGACATTACAAAGCATGACATCTTTTGTGCATATTTATATTTGATTTTTCTCTGAATATGTTAAAAAATAGTTAAATACACAATATGAACAAAAAATGTAGACAATATTATCCTAGTTTTTTTAATGAATACTAATTCGATTCGTATTTATGTAAATAACAACATTACTTTCACCATATGTTATCATCATTTTTTGAGAAAAATAACACCAATTTTTCCTCAAAATATAACCTCACCTTTTGCATGTCTCTCCTATCCGATATCACAAGCTCACTTTTTAGGGAATTGGGAAGATTAAAATCTGATTTCAAGATTGATCTAATCTAGTGACCAATGCAGAATAGTTACGATTCTGACTCAAATTTGGTGATTAATTTAAAAAAAAAAGTTTTCTCTAGACAAATATAGGTCCTGTCTGGTTGTTGACTATTATGGGAGTGTCCTAATCTTCGTTTTCCAACAGGGTTGTTTGCCAGGATGCAATCATCCCTCGTCTTTCCTCCCTTGTCTTTTGAGAAGATCTTGCTTGCATGGTCGATAGAGAGAGAGAGAGACAGACAGGAGGATGTTGCATCACATAAATATTTACATCTGATTATCTATATTAATTGTTCTAAAGGGATGTGTAGAATATAATCATTACAACTCTATAAACTATATATTTACTTTAATAAACTTCATTTAAATTGCTAGGTAGTTTTCTTTTCTCATTCTTGTGTCTCATTATTTTTTAATATTCTGGTCTTGAATTGAAAAAGGGGTTATCTCACATACCTAATTTATATGCACCAATTTAGACAGGTGTGGAAAATGATGATGTGTGTATATAAGGAGAATTTTAGAAGTATACAGAACGTTGAGCTAAAGTTTTCCTAGAAACATCATATTTCATACCAAAACATGTATCAATGCAGTTGACCAACCTTTACATTACTATAACTACTAAACTTGACTGACTACTGGTGTTGTTTTGACTGTGAATGTGTAAATGCCTTAAAACAAAAAGTATGTAAAATGTGACGCGCCCAACTGTGACATTTTAAAAGCTAGGCGAGCTTTAAACTCTTACTGTTATGGTGATTGGCAGGTTTACAGGTGTATCCAGAGGAATTGCAACAAGATGTTTACTGACCTGGACTCATTTGTAGAACACACACAGCTTCACTCTGCGGAAGTGGAGTACCGCTGCCATGTGTGTAGTAAGGTGTTTACTAATTTAGCAGAGCTGGGTCTGCATCAATACGTGCACAGCCCGGCTAGCGGAACTAAATCTCGCAAGATGAATTGCAGGTCAGGCTTTATTCACACATTATAGATAATTCTTATTATTTATTTATTTTTTATTATTTAGCACCGCGTCTTACTACCCGTTCGGGTTATACGCTTAAGTACTAATTACGCTAATGGATTAGGGATTGAGAAGGTTGAATTTAGAGGAAGTGAACCCGCATTTGCGTGGAGGGAGAGTGGAAAACCATTTAGAAAAAACCACCCCCAGTTCACCCGACCGAGATTCGAACCTCAATCTCCCCGTCCTCAGCAGCCGGGCTTAACACGACTAGCGCGTTAGCCAACTACGCCACAGAGGCGGGTGATAATTCTTATTGATTTGTCATAAAATATCAGGGCTGGTACTGGGAAGACTGTGTTGATAGGTTTATCTTATGTCTACTTTTCCTCAGTACATAACCGCTATTTTAAATAAGGGTGTGTAAATACCTGAAATTTTGAGTTTGACTTAAGTTTTAGTATCTACTTAAACTCAAATCTAAGATTTTTTATAAAACTCAAAAAATTTAAGTAATCAAAATTTTTGATCTTTTTCTTGAAAATTCCTAGTTTAATTAATTTTGTTCAATTCTATGATATAATTTAGTAGCAAATAGTTTCTCAATATTTCCTTTTGTCCAATTAAAAATAATTGTACAATTATATTAAATTTATTTAAAAATTCTAATTTGTAAGATTGTAATTTTTTTTTCCACAAAAAATTTAAATTAAAAAAAAAACTATGATTGCATTTAGCTATTTGTGGCTTATTCATGGATCTATTACAGAAATTAAACTTGAAATATTTCTTGGACAGTTAAATCTCCCTTAACAGTCACATAGAGAATAAGAGAAAGGATACTTTATATCTTTGATAGTAATGACTATGATTTTTTCAAGATCTTGCCTCCGTGCCCTTCTGAGCCTTCAGTTAGGGTCCTATAATTTTAGTCTGTGCTTGTGCACACATGTAAGCCTACAGTACAGAAATTCTATTGTTCACATCTCATTTTATTTTCTTATTGTTCTGTGTATATTGCAATTTGTACAGTATGCCACGACCAATATGTATTCACTTCTCATAATCCTGCTTACACCACTGCACAGTGGAGTAATTAGATTGTTGTTGTAGTAAATATCCACAGTAGCCTATATAGGTTCATATAGATTAGACTGTGCTCAAGCAGTATGATTTAAATATATATATATTATTATTATTATTATTATTATTATTAGCACCGCGTCTTACTACCCGTTCGGGTTACACGCACTTACGCTAATGTGTAATGGTAGGGTGATTGTGAGATGAAATGGAGGACCTACAGTTTAACGTGGGATCTGAACCACGGTGGAGGCCTGGTATTCCTCACATTCACAAGTTGTGATTAATACACGTCTTGTCAGAGGTGAAGGAAGGGTTCGGCAATCAGATAAATCTGTGCCGGGACCGAGGTTTGAACCCCGGACCCTCAGCACAGATATATATATATATATATATTTGTCCAAATAACGGACACTTCTTAGCAACAGAATTTTTTGATTCTGTAAAGTTTCCGCTATTCAGAGCGTTCACTGTACAAATATTGCTCTATACTACTCAAACTCGACTCGAAGCTAAAAAATGCCTACTCAAACACCAATAATTTAAACCATACCTCTTGTCATCAGTGGCTATAGGCATGTTTGTGTCATAATCTCGTTGTTTCAGATATTTTCGCTGTGTGAAGTGCAAGAGTCAGTTTGTGAACCCAGAAGCTCTGGACCACCATCTTGCAACGTCTACGCACAACTACACCTGCACGTCGTGTGGCAAGGTGTTTACTTGTGAGCGCTACCTTCGAAGGCACCTGGTGACACACAGAACAGCCGAGGCATTCAAATGCCCGGACTGTGGGAAAGGTTTCAAGACTGAGACTTACCTCAATACTCACAGACTCATTCACGGCAATGTGAAACCTTACAAATGTCAGGTAAGTTCTTCGTGTATATTTTATATTTAGCACCGCGTCTTACTACCCGTTCAGGTTATACGCTTAAGTACTAATTACTCTAATGGATTAGGAATTGAGAAGGTTGAATTTAGAGGAAGTGAACCCGTATTGGCGTGGAGGGAGAGTGGAAAACCATTTAGGAACAACCCCCCCCCCCTCCCCAGTTCACCGACCGAGATTCGAACCTCGATATCCCCATCCTCGGCGGTCGAGCTCAACACGACTATCGCGTTAGCCAACTACGCCACTGAGGCGGGTTTTCTTCATAGTCAGGGAAAATATAGTAAAGTCTGGGCTACATCAAACCTGTAGCTTATTTTGCAGAAAGGTTAGCCAGTACTAATAAACTGTTGCTCGGGAGACCCCCAAATGTACACTCACACATATTTTTCTTGGAGGCTCTTTCCATGTCCTGATGAGATGAGGGTGTGATGGTAGTGAATATGATGTGGTAGAGCCACTGATGGGCTTAACCTAACTTCAGATTAGTTAAACAAACCTTGGTGACCATGGAAATTACTCCCCTTTCGAGAAAAATCCCCTGGTACTGGTTGGGAATCCAACTCGGGACCTCTAGGTCAGCAGCCAGGGGCTCTGAACACTATACCACAATACTATTTAGGGAATCTAGGATTTGGTCAGGGAAAATGATTTATCTGACTTCCTAAGTAAGAGAAATATCTATATAGCATCTTAATAACATATGTTTTTAATCAAGCTAACGTTTATTTAATATTTAGTTCATCCCAAAATAACTACTTTTAATAGAGCTAGGGCAAATTCATAATTTTACAAATCTGAATCATTTTACTTATAAATTCTTAATCTTGAATCCAAATCATAGAAAACATTGGAGACAGAAGAGGTTTACTTTACTACTTTAATTCTCAAGTTGCTTTTGAAAATAGAAACAGTAATAAATGTTAATATTTTTTTATAATGTACTACATTCATATATTCTCTTAAGTGGTAAATTAATGAACAGGGTTCTAGTTACTAAACATTTCCTTTAATCATGTTAGGCTAAGCCACAAATAAGAGCTTTAAAATTATTTTGATTCGAAGTTTGAAAGAACGAACAAATATTATTTCCCTCAAATTTTGAATCTGTTATTTTCTCTAATCTTGAATATCTTTCAAGATTTGAACATTTCTTCCCCAATCAATCATTTTTACCAGAACAAGTATGGTATTTTTATTTATTTAAAATCCTTATCGATTATAATGGACTTGTCAGGGAAATTTGTATTTACAAATTAGAGAAAAGGAGGAGATTTTGGGACCACCTTGCGAGAAAGAGGGATAGAAACATATTATAAAAGGGAACAAACACAATATGTTTTTACAACGAAAAGAAGACGGTTCACACTTTAAGTTGTTGCCATTGAACAAATAGTTCCAATTTTCTTCAAGAGGCTGTAACTACCTCTTTTTTTCCAATGGAAGCAATGTAAATGGTGAATCTGAACTGTGATCTTATTTTAATTGCAAAAGTGTGAGACACTCAACTTAGTGATGCTATTCTAAAAGAGTTTGATATCTATTATAAGTTCATCTATCACCGGTCAGCTTGTAAGTGTAGAGTCAACTATCTGAAATATGATATATTTTCTGTGTATTCCGCATGTAGGCCCATAACTGCTGATTCCAGTGGGAGAGCATTGAATCTGTGGGAAGTGATATTGAAGCATTGCGTGGTTTTGGGTGACGTGGATCTAGGTCCATTGATTGGTGCTTAATGCCATCATTGGATTTTCCTTGTTGGCAGATTCTAGCTAGTGTGTGTATCCTAGAGCATAGCTCTGGGCTGTTGGTTCCAGGCAGTTGTCAAGAGTGTATTAAGATGAGTCCATTAAGCGATAGTGTGCTTTCCGCACCATGAGTGTAACCATGATTAAGACTTTAGTTAGACATTGGTTTGACAATGGTTAAAGCAGTGGCTAGAGAGTTGTGATCCCACTGCTTCTAAGGGAAGTGAGAAATCTTAAGCGATGACTGTAAGATGATGGTGACTGAGGATGGGTGAGTGTAGCACTCGTCATTACAACGGCAATGAATGAGGGCATATTCAATTTAATAAACCTATAGTAGTGTGATGTGCCTGGCTTTATTTTAAGCTACCTGGCTAGACCCCACACTTACAGAATAATAGCCATCAGTTCTTTATATTTTGTGTTCAGATGGAGTAATAGGCTTGGCCTCTCTTACATTTTGGTTCAGAAGTGGAATAATATCAGCCTAACTTTACAAAAAAGCAATATTATTTTTGTTCCTATTTATATTGATCTATCTATCTTTCCAGTACCTTCTTCCAAATATAACAAAGTGTGCCTCCTAAGGTGAAAAGAAGTTTTCCTTAAAAATATATATTTGTGAATAATCATATTTAGTTGATATCCACACTTTAATTAACTGTAGATAACTATTTTCATTTTGTCACCTCAGAAAGTTATACAGTGAATGTGACAGACAACATCTGCTGTTTCAGTACTGTAACGCTGCATTCATTCGTAAAGATAAGATGGTGAGACATTCTTTAATCCATCAGACCGTGAAGAAGCTTAAGTGTCCTTTCCGCACACATTTGGGCTGTATGCGTGAGTTCAACAGAGGAGGTAAATGACATCTGTATTTTATAGCTACATACATCAAAGCTGCTACCTCTCCCAAATTTTCCTTAAACTAAGTAAATTAGGGGTGTGTGAAACTTAGACATTTCAACTTGGCTCCAAAAAAAAAAATCAACATGTCTTCTGAAATTGTCTTTGCTTTGACCTTTACTAATCTTCTTTAATAAAAATATTGAGAACTAAAACTTTCAATATAATTATGTCCAGTTAATGCCATTCTGAGCTGGTACAGACATTACAAACTAATATTCATATGAACAAATCTGAAATATAGTAGAGTTATAATTATTCGAGACCTGATTATACGAGGTTTCGTATTAGCCGAGGTTGTAAAACAATTAGTTTCTTGAGAATTGTCTAGGAAATGATCTGCATTAAACAGGTTCAACCATATTAATATGAGTAGCGAAGTGAATCATTTGATAAATTAACATTTTCACACACTGTGTAAATATTATAGTTCACTGCTCTACTTAGTCGAGTCAGTTGCCTGCCACCAAGTGCTATTGCTGAAACTTTTTTTTTATCACCGCGTCTTACTACTTGTTCAGATTATATGCATATATGATTATTACTCTAATGGGGTAGGGATGAGGAAAGAAGCATTTTTTAAAGGTAATCTACCCACATTTGTGTGGAAGAAGAGTGGGAAACCATCTAGGAATAACCACCCTGAATAGACCCGACTGGGATTCGAACCACAATTTCCCCGTTATTATCAGGCCAGTATAACATGAGAATGATGCCTTAGACTATTCGGTCACTGAACCGGGTCTGAAACATAATTGATTTTTCTTCATTTAAAATTCAATTATTTCAGATTTTTTCATAATATGTCTATTAATTTTTAATATACATAACAGATCAAAGTGACAATAATTGGCCATAAATTGAATATTTTAGCTGTAAATTTTCAAATATTTTTATTGGTGAAGCTTCATAATTTTCGATGCCAAATTTTTTTTTTTAAATGAAGCCGAAGTCTCAAAGCTTTGCACACCCCTAGCTGTTATAGATGTAATGTCACGTGCCACCATGGAGAAACTAAAAGTGGGTTACAATTGATTGGCATCAATGATAACCTAATCAGCAACAAATAATCAGCTTAATCGGCAAAACAGTTGGTTGGCCCAAACCCCCCCCCCCCTTTCCCCCCTCAAAATGACTCATCTGTAAACTAGCCCTAATTTGAGGGCTAGTGTCAAAACTAAAAAAAACGCCCTGAGGTATAGCCCTATACAATCTAAATATCAAGTTTGAACAAAATCCATCAAACCGTTTTGCATTCTTGGCCAGGGACAGATAGGCAGATTGTAAAATCTCCTTTTTTGGATTTGAGTTCACCTAAGATAAAACATAAAGATTCACCATAATCTTAAGATTGATTTTTCCATGATTACAATATGTTTTCTTAATATGAAAAAGTAAAAATTATAATTAGAGAGTTAATTTGTTGTTAAAAAATGACCTAAACTGTAAATGGCTAAATTTTATATTATTTACATAAATATTAGCCTATACTCTTTTTAACATCAGTCTTGTAGAATATTTAAACACTCATTATACCCTATGTTTGTCTTATTGAATTACTCTTGATTTTTCATTTGTATTTTTGTTACTTTTAGATAAATTGAAGCTACATATCCTGACACACAGCTCAGTAAAACCAAACCAGTGTCGCAAGTGTCAAGTAAAACCAAACCAGTGTCGCAAGTGTCATCGTTCCTTCTCCAAGATGACCCTCCTTCGGCAGCATGAGCGCACGCAACACATGTCATATGTGCACACATGCATTAGCTGTGGCGCGGTTAGTAAACCTAAATACCCTATTGGCCCGAGAATAAGACGGCCTAAAATATAAGACGACCCCCCTATTTTTCCCTTGGCCGAGTAAAAAAAGGCCTCAAATGTAATATTGTAAGACGAGCCTTAACCTATTTTCTCCATTTTCACATTTGTTTATCTGTTTTGAGATGTGCCGCGTTTTTCTATGCAACGCCATTGGAAAAGATAAAAATATACTGTAACTAAAACTGCACTAAACTATATTACATTTATGTTTCAGTAACTAATTCATAGGGGTGTGTGAAGGCCAATTTTTAAATGCGAAGCGAAGTCGAAGCGAAGCTTGAAACTGGCGAAGAAAAGTCGAAGTTGAAGTCGAAGGCCTATATTAATAATGTATGCACACAGGCATACTGATAAACTTAGTAAATTATGAATAAAGTTTTAATATTTACTTACAATGTGGAGCTCATAAAATTATTTTGTAAAGTTTACATATGTATGTCTTTTTTTTATCTGCATTTCAATTATAATAATTATAAATTAAATTCTGTTTTCGTTTCCCACTTTCCGTACTAGCCATTTTGAATATTAAAGAAAACGTGAAGAAGCTATGAAAAACTTGTGAAAAAATGCACTAGTAAATTTGTAACAGGCTATTGCAAAGAGATGGAATATTATGGACTAAACATTAGACGCGAGCTGGTATGATAGCACAACTAAAGTGCTTTCTCTGCTTCATATCAAAGACCTTGGTGTTATTTCTTTTGTGTAATGTAGGTCTAATATTTAGTAAGATCAAATTAAATCGTTTGATAATTTATCGAAGTTTAATCCTTCCTTCGAAATTTTTCGAATATGCGAAGGCTATTGTAGATGTCGAAGTCTAAGCCGAAGGAGATTTGACCTTCGACTCCGACTTCGACTTTTCGAAGCTTCGCACACCATTACTAATTCACACAAAAAAAACAAATGCATACAGCAAGATAATTAGGAGGAAGCTGACGTCACGCACCATGGAGAAAAGAAACACTATTACTAAACACTGATTCGTGCAACTAGTCGCTACACAGCAGTACCATCATGTTACTGAGCGCTTACTAAGCGCTCACCAAGATCAGTTCTTAGAGCGCGTTCAAACATAATGTCAGAATACCACACCGTTGCTGTACTTCTATGACCAAAAGGAAAAATAACTTTGATGTAATGTTTATGTTTACATTTTTACGCGTGAAATACCACAATAAAATAAAGTTTGCGAGTTAGTATTCATGTGGAAACATGTTTTTATGCATGATTTACTAACTTTATTAAATAATAAATGCAGCTTTTTACAAAAATTAAGTTTGAAATTAATAACACAAGAAACTATGCCATGACGATAATTTACGTGTGAAATACCTTAGTAAAATAATTTTTTATAGTTTCTTACATGTGTAAAAACATGTTTTGTGCTAGATTTATTAGCTTTAGTTATAAATATGCAATACAAACGGCTTTACACAAAAAGTAAGTTGAAATTAATATGATAAGATGCTAGGCTGCAAATATAAGATGACCCCCTATTTTTTGCTTCAGATTTTTAATAAAAACTATTGTCTTATATTCGGGCCAATACGGTATTTCCAGCTTACATACACAAACATATTGATTTCATAATTGTATTTGTGTTTCTCAACTGTTTACATAATTTACTCTTTTTTTTATCATCATCTGCATCATAATCATTATCATTAACTGTTTCCAGCCTACAGTCAGGCTATTTTAGTGAAATGCCTCCATCTTCCTCTATTCTGCCTTCTTTAATTGCTTCCATTCTTCTCATTTGTATCTCATTTACTCTTTCTATTATTTGTAGTCGCCCTTGATGATCTTGGGGTAAAGTGCTCTCGCCTCAAGACTCAATGTTCATGGGTTAAACCCCAACTTGGGTAGATGGATTTTTCCAGAGCATTAAAATTCTTTAGCACAATTTTCTTTGGAGGGGAAGTAAAGACATTGGGTCCCATGTAAATTTTGGCATGGAAGGCATGTAAAAATACCTTTACTGGTAAAATTGATAGATGATTTCGCTCTCACCCATGTAAATTATTGTGTGTTGGTATAATCAGTAGGTTCAAAAAATGCACATTAAATACCTCATATAAATAAAATGAACTATATTATTTGTAAATCAAATTCAGTACTTAAATTTTGGCTTGAAAAATTTTACTGTGGTAATTTGTAGATGAACTATCATACTTACTCTCTTTTAAATGGGAGAGTGCAAGTTTTAGAAAGATTGAGTTGAGTTTTAGTAGTATTTCCAACTGGGCTTGAAAAGTTTCCTAACACTAGGAAAATGTGTCTTCATATGAGAAAGGAATATTTCTGAAAATTTAAAACTTTCCTATTAGAAACAAACACACTTCACTCTTAATTTCTGATCTTCTTTTATTCTTAAACTTTGAATACTTCCCAATTCTCACTTCTTCACACTTACACATTAATACATAGTTTTAAATTTTCTGAAATATTCCTTATTCAAATGAATACACATTTAAATGTGTCTTCATATGAAATATAAATATTTCCAAAAACTCAAAACTATGTGTAAATATGTAAAAAAAATTCAAGAAGAGTAGAAATAGTGAGTAAAGAAAGAAGTGTTTTTTTTTACATCCATTAATGTTTCCAGCTTATGGTCTGGGTCAGTTTTTTTTTTTTTATTCAAGCCATATATTTTCCACTACCCTCTGGCTAGGTTTATAACAGCTTCATATGCCTTATAATCTATCTTAAGACAAGGACAGGCACAACATTCACTCTCCGACTGTAAATTTATCAATGTGAAAGAGTAAACCCATATTTTCATCAATGATAAATTTTTGGCCATGCTGGGAATCGAACTCGGGACCCTTAGCTCAGTAGGCAGACATGCTACCGACTGAGATAAGGTGTTGGACTGGAGAGAGACGTTTGTTTGTTTCTATAGAGGCCCAACCTAACTATCCTTTCAGGTTGGCTTCCTTCACTATCAATAACTTTACATTATCTACACAGTCTTATTATAAAATACAAATAGTAACAGAATGTCACTTATAATCCATTCAACCTTCATTTAAGTGTTAAATTAATTAAATTATTGTTCTGGGTCCTGGCCGTTAAGTTCATCCTATAATTATAATAGGTTTTAGACCACCAATAAGTAGAATTAGAGCTCTAAAACAAATTTCACTTGAAAAATAGATTACTTCTTTTTAAGAATTTGAGTCTCAAATTCAAAATTTTCTCAAATCTTTGAATCTTGAATATCCTTAAGGATTCAAGGGATTCAAGAGATTTGAGGATTCGAGGGTCCATCCCTAATTTTAAGCAATTGGTAAAATTGGGTAAGTAACAAAATCACTATAAAAACAAGACTTTAAAACTACTGTAGTAATATAATTAATTTGTTAGAAAAGGGTTCTCTTTGTTGCTATGGTATGATAGACATGACAGTATCATTTGCCGGTGGCACCATGCCTTAAACAACCGTTTTTAAAATTAAATTTTAATTTTTAAAGATTCGATGAGTTGATATTCAAATTTAAGGTTCAAATTCAAGATTCCGATTCGGGAAATATAAGGTTTGAATAATAAAGAACTAGGGTCTCCTAACTCTAGTTTATTTATAACTTTTTTAAACTTTTTTTCAGAGTTTTCCAAAGAAGAATCAAATTCGTACCCATGACTGCTCTCAAGCGCGAATGTACCATGCAAAGAGCGAAAAGCAACCATCGAATATTAAATGCAGGAAGAAAACTCGTGGCAGACATCCAATCAGAATCAAACAAATTGAAGAAATTAATAAGCTCAATGACATCGACAACATCCCTACCATTGAAATTATTGTTGTTCCAGCGCCAGAAGGTAGCAGTGTACCCCAAAGTATAGACGGGGAAGAATTGTACGAGGTCATGTTCCAAAGTAAGCAAGAGAACTCCCAAAACACTGAGCTTACTCTCGAGAAAAATACAGTACTTGTAGCGCAGTCATTTTATGAAAACTAGGCAAAGCATTTTAAAATGAAAGGGATTTGGTATATACTCGACTAATATACTAAAAGTCCCTGAAAAATAAAGTTGTACTACAGCCATATTTTGAAAAATGGCTAACGAAAATCCATTTTTACATTTATCTCATAAACTATCTGTGTTATCTAAAAAATATTTCAAACAAAAAAAAGTTTGCAATAACATAATTTTTTTAAGCATTATTTTGATATAACATGCTGCTAAGTCACTTCACTAGTTTTTATTCAATTTTGAAACAATTGCAGAACATTAAAGATACTAATAAATCATCTAAGACGGTACTTCCTTATCTTCAATATAAGCAGAGTAATAATTATTTTACTGCTGCAGTTACTTCTTTCTTTTGTTGGATAAGGGTTGCTAAATACTTTATTGCCTTTCCTAAGGATACAGTCTTTTTGTAGTAGTGTTTAATTTATATTTCTTAACCGGGGCAGAGGTGGTGTCGAGGTGGTGTTACAGCCTGTTACTGCATATGCAAACTGAGGAACCTCACTACTAGTTTTGGTGGTGTTTTCATATTCCGGCTTAATAAGGCCGTCTACTATCCGGGAAAACTGGAATTAGCCGGGAATATGAAGTGTTGGGGGGGGGGCAGGAATAAGTCATGAATTTGGTAAATTAAAAACAAAAACAAAAAAACCCATGAAAATGTTGTTTTACTCAAAATATTAAATATAATAATCATTACATCAGTAAAATACAATGTGATTTAAACTGTCTTTTTTTTTGTTTGTATCTGTTAAATATAACTTAATTTATAATGCCTAGTGGACTATGTTAATACAAATTAAAAACACATGTTTATTTAGATTTTAAAACTTATTATAACTATTTATTAAAAAAGTTAGTAAAAAACGTGGGGGAGGGAAAGAGGGGGAAGGCTAGAAGGTTGTGAAATACTTTTGGTTTGGAAATTTTAAGAAATGATCAGAGGAAATCGGGGAAAAAGTCAGGAATTTCATTGATAAAGTTGAATAGACATCATGTTAATGGCAGGTTATATAAGACAAATAAAATAATAAAATGATAGAATATTAGGAAAATGGTAGAGCACAAATAAAAGTAAAAATACTAACACATATTTATACATACCTCATTATTTCGATGCTATAATAGCATTGAAATATAAAATGTGTGTAAATATTTGTTAGTGTTTTTATTTGTGCTCTACCATTTTCCTAATATTCTCTCATTTTATTTATTACCAATTGTTTTTGCTCAATGCACTTTATTTCATACATATGAAATTAAATGAATAGTTTCCGAGATAAATGAGAAAAATTGATTTTCGGCTCCCATTTTCCAAACGTACAACTTTCCTTTTTGGGAACGTTTATTATGTTTGTCAGGTGAATAAATTAAATATATATATGTAAAGTCCTTTAAACTGATGGAGAAATTTTAAGCTAAAATGGCTACACTAGTGTTATATCAAACATGGAAAGCATTGAGGCACAAAATTGTAACTTTATACAAAGGCAATTAATTATAATTACAATTATAATATTATGTATATATATATATATATATATATATATATATATATATATACAGTGCCGTCGTGTCTACTAGGCGAACCTAGTTGGTCACCTAGGTATCTTAAGGTACTAGGGACGCATTCCAATAAAAAAAAATTTTTTAATGCTTTAAATAATATAATTAGTTGAACTAAATAAGCAAATAACTATTCCTAAATGGAGATATAATATTTAAATATTTGATATAATTATCATTATTTGGTGTTCTCTCTTACAACAAATTCATTCCTTTTGTCAGTGAATTTAGACTGCAAATACTTTCTGTCCTCGGCCTCCTTCAGCTCCCAGAATTTTCTTCTTTCCTTTTAAGTCATCCAATATTTGAATCCTTTTACTTCCTAAGCTCCCCTTTTTCCTTCAACCTTGCATTCTATGACATCATGCAGAGGACTTACATCCATTACTGTTTCCAGCCTGTGGCTTGGATCAGTTCTTTATTCAAGCCATATATTTTCCACTCCTGGTTTGCTAGGCCTGTCGTAGCTTCATATGCCTTATAATCTACCTTAAGACTAGGAAAGGCACAACATCCAGGCCCCGGCTGTTAATTTATCAATATGAAAGCGTAAACCCATATTTTTATTAATAATAAAATTTTCGACAATGCCGGGAATCGAATCCAGGACCCTTAGCTCAGTAGACAGACACGTTATCAACTGAGCTAAGGTGTTGGACTCGTGTAGAGGACTAATAATAAAATACTTATTTGAAATAAGAATGTATTAAAAAAAAAAGATTGGCTAACAACTTAAGCCTTTTTATTGTTTTGTGACAGGGTTTCTTTGTCAGTGAATCACTTTGATACCTAATTAAAACTTCAAAAAATATTTAGAGAAAGGGAAGGGACGAAAGGGATAACATTTTTGCACAAATTTACTGAGGGGGATTTCCCTGATTGTTTGCACCCTATAATTACTTTTTGTTGTGCAGAGGGTGTGGTTTATTTATATTATACAGAATACAACTGGAATGCCAATTCTAAGTCTCACCTAGGGCAGATGAAACCTGTGAACCTGTCCTGATACATTCATTATATGTTATATATTACAACTATATTCATACACATAAAATGTACAAAGAAAAAAACACATACTTTAAAACTAGATATGTAACAATTCCTAATCTTAAACTTAATCTTATATTCTTTAATTACAAATTTCATTCCCTTAGCATTTAGAAGTTAAATATAATATTTTCCATTAAAAAAAGTATTTATTTATACACCACATTGTGATGTATTTGCAAAATAATATAATTTAAATGTATAGCTACCTTAATTTGTGGTAAATAAAAAATAAAAAAAACTGCATTTTGGTATTAAAAGTCGATAAATAAAATTTCTGTTTTGGCTAAAAAATGTTTAGAAAAAATCAACCCAAATTTAATTCACTGAGAGTTCTCTCGATAGAAAAATTACAGATAAATTTCTTAATCTTAAAGATTTATTATTTGTCATAAAATCTAGATCAAACACATATTTTACTTTTTTATCAACAGTCTTTGTTTCTAGAATGAGATTTGTTACAGGAATATTAGAGTGCTACAATGAACTTTAAAAATATGTTTATATAATTTTAATGTGTTAGTAAAAATTTGTAAAAACGTGTCTCATGAAGTTTTGATTTTTATATACCAAAATAAGTGTAAGTTAGTGGTTCAAAACTTTGACTTGGCTTCAACAAATACTAATTTTTGCAAAAATGGTCAATTATTGCCTTTTTGAGATGTTATTTATAGTACAAAACCATATTTATATGGTCATATAGAAAAATATGACATAATTGAATTTGTAAGTTGTGTTAACAACTTGATTTATCAGAATATAACTAAATACCCCAAACAATAACTGTGCAATAAAACATTTTCCAGGTAATTTTCGTTCATAAAGTTAAACAATTATGGTATTCAAAATATGAAATTTTTTCGAGCATAAAACAATTAACAAAACATTTATGAACTTTGATTTGGCTTCGAGAATACTTAATATCTTCAATTTGGGCATGCTTCAAGTTGAAAAAGTAACGCACACCTCATGTGTGAATAGTAAAATAAAGTGCCCATGCTTGATCTGTGCAAGATCACTAAACACAAGGGTCATGTTGAGTATATTTACAATTGGTTGGCACTTAAATGAAACAGCAATTAAACTCACAAGGGGCATAAAGAAACATCAACCCATTCTGAATTTTGTCGCTTGAACTTGAGAGCTAGGAAGAAAAGTATAGAAAATTGTAATAAAAATAGGTCACTTCTCAATTTGATACTAGTAAGAATTGGGGGTATCCTAATTTAAATTATGTTTATTAAAGTAAATATAAAGTTTATAAAGTTCCTTTTGACATTTGAGCTGGCGCTTGCTTTAGATTGTCTTAAAGCTCATTCAAACACTTGAGATATAACTCATACACATTTTAAATGCAATTAATAAAATAGTGATAAATAATTACAATGAACATCATCTATAATTTTATTTATAATTTAATTATGTAGTGTAACAACTTGTACTGTCAAAGTTTGATATTGAAAAACAATTTATAACTAAAACATTTCTTAGTGAAGCCTGTTTTTGGACGGGAAATGTGGCCTATTTTTGGGTTATTACAATATTATTAGAAATAATGAATTCCCGGTTTGGTTTTTTAATTTACTAGGCCCATTATTTGCTTTTTTTTTTTAAATTTCAAAT
Source organism: Timema podura (assembly GCA_033556935.1). Taxonomy (NCBI): domain Eukaryota; kingdom Metazoa; phylum Arthropoda; class Insecta; order Phasmatodea; family Timematidae; genus Timema; species Timema podura. Next base: position 33,595,081 of record JAVRXN010000012.1, read on the forward strand.
TTTTGAGATTAATTTTTTAACTTTCGAGACGAGATTGAGATTTTTTTTTCTTAAATTTTTGAGTCTTGCATGTCTCTACACAAAATATGTTGAGATTGATGCAAGCAATGTTGTTTTAAAAATAGTTTAACTCCACTTTATTTTAAACAGTAAAAATTATTAAATATTGCCACAAATTTCATATATATATATAGGATATATATAAGGATATATATATATATATATATAATATATTATATATATCCTTAAATTTGTAAGACAACATGCTTTCAGGGGTGTAAAACTTTTAATGCGAATGTACCATTTATTAATTTTCTTGGTTACATTGTTTCTATTATAGGATTATAAAGGCTTTCTCAATTGTGTCAATGATTTGGACATTTGTGCAGTTCATTGTGTGAAAGAAATTAAATGCTTTTGGTTGGTTAGTCACTCAGATTGAACTCTGGTTTGAACTCTGGTTTGCATGTAATAATTTGTTTGTTAAATCTATTTAGTAGACATCTACAAAGGTGGATTTAACTAGTTTTTGACACATCTTTTTAAAGTTAAGCTTGTGTGTATCTATCGGTGTGCAAAGCTTCAAAACTTGGACAAATATTAGCTTCAACTTTGCTTCGAAAAAAAAAAACCAGCTTCAACAATTACAAATCTTCACCAATAATGGTCATTTATTGTAATTCTGAGCTGTTATTTCAGTACAAATAATATTCATATGGAAAAAATCTTAAGTAATTGAATTGAAAGTTGTGATAGTAACTTAATTTATCAGAATTAAACTAAATATTGGAAACAATTGTGCAATAAAACATTTTCCTAGTAAATATTAGTGTATAAAGTTATATAAATAACCAAAATATAATATTTTTTATTTGTTAAACAACTAACAATAAATATTTTAACTTCAATTCATCTTAAAGAATATTTCATATATTTGATTTGAATTCACTTTGAATTTAAAATAGGGTCTTTTGCACACCCCTGTGTGAATCTGAAATTCTTATCTCAAATTCAAATCTCTGCTTATTACCTTAAATAGTCTATCATGCTTTGAAAAATATTTGAATCTAATCTGAATAGAGTATTTTATTCTTTAAAATGCTTTAAATCAAAATCTCAATTGAATATTTAACGAGCCATTTATTTTGAATTAAAACAAACCAAAATAAAGCCAAATGACTTAACTGAAATGGTACCTTAAATTTATTGATAAATTAATTATAGATCGATGTTAGATTCTAAAATATTATAAGTATTCAAAACTTTGACTTTTTTTATTCAAATTAAATTTACATTAAATTTGGTTGAATCTGAATCTGGGATTTGTTTGAATTAAAAAAATTCCGTGGATTCGCACAGGATTATTTAAACTAGGCTTTTGATAATACAGTGAAATCTCTTACTAGCAGACACTTTTTGGGACCATAAAATACTGCTACCTTTCAATGAAAATGGAGTGTACATAACAAAAAAAAAAACTGAAAAAAATTAACATATATTATGTGCATTTAAAGTTTTACTTTAATAAAATCAATTGTTGCCTAATGGCAGGAGAAGATTTAAATTTAAATTCTTTTATTGACGGTGCTTCATAAATAATTTTCGAATCGAAGTTTGAAGTTTTTGAAGCTTCACACACCCCATAGTAACAATGTTTTTCTTTGCTACTTATTTGGGTTTTAACCAGGCTATTGATATTAATCACATTTTAAATATTTTGTCTAGTCCTAATAATGTGTTTTAGAGCTGTGATATCATTTGTTAGATCACTATATTTATAATTGACCATTTAAACTAAATATAGGGTCAGTTTGGCATTCAGGTTCTTTGTCCTGACGCCTAAATATATATATTTTTTAATTTGTGTCTTACTACAGTATAAGAATGTAGGAAATCTATATTAAAATGAAAATTGAGTGAAAAAATGGAGTACGTTAGTGTTTTATATAATGTTTTTCTTCTTGTAATGGCGGATTTACAAATTTGGAGCCCTCAGGCATAGTTATAATATGCAACCCCCACCCCCCACCTTTTTTTTTTAAGGGGTTTGGGAAGTTTTGGAGGAAAAGGTGTTGAGGGGGGGGGGTGTTGAAGTTAGTATTCGAGAAAAGATATCTACAAAAGATAGTCAGGCATGTATGTACCCTACAATAGCTTGAGTTAACATTATGAAGAAGGGAAGACTGACGTCAGCTACAAAGTAATTGCAAAGTACAGTTATTTAAAAAGAAATATTGTCATTCAGACTTTCACTTTAACTATTTTGATAATGTAAATAATTTTAAACATAATTATTAAAAACAAAATATTATAATAAAAATAAAATTAATGTTATTCTAAATGTACCGCCCCTAAAGTCGCCGCCCCTAAGCCCGTGCCTAGTTGGCCTATAGTATAAATCCGCTCATGCCCTCTAGTCTGTTAAAGACAATAATGATGAACTTTGTGTTTCAATGTGTGCCATTTTGTTCTACTACACAAGCCAGAAGAAAGGAAAAAGATGTCACATTTGTGCATTAGTTTTCTCTCGTATTTTTTCTGCTATACCTAGGTGGGCTCTCTTCACTCAATTTTCAATTTATTAGTTAAGTTTTCCTTATTTTATCACTTTTCATTATTGCATGATAATCTAGCCATTGGGCCTCCTTGTTGTCATATGAAATCTCTAGTAAATAATTCTTAGAGCTATTTTATATTATTATAAATTCTTGGGTTTTCATTTTTCATATTAGATTAGTTTTTATTTCAATTTTTTAAGTTTAATTAATTATGTAAATGTTCTTGTATTTATTTTAATATATTATAAACACCAGTGTATACATAAATATGTCTATTTCATATATTTTTAATAGGGTAGGGTCTGATACAGAACACTAGAAACACCATTAAATATATAGCTAATTAAAAAAAATATATATATATATATTTAATGGTAAATTTATTATTTAAAAAATCGTCAGTATCAGTGAAGGAGGAAGAATTAAAGTGAATGGTGTTTGTAGTGATCCGTATTAGAATCTAGCTATTAAAAGATATATTATATATGGCGCTACGTCAGGCCTAGCAAGCCGGTAGTGGAAAATATATGGCTTGAATAAAAAACTGAGCCAGGCCACAGGCTGGAAACAGTAATGGATGTACAATGTACATTATATGTATATATATCCACACTCACGCACACGCAGTAGGGCCCCGTATCCACTGATTCAGTATCCGTGGCTTACCACTGCCCAATTTTATTTATTTTTAACTAAAGAAAAATTTGTTTATTACTGTAGTGTACAGTACACATTATTATTATGAACTTTATTTAATGTTGGTAATGTCTTACTGTGAATAATTTATCAATTACAATTTATTGTAATTATGTATCTTACATTATATAATAGTTAGGAACTAAAACCGCGTTAGATCTAGGAACATACTACCTGCGTATATGGGAGCCCTCCCTACTGTTATATCATTTTCCATTATAAAATAATCTAGCCATTGGGCCACCTCATTCTTAAACATTAAATACTAATAAGAAACTAAAACACAATATAAAATAAATTAAATTAATTTTCTCTTTAAGGAAAACCTATTTTTCCTTTTTGAGGTATTTTTGTTATGTAAGAAAGACAGTTCAAGGAAAAGGGATAGAAACACACAAAAGGTAACGGAAAGTACATTTTATTTTATAATTGACTGTATGTATATAAATAAGAATTAAGGCTCAGTGTTCAAAATAATATTTTAAGACATTAGAACTGAGAAAAATATAAAGTAGGCTAGTGATTTTAACTCCATCTGAAAACCTTTTTTCTCTTTCGAGAAAAACTATATCACTCTTGGATTTTCAATCCTCATTTGATTACTTCACTTGTTATTATGTATTGATCACTTTCTTCATATTTTTCTTAATGCCCATATTTTAAATTATTATTGATTTCTAATTCAATTACTGTACCTATTATATAGCTGATCTATTAGAGGCGCAGTAAGAAAGCAATTTCAAATTAAATTTGTAACATATTAGTTTTTAAAAACAGCACTCGTAGCATTTTAATCTTAATAAAATCTCAAAAAAAATTTACATATTAAGTTAAAATACCCTAAATCTTTGTTAAATCAGTCCTTTGATCACTGAAAACAACATTGTATTGTCTTAAAAACCTCTGCATCAACACTACTCAAAGATGCTCATATAGTCTTTAGTTCTGCCTGTCCAAACGAAAGATTTGGCTAGTAGCAAATATACCAAATCAATTTTTATTGATTCTTGTATGTGCTCAAAAAGTTGGCAGTGAAAGTACCTGTACCCATAACAAAGATTACTTTCATTCATATAAGAAAAAACTGGCAATTTACAGTTGCTGGCTAACAGTAAGTTTTCATTAACCATATATTTTTCTTTGATCTGCTTTTGAAATAAAGTATCACTAAACTAAGTGCTTTACTTTGTATGGCTGGAAATGAGTGGTTGTTTGAGAGATTTAAAAAAAACTTTGCTTATAATTTAGTTTGTTCTTTTACAATTTCTTTCACATAATGATTTCTATCACAGTATCAAGGTATTGTGGTTGCAGCACTTGTGAAAAAAGTTGAGGTGAGTGACAGAGGGTAGAGAAAATGATGTGAAAGGGGAAAGAAAAGAAAGTAAAATCCCTCTAAATAAATTTTAGAGCCATTAAATATTTACAAAAATGGTCAAGAAGAGAACTGGCTTTCTCGGCAAAGAGGAGGGTTCAGGGCCGGTTCAGTCCTCCCTTCAGACGAACCTAGGGGGTCAGTTAGGATGCAATAGTCCTAGGGGTGCCTTCCAACACCAATAAAAAGTTTAGCGTTTTTATATATATATATATATAAAAAATTGAATAAGCTGATATTTCTAAACAAATAACATCTAAATATTTTAGCCAATACTAAGATTATTTAAATAATAATAATAATTTATTGGCTTTATTACATTCAGGACCCACTTTGTCAGCAAATCACTTTGATATCCATTTTTTATTAAAAGATTTTCTGAAAATATCGATAGAAAAGGAAATAGAAGGAGGGATATTTTGTACACATTAAGTGCCACTTTCTATTTATTTATTTTTCTGTCTTGATATTTTGGCACCCATACTATTATTTTGCGTCACACAGGGGATGCGGTTTTTCTACACTATACAGAACACAACTGGGGTCCAAATTGGAGTCTCAGCTTGAGTACATGAAACCCTCGAGCTGGTACTGGGTGGGTCGGATATGAAAGGAGGCCTGTCATAACACTAGTGTTCTTGGACTTTAGAGCCACTACATTCACATCACAATTCATAGCAATATATATATTTAATTTAGGGCTGGGCCGATGCCGATTATTAATCCGATCATCGGCCGATTATCGCATAACCGGTGATTCCGATGATCGGTGTTTGAATCTCCGATTATTTATGCCGATTACTCAAAATGTGTGTGAATATTTTAAGTCCTAAAAAATAATATTTTATCTCTGCTCTCTCGTATGAGATCTTTGAATAATTAGCTTGTTCTTAGTGACTTAAGTTTGAAATAAACAGCACATCCAACATTCCAAACAAAATATATCAAAATAAATATATTTACCATAGGTCTTTTTCCAATTTATACACGTTATTAGAAATAAAAATACTCACAAGTAACAAATCTAATAATCATAAAATAAAATATTAGCAGATTAGTGTTGTTTTATTTCGATTTGTTAAAGATGCCTAAAAAATGAAACATCGGGCGTAATAATCTTGCTCATACACACATTTTGTTTTAAATGGAAACAGTTTTTCTTTTAAAGCAAGTACAAAACTTTCCACTGGCAGGGAATTTGTTTCGCTCATATTTCAATATGAATTGAATTAGTATATATTAATATTTAAATTTTACATTTTCTTTAATAGTTAAAAGTAAATTAAAATAAGTTTTAAAGTATTTCTTTAAAAAAAACACGAAAAATAACTTTCGTTGCACATTATGTTATTTATTATTTATTTTATCATATTGAGGTAGAGATGGGCAAAATCGTTCTTTTAAATGAAAGATTCATTGTATCTGGTTCAGTTCAATGATCCGTTCATTTTGACCCGTTCACCGTTCATTCGATTTTTCAAAGGTAGTTCCTATTTAAATGTAGTTAAAACAATGTTATCTTTCATTAAGATTATTTAAATTGTTATTAAAAAGATCGGATTACTGTTTAAAAATGGTGATGCCTTTTTACTATACTTTTTTTTAAGAAACCACCTGTTTCTATACGATATTAATATTTAGTAGTTAAATTATGATGGAATGCTTTCTAGAATCACAAAAACCTATATTATGATATATCTAAATCACAATTCACAAAAATATTACGATTGTTAAAAATTGTTTAATATTGAAGCCATATTTTAATAGACATTGGGTGTAAAAATTCCTATTTCATCTAAAAACAACATAGATGTAGGCCTATTCTCCTTGTGTGCAAAAATATGTGTGCCTTGATTATTTTTTATCATTAAAATTAAATTGAAATTTGCTGATTATGATTTGTCTAATGAAAGGGTCAGTAGGCCTATTTAATCATAAATGTGAAATCATATTCTAATTATCTAACATGTACCGGTATATTTGCTATTTATTAATGCGATTTGTTTTTGTTTAATGACAGGTTCACTTGTCCCAACAATAACAATATAAAATAATAATTAAACAACCTTTACGTTTTAAAAGTTTATATTTAAATATTGTTAAAACAAAGCTATATTGGACATTATAAAACTAGTAAAAGTAACTTTTTTTTTGCTTTAAGGGTCATTTTACTTTATACACTTATTAAAATTGAAACCAAAAATAATCGGCATCGGTGATCGGCCTAATCGGCAACAAATGATCGGCATCGGACTAATCGGCAAAATAGCTGATCGGCCCAGCTCTAATTTAATTAATTCCTTGTGAACTCTTTAATAAATTGTAATTAATATTATGTGGTATATAAACGTTGTTGTATGGATGTGAAGCGAGGGTTTTGTCTGGAGACACACAAGAGCATGGTGAATGCGGTTGGAATGAGATATCAAAGAAATGTATGTAGAAAAACTCATATGGAACGAGTCGGTAATGAATGGGTGCTGAAGGAGTGTGGTTTGAAAGGGAATCCACTAGGTCAATTATTTATGAGTTTTAAGACTAAAAGAGGATGCATGACTCGGTTTATGGATGTTTTTGAAGCGAAGGGATTATGCAAGGTTAGGGAAGTGTGGATAAAGTTAGTGAGGATGGATCAAGTATGGAGTTTATTTTTATTTATGTGTGCAGTTTCTTGCCTACACCTTAAGGGCACGGTGGGATTAGGTATGTATCTATTAGATGGCTATAATCTCGGACTATTAATGTATACACACGTTCTGAATTTAAAAAAATGTGTTAAATGTTATAGCTTAAACTTTCGACATGAACATTCTGAATTTCTTTTATCCAATTCTGATTTTTTCACGTCAATTCTCAAGTTCCTATGAAATATAAAAGTAGTACCTAAATATTAACATTTGTTGTAAAAATTGAATTTGTATTTAGTTGAGCTTAAAGAGGCGTTAGCTACATTCATTTAACTTCTAGATTAGTTTTTTTTTTCATAGTTTTTGACTCTTTATAGATTTAATTGAATCTTTAATAATAAGATATGTCGGCATTTGGAATAAACCAAAATATTGTGAAAGATAGCTACTACAATATATAAGTATTGTTTGTATATATATGTAAATATAGTTAATGAATTGACCAAATATCACATAAATAAAATAGTAATACATTTTCAAAGTGTTGTAAGTTAGAAGTATGAACTCTTCTTTCCTTATATAGTTAAGTTCTTTATTTATATCTCAACATTACTTTTGTTTTTTAACTGGGCCTGAATTGTTTCAAAGAAATGGTAAATTCTGACGTTTAAGCTGTAGTTACAACAACCATCATCTGGTATGAATGATGAAATAGGTTGTGTGGACAAGAATTTTAGATCCACTTGTAGAATTTGCTTTTAATTCCACCCAAACCAATCAGCCGGAAGTTACTATTTTCTCAATGTGGTTCAAGACCGAAAACATTAATTTTAAGTCTTCAGATCAAAAGTTATTTTTGTTGTTAGCTTCATCTGTGATTTAGAATTATTTTGTTTGACTGATTATGATGACTCAACTGTTTTAATAAAGGAGAAATTGTGTTGTTTTCAAATTATATTATGTATATAAAGTGTATTTTTTAATGATAATGATCATGGGGTTTTGCATTAATATAAATTGTTGTATTCATATTATAACAATTTCATGTATTCATGTTTCATTAAACAATGTTTATGATTTATAATGTACAGTAGAGTTTCAATTGTCCGGCCTAAACTAGTCCAACAGGTGGTCGGATAACCGAAATGTTGGAGGATACCGAAACAAGGGGAGAGGGTGGAACAAAATATCAAAATTAAATTGACGTATAGAATAACTGTGAAATAAGCTTCATCATTAATAATTTTACTCTATAGTATAAATTATACAATAAATTACAAAACTATTATTTTATTCATGTAAACAGAAAAATTGATATTAAAATAATTAAATGCAACTTTTATTATATAGTATGCGAAATGCAAAAGTCACTGTTTAAAAAATTGGTGGGTTTAAGTTTGTGTCTCAGCTTAGATTTTATTCCTTGCAGCAAGTTCACGCCAGCGTATTATTAACATGGCATCACTAGCCCGTTATATAAATATGTCAGATAAAACAGAATATTGTATAATTGAAGGTCGGATAATCAAGACTCTACTGTATTTTAATTTTCAAATCAATTCACTGTGTTACGTTTATAGAGTTGGGAGTAGTTGTTTACATATTTGTTAATAAATAATAACAATTTTGTCTGTGGTTTTTTTTATGTGTGTCTGACAATAATAAATGTTGAAAATTACATAAAATGTTAAGAAGGTACTATCAACCGGTCTAACTTGTAATCACAGACCAGAACTGAACAAATTTTAGTCTATAATATTTCATCTATCTTTGTAGAGAAATTAGAAAATATCATATTTCTTCAATTCTAAGACGCCGTCGATTGTGGAAGACGCACCTTAATTTTTCATTACCACCAACAGAAAAATCTTTAATTCTAAGAAAATAAATAAAAACAAAACGCTAAATTACTCTATCTATAAAAAAAAATATTGTTATTAAAGAATTAAATTTATTAACAACATTAGTAGATTTTTTAATCAGTAGTTATGTTATTCTCACTCTCTTCTGAATCATTATTAGTCTGATTCTTCTGAGCCATCTTTATCTTCACTATCCCTTAGTATATTATCTTCTAAACTATTGAGAGCATTGGTAAAAAAAAACTGTTATTCTAGGATGCCATCGATTCTAGGACGCACCTTGTTTTTAGAGATGTTCAAAGGGGAAAAATGGTCCCTTAGAATCAAAGAAACACAGGTGGTTGCTGAAGTCATACACAAGCTATAAGTTTGTACACCATCATTTAGTTTGTTTTTTTCTACTAAATAAGATTGAGTTTTTTTTTTTTTTTTTTTTTTTCCAAAAATGCTTTCAATGTTAGCCTGCATTCAAAGTTAACAACTATACTCTTCTTTTTAAGTCAACAACCCAAGGGTTATTTTGATGTGATTTCTATCCATCCAGTACTGGGCATATACTCGTCCCTTTGGCTGGTTAGTGCTGCCTGCACCATCTGGTAGAAATCTGGTGGTTCTCTGTTGCCTTCCACACTGAATCTCCATGAGTGAGAGTGATAGGGCCTAACAATTTCGCCAGAAAAGATATTTTCTCATACCTTCCAGTGTCTTTTACATGCCACAATCAGCATTGATGCAATGGCTTTACTTCTCCTTCGAAGGAAGCTGTGCTACAGATTTTGATTGCTCAAGAAAAATCCGTCGACCCAATCTGGGTTTTAACCTACAAATATCAGGTCCTGAGGCAAGCACTTTTACCCCAAGACCATTGAGGCTGACACTTTTTTATTTACAGTTAGCAAAATCAAATTTAGGTTACAGGCAAAGATTTATAAATATAAGTCACTATTCTCGAATTTATTGAATTAATGGTTAACCTTACAAAAAAAATTTTTAATTCTCCATTACTAACTATTTTGATGGTAGATTATTCACCTTAATGGGCACACAAATTAAATTTCAAGATCATCTAATATAGATTTTTTGCTAACATGGAGTTTGGGTCTTGAATCCCGGCTGGGTGTACTGTAGGTGTGATTTTCACTAAACATTTTCTCGTTTACCTTTTAATCAAATGAAAGTTTTCTCTGAATTACACTGTCTACCTTTCTCATCCTAATATGTTTACATATAAATTCATTTAGCTTGAACAGGGGCCTGACACCTTAGCTCAGTCAGTAATGTGTCTGCCTACTGAGCTGAGGGTCCCAGGTTCGATTCCAGGCATGGCCGAAAATTCATCGTTGATGAAATTGGATTTACTCTTACACAGTGATGAATTAACGACCGGGGACTGGATTTTGTGCCTGTCCTTGTCTTAAGTCAGATTATAAAACATATTTAGTTATGACAGGCCTAGCATGCAGGTAGTGGAAAATATATGACTCGGGCGAGAGGGGGGGGGGGGGGGAGAATTGACCCAGGCCATAGACTGGAAACAGTTTTTTTTACATCCATTACTGTTTCCAGCCTATGGCCTGGGTCAGTTTTTACTTTCTCTCTATCTTACAGGTAGAGAAAGTATTGTGATCGTCAAAAAAATCGAAGTCGAGATTTTGATGAATTTTGACGTTTCATGACTTCCTGAATCCGAAAAAGTGGTTTTTGAATTTCCGTCTGTCTGTCTGTCTGTCTGTCTGTCTGTCTGTCTGTCTGTCTGTCTGTCTGTCTGTCTGTCTGTCTGTCTGTACCTCCAACTAGAGCCTAAACTATTTTACCGATTGAGCTGAAACTTGATATCTTGGGTTTTCATTGGGTTGCCCCGAGGGGTTTTTGGAATTGGACATCTACCCCTAAAATTAAGGGTAGTTTACTGAAGGGAAAAAACAGAAAAAGTCGATTTTCTCAAAATCGGCTCTAACGATTTTGATTAAATTTCATTTATGAACATTAATAAATATTCCAAACAAAATGGCTACTCTCAATATTTCGGCAAAATCGCTTTAAGGGCTCCGGTCTGATGCGTCAATTAACATTTTTTATAATAGCTCCGAAACTATTTGAGATATGAAATTACTTAGCATTACAAATATGTATATATATTTATAATACAAATATTTTATTCGAAACATATTTTTATAAAATCAATAATTTTTAATCTATACGCAATTATATATATATTTTTAGCTTTTTGGACATTAAAGCTTAAGTATTGCGATCGTAAAAAAAACTAACCTGAAATGTTGATGGATTTCGACGTCTCATGACCCCCCGAACCCTAAAAAATAGTCTTTGCAATGCCATCTGTCTGTGTGTCTATTAAAACTTAAAATTAAGGGTAGTTTACTGAAGGGCAAAAAGAGAAAAAGTCGATTTTCTCAAAATCGGCTCTAACGATTTTGATTAAATTTCATTTATGAACATTAATAAATATTCCAAACAAAATGGCTACCCTCAATATTTCGGCAAAATCGCTTTAAGGGCTCCGGTCTGATGCGTCAATTAACATTTTTTTAAATAGCTCCTAAACTATTTGAGATATGAAATTACTTAGCATTACAAATATGTATATATATTTATAATACAAATATTTTATTCGAAACATATTTTTATAAAATCAATAATTTTTAATCTATACGCAATTATATATATATTTTTTACTTTTTGGACATTAAAGCTTAAGTATTGCGATCGTAAAAAAAACTAACCTGAAATGTTGATGGATTTCGACGTCTCATGACCCCCCGAACCCTAAAAAATAGTCTTTGCAATGCCGTCTGTCTGTGTGTCTATTAAAACTTAAAATTAAGGGTAGTTTACTGAAGGGCAAAAAGAGAAAAAGTCGATTTTCTCAAAATCGGCTTCAACGATTTTGATTAAATTTCATTTATGAACATTAATAAATATTCCAAACAAAATGGCTACCCTCAATATTTCGGAAAAATGGCTTTAAGGGCTCCGGTCTGATGCGTAAATTAACATTTTTTATAATAGCTCCGAAACTATTTGAGATATGAAATTACTTAGCATTACAAATATGTATATATATTTATAATACAAATATTTTATCTGAAACATATTTTTATAAAATCAATAACTTTCAATCTATACGCAATTATATGAATTTTTTAACTTTTTGGACATTAAAGTTTAAGTATTGCGACCGTAAAAAAAAACTAACCTGAAATGTTGATGGATGTCGACGTCTCATGACCCCCCAAACCCTAAAAAATAGTATTTGCAATGCCGTCTATCTGTGTGTCTATAAAAACTTAAAATTAAGGGTAGTTTATTGAAGGGCGAAAAGAAAATAATTTGGTTTTCTCAAAATCTACTTAAACGATTTTGATTAAAATTCGTATCTAGGCGTTGATTAAGATTATAAATAAACTGGCTATTTTCATTTTCCTATGAAAATGATTTTTAGGGTACTTTACAGAAGCGTTAATTTCCGTATCTCCACAACTATTGGAGAAACTAAACAACTTATCATTGCAAAATTGTAGGACTATCAGAAATAAAAAAAATTTATTTGACATATATTTTTATAAAAGCAGCAGTTTCTGAGATATTTGCAAATATATTAATACAATTTTGTGAGCTTTAGTTGTAAACATATACTACTTAAGTCTTAACGCAATAATTCTCCAATGCCATAGAGTAATTAAATATAAGTATCTAAAAAATATGTTATTTTTCCTTAAATCTCTTAGGAGAAATGTTTGCATAGCAATGATCTATCTCCATTTTAGACTCAATAGTCAATATTTACATTTTTTATTGGTCAAAATGTATAAATGAATAATTAAATATCAATGCGATGACTTGAAGATCTGCAACACCTTATAAAATGTTAAAATTTTAACCAGAAATCGAAATTTTAATACGAAGTGTTGACCCTTGTGGAAGACATTAAACTGTTTGAAATGCTCTTAGGTGGACAAAGATGCGCCTCTTTTCTCATTGATTCTATATCATTGTATATTTTTTATGCGTGTTCTTATGTGGAGTGGTTATGATACAATGTACATTATTCCGTTCAGAAATCTTAGGAGTTTATAGAAAGAGAGAGAAAGTCTGTGCGGTGTGCCGTACCATTTATTTATTCAAGTCATATATTTTTCCACTACCGGCTGGCTAGGCCTGTCGTAGCTACTGGAAACAGTAATGGATGTAAAAAGCTTGAACAGGTAAAAAAAAAAAAAAATTAAATTTTAGTCTAATAATGATTAATCATTGCACAAATGAAACACATTCTCTTTTTTTAAGGGTGATATTAATTAAACACTTAATAAATTATTACTAAACATTTAATGACTTTGATCTAGCATGTTGAGGAACTGTTCTCTAGGATGCATTTTTTCACAGATGATTTAATGCATATGTTATTGCATCAATAGATATAGTTCTATCCTGATACATTTCTAGATGTACCAGTATTGGAATTGAACAAAACAAACAATATTAATAATTCTAAATTAAATTGAAGGGTTGACACTAAACGGTTCATTGCGGCTATTAGGATACACAGATGATTCGGTTTTGTTGGGCAATTCTAAGGAGGCTGTTACAAGAAATGCAGAATTTTTTTTTGAAGGCTAGTAAGGAAATAGGTTGAGAAGTGAACGCTGAAAATATCAAGTGTATGATTAGACAGAGAACACAGATTGGGGCCAATAATTTAGGAATAATTTTAACTATCAATACTGGTAATTAGGAAAAGAATACAGTTTGGAAATGCATGCTATTACTTGGTCATTGGGTTGTTAACTTCTTGCTTGCTGTCAAGGAAGGTAAAACTTGGAATATACAAAACAATCATTTTACCAGTTCTCTATGGCTGTGAAACATTGTATATTACCTTAACTGGTGAAAACAAATTTAGGCTGTTCGTAAACAAGGTGCCTAGGAAGATATTTGGTCCAAAAAGAATGTTGCCCTCACAGTATCTTCGAGGAAAATTAAAGGCAAACCCTCGGTGGCAAATGTGGAATAACTTGATGATTAAACTATAAATTTGTATTTAAAAAGGTTATGATTGCATTTTATTAAACAACCTTGCAATGAAATGCATGGTTACCCCTGGCAACACTTTAAGACAGAAAAAAAACAATTTTATTTCTTTTGAGCCAGTTTTAAATTAATTTAAAAAAATCAAATCTTAATTTTAAAATTCCAGCTTCGAGGTGAATATGTTCATTTGAATTTCAGACCTTTGCTTGCGATAGATATTGCACAATGCAATATATACTCGCATCCGATGTCCTTTTCCTGTTTTTGTCCTTTATGTTTTTTGTTTCTTTTACTTGTTCCTATCTAAGCATCCTATTTTTATTCACCAATTTCCTTTTTCTCGCTTTGGTGTTTTTTGGTTTCCTCTTTCAGGAAGTTGCGTTTCACACTCCTCCCTGATGAGTTCTGATAGAGTGAAACCTAGGTCGGGGGATTGGGCAGTAATAATCGACTTTCTTCAAGAGGCATTCAATACCTCTTTGTCCAATGGCAGAAAAATAAAGTTTGAACTGTGTTCTTCCTTTCATTGTAGAAGCCATATTGTGTTCGTTATCTTTTTATATGTTTTCAATCCACCTTTGCCTGTACCTTCTTCCAAATAAACATATTTAATATTAAGTAAGTAATTCAAACACAATACTTCAGGTAAAGAGATTTGTTTGTTTGAAGTATTCTTCACTCTCGGAATCGACTGGACTGGTGGTGATGGGGAGATTGAAGTTTAAATCCCGGTTGGATGTTTTTCTTTAATTTAATTAAGCCAACTGATTATAATTATAAGCACACGACCTATAAACTAACTTAAATATAAGATAGACATAACATCCAACTCCCGGCCGTTAAATCGTCAATGTGACAGCAAGAAACTTTACATTTCACCGATGATAAACTTTTCGCCCATGCCAGGAATCAAACCCGAGACCCTTGGTGCAGTACACAGACCCGCTACCGACTGAGATAAGGTGTTGGACCGGTTGGATTTACTGAGGTTGATCTATACTTAATGGTTTTCCACCTCCCCTCCAAGAAAATTTGGGTATACTTCCTCAAAATTCAACCTTCGTCATCCCTAGTGCATTAATGTAATTAGTTCGAATGCTGAAAGGGTAGTGAGTCTCTGTGACATTACAAAATACTAATATTTATCTTTCCAAAATCCTTATACCCAAGAAATCATAATACACCTGTAGGTGCTTCACAAGAAATAAGGAGATTAAACAATAAGTTGAAACATGTCCTCTTTTTACTTTCTCTCTATCTTACAGGTAGAGAAAGTATGGTGATCGTCAAAAAAATCGAACTCGAGATTTTGATGAATCTTGACGTTTCATGACTCCCTGAATCCGAAAAAGTGGTTTTTGAATTTCCGTCTGTCTGTCTGTTTGTCTGTCTGTCTGTCTGTACCTCCAACTAGAGCCTAAACTATTTTACCGATTGAGCTGAAACTTGATATCTAGGGTTTTCATAAGGTTGCCCCGAGGGGTTTTTGGAATTGGATATCTACCCCTAAAATTAAGGGTAGTTTACTGAAGGGAAAAAAGAGAAAAAGTCGATTTTCTCAAAATCGGCTCTAACGATTTTGATTAAATTTCATTTATAAACATAAATAAATATTACAAACAAAATGGCTATTCTCGATATTTCGGCAAAATCGCTTTAAGGGCTCCGGTCTGATGCATTAATTAACATTTTTTATAATATCTCCGAAACTATTTGAGATATGAAATTACTTAGCATTACAAATATGTATATATATTTATAATACAAATATTTTATTCGAAACATATTTTTATAAAATCAATAACTTTCAATCTATACGAAATTATATGATTTTTTTTTAACTTTTTGGACATTAAAGTTTAAGTATTGCGACCGTAAAAAAAAAACTAACCTGAAATCTTGATGGATGTCAACGTCTAATGACCCCCACACCCCTAAAAAATATTCTTTGCAATGCCGTCTGTCTGTGTGTCTATAAAAACTTAAAATTAAGGGTAGTTTACTGAAGGGCGAAAAGAGAAAAATTTGGTTTTCTCAAAATCTGCTCAAACGATTTTGATTAAAATTTGTATTTAGGCGTTGATTAAGATTATAAATAGACTGGCTATTTTCATTTTCCTATGAAAATGATTTTTAGGGTACATTACAGAAGCGTTAATTTCCGTATCTCCACAACTATTTGAGAAACTAAACAACTTATCATTGCAAAATTGTAGGACTATTAGAAATAAAAAACTTTTATTTGACATATATTTTTATAAAATCAACAGTTTCTGAGATATTTGCAAATATATTAATACAATTTTGTGAGCTTTAGTTGTAAACATATACTACTTAAGTCTTAACATAATAATTCTCCAATGCCATAGAGTAATTAAATATAAGTATCTAAAAAAAGTATGTTATTTTTCCTTAAAGCTCTTTGGAGAAATGTTTGCACAGCAATTATCTATCTCCATTTTAGACTCGATAGTCAATATTTACATTTTTTATTGGTCAAAATGTATAAATGAATAATTAAATATCAATGCGATGACTTGAAGATCTGCAACACCTTATAAAATTTTAACCAGAAATCGAAATTTTAATACGAAGTGTTGACCCTTGTGGAAGACATTAAACTGTATGAAATGCTCTTAGGTGGACAAAGATGCGCCTCTTTTCTCATTGATTCTATATCATTGTATATTATTTTATGCGTGTTCTTATGTGGAGTGGTGATGATACAATGTACATTATTCCGTTCAGAAATCTTACGAGTTTATAGAAAGAGAGAGAAAGTCTGTGCGGTGCGCCGTACCATTTATTTTTTTCTCCAACAAATATAGTAGGCCTAACCCTGATGTTATGTAGACTGTACAGACTACAGTACAAAAAAAAAAGACATTCGTAGGACCAATCACAAATCTTCGTTTGGTACTAAGCGGTTTCTTTAACTTCCTCTGGTGTGAAATTGTAAAGTACGGAAACGGAAGTGATGTGTGGCTCACCTCAAACGTCCGGTATCCTTGATAAAGAAAAAGTGACCTTTATAAGTCTTAACGTTAAGTTAATTAAAGTAGCCACCGTTTGATTCGAGCTTGGTATAGGATTTAAAAAAATAGTTTGTACAAACTAATTACTTATTGAAAATAAATATATCATAAATTAAAAAAAAAGGTATCTTTTTATTTAGGAAGGCAGTGGCTCAATTGACGTCATAATCACCAATAAATTGCAGTCGCATCCGGTAGAGAGGCAGTGCGTGGTCTAAAAGTAATAAGTCTACTATATTATTAATAAAGTAGTAATTGGTTCTACTGTTTACTTTTATACCAAAGATTAAATACATCCCCAAATCTAAGGAGAAACATAATTACGCCAGTAACTCAATTGGATACACATCCACCTTAGACTAACTATACATTTTTAAACTCCGAACTAACCCTTAATGATAACCAAATGCGATTCGTCTAAAGTTTTTAGACCGGTCAGTCACAACTACTGCTGTGGGCTTTAAATTTGTCAGTTAAAGAATTATTAGACATGCCGAGGAAGCATCCGATCTTATGGGGATTTTCCAAAGGAATAAAAAAAAAAGTTTCAACTTCCAAACTAAGATAAGAATTGGAATGGAATTTCAAGGAAACGATACAAAATCATATCCGTGACGGAAGGAAATCGTGCACCTTGACTTTAGGCTTCTTGGTCTCTTGCTGTCCCTGATAACAATGCATTATGACAACGGCAAAGCGTATTAATATTCTTACTACTGTTAAAAGTTGAAACATATTTTGTTTAAAACATGATAAGTTCACTTCCTACAGTGAGAATATGTAACGCATAATTGTAGAGATGGGATGTTTACGATAAATTTTCATATTGAAAATTTACCGGAAATCTTTCCAGTAAATTTCCCGCAGTGATGGTTTGCGGTCTATTAAGAAGGTGAAAGCGCTAGGTTGAGGAAGGTTTTTTTTACATCTACACATAAAGCCATCAAATATTGTGTTAAAACCAACATTTAATTATTATAATTTTTTTAGCACCACGTCTTAAAACCCATTTTGTTTGTACGCCCATGTAGCCTACTAATACACGAATGTTTTAGGGATCAAAAACGTTTAATTTAGAGGAAGCACCCCGTATTTGCGTGGAGGGAGAGTGGAAAATAATTTAGTAAAGTCCTCTCTCAGTAGAAAAGTTCAAGACCTATGTAATAAATTAAAGCGGTATTATTTTCTCATTATATCAACAACAGAATTAGAGCAAGGCCAAACCGTTCCAAGGATAGTAGAAAACAATGTCACCCATTGACCTGTTTCCGTATCGTTTTTTGCAGACTACTACGACAGGCGAGATTGGTCACCAGGAAACAGCAATCATAAATGTACCAGTTGAATTATGAACCAACGAATGCTGCAAACAAAAGTTTCATGGGCGGGGGGAAAAGTTCGCTTCTTAATTCAGCTTAAGTTGGTAACATTTCAGTAGAGTAACAGGGATTTTATTATGGGTCAGTCACAATGTTTTAAAAGTTTTAACCACGTTTTAGCAGATGAGCTTTAGTTTTACATTTTAATTTGATTAAAAATTAAATTCAAGGTGGATTTTAAAGCTTTAAGCATAATTTATTATATTATTTAAATTGAAAAATTACACTTAGACACGGGAATAGAACCCGGGACCTTTGGCTTAGTACGCGCACTCGTACAAATTGGCAGCATAAAGCCTTATCGAATAGAAGGTGACTGCGTTATCTGCTCATGATCACTCATATGTTGCTGACGATTTCCGCACGTCCATAACAGATTCTGCCTTAAAATATGAGTGAAAAACTACTCTGGGCACGGGACGACTCTTGGATAGTTCAGTGGGTAGAAAATTGGCGCATCAAGGTCCCAGGTTCGATTCCCGTGTTCAGGTGTCATATTTCAATTGAAAGAATAGGGTATTTAGATGCGGTTATAACCGTAACTATTAAATAGCTTAGCTATATAATCCTTCAGAATTGACCATAGTATAATATTGTAAAAAGACTGATTTTGAACCAGTTTTAAAAAATAATAAAATATTGCCGAGATAAAATGTGTTCTCTGGAAACTCGATTATCCGTATTTATTTCACTTTCAGGTCACACCTTTCCAAACGATTTGTCGTAGTCACTTTTCTTTATTTTATTTTACGCAACCAATTCTTTAAATAAATGTTCTAAAATATCTTATTAGAGCTAAAACGGATCGGGGGAGGTCCTCCAAAAGAAAACGTCAAGATAATTTGTTAACATTATAGAGCATGTAATGTTTTTTTAGCACCGCGTCTAACTTACCCGTTCGGGTTATACGCTTATGTACTAATTGCGCTAATGGTTTTAGGGATTAGGAAAGTTACACGTAATTAGAGGAAGTGTACCCACAGTTGCGTGGGGTGAGAGGGAAAAAACATTTAGGGAAAACCACAATCAGTACACCCGACTGAGATTTGAACCTTTATCTCCCCGTCATGGACAGTTTAGACTATTGCGAGAGTAGCGCCCTAGACTATGCAGCTACCGAAGTGGGTTTGAAGCATATATAAATATTAAAAACACAGATGGGATTAAAAATTATATGAATTTATAAGACTTTAATAAGCTACTAGCCTAGGCATTGAGGAAAAATACAAAGACACATTTTTGTTTTTTTAGCACCGCACTACCTGTTCAGGTTATACGAATAAGTAATAATTACGCTGATAAGCTAAGGATCAGGATGGAGGAATTTAGAGGAAGTGTACCCGCATTTGTGTCGAGTGAGAATGGAAAACCAATTAGGGTAAAAAACTCAGTACACCCAACCGTGATACGAATCCCGATCTACCTGTCATCGACAGTCTAGTCTATTCTGAGAGTGATGCCTTACACCATGTGGCCACCGAAACGGGCTACAAAGATACTTTATTAATAATACTTTCGGGGGATGGGTGGTGGGTGGGATTGAACCCCAAAACACCCTCTAAGCCCCCATCATTATGTTACTGGAAAAATTATCTCCGCCATAATAGCAAACTTTAAAGATTTAGAATATTTTTCAAGTACTTTTAATATGTAAACGTAAGATATTCACAATGTGTGATTAGCCGACATTAGGCGCCAGTAGTTTTTGTGTTGGCGCTCCTTTAAGAGAGTTATCTATGTAGCTGAGATATTGCCAGTCAGATGTTGGACTTAAGTAAAATTTCAAATAAAAAAACATCTAATCATAGTTTAAAGCTAACATTTTCCACCCTGATAAAACCAAAAATACACATATGTCGGTTGATGTTTAAGACCTAAATATCCTAAAAATGAGAGTTCATTGGCTTATGAACGAATTAGGAATCTTTTTCTATGCGAATGATGTAATTTAAGAGGAGGTCACAACACAAACTGTATTGCCATTTAGTGTATAACCCGAACGGGTAGTAAGACACTAAGCTAAGTATATATTACCATTTGTATTTTACTCATCCCTGTTTGTTCTCCTACTGCTGGACAGCTCTGCATGAAAACATTATAACCCTACGTTATTTTTGGCGTTTATGAATCTCTAATGTATTTTGGGTGTGGCAGGGAAAGCGAGCTAAACTCGATATTTTTACATTTTTTATAACAAACCTTCTGGGCAAAATAAGTCAAACATTGTTCCAATAGAAAACAAATCTTGGTCAAATTAGTTACTCTCATATATTAAATACGTCAACTGAAACTTTCAATTTTGTCAAATTGTATCAATTTCGTTGAAATAATAATCGTAATTTTATTATTATTATTATTATTTCAACACTAAAAACAAAATGCGCATAGCCTTAACGGGCACTAAATTGAGGTTAAAAAAAAAGAATAAAAAACTGTATTCGAAGTCTTAAACTTCTCCATCTACCACAAATCTATTTTAGCTATATAATTAAAACGAAAGAACCACTTCGGTGGCCGCGTGGTCTAACGCGCCACTTTCGCAGACTGTCGATGTCAGGGAGATCAAGGTTCGAATCTTGGTCGGGTGTACTGAGGGTGGTTTTTCCGAAATGGTTTTCCACTCTCTCCCCACGCAAATGCGGGTATACTTCCTTATACCAAAAACGATTAGTATGATTAGTACATAATCATATAAACCGAACGGATAGTAAGATGGGGTGCTAAAAAAAATTAAGACGAAAAGTTTAATCTTGAATCCATGTTCATATTAATTATACTCTATAGTTGGTGAATAAGCACTGTGTTTATTAGCATTCCCTGTATAGGCCTGAACATATATCAGGGTTTTTTGGAGAAGTAGGGAGGAAGGGGGGGGGGAACCCCGATGTGGAGCGACAAACACTGAAAAAGTCGAACTTTCCATGTTCTCCAGGATGTAGGGAAGATAAGGTAGCGCTCGCTGCCTGTGAAACTGCGGTTGATCCGTTTGAACTGAATGATAAAGCCGGGGGGGGGGGGGGGGGGGGGTAGGAGGTTCTAGCTTATCAGCCAACTGATTCTGGAGGGGGTAAAGAGTAGAGAGGGAATTGGGCAACTTTTTATTCTGACCAGACAAACACATTTTCCGCTTCTTGTTCTTTGGGAGATTTAACCCAACAGTGAGTTTGCCGAGGTGATGTGTTTTACCGTAAATACTGTGCAAACATTCTATGAAGACACCCAAACCTGTGCCCTGCAAGTGACAGTTTCTATTCTAGCATCGAAAGTGTTTTGAAGGAATTCATCCTTCCTGTTTGATTCCTCTTATTAAGCTCAAAATGATTAGTTGAGTGTTCTAGGTGTATTCAGAAAGAAGTAATATGTTTGATATACTTTGTAAACCATTACATTTTTCCAAAACCCAAAGTTGTAATAAATGGGCGCAATGAGTTTTTATAAGACACAGTCCGATTTGAAATTGAAATAGGGTTGAATATAATTCACCTGTGACATCAAAATTTGGTCTTTGTTTGATTCCTAAAATTAATTCCAAAATTATCATTTAAGTGTTCTTGGAGATTTAGAAAGCAAACTATTATCTGTCCAAAACCCGAAGTTGTAGTAAACCGAGCTAGTAAGTGATTAAAAGACGTGGCCCAATTTAACACTCAACTAAGATTAGTTTGTGACATCATAATACGGACGTTTGGATGCACAATATATTTTGGATAAATTAAGAAAATCAATCTATCATCTGATCATAACAGCCGATAAAACAAGTTTTGTTAATTTCACTCAAACTACTCTGTTGATAAACTGAGGAAGGTATGTTTTAACTGACGAGCAATCGGGGAAAAAAAATTAAAGGTTCAAACGTGACAAGATTCCGACAATTGTGAATCTGTTGAACAAGAGGACACACCATGACGAAAGGAGCGTACGACGTCCAACCAAGGGGTGGCCCGCAGGTTCAGGACCATTCTTACCGCGCCTGCGCTACGGCTCTGCTCATTTTCATCCTGCTGTGTCTGATCCTGATCCTTGCACCTTGGCTGTGGAAGATGGATCACTCGGAGGGGAACGGAACGGATAAAATGCAGGCTTATGAGGTGCCCGATATTAATAATTACTTATCCTAGAGTTATGAATGTACTGCACACTTTGTTTACACTGAGAGGTAACAGGCTTACTTTTTTTTTAGCACAGCTTCTTACTACCCGTTCGGGTTATACGCTTACGTACTAAATACGTTAATGATTTTAGGTAATAATAATAATATTTAGCACCGCGTCTTACTACCCGTTCGGGTTATACGCTTAAGTACTAATTACTCTAATGGTTTAGGAATTGGGAGGGTTGAATTTAGAGGAAGTGAACCCGCATTTGCGTGGAGGGAGAGTGGAAAACCATTTAGGAAAAACCACCCCCAGTTCACCCGACCGAGATTCGAACCTCGATCTCCCCGTCCTCGGCGATCGAGCTCAACACGACTAGCGCGTTAGCCAACTACGCCACCGAGGCGGGTAATGATAATGATTTTAGGGATTAGGAAGGTTATATTAAAGGAAGTGTACCTGCATTTGCATGGAGTGAGAGTGGAAAACTATTTTGGGAAAACCACCCTCAGTACACCCGACTGAGATTCGAACCTTGATCTTCCCATGATCGGCAGTATATCCTAATGCAACTACAAGAGTAGCGTGTTAGACCACGCGGCTACAGAAGCGGTTCTTACTTTTACTGATTACGTTAAGTTCCAATCTTATAATATAAACCATACTAGAAACAAACAAGGTAAGCTTGCTACCTTTAAGAGTAAACCGGGGAATACAGGGCCATACCCAGATTATTTGGGATCCTACATGCTGTGATTCCTTTTAAAATCCTCAACAGGGTGTATCCATAAATTTGCTAAGAATAAATCCCTTTTAAAGCCATTTAAAGCTATTTTATAATTAGCTAACAGCTGTATCCGGTGTTTTCTTTGCTCCAGCAGGCAGACAAATATATCATTGTATTTATTTCCACTAGGTTTTTAATTAATTTTTTAAAATATAAACAAAAAATGTAAAATTCCCGTTTCGAGGTGTACATTTTTGTCCGCATGAGGCTACTAATTTTAAAATATCAGGCCTCTGTGTGCGGTACGCAATACTCATGACAAACAAACTCTTCATTTTATTAATATAGATTGTAGTTGAAGGTGCTATGAATCCTATAACACTTCAATAAGGTATTAAGGCATTAAAGAGAAATACCAAAGTAGATTTATAATACTTTTTGAGGGGGATAGGGGTGTTTAATCCCCCCAAAAAAGGCCCCCTTCGGTACGGCCCTGGAAGGATGCATGCCACTTAATAATCCTTACATAAGTACGTGCTAGACACCATACAGGATTGAACTAAAAGTATTTTGTTCTTAAACCATTCTTTGATGTCAGTGGTTAATGATTGTTGGTGTTTGATGAGGAGTAATTGTAGTTTAAATGACAATATACTTAATTTTAGTAATCAAACACTAACTTTTTTAAATAATAAATTATAGTTCAAAATTATTACTTATTATCTTTGTGATTAGATATTAATTTAAGAGATACTTCTATCCTACAAACTTGAAAACTTGAGCTGTCTTTATCCTTTGACTTAGTGTTCCAAATAACAGGATAGTCTATGTCAATTTAATTTAAGTAAATTTAGTTTAAGTTCACTTTAGTTAAACTTTATTAATGTAGGTCATACTAACTTAATTTAAGTCAAGCTATCTCAAGTGAAGTCATATTAGGTTAGTTAGCGTTAACTAAGTTTGATTTTGATCAAGAATGTCCATTATGAAAGAACTAGTAGAAGAATAAAACACTTAATGGTTGTTTTTGAAACTTTGGGAAGATCTGAATGGTATTGCATATTATTGAATCTAGAAACGATAAAGTACATAATAATTATTCCCAAAGCTAAGAATATATAGGACATACTTAATAAATTTTTGCTCAAACCTGTTTAAATGTATATACACTCAAAATTTTAGATTGTTTAAGGTACACATTTTAAAAATCATATTCCTATTTAAATGTTTTGTTTTTATAAAGTAGAAAATTTCTAGAAAAACTCAACTCATTCAAATATATATGGATTATTGCTTTAATTATTTTTAATCATCAATCAATCAATTTATTCTTTTCCCAAATACTAGTCGCATATTGACATTTCTTTGAAAAAATGTTCAACAATTTTGGTTAAAAATCTATTGTAAAGTATTTTTAATCGGCTTATCCTGGATGCTTTTTTAAATGCTGTAATTAATTTTCGAAAACATTTTTACCCAACGGCTCATTGCACCTTTAGAAGAACATTCTGATTTTGATGTGATCTATATTATTTTTCAAAGTTCATACATAACATTTCTTCTTTTTCAAAATGTCAAGCTTTCAGGATCATATTTATTTCATGAATCATACTAGATTATTATATGTATATAATAAGGGAGGATTATGTGTTTATTATGTTGATTTATAGTCTAAAGAAAGTTTATGGGGTAAATTATACAATTGGATAAAAGTAGGCGATAGTTTTCCTTTCTTATTTCGCCGGTATTATTCAACCAACCCTTCATATTCGAGCGTATGGTACTACGTTAAAAATGTAGCTGAAAAATGTCTACTTTCAATACAGTTTGAAAAAAATTCAGGATCAAGATAAGGTTTGAAAATGTTTGTTATTACCAACTGTACCATCGTTATAAGCTTTTGAGGAAAAAATGTTTCAAATACATTGTGAGAAATTTTTCTTCATTTTAACGGTATCATACTAAAAAGAGATCGTTTCAAAAATTCCACTTTAGGGCATGCATGCTTTATTAGAAGTGTATGATTTCATGAATGTCGAGGTTTTTTTTGTTTTGAAAATATTATTTATTTTACTTTGCAGAGGAATGGAGAAGAAGGTAGGCCAACCACTAAGTTTCCGGAACAAACTGATATATCTCAACCTTATCCAAAACCTACCAAACAATGGCATCGCAAATCATCTCAGAGTCCAATAAATGGAGTAACAACAATATTTTCAAGCACAACTGAGGATACCAAAGAAGATCTATCGGAATCAATACATTTTGGCAGGTTGTCGCAGAATACATCTAATGAAACAACAACAATATCGACCTTAACATATGGAGAAACAAATGAAGACACTTGGAAAAGAGCCTCTAGTTCCAGACCTTCCATAAGGCCAATTAGTTCGACAGCATCCGTAACAACCACAACAACTGCAGGACCAAATGAAGACAATTTGGAAACAGCATCTAGTTCTAGATATTCCCAAACTATAGTTACTCTTTCAACTCCAATAGTTAGAGAAACAGATGGATCTAGTTTGGAAATAATTCAGTACGAAAGGTCATCCCAGAGTAAAATTGACGATACTACCATTACAGGCCCAATAACTGAAAACATTTTTGAACAAATATATAGTTCTTTAGACACTAAAAACACAATTAATGTGACAGCTACGTCAACCTCAACAACTGAAAAAACAAATGGAGATATTTTAGAACCAGTATATAGTAAAATATATTCCCAAAGTAGCATTAATTTAACCCCTCCAACCCCAACAAGTGAAACCATTTTGGAACCAGTGTATAGTCAAATATATTCCCAGAGTAGAAGCAATAGGGCAACCACTCCAACCCCAACAAGTGAAGACATTTTGGAACCAGTGTATAGTAAAATATATTCACAGAGTAGAAATAATGGGACAACCACTCCAACACCAACAAGTGAAGACATTTTAGAACCAGTGTATAGTCAAATATATTCCCAGAGTAGAAATAATGGGACAACCACTCCAACCCCAACAAGTGAAGACATTTTGGAACCAGTGTATAGTCAAATATATTCACAGAGTACAGCTAATGTGACAACCCCTCCAACCCCAAAAAGTGAAGACATTTTGGAACCAGTATACAATCAAATATATTCCCAGAATACAGCTAATGTGACAACTCCTCCAACCCCAAAAAGTGAAGACATTTTAGAACCAGTATACAGTCAAATATATTCCCAGAGTACAGCTAATGTGACAACTCCTCCAACCCCAAAAAGTGAAGACATTTTGGAACCAGTATACAGTAAAATGTATTTCCAGAG
Organism: Timema podura; assembly: GCA_033556935.1. Taxonomy (NCBI): domain Eukaryota; kingdom Metazoa; phylum Arthropoda; class Insecta; order Phasmatodea; family Timematidae; genus Timema; species Timema podura. Next base: position 33,621,781 of record JAVRXN010000012.1, read on the forward strand.
TACAACAACCATATTAGACCCACCCACTAAAGAAACAACGAAGGTTCTTCGGAAAACATACCATTTGCCAGGCTGTCCCTGAATACAGTTAATGATACAGTTACTGTCTCGACCATAACAACAGAAGAAACAAAGGAATATATTTCAAAAACCATATATAGGTCCACATTAACCACAGATAAAGACTCACCGAAATTAGCAACATCTCAAACACTGGAATCAATAGAAACACTTCCAAATAATAGTTTTAATTCGTTATACAGCTCGTCTTTTACCACGAAAACCTTAACAAACGAATCTGCCGTGGCAGTAGAAGAAACTTCACACTCCTTGCCAAAAACAGTTGCTTACACAGATCAGACTACAAACACGCCAATTCCCGCTCTACAATATACAATAACTCCTTTAACAGAAGTACTCGGTAGAAGAACCAGTATATTTTTCAAGAACACCACAGAAACATCCACTGGGCCACAAGAAATTAAAGAAAGTAGTACGTATCGACAATTCCAATACGCTTCATATTATGAGAACTCGAATAGTTTGGAAGATACTACGGAATTTTCTGTGTTTGATCATGAAATTGAACCAACTTCATTAACAAGAGTAGATATAGACTTCGAACGCGAACCTACAGAATTTGACGAATCCGAAGAATCTGAATACATGTCTTCTGATATGTTAGAAGCAGAAAGCTCGTCAATTCCAATTGTTATTTTTTCTACACCTCTCACTCTTTCATATGATGAGTCCATCAGATCAACCACAAACCCATCATCATCATCATCACCGTCAACGACAAAGACCATGGATGTCATAGAAGCGATCTCTCCAACTATTAAAGGTAAGTGCAACGCTTTTAAACTTGGCTAGAGGATGTAATATAAGACAATAAAACTTTTATTTTTGTCCATACATTAAATTTATTGTGTTATGTGTGCGAGATTGGAAAGTTATAACGACTAAGTCACTCTTATGGTTGGGTGGAAGGAGAAGCTAGAAAGGGTAAGTGGCTTTGCAGTTTTTATATCAAAACTTTTTTTCGTCAAAATAAATCAAATAATTCTCCAGTAAAAACATATAATTTAATTTTCTTCACATGGTGACCTCAACAGTTCTTGGATGTCTGTTGAGGGTGTCCTGGAATTTAATGACAACTTTCCCCTTCATTTAAAAAGTTTATCATCTAATTCAGCTATGATCATGACGATATTCAATAACTGTTGATAACACCACTTGGAGAAAATTAAACTCTTCATGTTTTTTCTGAGGCAACGTTTTATTGAATTTGGCCAAAAAACTTTTTGTAAAAACTATAAAAACACTGCTTTTTTTTCGCCTTCCCTTCCCCTCACCTTAAGGTTTCTTCTTCTCCACTATCGTATTTTTTTCTCACCACATCATCCTAATATTTATTCACGCTATCGATATTTAATCACAGAAATAAGCTAAGGATGAGGAAGGAAGAATCTAAAGAAACTTGACCTATATTCTCACGAAGAGAATGTTGGAAACTATTTATAAGAACCGCCCTTAATGCACTTCTGGCTTCCTCGTCTCTGGCAAATTAGACTAGTCGGGCTTGACGTTTATTCTGCGTGTCCACCGATGTCGGATGATAATAGTAAGAATATGATTCTTTCAGAAACCAGCATCGTGTGCAACTCGAGCGAGTGCAAAATGCTCGCCAGTCGGATGCTGAGTTTGATGAACCACGACACTGATCGGTGCGAGGATTTCTACGAGTACGCGTGCGGTGGTTTGCGGTCTAACCAGGCTCTGCTTGAGGACGACTCTACGGAAGATGTATGGCGGCGGATAAGAAGTGAGCCTCACACCTAATATTAGGGACATATTTTGTGATAACTTGCTTGTAATTTGACAAGTGATCCGTTATTGATCAAATACTTGGTCATCGAACTCTTACAAACAAAAACAACGTTCTAATCGTCTCCAAAAAACTCAACTCACTTTTATTGTTTATTTGACTCACGTTACACTAATTATTCCCTTTCGATGAATCAGGATGGTTGAGGTCCACCCTTCTCTCCTCATATTTATGCTCAACGAAGGTGCCCATCTGGCTATTCGTTCATCCAGCCAGAGGCTCTTTAGTAGAAGTTAGCTCCTCAAGGCAATAATTGGCAGAATATCATGTTACATTAAGGACACCCCCACGTCACTAGCTTGACACCTTATATAAGTCAGCTACTTTTTAAATTGGAAACTCACCTGCCTTATCCAGAGTCCAGCATCCACTTATCTTGGGAACAGGTACCTCTTTCGAGGCTCCTCCAACCCATCATGGCTGCCTACTTAGAGTGTAGCCACGCGCATTACATGCGCAGCGGGCAATTTATGGGGCCAATGACCTCACGTTCACCATCGATCCCTGTCATCACCGGACCACTGGGAAATCCCTCCACCTTGGTCAGCTTTCATCGGTGGGAAGAGCTGGCTCCTCTTTCCGGGAGTGCTGGGCACTCACGTAGGGGTGTTAAGCCCTTGGAGGAGGTCAGGTCTCTAGCCTTAATAATCATCCTAAAAGGGATTTTAACCTAAGTTGCTCAACGGAGACCTCGTGGAGGTGTCCTGACCAGCTTTCCTGGAAGGTACTAGCTAACAACCACGTTGTGTGTGACCCACACAGATGACCTCGACAGAGATTTAACCGCCCTTCGGATAATACATCATGTTACACTATAGTGAGTGTCTCTAATCAACACTTGTTCCTCGGTTGCACCAAACAACTCCGTTATAGACGTGTCAGTAATTTAATTACACAGCCATGTTGTTGTTCTATCAATTATTCCTAGAGTGGTGAAGTCTACATACTGAACGTTAGAGAGTGAATGTTCTCTGTGGCTTGTCATGTCCATAACACGAGGTACCTTTCCCGACCATGACTCAAACCACAGGGATCAGAGTTCTCTATACTCTGACAACACTATCAACACATCAAAGGGCTCAGAGTCATGGATTACATTGGGACATCTTAGAACAGCGGCTATTTCCTGCGTTCGACAGGGCTACCATCTTTACAACAATATAGCTATGTATTGCAATTAATCCGTGATTGAGTATCAAATTGGTTTGAATTTTATCTGGCCTCAAGCTATGTCTTCTCCCCTTAGAAATGTATCTCTTATGAATGTTTTATTATTATTATTTGTTATTATTTAGCACCGCATCTTACTACCCGTTCGGGTAATACGCTTAAGTAATAATTAGCTAATGGGTTAATAATTGGGAAGGCTGAATTTAGAGAAAGTGAATCCACATTTGAGTGGGGGGAGAGAGTGTAAAACGATTTAGGAAAAACCACCACTATTTCACCCGAGCGAGTTTCGAACCTTGATCTCCCCGTCCTTGGTAGTCTAGCTTAACATGAAACTAGCGCGTTAGATAACTACGTCACCGAGGCGGGTTATTAATGTCGCATACCATCTGAATGGGTTGGGACTGTTTGTATCATGGGTAGTATCTCAGCTCTTTTGACGACCCTGCCTACAATCATTTACAGATAAGAAGTCTTTTGTGGACAGTTACAAAATTACTTAAAACAATTTTCATATATATGTTCATAAGTTAAATCATGTAATGTGCAGTAGTCACATTTAATAGATAGCCTATTATCAATACCTATAAAATAACAATAATAATATAGTAATGTTATCAATTTACACCACAAACCAATATCATTTAATTTTTTTAAAGGCTCTTCCAACTAAAAATTAAGTAGATAATATTGTTTTACTCATTTACTGGAATCGATAGTGTTAACCTAGAAAAAAAAAGCCTTTAGGTTTAGTAAACTAGTTTAATCTACACAATAACTAACTAAATAACACTAGTCCCTACTAAAGACTAAGCTCACAAAACTTAAAGCATTCACACATCACAGTATTTATAACACCTTCCCTCTACTTATACAATTCCCACCCTTTGATTCTTATTGCTTTGCCGACTCATTTGTTATACGTTCTAGGAACTACAATTCGAATAGTTTCAAAATTGAAAGTTTTGGCTATTTTCTAACCTCAAAGACCTACCCAATTTAACAACTCTCCCCACACTTACTAATACTTCCAATTTCCTTTGTCAATATTTTGTTTTAGTCAAGCCAGCTTTGTTACTTGACTAATGAACACTTTCCTGTTTTGTTCAAACCTTAAATAAGTCAGTATTATTTTTTGGTCAACTTTCGATGGTAAGAGGTTTTAACCCCCAAAATGCCTCCCTGGCTATGGCCTTGAACCGGATAAAATAAAATGGCTGTATAAAATTACAGTGAAAGCGTGTAAGTTACAACATTTGGGTATTTAAATTTATAGTTATCTAAAAATATATCGTGGACATACTAAGACACTCTGGACTATACAAGTCATGTTGAACGTTTTTTTTTTTAAAAATATCTACAATAATACATTCAATAACCTATAACTAATTATATTATTATGACAATTTTTCTTGGTGAAGATGATTATCAAACATATGTTATGTATCACAACGTTTTGCTACCTGTTCAGGTAATACGCATGCATGATAATTACTCTAATGAGATACGGATGAGGAAGGAAGCATTTTAGAGGTAATCTACCCGAATTTTCGTGGAAGGAGATTGGGAAATCATTTAGGAAAACCACTTTCAATACAACCAATCAAGATTCAAACCCCGATATCCCCATCACCAGAAGAAAAAGTCTAACACGAGAGTGACGCCTTAGACCATTCAGCCACTGAAGTGAGTCTCACCTATATAATCCCTTGTATAGTTACGTTCTTGTTTCTCCAGGTGGTATGGAGAAGATTGAAGAATCCAGTAACGATGCTTTCCGAAAGTTTCGAAGCATGTACAGCAGCTGTATGTCTTACGAGGAAGTGAATGAAACTATGCGAGTTGATCAAGGTAGGTCAGTTTTAATATAAGGGGTTCAATGTCTTTGATGCTTTACACAACCCTTATAGGTTTATTGGCTTCCAAAATATATTGTCTAATGGATAAAAATATATTTTTCAGACCACGAGCAATACGGCCAAATAAAAACTTGAACGCAAAATAAAGAGATAATCATGATGAAAAAATGGCTAAATTTATTAAAGATTAGATCAAAATGTCTGTCAAAGATACATTTTATTGGCCGAGTTAAAAATGTTTGTACCAAAGTTCTGCCTACTTATTGGTCCGATGCCTAGCTGTTGTGGTCACAGATACCATCAATTTGGCCATTATTTTTAAATATCAAACATAGGTTTTATTATTTATTATTGAGTTTAATACAGCGATGTTATAATAATAGTAATAATGGTCTAGCTATTGGAAGATATAGTGGTGAGTAGCCTAGTCCTGTGATATTTAAAAAATATTATTGTTAATATAAGTTGATATAATTGTTTTACTTAATGATATGGTTTGTTGCAGCCAGAAACGTTCTTAACGAGGTTGGTTGGATTCAAAATAAGACATCTTGGGATTTCACACAGCTTATCTATGATCTGCTGATACATCACAGGTACATTCATACCATTAACACTTTGGTTCAGTTGGTAGTGTGACTTCAAATTGGACTAAATATCTCGTGTTCAATTCTTGACATGGCCTGAAAATGTATAATTGATAAAATAGGGGTTTACCCTTCCATAGTGATGAGTTAAGTGCCGGGGCACAGACTGTTGTGTCTCTTCTATAAGTTAGTTCTTAATTTATGTTTTGATATAATAATTGGTTAGTAAAGGGCAGGCCTACGTTACGTAACCCAAAATAATAAAAGTAGTATGAAATTGATTATAATTGAGGAGAGTATTTTATTTGCATACTCTAACAATAAAAAAAATTGTCAGCGCGTCTAGCTATCCAGTTGGGCTATACACCTATATAATAATTATCCTAATGGGCTAGGAATGTAGAAGGTTGAATTTAGAAAACGTAAACCCGCATTTGCGTGGAGAGAAAGAGAGTGGAAAAATATTTAGGGAAAAAAAAATGTCCCTCAATACACCCGCCAGGGAGCTTAGCACGAATTTCCCGTCATCAGTATGCTCGTCTATTGCGAGAGTTGCGCCTTAGACTATGCAGCCACTGAAGCGTGATAACGCTAGTCTTAGATTAGAAAGTAATTGTAATGTTACTAATTTGATACTCGTTACTTTGGCTCTTCTTACAACTAGCATTTGAATTAATGTTAACCCAATTCAGTGGCCGAATGGTCTAATACGTCACTCTTGTGTTGGACTGGCCTGCTGAAGACGGGGACATCTGGGTTAAAATACCGGTTGGGTTTACTGAGGGTGGTTTTCCCTAAATGGTTTCCCACTCTCCTTCTGTGCAAATTCGGGTAGATTACCTTTAAAATTCTTCCTTTCTCATCCCTACCCCATGCGTATAAGCTTAACAGGTAGTAAGACGCAGTGATAAAAAAAAAAGGAATTAATGTTGGTCAGAGGTAATTTGACATTGTCTTAAACACAACTCCTTGACAATCAACCAAATTAATAATAATAATAATAATACCCGCCTCGGTGGCGTAGTTGGCTAACGCGCTAGTCGTGTTGAGCCAGACCGCCGAGGACGGGGAGATTGAGGTTCGAATCTCGGTCGGGTGAACTGGGGGTGGTTTTTCCTAAATAGTTTTACACTCTCCCTCCACGCAAATGCGGGTTCACTTCCTCTAACTTCAACCTTCCCAATTCCTAATCCGTTAGTGTAATTAGTACTTAAGCGTATAACCCGAACAAGTAGTAAGACGCGGTGCAAAATAATAATAATAATATAAAAAATAATAATAATAATAAATAATAATAATAGGATTGTTGGTAAAATGCACTCTCGGCTGTACGTGGTATTTGTCCGCAGTTCCCCGCTGTTTGACGTGATGCTAGATGTGAACGGAAGGAACCCTTCTAAGTTCAGCCTGAAACTAGTCACCCCTGTCCACAAGTCATTCTTCAGATCAGAGCTGCCTATGGACGTTCAACGTTGTAGACCGAACAGCAAGAAATATGACCACAACTTCATCAACATGAGCGCTATCTACGACAAATACTCTGAATGTACAGAGGTGAGTTTTATTGGGTGGTGATACATAGTAGTGCTTTGGTAGAAAAAATCTTCTAAGCTACCCACTTCGGTTGCCGCATGGTCTAAGGCGTCATTCTCGCAATAAACTGGACTCCCGATGAGGGGGAGATCGGGGCTCAATGCTGTTCGGGTGTACTGAGGGAGGTTTTCCCTAAAATTGTTTTCCACTCTCCCTCTAAGTAAACGTGGGTACACTTAATACAAATACAACCTTCCAAATTCCCAACAAATTAGCGTAATTAGTACATACCCAAACAGGTAATAAGACGCATTGCAAAAAATAAATAAATAGGTATAGTCAATATTAGTAACAATTTACTATTTTATTAGTATTAAGGTGTTTATAATATCTCTCAAAAGTGACATGACACGACGTATGAATACGTGAAAAGTAGATTTAGTAGCTTTTCTACTTGTCAATAAGGTTCTTCTCATGGAAATTGGACTGGATGTGTGGCCTGACCTGTGTCCCGTGACCTGTACACTTACGGATCGCCCAACCTCAGTGTTTTTTTTTATAATTTATTTACGACCTAATTTTACTTGGATGACAGCTCAAAAAGTTACTAGAAATGGTCCCTAATATAGCCCTACGCCAACAGATGACATCTATCAGTTTGGATAACTGTAATGAAAACAGATGGTAATATATGAATGTGATAGTTAACCACAGTAATTTGGACAATATTATTTATACATTTATTTGAGGTTGGACACAAACCTTATATGTCGTTTTATTCCACTAAAAAAATATTATTCATAGCGCTTCCACAAAAGTTCTAACGAAAATAGCTTCAAAGTGACGACCGACGAATTTAAAACGTGATTGAACATGACGGAAACAAGTTTTTTTACAATGACGCAGCCATGCAGTGGATAAAAATATTTTATTCAATTAAACATTTCGAGATACGATAAAATAATTATAGAATAATTTACTATTTATAAAAAATGACAAGTATTTTCTCTTTTCCAAGTAAATACGATGCCTGTATTAAAAGGTATTAATGCATGCACTATATTACACATAGTCAATAACGTTCCAAAACGAAGAATAAGTACTTTTAACTATGTTTAAAATATTGTTTCGAGTTGGTTAAAAAGAAATTATTAATAGTAATTAAATAGTATGAGAAAGCTTAAGCTTACGTTAGTTTTAAATGTAAAATATAACAGGTAATTAAAAAAACTTAACATTCATAACAAAACAGTGTTCTTTTAGAAGTGTTGGCAACCCAAAACCTAAACATATGATTTTTGAATTGTCATCCAAGTAAAAACCTATCATGAACAGACTCTAAAATATTGAGAGAAAAAGTCGTATGCCTGGTCTGCATTATCGATAAATTTGTGACACAAACACAGGCTTAGCCACATCTCATTAACTATTATGGTAAAGTCATAATGCTACAATATTGTATTTGTATACTGCTATTATAGCTAATTTGTTTGAATTTTTTTGAACACGATGTTTTACTATCCGTTCGGGCTATACGATTATGTACTAATTATTTTAAGGATTAGGAAGGCTTACATTTAGAGTAAGTGTACCCACATTTTCTTGTATGAGAATGGAAATTATTTTACAAATCGCTGGACCACCAAAATCAACTCGATCCCATCTCGTATAGTTACTGCAAGAGTAGCGCCTTGAACATTGTCACTGAATGGGTCATGAAGTTAGAGCATATCAGTTATAAATAAGTGTCACACATGTCACGCATAATATCAGTGTACTAGTAGTTTGTAAAACTATATAGTAAACAAATATCATTCAAGTATTAATAATAAATACACTTACGAATAATTGTTTCTTTTTTCAGAATTCCCATGGCAATTACTTGGATACTTTGGAAAAAGCTCTAAGAATATTTAAAATATTTGAAAATGAAAACGACTTGCTATCCACCAAACTAAAAGTTGAGCTATTCATAAAAGACACACTCAAAAAGGTTTGTTCAAATTATTTTACCACTCATAAAAGTGTTATTTAAGGCATATTTAAAGGCGAAATTATTTTCATTTCTCTTATATATTTTAAAGAAAGAAATTATAAAAACTATATCTCAAATAGTAATAAGGAATTGAATACCACTTGACTGTCGGCTCGTTTGAATAAAGTGTATTATTTTATATTGTATGTGTATATTCAACATGGCACCTAATGATGATACTAACCTCCAAACCAAGGTAGCTTAAACCATGATTTTGATAGGAATCCATTTTTTACCACCAACATTCTAAAAACATGCCTTATTTAATTTAATAATTATAAAGTTCATCTAAAACCCTATTAAAATAATTAATATATTTCCATGTAGATTACTGAATAGTTATTCTTTACATAAGAGAGTAAGAATGTAAATAAATACAATAATTGTATATTATTTTACCGATAATGTGGCAGCACGAGTCTCCAATTTTCAAATAACGGGCTTACTATGAAAATCAGACTTTACCATCCATCTCCAGCCGGGATTTGCAGCAAATTATCTCGAGGATGAGAACACACTATTATATTAGTTATTTAGTTAATTATAGGAGAACATCACTTTATATTTTATGATATTATATAATATATATATATGATATTATATATATAATATATTATGAATATATATATATATATAGAATAATATGTACTATAGGAGATGAAACCCGGAATCTCGGATCAGAGCAAATCACTCTAGTGTACATCCGACTCTGTTGGTGAAATTGTTATATTGTTGCAATTATGGTTTACAGTAAATAATTATGGTATTTATTTTCAACTATGTAACTTCGAATGAAACCATCAATATTACCAATATAAAATCTCTTGATAATGCTGATAAATATATCTATTACTCTTTTGTTTAGTTCTAAAATTATTTTTTTTAATATTTCTTGTAGGATTTTCCTGCCGAAAGTGAAGTTCGCCATTCTTTGCTTTCTAAAGAATATGAACTCATGACCGTTGACGAACTTCAGACTGCTTTTTCTATGGTAATTTAAAACTATTTCACTCTAGTTTTATTGCATCCTAGATTAAATGTGTACAGCAAGATGTCAAACTTGTGGTTAATCAGGATTCTGTTTTTATAAACTGTAAAAGTACAACATTTGAGATTGGGATTTGGCAAAGTTAAGATATATCTGGTATGCGAGGCTAGTCTACCAAATTTGTTATCTTTCTTTAACCGAGATCAGTTTTCTAAATTTTTTTGAATCTGAACAAAACTATGTGAAAATGTTTGGCAGCATATACTTTTGTGAAAAATTGATTTTTAACATGAAATGGAACTAAAGTAAACAACCTAGGACAGCTTATGGACACACATTTCTCAACAATCATGTAAGTTACTTAATCTCAAGATTAAGCCGACATTCCTTCCCGTCACATACAAATTCGGAATTCTGTTACTAAAGATATTTACAATATTTTTCTTAGCACCACGTCTTAGTACCCGTTCGGGTTATTCTCTAGTGTACTAATTAGGCTAATGGCTTTCGGGACTATGGAGGTTATATTTAGAGAATGTGTACCCGCATTTGCGTGAAAGGAGAGTTGGAAAAACCTCAGTACACCCGACCAAGATTCGAACCTTGATCTCCCCGTCATTGGCAGCCTAGTCTACTGCAAGAATAGCACGTTATACCATGCAGCCACCGAAACGGGTATTTTCAGTATTTAATTTTTATAAAATTCAGCCTCCTCGGTATTTTAAATTTTGCAAGTGGCCCTTTTGACTAAACATGTTTGACACGCCTGCTTTATAATGCTATTACCATGCCACATTTACAAAAGCTATTAGGCCTACTTAATGAAATTATTTTTTGGTAATGCCTCACCGTCGACCTCGGTGGTCCGAGGGTAAAGTGCTCGTCTCAGCACCCGATGTTCATGGGCTCCAACCCAGCCGAGGTCAACGGATTTTTCTTGAGTAATAAAAATCTGTAGCACAACTTTCTTTGGAGGGAAAGTAAACTGTCGGTATCATATCGATTGTGGCATGTAAAAGAACCTTGGAAGGTATGTGAAAATACCTATCCCAGCAAAATAGATAGGTTCTTTCGCGCTCGCTCATATAAATTCAGTGTGAAAGGTAACGGAGACCCACCACACTTTCTGAACTCCCCTAATAGCCTACATGCGATCTCTATCAGATGGAGCAGGCAGCACTAACCAGACGAAAGGCTGGATGGATATTAATCACATTAAATCAATATTCGGGTTGTTGACTTAAGAAAAAAGAATGTTTCAACATGTTTAAAACATAATTCCCTGAAATACTTCATAAAAACATGATAATTTAGTTGTATAGTCAATTATAAAAAATGCTTCAAAGCGTGAGTTGAGGACACTGCTCAGAAACTTCAAAACGATTGAATCGCTCTCTGAATAAAGGGCTTCAGTCATTTAAACTATTTTTGTTTGACTGATGCCCTTTCTTCAGAGAGCGATTCAATTGCATTTTTAATTGTTTTGTTGGCCGCATGGCTTAAGTCGTCACTATCATGTTGAACTAAACCACCGGGGACAGGGAGATCGGGGTTTGAATCTCGGTTGAGTGTTTTGAGAGTGGTTTTTACAAAATGGTTCTCCATCCTCATTATACCCAAATATGGGTACACTTCCTCTAAATTAAACCTTCCTCATCCCTAAATCACTAGAGTAATTAGTACATATGTGTATAGCCTGAATAGGTAGTAAGACAGTGCTAAATTACAAAAAATATCGCATATTTGAAAGTTAAATATATACATAACCACTAAGGCAAGAGTGTTTTGATAGTATCCATTTGGTCTGTATTTAAGGTTGATTGGAAAATTCTGTTCTCCAAACTTCTGGACAGGCCCATATCTCCAGACCTGCAGATTCAAGTATACTTCAAGTCCTACTTTAGTTCATTGTTCTCAGAACTACCTCATATGGATGAGAGGTAATAAACTATGAAATACTACTATTGTACATTAGTTACGGGGTAATATTATTGTTTTTTGGTTGAACGTATCATTTGACCTTAAGGCGGTCGCTTTGGTTAGCAAGGAATTATCAATCGCTGTCCGGCCACACGGCTTAACATTCATTGAGCTTTGTTGTTTCATGGAACTACTTCTTTATTCTGTATGAGTTTTTACTCCCTTTCGCTCTTCACCTACAACCACCCTTTGTTATGTCAATAAGAAAGAGGGAAAAGAAAACTACCAAACTTCTTTTCTCATGGTAAAGATGAAAACTCGCTTAAAGTTGTTTGTTGTGAACCTATCAAAAAATCACTGTATTTATTAGACGATCTAGATCTGGATCTCTTTTTCATCAAGCTTATTCTCATAGCTCTGCAAATATTCTTAAAAACTCGTTATAAATTGACCAATGTCACTTTTTTTTTTATTAATAACACTTAACTTCAGGGTTGTTAAGGAAAAAGAGCCCTGTTGGAATCTTTCGACTTTATTTTGGTGTAAATCAAGTTTTAAATAACGCATTGAAGAATTAAATAGTGTGTTAGAGATGAACGTCTGCGCGGAAATTTTTCGCTTACCAAGACAGCTCCCCTTAAAGTTTTTTTTTTCCTTACCAATGCTTCTCACTACCAGTTTGGGTTGTACGCTATGGGGTTATAAATAACCTGTAATATGACTTGATAATGGGAAATGTACGCTGAGTTTATTCTGTAAGGCTGCAGATTTACCTTGTTTGATTCCACTATGGTGATAACATCACATTGTATTGTAATCAAAAGTATACTCTAATTTTCATAGAAGGTGTTTTATTTGACATCGAGAAAAGTTACTAGATCTACTTTCCCGTATTTATACATCAGGGAATGCTATCTGCAGTGGTCACATTAGATATATAATATCAGATGGGTGTGGTATCTGATAGCTCGTGATATTAATTTGACCGCTCATTTATTTAACTGACGATTTCCACACGTCCATCACGGACTTAGCCTCATAGTATGAGTGAAACCCGCCTCGGTGGCGTAGTTGGCTAACGCGCTAGTCGTGTTGAGCTCGACCGCCGAGGACGGGGAGATCGAGGTTCGAATCTCGGTCGGGTGAACTGGGGGTGGTTTTTCCTAAATGGTTTTCCACTCTTCCTCCACGCAAATGCGGGTTCACTTCCTCTAAATTCAAACCTCCTAATTCCTAATCCATTAGCGTAATTAGTACTTAAGAGTATAACCCGAACGGGTAGTAAGACGCGGTGCTATATATTATTATTATTATTATTATTATTATTATTATTATTATTATTATGAGTGAAGAATGACCTTGATTATGAGACGAAAACTGGATAGCTAAGTGATGGAGCGTTGACACGCTAAGGAAAGCTACCGGGTTCGATTCCAGTGTCCAGATAATTTTTTAAATAATTTAATAAATAAACGTTTTCACTATTTTTATTATTAGTATTATTTTTTTAAATATTTCTTTTACAAAAGTTGACTGTAAGTCAGTTATCCGTAAGGATAAACGGAGTTTCCTTGTCGACGTGTTTCAGAATTCTGCTGGCGATGTTCGCCCATGACCTGTATGTCGACCTGGTGCAGCCCCGCAGCCCATGTGGTCTGGATGGTTACTGCCTGCGGGTCGCTTCTGCACTCATGGAAGACGTATCTTCAGCCCTTTATTTGAATACTTACCATCCAGATGAGCTGGCGAGCCGACAAGGGACCATGCTTGAGGTGAAAGTATAATTTAAAAACATTTGGGTATAATGTTTAAGATGGAGTGCTAGTGAGCGTGAGCTTAGGACAGTATTTTTTTAAGTTTTTATAGCATAAACATTTTTTGGCTAAAATAAATCAAATATTTCTTCTATAGGAACATAGTTTTTAGTTTTATGCACATGCTAATCTCAACAGTTCTTGAATATCTGTCAAAGGTGTCTTGGAATTTAATGACAACTTTTTCTCTTTATTTAAAAAGTTTTTCACCAAATGCCGCTATGCTCATGACAGATATTCAAGAAATGTTGAGATTATCATGTGCAGAAAACTAAACTCTATGTTTCTATAGAAGAAATGTTTGATTTATTTTGGCAAAAAATGTTTATGCTATAAAACCTGCAAAGTTAATGCACTAAACTCGCGCTCACTAGCACCCCACCTTAAGTAATAAGAGTTAAGGTATTGTACTTCTTTTTTTCTTCAAACTTCAAGTCAAATATATGTCTAATTGTTTAGTTTTGCTATTTCTTTTGCCATCAATAAATTGTATTGTAAATTAATTCAGTATAAGTACTCACTGTGATTGTACCATCGTAACTTTTATTTATGCTATGAAAGTTTTCCTATCGAGGCAGAAACAGACGTTGATCGTGACATTTAGCAATATGTTGATGCTATTTTCTGTATTATGTCTTGTAAAATTATGAAACAGCCTTTACCAAAATATGTGGGTATGTTTTCTGAGAAGAACTCTGTTAATAGATAGCATGTCAAACACTACCCCTTTAGAAGCGGTCGCCGTTACTTCTAATGGGAGTAATAGGTGATTATTGCAACATTAAACAAAATAGCAGGTTGTTAGTCTACATACCTTCCCTAAAATGGTTACTTCTATTTTATGTACAAGCATATTTTGATAAAAGTATATACACATGTGATAATGTATTTAGGCCGAATAATATCTTTGAAAGGACCCTTTATACTGTTCTTTATTATGGGGTAGTACTGTGATTAGCTTAATATGATAGTTAAAGCCTTAATTGGCATCCTTTTTTTTACCTTATGGGATAATTTAAATATATGGTTAGCCTGAATAATTATTAATGTAACATATTTAGGGTGTATCGTAACATGTGTAGCCCACTTCACCGGTGGACAGAAAACACAAACTCAATTTAAAAAGTTGATATAAATATGTGTCCCATTCGACCTTGTTTTCAAGCTGGAGTCAAGTTATTCCACTAAAATTTTTGTATACCTATCCCTCAACCGGTTAACTAAGTATGTTCTATGCATTATTCTGGCTATTCCAAAGACTTTGAAAGAGTGGGGCATTTTACGACACGATGACTGCAAGCTTACATTGAGGCTGAAGATGGCCATTTTGAGCATTTCTTATAATGCTAAGCAGCTCCACATTACTGGAGTACAAACAAGCTATAACTAGGAAACTAGGTCAGATGGAACACATATTTATGTGAACTCTTTCGATGTTTATGGGTTATCCTGTCCACCACTGGTCTGAAATGTTATGGACGGTATAGCCTGTATTTAATATGGACAAAATATATAACAGCTTCTTACATTTAGAAGATATTAGTTACTATAAAATACAATGTATTATAAAATCTTGCATCAGTAAATATAATTAATTAATCATTGCCTTTTACACATTAATTAACCGCAATCAACGATACTTTGCGGGAATCATATATAAGGCGATTTGTTTTAAAATAAACATACTTACAGGGTTAGCTGATATTGAACAACTCATAGACAAACGACATCTCCTCGATATTTACAAAAATACCTTAATTATTGAAATAAGTATTTGCTGTGATCAGAATAGACTCGATGTGTTCCTTTTACCTTGACGCTATGCTTTTGAAAGTTGTATTTGTGATAATTGGCTACAACCATGTCTATCAGCAACATAATTGGTCATAAAAGCTGATGAATTTAAAACGAGAATCAGCCACAGTTTGTCCTATAGAGAGAAACTCAACACCCTGACATTAACAATGGGATGTGTTACAGATATTCGAGCATCTCCGCCGCAAGATGGGAGAACAGTTGTCTGTCGCTGACTGGATGACGGACGCCTCCAGGAGCGCCACTGTCGTGAAACTCAACAACCTCACCCTGGCCATGGACGGTGGCCTTTCAGTCTTCGGGAACGATACGTTCCTCAATCAAAGGCTTGCAGGAGTTGACGTGGTACGTACGCTTAAAGTGGAGGGTAAGGGAATGCGAGCTAAGGCCGGTTCACACTGAAAGCTAAGCTAAGATTTACTCTGCTGACTGTTTAGAAAAATAGTGGGCCATATATTTAATTATGATGGCTCACACAGAAATCTAAGCTATGCCTTGCTATGCCACGCTATGTTTTTGACGTGAATACGTCTTTAAATTTGCTACCATACGGGGGCAATCCAAAAAACCTATTGATAACAAAATCGGGGGATAGAGTTTGGTGTTGTAGTTTCGAATCTTTCCTCTACATCCAAAATTAAATTATACCACTGGATAGCTAAAGGATCAAAGAATTCATTACAATAAGCGAGAACAGTGACGCATCACGCGTGGTGGAGGGGGAAGCGCCGCCATTTTGAGGTTATTTTGCTGCGTATCGAGATTTGCAAATAACTTTTGACTCGGAGAAGCTACGATGTTCGTTTAAGTTTTAATCGTCAGCTGTCGTCAATCTATCGATTGTATATAAAACATTAGTTTAAAGTAGTATGCATCTTTACGATGTTGTCTTTAATCAGGGCTAACAGTTCTTTGAATTAATTCCTATTTAATATAAAGTAATTTTTAAATTTTTGCTCATCCTCTTCCAAGTCTCGCTAAACTAGATGGTGAAACTCACCGGATGTTTCCCATTGCAATTTTATTTCGTGGGCCCAAATCCAATCTACACCTGAAAGAAACCACAGTGAATTCATGTTGGGAAAGAGAAACCACAGCACAGCTTAGCTAAGTTTAGCAACGAATTTGAAACCAAACTGACAAAACCATAGCACAGTTACAGCGCAACATAGCATAGCATAGCTTAGCGTTCTGTGTGAACCATCTTTCAAGATCCATAACTATACAAGTTTTTTTAATTAGAAAAAATAAACTTTATGTTGGACAAAATAAATCAAATATTGGTTTAGTATATACTTATATTTATTTTAATTTTCTACAGTAATCACAACAGTTACTGAATATATGTCATGAGCATAGTGGTATTTCGACACGAATTTTTATCTTAGTTTAAATTTTTTTCATTCAAATGTTGCGATGCTCATGAAAAGTATTCAGTAATTGTTGTGATCACTATAATATATAGACCATTAAACTAAATGTAGGTGTCTGCTGAAGCAAAATTTGATTACTTTTTCCAAAAAGGTGTGTTTATATAACCTTCAAAAATATTGGCTTTGACTCTCCCTCCTTTCCACCCCAATTTAACTATCGCAATGTACTCGCTTCAAATAAAATTCAAGGGGTGGGTGGACTTAAATAAATAAAATAACGAGATTCTCCTCACAATAGCACAATCGTTATTCTACTTGAAGAGAAAAGAAAAATTACCCTGAGATATGTGAACATGGCTGAAAATTCTTGACCCTCTCGTTAATAGGTTCTTATAAGCAGGCCATGACTTAAGGAAGAGCAAAAAGGGGCTAACGCTCCAGAGTTTAAACAACACCTTTAGATAACAGCGAATCTAGTGGCTACATATGGAATTATAAATATAATTTATTGTGATAACAATATTTCTTTATTTAAATAATATATTTAACTAATATTGAGCTCTTAATAGTTGATTTTATAAAGAAGATAATGCTGAAACGTTGAAAATAAAAATAAATTGTTTAATGTTAGGACCTTCCATTAATATTAATACTTTAAATTTGGTTTGAATATTTAACCATTTGAGCCATGAGCAGGGGACATAGTATTTATGTTGAAATCCGAAGTTAAGTTTTTAAATTCTCACTCCACTTGAAATTAAATCAACGTTTCAGTTTTATAAAGCTATGTTACATTTTGTACAAAATATGTACTAAAGGCATGTACTGTGTTTTTAGTTACAGACAGAACTTAAGGTGCGACAAAAGGGAGTGCGAGTTATTTTAGAGTTTTTATAGAATTGACATTTTGTTGGCCAAAATAAATATTTCTCCAGTAGCAACATAGAGTTTAGTTTTCTGCACATTATGACATCAACAAATCTTGAATATCTGTAAAGAGTGTCCTGTAATTTTGTCAAAACCTTTTTCTCTTTATTTAAAAAGTTTTGACAAAATTCCAGGACACCCTTGACAGAGATTCAAGCTCTATTGATATTAGCATGTGCATAAAACTAAACTCTATGTTGCTTCTGGAGAAATACTTGATTTATTTTGGCCAAAAAATTTCAATTCTATAAAAACTGTAAAAAATAGTTTCGCTCCCTTCGGCCGCACCTTAATTGGTTTAATAATTCAATATTTTTAGTTAATCCAGCCCTGCTTATTATTCTTGTGATTTTGGTTAGTTTTGTTAAAGTATTATTTTACTCAATTTTGAAATACGTTTTTAAATTTATGTTTGACTCTTTGTTGAACACAATCGATGCTAATTTATTAAATGGAGAAGTGATATTTTGTGTATATTACAGGATGAGTCTAATTACTTCATCAACTCTATACAACTACAGAAGAGATATCGCCGAATAATGTATTCTGTATACGACAAAGACCCAAGCCAACCAGAGCAAATGTAAGTTAATAAAATCTTGTGGGTAATGTCTCTTCATCGAAACCGTTAAATCACTTTATTTTATTGCTTTGTAAAATCTTTTAGTAACCATGTTTGAAATATAAATGAAATTAATGTTACTGTCAAATCCATTAAAATAATAATATTTAAAAAGATAATTTATATTTGAGTGTTGTAGTATATAATTTATATTCGTATTCAATCTTATTGGTGAATTTTAGGTGCCATTTACACTATATTTGTATTGTGAATTAACCTAACTCTCTCTCATCTTAAGATTTTTCAAACAATATCCTTTACAATAAATATGGCTGTTACGAGAATTAACTTTTGTAATCAGATTGTACTATTTTTAGCCCCATATCTTGCTACCCATTCTGGCTATACACTTTGTACTAATTTTTCTAGTGTGTTTGAGATGAGTAAGGATAAAAATAAGATGAAGGGTACCCGCATTTTCGTAGAGGGAGAGTGGAAAGCTCACTTAGGAATAAAACACTCAGTAGCTTCTACTAAGCGAAGACAAATTAAATTCAATGAATTCATAAATCTTAAAGATTTCACTCATAGGTTATTTGTCTGTCCATGTATGGATTTCAATCTAAAGCTTAATGTTTTTAGTTTCAATAAAATAATATATTTATTTTAATTTTATCACTAATACATGAAAAGAGTATCATGGTATATTCATTGAAGTTACGATTAATGTAATTAATAAAGTATTATTATTAGCACCGCGTCTTACTACCCGTTCGGGTTATACGCACTTACGCTAATGTGTAATGGTAGGGTGATTATGAGATGAAATGGAGGACCTACAGTTTAACGTGGAATCCGAACCACGGTGGAGGCCTGGCATTCCTCACATTCACAAGTTGTGATTAATACACGTGTTGTCAGAGGTGAAGGAAGGGTTTGGCAATCAGATAAATCTGTGCCGGGACCGAGGATTGAGCCCCGGACCCCCAGCACAGAAGTCTGACACCTTACCCCTAGACCACCAGGTCACCTTAATAAAGTAAAGATATATTTATTTATCTACCAAATTAATAGTTATGTACTCATTAATTTATGAAAAACATTGTGAAAGCTAATAAAGAACGATTAATATAATAAATAGGTAGAAACTGATGTAATGTTGCAGTAATTGGAGCAACATCCAAAGGAACAGGGAATTAACACAGATAAGAAAAGGAATTCATTTTTATTTTATTTTATTTTTGTTTATTCTTTGATTCCAAAATTCACAAGTAACTGTTTATTGGATGACAAATTATTTATTTAAACACATCTTCGTCTTCTGATATTGTTCTTTAATGTAATATTACTCAAAAGTTTCATTTTTAAGATGTTCAAACTTTTTAGATGTTATGAAAATTTTTGATGAAGTATCACAATTGTCATCACAAGATATAAACATTTTAAAATTTATTGTTAAAAATTTCTTCCAAATACTGTACCTATGTAAATTGTCATGATATCACATCAAACATATAGATTTTTCATATTAGATTTAAATTATTAAAATTGAATTCTATTATTTATTATATTCATTGATTTATGTTTCCAGCTGGTCTCATTTCATATTACCTTACAGCACGGAAGGGATTGCTATATATGGATCAAATATGATAGGTAAAGTAAGAATTATGTAAATGCTGTCTCTTAAGCTGAGATGGAAGCCGATGTGAATTAAAATATTCGTTTTGGTTGATTTTTCATCAAACAATAATATTCAGACATACGTAAAGGAAGCATCGTCATGTAGTTTAAATTTATCCATGCTTTGACGAGTGGTGACATTATTTAAATACTTGTCTTTACCAACGTGGTATTTGCTCCCATGTGTTGTCCCTCCTTAAACATGTCAGTAAATTTCATGATGATCATGGATTATATTTAATATATGAAATAAATTATAATATCTCCTCATTTTTACCTTTAAAAGTTTTATAAATAAAAAAATCCTCTCAAAATGAATATCTTAACTTACATACTTCCATACTATCTCAGAAAAACGTTCAAGTAATCTTAGATTTAGATAAGAAGAAACTCTTTTGATAATTACAAAAACTACTAAATCTAGTTTTATCAGTAGTGGTGGCGTGGAGTATTGTCAGGTTAAGCATATCTAGTTTCAACTGTACCTGTTTGATTATTAGCACCTCGTCTTACTACCCGTTCGGGTTATACGCACTTACGCTAATGTGCAATGGTAGGGTGATTGTGAGATGAAATGGAGGACCTACGGTTTAACGTGGAATCCGAACCACGGTAGAGGCCTGGCATTCCTCACATTCACAAGTTGTGTGTACCTGTTAATTGTTCTCATCACACAATAGAATATTTATTTGTAAGGCATTAACGATAGTACATGCCAATTTGAAGTACGTATGTAGCCTACTTGCAATCGGTCAAATGGGGACCAAGTGTGGGAGAACATTCTACAGGTAGAGTTTAACAAACTCTGCTTAACCTGGCAACACTTCACAATACAACACTGAATTTTATATACTTAGACGCTAGGTCATATTATCTAAAATTGTCACTTTTATATCAATAACTGTAATAATAATTTTACTAATAATATAGTAAAATTATAACAATATTGATAGCAAATAAAAGCAGTTTATAAAGGTTTATTCCTAATATAATCCTACTTGAACTATATTTATATATCAGCATGCTTATCGCTAAATTTTTTATAGCTTATGCACTAAGAAATAAACTTATGAAAGCATTTTTTTTAATAGATTGAGTTAGTTAGAAACTACATGAGTTATGATTTTATCCAAGCAGAAAATTATTAAGCCAGCGAAGGTCTGTCTGTAGCTCTACTAACTTTTCAAAACATACACGTTATTTTTTTACATCTTTTATATAGTATTTAACATAGCTTTATAAAACTGAAACGTTGATTTAATTTTAAGTGGAGTGAGTATTTAAAAACTCAATTCAAAATTTCAACTCAAATAAGATGTTCCCTGCCCAGGGCTCGAATTGTAGTAGTCGAATAGTCGAACAAAAATTAAACGTAATAAATAAATCATTAGTCATAAATAATTAATGTATCGACTATACACACGAAATTAACTAACTAAATTAAAAATCAGCTATAAAATTAATTTATTTTTCTACTTTTAAATTAAAACAACTTAAAAAAAAGGCACTGAAAATATTTTATAGCCCACTGTAGGAGTGCTATAAATTATATTGTTTATTTAAGGTGGTGATGTTGGTGACGCGAGAAATAAAATCAATGTTCTTGCAGTTTTTATAGCAAAACATATTTTTGGCCAAAATAAATAAAAACATTGTTCCAGTATAAACATATGATTTAATTTCCTTCATACGGGGATATAAATAGTTGTTGAATTTCTATTATGAGCATAGCGGCATTAGATGATAAA
The DNA here is from genome assembly GCA_033556935.1 of Timema podura. Taxonomy (NCBI): domain Eukaryota; kingdom Metazoa; phylum Arthropoda; class Insecta; order Phasmatodea; family Timematidae; genus Timema; species Timema podura. Next base: position 33,643,683 of record JAVRXN010000012.1, read on the forward strand.
AGTTTTAAATGAAGAGAAAAAGTTGTCATTAAACTTAGTTCACAATTGACAGGTATTCAACAACTGTTGAGGTCACCATATGAAGAAATTAAACTATTTATTCTACCAAAGCAGTATATTATTTCCTTTTGATAAAAAAAAAGTTTCGTTATAAAAGCTGCAACAATACCAACCTTTACTCAAGTTCCCCATATTCCCCCTCTCCAGCAGATTAGCTCAATTTTTCACACTTAATTTGATTTCAAATTAGTTTGAAGCAGATTTTCAAACCTGACAACACACAGATTATTACAATATGGAAATTGAAAAATAAGATAATATTATCAAGACAAAATATTTCATTAGTAAACTCGATTCATGGTATTGTATTTAAATGTAATCATTTTGTTTTCATTTCAGAGCATTATACTTATTGATAACATCATGCCTGATAAATTATTTTTTTAGCACCGCGTCTTACTATCCGTTCAGATTATACGCTTAAGTACTAATTACACTAATGGATTAGGAATTGGGAAGGTTGAATATAGAGGAAGTGAACCCGCATTTGCGTGGAGGGAGAGTGGAAAACCATTTAGGAACCCCCCAGTTCACCCGACCGAGATTCGAACCTTGATCTCCCCTTCCTCGGTGGTCTGGCTCAACACGACTGGCGCGTTAGCCAACTACGCCACCGAGGTGTGTCTGATAATTATTAAATAACTAAAATGATACGTTGGCTTTGAAATGACTTGTTGAACCTTATGAACGCTAAAGTTGTTTGATTTATCCACAGAGGATTATTGCGAAGCCTATTTCATTGATATATCCTAAATATCATAGTAATCTTAATAGACAAAAGGCGGAAAGAAAGTTATAATATATTACAAATAATATTTCCCACGTAGTTTGAAGCATATTTTAAAGTTTGCATGAATGCACTCAATGCACAAACACATACATAATAATTATCACGTAATTCAAATGTTAACTTAATGACGCCCACAATTTTCTTTTACACGCTTCAAGGGGAATTCACGCCATTTAAACTACTTAAAACTAATTTATCTAAACAAGATATGAAATCACCATTTATAAGGGGGCTCGTTTATTGCATGGCTAGGCTGTTCATCTTGCTAACATTTCAAATACAGTGAAACTTTATTAAGGCGGACTGTGTAGAAGATTGAAAACTGTCCAAGATATAACCACCCAAAAATCCTGAAGTTTGATTTAATATGCATAAAATCTGAGATGGTAATCTGCTAATAAAAAATACCCTTTTTTTGGAACTATTTAGTCTTCCTCTTAGGGAGAAATCATTGATATTTTGTTGTATCATATAATATGACCAAAAAGCCTACTGACGTCCAACTGCCAGTCCGGGCTGTACGCATTTAACTAACTTGATTACATAGTGTTAAAGAATGTTGAATTTGATGAAATATCTGCGTTTTTGTGAAGTAATATTGAGAAACAATTTCGTACAAATCATCTCAAGTACTCCCAACAGGGATTCTAACTCCAACCTCTCCGTCAACGGAAATCAATTCTACTGTTAGGTCATGCGTTAGGTCATGCGAGCACCGATTCGGGTGTAACGTAACAGATTTATTAGCAATATTTCCAAGCTCTCGTTTTGACGTGAATACGTCTTTAAATTTGCTACCATACGGGGGCAATCTAAAAAACCTAATGATAACAAATTCGGGTGATACAGTTTGGTGTTGTAGTTTCGAATCTTTTCTCTACATCCAAAATTAAATTATACCACTGGATAGCTAAAGGATCAAAGAATTCATTACGATAAGCGAGAATAGTGACGCATCGCGCGCGGTGGAGGGGGAAGCGCCGCCATTTTGAGGTTATTTTGCTGCGTATCGAGATTTGCAATTAGTATAACTTTTGACTCGGAGAAGCTACGATGTTCGTTTAAGTTTTAATACAATAATTATTTGTTTCCTTGCTTTTATCCTAAATACATAAATAAAAATATTTTATTTAAAAAATATAACCCGGTACATAAACGTATTCACGTACAACACACGGCCGTGTCCATGACACAGCCACACCCCATTTTTTTTTTCACTTTATAACTGTACAGGAGAACAATGTAATTGTTAGTTGATGGTTTACTATCCTGACATAAAAAATACTCAGATATTTCTAAAGGAAAAGCAGTTTAAAAAAATACTCCTCCATCCACCGAGTTACATGAGTGTTTTAGGGAAAGTGCAGCCCTAGACCCAACTACTTTCTGTTAAAATAAAAAGTGTCCAGGGCTGACTTGATATTGGTGCGGCCTTCCGGGAGCCCCGAGGAATCACAGTAAAATCCGCGAGGCAAGGCAACTTCAAAAAGATCACTCGTATTCTTGCAGTCAAGGTGTAAGGAGGACATTAACCGCTCCGACGTGTGTTTAGGTAATCAATCAATACAGATGTGACTTAATCACTCCAGCACCCACACCAATTTAGTATTAGCGTAACGATATATAATCAATAGTTATTCTTCATGATTAATCAAATAAATATCTAAATAAATCAACTTATTAATAACCTTGATTAACATTTCATATTTATATTACTTCATATGCAACAACAATCTAATTGCAACGCTGCAGGATACGTACTTACTTGGCACCCAAACATTAGACAATAGAGTTTAGCACCCATTGATAAGTAAGACACGTGTATCAAAACCGATCAGAGCGTACATTTGAACCGGTCAAGATCTGAACCTGAGACGTTGGTTGAGATAACGTAGCGTACTCTTACATGGTTAGCACGATGTAGCTATAAAATTAAATCTTGCGAGTAAAAATAAAATAAAGCATTAATATAGTAAAGCTTTACGCATATTTCAAAGTTTCCCAGGATGTCATAAGGTACACAGGCCATCTGATAGGATTGAAGACTACCCGTTTTGGACAGGTCTCAGTTAAACGCACAGTCCATCCTACAAAGGTTTCACTGTAAATGGCTACAAGAAGGAAGTATGAACATACCTTTCCTTGACACAGTGGTGCCGTACGCCATGACACCCAGTCACCCCGAGGATGAGGCATACCCTTGGTTCGCGAAGATGGCCGACCTCGGCACGTTGATTGCCCGCCAAATAGCTCTCCACTATGACGCCACAGGTACAGACTGGAGTTGAGCTCTCTTCGTTTAAGGCATGCCAGCTCCCTATTTGTGTCTTTGTGTGTCTTCAGCGATACCTTTTGGTCTTCTACAAGAGCCCTTCTACCATATAACCTACCCTAGATATACCCTAATGGCGGGCATAGGAAATGTCATCGCTCATGAAATCTCGCATCACTTCGACAATGCAGGTACAGTATCATCCAGCCATATATTTTCTGGGGGCGTGATTATACACTCAAATTAAATTAAATCAGTAAGTTTCGCCAATATTTTAGTACTAGGTAGGTATAGTAAGTAGCATAATGTCATCATCTCTAAGCGTATCAGCCCAGAAAACACAACAAAAGTTGCAACCTGATGACCCAGTACTTGATCTGCTAGCCCCTCCTGGCTAATGTCTTGACAGTGTTTGCCTAGAAAGGATCATTTATTGGGAAATCTTAATCTGGGCATACAGTACATGGCTTGCCGCCAATATGATGTCATCATTTGGCCATAATTGAAAAAAAAAATTGCAGTTACTAGAAAGCCTTCGTTGGGTAATCAAGACTAGTGCTGGCTGTCTGCTATCGCTACGATTCCAGCTATGCAGCACTGGCTCACCATTCTCTTTTCTCAGTCAAACGACCCAGGTTAAAGTCCAATATAGTGATTTCTTATTTTGTATATATAATAAGAAATTATTATCATAGCATTTAATGGAAAATTCTAGTGTTTAAAATTTATTTTATAACTAATCATTGTATACAATTTCAGTTGAACATTTTTAAAGGTTTTCTAAAACCCCCAGCTCCAAACCAGTGTTATCCCCGTGACAATTAAATACCAAGAAGAATGTAGGGAAAATACAATCCCAACGGCAACCCAAAGCCTAATCTAGGCCCGCAATTCTTATAAACTCCGGTCCAGCAGTGGCTAGCTGAAACCATGTTGGTTATCAAGCTCTGAACTGTCACTAACCTTGCGGTTGTTGTTTTTTTGCAAATGTAGAATTAAGACAGATAATTTCCTTTAGTATAACACACTAGAAATATTGCAGCTTGCATGAAAAAATAGTAGTAGGTTAAGCCGACTTCTGTGTTATACTCCGCCTTGATCTGGGCAGTTGAGAGAGTCATCTGAAATGCAGATCAGATCTATATATGCAGAGAAGCCGATACCATTACTATCGCTGCGTAAGTATAATGTTTACCCCTTTGGAGATTAAACGGAAGTCTTAACAAGTACCAATTAATTTAATGTCGTGTCTGTGCTACATCAATATGTAGCTCAGTATATGGAAAGATTAGGAGAAAAGTATAGAATCCTTCTTTTCTCCCCACTAATGAAACAACAAATTATACAATATAAATTAACTATTCTAGATGGATAGCCATATATATTATTTTTCTTTTTTTTAATATAAAAATGTATATAATCTTACAGGTATCCAGTATGGCCCCGAAGGTAAAGGAAGCGAGTTGCTTTCTAAGGATAATGATGAGATGATTACCTACACGTTAATGGAAGATTGTTATAGTAACCTATTTACTTATAGTAGGAATTGGACCTTGCCTGATAAACGCGTCGTGGGATTAAAGGTTTGGAATTAATACATAATTTGTTGTTTGCATGTAAGAGTATTACACGAGAGTCATTCAAGTGTGATGCAAAGAGTGACGATGATTATATGGATTTCATGTAAATTTAAACTTATCATTAAGTGATCTATCCAATGACAGATTTATTCCTTTTCTCAGTGAACTAAGACCGCCAATGCGCCCTGTCCTCTGCCTGCTCCTTAAGCTCCCAAAATTTTCTTCTTTCCTTCAATTCATCCAATATTTTAACCCACCTTATTCCTAAGCTCCTATTTCCCTCAACTATGTGCTCGATCTAGTTTGCGTTGCATCAAAGAATCACATCCAAAATGGTTCTCTTCCCACCCACTCATCTTAGGACTTTATTTGTCACCTTGTCTGTCTATTTAAACTAAAACATTACTTTTACTCAGGGTGTTTCAAAGGTTTTCCGTGAATAGTGCTGTGAAGGCTGGCTGTCAAATTGATTAGAAGTGTTACCAATGGTAAACTTTTCCTAACCTAAATCTGCTCGATACTGTCACAAATTGTAGCAAGTCATTCCATCGAGAAATTGATTAATATCCCACTATTACTTTGGTCTTCGGGTACTTAAATTGAGAGAATTTTTATTCCAAAACATGTTTATGAACAGTGTCTGAAAGGTTGAAGAGCACACTGGAAAAATCCTGTCAATCTTACACTTTTTGCTGTAAGTTATTTTAATAAAAGCGTTCATTTCTGTCGTGTTAACCCCAATCTGTAAATCATTCATGAATTTAGATTCATCAACCTGAAGGGCCATCGATCTATCATTGAGGATACGTAGAGTAAGGTTCTTAAAGTGAGTACCACAGTTAGAAATGGCAGGAGCTTAATAAAAAAACACTGTATGCAGGTGTCACTTTTCAAAATATATTAACTTGTGAAGGGCATATAGTTCGTACTTTTTTTTAGCACTGCGTCTTACTACCTTTTCAGGTTGTACGCATATGTAATAATTACGCTAATGAACTAGGGATGAGGAAGTGTGCATTTGTGTGGAGGGAGGATAAAAAACCGCCTGGAAAAATCACCCTTACTACACTCTAACCAGGATTTGATGAACCCCTATATTACTGTCATCGGCCATCTAATCTAGCACGAGAGTAACGCCTTAGACCATGCGGCCACTGAATAAGGTTACTCAATATATTTTTGGGACATCTTATTTAGGTATATAATAGGTTTCACTCTATTATAAACTTATAATAAAGTACTAACTATGACGAGCAATAAGAATCGTTTCACCAGCCACTAAGATGAGGGTCCCGGGTTTGATTCCCATCATAGCTGAAAAAGTATTATTGGTGATTTTGAGGCTCCAATTTTCCCACTTGAGAATTAAAGGTCGAGGGAAAGGATTTTATATATGTTCTAGAATTAAGTTAGTTTGTAAGCTATGTGCTGATATCCGTTAGTTCAGAAAGTGGATGTTAGCTCTCCCTCATGAATGAAACAAAACAGCCAATCCCACGGGTTGGCTCGTGACGCCGAGTGTATTGTGTTACCAGTTAAATCCAGAGCTGTCCATGAACGAGCGCATTGCAGATCAGATGGCTTTACAGCTGGCCCTGGAGGCGTACCGAGACACCAACTTCGGCTTGACAGAGAACGTGCTCCCTTGGTTGGACATGGACAAGAAACAACTCTACTTCCTGTCGCTGGCGCAGGTTAGAACACTCTAGGGGCCATTTTAGAGTTTGGTTTCTTAGGACAAATTTCCTAGTCAGATTGAGTATCCCTCAAGTGTGGCGCTTCACTAAACTCAGGACGACACCTACCTAGATCAGAATGTAACTGGCCAATTTAATATAAAGGACTGGCTCATCCCATTCGAGTTATGGTGTCGTCTTTTATTTAGTATGGCACCGCACTTTAGGCGTATTAAGTCTTAGGGCCAGTTTCATAGTCAGATTTAGTAGGCCTAAAGTGCGAGTCGACACTAAATACAGGACGACACCTACCTAGACCAAAATGGAATGAGCCAGTTTCATATGCGAAACTGGCCCATTCAATTTTGTTCTAGGTAGGTGTCGTCCTGTATTTAGTGTCGACTCGCACTTTAGGCCTACTAAATCTGACTATGAAACTGGCCCTTATTATGAAACTGATCCATATACTGAATTAGCACGCCTCAAGTGCAGTGCTATACTAAATACAAGACACCTACCTAAACTCGAATTGAATGGGTCAGTTTCACATTAGAATCGGGCTCGTTTCATTCTTCTTTAGGTAGGTGTCATCTTGTATTTAGTCACACTTGGGGCGCACTCAATCGGACTGTGCAACTGGTCCTATGTCTTTGAAGTCAACCAAACTACCAGTATACCAATAACAAGCAGTTCAGATTGAGTGGGGGATTGGCTGACGCCAGAATATCGACAATATATACGGCCCTAATGGCCTTGTTTGTAGTTTGGTTTCAGGAGTAGCACACATCCCCCAGTGTAGGTATAGCAAGAAGTTCAGGTAGAATGGGGATTGGTTGACCTCCGAATATTGACTAGAACAGCCCTGAGGGAGTTAGGGGATATATATCTCGTTTGAGAACACTGGGCCAGTTTCATAGTCAGACTGAGTACACCTCAAGTGCGGCGCTTTACTAAACACAAGATAATACTTACCTAAACCAGAATGGAATGAAACAATTTCATCTGAGGAAATGGCTCATTCCATTCGAGTCGTCCTGTATTCAATACAGCGCCTCAAGTGCCCACCTAAAATCGAGAGGAATGGGCAAGTTTTGCATTAGAAACTGACTCATTCCATTCTGGTCTAGGTAGGTGTCGTCTTGCATTTAGTATAGCGCCGCCCTTAAGGTGTACTCAGTCTGACTATGAAACTAGACCACTGTCTCTTTTATACGCGCAATACCACGATCATAATAATCGCAAGCCAGGGTTGAAAGAGAATTTGATAAGTTTTAGAGTCCTAAACCTGTAATTAAAATATCAACAAACTTAAAATAATTTTACATCCATCTGTTTACACTGAAAGAAAGCATTCTTACCTTTACTGCTTACACTATGACCCTATCTTATAAGCCACATCATAGTGGACCAAGCAAAGTTATCTCACCATTTTTCAGGCTAAATGAAGGAAGCAGAAAATTGCGTGGTGTTTATTTTTCTTAGCATAACTGTTTACATTATTATGTGTAAGTACATTAATCAAATTTGTTTTGTTTACAGACTTTTTGTACTAAAAATACAATCCTTGACAGTGTTATTTCCATATTTGAAAAAGAACATTTGCCATCCTCTATTAGGTAAGTTCAAATGGTAATTTATAATTTTTAAAGAACTCATTAAAATGAATTGTAAATAATTTTTATAAATATTAAAAATTAGACTATTCATTCTCAATATATCAAACTTAAAAAATAAGTTTTTTATTTAAAACTAATCATATTTCAACTAAATATGGTGTCATTTTCATTGAATTTGATAAATACACATATTAGCTACTCATGCAGTGGTTTCCAAACTTTTGCAGAGGTTTGACCCCAATTTTTTGTTTTGAGACCACCTGCGACCTCCTGCTAACATACAAACATTAATTTTCTAGTTTTTTGAATTATTACTTACATTAAAGTTTACTACCTGTCAAGGCTACCTGGGTAAATTTAAAGGAACTGTACCTCAATTAGCGTAGAGGAAGACGGGGGAAACCGTTTAGGAAATATCAGCCTCAGTACCCCCGATCTAAATTCCAGTGGCCGAATGGTTTAAGGCGCTACTCTCGCAGTAGACTAGACAGCCGATTACGGGTAGTTTGAGATTTTATTCCAGCTTGGTGTACTGAAGGTGGTTTTTACTAAATGGGGTTTTACTTTCCCTCCACGCAATATGCGTGTATACTTTCTATAAATTCAAACTTCCTCATCTTAAATACGTTAATACATTAGAGTAATAAGTACATATGTGTATGGCCCAAACTGGTAGTAAGATGCGGTCTTAAAATAAAAGGTAACACCTGCAAATTTTCCCTATATGAGATAGTGATGAGGAAGTTAGAATGGAGATAAAATGTACCCGTATTTGGGTGGAGGGGGAGTGAAAACCCGTTTAGGATAAACCACTCTTAGCACACACGGACTGTGATTTTAATCCTTACCTTCCTATCCCGGTAATCCAGTATCTTGCCAGAATTATCATACGACTACTGATTCGGGTAATAGTTAATTATTATTTTTAGTTTAAAAGTGAATACAATTAGTGTTTATAAAAGAAAAATAGTAATCGGATTTTTTTTGTTTCAAAAGGGTCAACACATTGTTGTCGAACTCCAACTACTTCAGTTCCTCATTTAACTGCGCAGAGGGGACAACAATGAATCCAGAGTACAAGTGTGAGGCCTTCCCTAAATTATCTCCATAATTAAATAAAATTAAATGTAGATAAGATGAATAAATTATAATCTTCAACTGTTCACATTAGGGAAGTCTTTAAGATTTGCGTGGACTACAACTCTTGAAGAAACCCACGATATTCTTTGAGCAACTTGGAGGCTCCTTTCACTGTCTTACTAGAGTTTAGGCCTTCATTTTATGAGACTACTACAATCCTCCTCGGATGTACAAAAATAAAAGGGCGAATCTAAAACAAGTATGTTACAGTTTTAGAGCTCTACGCCAAACCCTGTGTTGTGGGAATGTTATATCGGGATTTCAGGTTGTGAAAGGATATTTTTAACTATAACTATACATTTATAATAAAAATTACGTTCTCTCAGAACCGAGAAGAAAGACTACTTACTATGTCGGTATCCGCCATTTGAATAACCTTTCTGACAGTTTAAATGGTTATTAGGTCCACTCATATGTATTTATACGCTATCATTGTGTGATTCGCAGCTCTCCTATTTGTCAAGTGGTTTCAATTTCGACAAACGAAAAGCTAAATATAATTGATCTTTGCCAGTTGCACTTTACGGATGTGAAACATGGACCATTGTGCAACTGAAAAGAAACGATTAGAGGCATTTGAAATTTGGTGCTAAAGAAGAATGTTGAGGATGAAGATGATATCGAATACAGGACTGCTAAGAAAAGTAAATGAAGAGAAGAAACTTTGGAAAAGTGTACAGCAAAGAGTTAACATGGCAGGCCATATACTGAGACATGATATTTGCCGAAGATAATTATAGAATAAGATGTGGAAGGGAGAAATTCAAGAGGGAGACCAAGACTGGAGTAAATGAATCAGATAGCGGACGATGTTGGCAGAGTAAGGTACAAAGATGTAGAAAATTTGGCCCAGGATAGACAAAAGTGGAGAGCTGCAGTGAACCAAGAGCAAGACCAATGACCTAATGATGATACCAGTGTTTTGTATTCTAAAATCATTGTTTATACTCTCTAAAAGGGTTTTACCAAGTCACGAACAAAATAAACTATTTAAAGATAAATATTTGAGCTCAAAGATTATAAAAAAATAATAATCTATAAACGGTTCTTTTGAACATAGTCATTAATAGTATTTTAAAGTTAAAATTATTCAAAGTGCTTGGTAAATTAAAAAAATTAGCCGTGCTATGTTCTCATGGATATGTAACCTCAACGATTAAAATAATTTAACAAGAGTTGAATTTGTAGACTATGTATTTATAGCTAGCAAATTTTCAAATGTGTATCTTCATATGCGAGACTAATGGTTTTGTACGGTACCATGAATTTACTATGTTTAATTTACCGTAAATAGCTCTATTTGCTTTTACATTTTATTCCATTTTATTTTAACTCTCCAATGTTTTTTACGTTTGTAATTTTTGTTACACCTAACTCTACACATTCATCCCTCATTTAGGTATTTATAAACAATAATTATTGCCTATTAATATGAATAAGCCACTGAGTTGTAATAAATGGTTGTATATTTATATATGTTATATTCTTGTAAATGGATAGGCCTACTTACTTTATGAAGTACCTTGTAAGCTCTTATAAATTATGTATTATATTATTGTAAAATATCTAATTACATAAAACAATTCAGAAATTAATTTTGTAAAACCCAAGAAATTATTTATTGTATTTGTAATTTGTAACAAATAGTGGTTAATTTACGAGAAACAACCGAAAAATGACAAGTTACGGTATAATTCCAATTGTTTTCGATAAATGATGATGTTAAGACATAGGTGACAGGTTGTGTGGTCTCAAATAATAACAATTAGTTAGTAAAGTAATGAACAAATTTTATACAGATTAGTAACTTATAAAAATAATTGTAGTATTTTATACCAATAGCAAATTGTCTTTATAAGACATCTGACTCTTAACTAACTTATATTTCTAATCTGTATTGACTTTATATTGAGACTAGCATAGTTTGTTTATGTTTTTGATGATAATTTTTAACGCTATTCATGACTTCATTTAAGTCAGGATGGTCCAGCGTTTTGTATCCCAAGGTCAAATCTTTTTTCGGCTTGCACCGCGGGCCGAAGATATATATTTAGTAATCCATCAAACTGAATATAGGCCTATAAACAACACTTACTAAACAATTATTTTCAATACCTATACAAATCGTATTTTCGTTTGAAAGAATCTTTCAAATTTTACTGCAAAGAAAGTGAATCAATCTAAAAAAAAATATTATGAAATATGTACGCATAAATAATTCCAAAACAATTTAACAATTATATATTTTTATTAATCAATTAAATGCATAATAAAATGGCAATCATGACCTCTTAAAATACATATTTTTATCTGAATCATTTGTTATTTCACATCTACCACCGAGGGTTTTCCTTTAATTTTCCTCCAGGATAATGTGTGGGCCACATTTTCAGTGAGCGCGGGCCGATTTGGTCCGCGGGCTGCCTGTTGGACCACACTGATCTAAGTGGAGTGGAGAAGGAAAGTAGCTTAAAAGGAAATGAAAACACATGTAGTAAAATCTCCCTACTTGCACCCAAACTCAATAGAGTCGTGGCCTCCCTATCAAAGACGACCAAGTGCAACACTAACCAAACGCTCAAGACCGCCCGGTCCCCGTTGCGGGTTAAGATATACAGTAGGGTCCCCATATCCCCGGTAATACGTTCTTAGAGCTACTGTGGTAACGTGAAACCACGGATAATACCGTAACGTGATACTCAAGTACCGTAACATACACAAATAAGGTAACGTTTAGTTGGTAAATTATTCACAGTAAGACATTACCAACATTAAATAAAGTACATAATAATAAAGTGTACTGCACACTACAGGGTGATTAATATTTTATTCTCCATTATTCTTGTTGCGACGATCACTGATGATGATTATGATGAAAGATGACAGTGATATGATATAACTATGCCCAAGATGAGGAGATGAAGTGAGGTGATGATGGTGTGGGTATTGGGACTTATGAACAATTTTTTCTTTAATAATAAATAAATCAAATTGGGCAGCGGTAAACCGCAGGTACTGAATCAGTGGACACGGGGGCCCTAATATTTTCTGGAAGTAGCTACCATCTCTAAAGACTTAACAAAAAACATTAGGTTAAATAAGTGTTCGTGAAATTGATCAGGAAGATAATGTGTCACTAACAAAATCAAAAGTGTGACCTTTTTTTTTCACCCCTTCTCAGTTTTTTTTAGCACCACGTCCTACTACCAATTCGGGTAATACGTATGTGTACTAATTACCCTGTAGTGTTGGGGTATTAAGAAAATTTAATTTAGAGGAAGTGCATCCTCATTTGTCTACAAGGGAAAACCATTTTAGGAAATAACCCACACCCGACCTAGATTTGAACCTTTATCTCCCCGTCATCGGCAGTCTAATTTATGGCGAGAGTAGCACCTTATACCATGCGGCCACCGAAGCGTGTCGCGTCTTACTACTCGTCCGGGATCATACAAATTTCAACTACACTAATGGAAGTAAAGTAGAATTTAGAGGAAATGTACCTTATTTGCGTGGAGGGATAGTGGGAAACCACTGAGCGAAAGAAACACCTTCAGTACGCATAGCTATTTAATATAAAGGTTGTCCTCGTGTTTTAAAATTCAATCTATCATATGTACTTAAATTAAGGTTTTCATTTCATTTAACGTAAGATTATCCAGGAATAAACTTCCCTCTAAGGTATGTTACGTTAAGATGAGAGCGTAGGGGACGGAGAAAAGGCCAGTGTCTTTGCCGTTTTATATCAAAATCTTATGTTTTTGGTCAAATTAAATAAAATATTATTTAATAGAAACATTTCACATGGTGACCTCAAAAGTTATTGAATTCTTGTCAAGGGTGTCCTAGAATTTAATGACAACTTTTTTTATTAATCTAAAAGTTTATCGTTTAATCCACGAGGCTTACGACAGATATTCAAGAACTGTTGGTATCACCATGGGAAGAAAATTAAACTCTTATGTTTCCACTGGAGAAATATTTTATTTATTTTGGCCCAAAAAGTGTTTTTTTACTGTGCTATTAAAACTGCAATAAACTAAGCTTATTTCGTTTCCCCTACACTCCCACCATGGACTGTACCACGTGTTCCTTTAGCCAGTCATGTTTGAGAACAACATAAACACGGCTATTTAGTGCTTCATTTGTTTGTTTATAGAGTGCAGACGTCTTCTTCGGTATAGTTCTTGCTTTGCGAGCACCAGTTACCAATACGTCGTGATCTTCTTCCCCATTATTTTGTAGCTCTAGTAAGTTTCCGTTGCAAGTACTTTACGCCCAATCAACACTAAAAGGTAGAGTTCAATTTTAGTGAACAATTTGTTTTCAAACAGTCCAACTTCAATGGCTGTGTTTTGCTTGAGTTGTTACGTTATATACATCCTGAGCACACTATGTTTCTTTACGTTACGTTACGGGAAAGTTTAGTTGAACGTGATCTCGGCATGTGAGATTATGGTTGGAATCCCTTTTTAATATAAAATCTAGAACCTACATTTAGGGATTCCATCCGATTCCTTCATCCTTAAGGGGTAGAAACACTGCCACATAATTTCATAATGGAATAATCTGAATGAATGAATTAGCCTGAAATAATTAATTCCCATTACAGGACAGAAATAGGGTTGTTCTTAGAGAGTTCTTAGTGCCATAGAATTAAGTAATATTACTTTATGATTGTATTGTTTCCTAACATTTAAAGTGTAGAAAATATAAAAAACAACAAACATATTTTAGATATATTTAATAACAATAATTGATTAAACAAAAATTAAAACCATGAAAGAGAAAAGCAGCTAGTAGTATTAATATAGTAGTTTATTTGGCAAAAACTCTCTACTGGTAATCAGCTATTTTTAATCGTATGGCACTTATGAACGGAAAGAAATTTGACATCCAGGTTAGGTCGCCTTATGTTTAGACTACTGTATAAGCCACTATATGTCATAGAACGTTGCTTAGGGTACATCTATGGAGGTCGTCTAAATGTCGTACCCGCAATGTGATGAAAGTTATTATGAAGTTGTGGAGTCGGAGTGAGTTTAAATATAACTTAAGCCTAATCTACCAACCGCTGGTAACCGTTGTGTATATTCCCCTTAAGGTAAAGATACTCAAGGTTCTAGCCAGGAATCGTACCGGGGACCCCTAGACTTGTAGCCAGGCGCACTGACCACTACACCACGAAGCGGGTAGAAGATCAGTGGTTCCTTTAATATAAACACACAAAAAACTTCTTCAATCTATCCTTAGTTCGCCAGTCTGTTTCATACTAGAGATGGCACTGTTGACGTTCTCTTGAAAGAATCGATATTTATTAAATTAGCATCCTGCTCAATTAGTTACGAAGATGATCGCTCGTCTAGCTACCGTTGATAGCTTCTATTATTTAAGATAGTGAATCCGTCAAATACAGCTTGTAAAAGATTATTTTTCTTAAAACAGTTATTTAAATGTTCCTTTAGAATTTCCTTGCTTATAATTTAAATGATGTTGATGTCTACAGATTCACATCGATCTAAGTAGAAATGTTAAAATTTAACGGCCTGTTATTTATTTATTTATTTTAGCACCGCGTCTTACTACCCGTTCGGGTTATACGCTTAGGTACTAATTACACTAATGGATTAGGAATTGGGAAGGTTGAATTTAGAGGAAGTGAACCCGCATTTGCGTGGAGGGAGAGTGGAAAACCATTTAGGAAAAACCACCCCCAGTTCACCCGACCGAGATTAGAACCTCGATCTCCCCGTCCTCGGTGGTCTGGCTCAACACGACTGGCACGTTAGCCAACTACGCCACCGAGGCGGGTAACGGCCTGTTGAGCCTACGGACTCGTTTAAATGTTAGTGAAATAATTTAATTTAATATGTAGGCAATTGAAATAATATATAAGTTTAAGGGTGAAAAAAAAAATCAAGTGGGGTGGATGTCGTTTTGCTCTTGAATGTACTCCCATTTTTTTTTAATGTTTTAATTTTGTCTTCTTGTTATGGGCGTCAATTCCACCTTATCTTACTTTCACAATCTTAAAAAAGAAATTTTACGCTCACACTTGAAGGAAAATTTCATTTTAATTTAGTACAATCTTTCATGAATAATTCAGACGTTAGAGGGGAGGAAAAATGTTTTAAACTCATACGAAATCTCAACGCACAATATCTTACACTTATGTCTACTGGGAAGATGGTGGGGGGGGAAGGGTGTCATTGTAGTCGTTTCACGCATTGTACAGGGTGTTTCTCAAGTCTAGCAGACAAACCTTAGTTTAGTTTTCTTACGGCGAGATTTCCTCAAGGGATATTAGAGAAATGAGTTTTCATAAATTTACAAAAAACACTTTCATTTTTCATCCACAATAAGAAGAAATGTTTTTAATTTAAATAAACAGTTATGTATTTGCAATTGTTTTTAAATATGTTCGTAAAAGAATCGTTTTATCCCATGAATGGGCTAGAATTGTTTATAGGATCGGTAAAACAAAAGACTACACAATTTAATTATTCGAAATTTTATCAGAACTTAATGTCACTAAAGATTCCTTAAATTTTTAATTTCTCATTTTATATTAGTTCTCTCTCATAAAATCTTAAATCACTATTGAATTGAAAATATAAATAACTGTATAATTTTAAGAATTAATAGAAAACAATTTTACAGAAAATTTTAATATTTCAATAAGTAAGGTAATAATAAGAATAATTAACTAAATATAGTTCATTTGTTTATTGAATATAAAAAAAAATCGTTTAGTCGGAAGGAAATATGTAGGTAATAGGTGTACAATATATAAAGCAGTCACAACATTTTAAGTAGTACGGTATTAAAAGGTAAGTAACTTGATATGAAATTACTCTCAAGACAAAAGAAATTAGATATAAAAATGGTGAAACTTACTATTCTGAACTTAAACAATTAATAAGAACATTTAAGACATGTTAAAATTACAAAATCTAAGAAAATATTTATAATTTAATTTAAATCCAGCAGGAATATCTATTATGAGAATATCAGCGTTAGATGAGAAACTTTCTAAATAAAAGGGAAAATTTGTCATTAAATTCAGGAGACCCTTGACAGATATTCAATAAAATGTTGATATCACCGTGTAAAGAAAATTAAACTCTATGCTTTTACTTGATACATATTTGATTTATTTTGGCCAAATAATTTTTTATATAAAAACTGCAAAATATTGGTCTTTACTCGCATCCCTTCCACCGCACTTTAGTAAACATTATTTATTTTAGCATCAGGCCCCCCTGCCAATTTGGGCTAGTTACGATAATATGTTAGGTAAGAGGAAGGTTGAATTCTGGGAGATTTACGCTCATTTGCGTGGAGGGAGAGTTTAAAACTATTTAGGAAAAACCTCCTTGACCTATCCGACCAAGTTATGAACCACAATCTCCACGAATCAAAGTCATCTATTGCAAGAGTGACGCACATCCCATTCGATACCGAAGTGGGTAAGAGTAATTTTTAAATATATTTTAATATTTTAGCTTGAAAGACTACAAAATTTAAACTATAAGAAATATGATTTAAAAAAATTGATGCACTAAAATTTGAATTAAAAAATTACCTTTGTCCTTGCGTCTAACAAGATTAATAGCTATATTTAAAACTACTTTTGTTTCAGTCTATGAATTGAACTTTTGATAATTTCCGAAACCAAGTAAGTATTGTCTGGAATAAGATGTAAAATAAAATGGATTTGGCAATGTCAGAGAAAAATATTATCAAAAACTAAAGTAGAAATAAAAATACTATGCATGTCTAAGTTGCGTACTTTGAATATTACCTAGTCTCAGTTCAAGAAAGGCACGAATAAAACACAAACAGATATGGAATAATCGTCCCATACCAAGGAGTATGTAAGGTCTAGACTCGTGTGACAATTTGAAATAAAAATAGTGCTGTCTTGAGCCAAGACACCAAATAAACATACACAGGAATTTCAAAGTTGGTTTTCATAGCTATAAAATATTTCAAGAAGGAAGATATAAAATATTCCAAAGCTCAAACAATAGCATGATAGCTGACAACTGCTGAAAGGCTGATTTATCATTTGAGTTTATTTTGATTATTTGTCCACACTGAAAACCAACAAAGAACAAGTAAAATATAATCTTGATTAAAATACAGGAAAATACGTTGTAAGCTTTTTTTTTGTATTTTTATAAATAAACTTTATATTTTATCTTAATTCTAACTAAAAATACTGTGCAATCACCATATGATTGATATCAAGAATATTCATAAAACCTAATTAACATTAAGTTGACCTCGGTGGTCTTGGGTAAAGGTTCTAGCCTCAGGACCCGAGTTCATTGGTTCAAACTCAGCCGATGTCGACGGATCTATCTTGAGGATAAAATTTCGTAGCACTCACTTCTTTTGGAGGGGAATAGAAATGTCGGTCCCATTTTGATTGTGGCATGTAAAATAACCCTTGAAGTTATGTGACAATACCTTTCCTTCAAAATTGGTAAACTCTTTCACACTCACTCATGTGAAAGGTAATGGGTGATTTTTTTAGCACCCCATCTTACTACCCGTTCACTTTACACGCTTATGTAATAATTACGCTAATGGTTTTAGGGATTAGGAAGAGGAAGTATAGCCACATTTGTGTGGAGGAGAATGTAAAACAATTTAGGGAAAAAAACACCCTCAGTACACTCGACCAAGATTCGAACCTCGAGCTTCCCTTCATCTCAGTCTGGTATACTGCGACAATAGCGCGTTAGACCATATGTCCACCGAAGTGGGTAACAGGTAGTTAGTTACCACACTCGTGAAAATCTCCTGGTAAGCGTTATATATACCAGATGTTGAGGGCAGCACTAACCAGCTACAGGGCTGAGTATTTCCAGTGGGCGCTAATGACCTTTATGTGTCGACGCACCTCTAAATCTTAATAATAGCATGTTCAGGTCCGTATGGATATAAAGCACATCAATCAACCTTATGGCCGTTGATGTAAAAAGAAGAAACATAAATTGCATACAGTAAACAAACAAATACAATGAATTTCTAATTCCATGGGAAGGTCCTATCTAACAGTCAGAAAAATTAATACTTCAAATAATGGGTGGTTGATTTAGTTAAATGGTATCATACGTATTTATTAATTATTATTATTTATTATTATTATTATTATTATTTTATTATTATTATTATTAGTCTATTATGTTTTTGTCTCACGATAGTCATTCCTTGTCAGTAACTTGACCACCAACGTGCCTCTGCCCCTCCTCAGCTCCAAGAATTTTCTTCTTTCCTCCAAGTCATCCAATATTTGAATCCTCCTACTTCCTAAGCTAATCTTTCCCTCAAACATTCCTTCTATGACGTCGCGCAGAAGATAGTTCTTCCTAAGGATGTGTCCGATCCTGTTTGCTTTGCACCGATTGTAGACCACAAGAAAATATGTTTGTATTACTTAAAAAGCTCTTTCTATGAAAATTGAACTGTAGCTATAAACATGCATTATGGATCAATAGTTTTTTTTTAAATACACTTTGTTCCAATTACATAAATTCTAGCCTTGCTTTCAATTTATTTGTTCAGAATCGAACTGAAAATTTTCGGTAGAATATCGAATAACTTCTGAAGACATTCTAACCCCCTGGATAGTAAAGCCAGAACCCTTGCTTTCCAATCCACTCTCAAGAGTCTAACTGAAACGCGTATGCGAATATTTGCCGCATGGTTGGACATCTCCATTCCGTCTCTCTCTTCCCTCTTCTTACAAGCCCTAGCGGAAAACAAATAGGAAACCGAATATATTGACTGGTTGGTTGGTGGCCGATATAGAACGAACGGAGAGGAAAAGGCGCGCTCATTAATATGCATAAATTGACACTGAGTCTAAGCGTACACCCCCCCCCCCCCCCGGCCATTGAATTTTAATGTATTTGCACACCGAGATGATAGGATCCTGGCCGCATTAGACCTACACGGGTTATGCGAGCACAAGGGGGGGGGGGGGGGGGTGACAGGGTGGTATAGGAGCTTAGGGAAAGTGGGGGAGAGGAGGTTAGTTTTAATTCCATCTTGTGTATAGAGGAATAATAATAATGTGTAAGTTTCATTGGTCTTGTCTGAATATTTAGTTGTTTCTTATCTATAATGAGAAAATCTGTTTTTTTTAAATCATGCATATTAAAACATAGTTCATATCTATCAAATATAATAAATAGATAAAAAAAAGCCCCATGGCATCATCCCGCAAGCGAGCTATACCGACCGAGAAGTAACCACATTTTATAGTGAAGATAGTACAGACATTTGCAGATAGAGGGTGTCATGGTCGTTTATCTCAGTTTTCTAGAGCAGAACCATTACTTCTTCATTCAAGTAAATCCTCTTATTGTCCTCACGTGGCTGAGTTGGCCCCGTTCAAGACCCACTGCTTCACAGAACAATCTGGAAGCGCCTGATAGCGAAACCAGGACCTCTGGACCTGTAGTCAGAAACTATGAATACTAGACCACAGAGGCGGTCCGATCAATCAATAACCAATATTATTAGGAGGAATAAATAGTCGCTCTACCAAGAGAGAAGTAAATCTACGCTGGTAGTATGGAGGGTAAGTCAAATTTGGCTCAGTATTTTTGCATTTTTTACTGCAAAAAAATCTTTTTAGAAAAGATAAATTGAATATTGCTTTAATAGACACGTTTAATTTAGTTTTCTACTCATATTAATCTCAATAGTTTTTTTTAAACACCGCGTCTTTCTACCCATTCGGATAATACGCCTATGTTCTAAATATAATAGTGATTTAATTGAGAGGAAGTGCACCCACATTTCCGTGGAAGGAGAGTGGAAAATCATTCCGGGTGAAACCACCCTCGATGCACCTGACCGGGATCGAACCCCAATCTTCCCGTCTTCGGTAGTCTAGTCCAACTCTAGAGTAGAGCGTTAGACTATAAGATCACCGAATCGGGTCCTTATTAGTTCTTGAATATCTGTAAAGAACTTATGGCATTTTAACAGAAACTTTTTAAATTAGAATCAAAAATCCTGTTGAAATTTCACGATGTCTATCTATGACAGATATTGAAGAACGGTTGAGACTAAAATAATGTGTAGAGAATTTTATTATTATTATTATATTTAGCACCGCGTCTTACTACCCGTTCGGGTTATACGCTTAAGTACTAATTACACTAATGGATTAGGAATTGGGAGGGTTGAATTTATAGGAAGTGAACCCGCATTTGCGTGGAGGGAGAGTGGAAAACCATTTAGGAAAAACCACCCCCAGTTCACCCGACCGAGATTCGAACCTCGATCTCCCCGTCCTCGGCGGTCGAGCTCAACACGACAAGCGCGTTAGCCAACTACGCCACCGAGGCGGGTGTGTAGAGAATTAAACTAAAGATTATTATAATGAGTCAGTAGTTTATTTATTTCGACCAAGATAGTTTTTTTTGCTACAAAATCTAAAGAAATACTTACCTTAACTATTCATGTTTCCTTTCATCCCACCCTAAGTCCGGGAAACTAAATAAAATAATATTTTGTTTTTCACCGCGGTTTACTAGCCGTATGAGTTACGTTAGTGGTTTTAGAAATGAGGAATATTATTTTTTAGAGGAAGTGTACCCACATTTGCGTGTAGAAAGAGAGAGTGGTAAACCATTTGAGGAAAAACACCCTCACTACACCCGACCGAGATTCAAACCCCGATCTCCCCGTCATCGGCAGTCTAGTATATTGCGAGAGTGACGACTTAAGCCACACGGCCACTGAAGTTGGTAGCTTCATATTATTATTTTCTTGTTAAAAGTCATACATCAGCTGCATTCCTCGTATTCCTGGCTCCCTGATCTCTTTTGACTTCTACGACATAGCTCAATAAGCCCTTTCGTCTCATCACGTGACACATCCAGCTGTCTTTTCTTCGTTACAAATCACCTGCAGAGTTGCTATATTTTCATTGACTCTTTCTATAACGTCTTAATTAGTCAACCGATCTGTCCACTTTATCATTTCTACTATCCTTCATATCCGCTTTAGTCACAGAAGGATTTAAGGTAGGGGTGATCAACCTTTTTATGTCCAAGGACCAAAGTTTCTGTCTCTTGTTGGCCCGCGACCGCAATACTGTACGTACAGGTAATATTAGGATTGAAAGATATTGAAAATATTCGTATTCGCTCATTCTTATACTCACATTAGGATTTATCGTGAAGTATGTTCTCTGTTTTTTTTTTTCTATTTTTAGATGTTCATAGCAGGAGTAGCACGATTTGTCTTGTCTACTAGAGTTGTCATTTGCCGGTTCAAAATACATTTATATTAAAATGCAATATTTTTCTACGCATTAAAAGAAAAATTTTTATAAAACAACGTAAAATACGTAAATAAAATATGTATTTATTTTATTAGTTGATTATGTAAAATATATCTATCTATATTTTTTTATTGAGTCAGGGGCTGCAAAAAATGCTAACCCAGGGGCCGCGGGTTGAAGACCCCTGCTTTAAGGCGTCACCCTCGTGTTGGACTGGCCCACTGATGATCAGTGGAGAGATCAAGGTTTCGAATCCTGGTGGGGTCTACTGATGGTTTTTTTTTCCTAAATGGTTTCCCACTCCCTCTTCTTTGCAAATGCGGGTAGGATTATCTCTAAAATCCTTACTTCCTCATCCCTACCCCATTAGAGTGATTATCACATATGCGTATAACCTGAGCAGGTAGTACGTGGTGATAGCAACATATATATATTCTCCTCCATCACCGCATCTCATTAAGAATACAAGAGGACACCCTGTCGAGGTTTGAGCCTGAAATCTCCAACCCCATTAAACCGGAAAATACGAGAATGGCCACGCACCCACCGTGTGGTGATAAAGTCATGTGTGTTTCTTCGCCTGGCTGTGCGCACAATCCCCTGCAGGGCTGTCAGTTCCCGCACATGACAAGACACACCTCCACACCTTCACATATGAAACAATGCTAATCTGAGTGTGAAGGCCGCGGGATGTAGGGTGCGCGCATGTCTTATTGGCCGGGACAAGTAACGATGTCTACGAAGGCATAGCGCGTGCGGACGACACATTTCTTCGAACTGTAGGAAGGCTTTTTATTATTATTATTTTATTAAAAGGAAACGTGGGAACTTGATAGTAAAGTCCAATTTTCATAGGAATAATCTTTTTTTTAATAAAAAAAAATTTTGTCAGCCAAATTTATTAACATTTTACTATATTATTGGTATTATTTTATTTTTGAGATATTACTTACTCTATGGCACTAGGAATTCGAAAGTTTATTGCCGCATTTACAAAAGCATGCTACCTATTCCTATCTTGAGCTAATTCTATCCAGTACATCTCATCACACCCTATATCGTTCAGATCTTCCCAAAGGTCTCTTCCCATTAGCTTTGCCAGTCAATAATCTGAACAAGTTTCTAGATTCTTCCATTCACGCTGCATGTCCTGCCCACCGTAATCTGCAAAATTTGATTATCCTAACAATGTATTGTGATGAGTACATGGTATATAACTTATCATTATGTAACCTCCTCCACTACGCAGTAGTTTCATCCCATTTTTGGACCAAATATCTTCCTAATCACCTTGTTTTCGAACACCCTAAGTCTGTTTTCTTTATGTAAGGTAAGAGACCATGTTTCACTCCTATAGCTTATTCTGAGTTTTACATTCCTGGACAGCAGGCAAGATGTCAACAGCTTACTGACCGAGTAGTAGCAGCATGATTATCCGACTTTATTATTTTCCTAAATTCCAATCAAATATTGTTCTTGCTAGTTAAAATTGTTCCTAAATATTTAACTCATTAACCCGGTCAAATGATATGTGTTTTTCGAAGTAATCTCTAAATAATCGTCCTCTGTGTTCTATATATGATTATAAGCTTAATGCTTTTCAGCGTTCACTTTAAACCTATTTCCTTACTAGCCTTATGCAACAAAAGTGACTGCTGTAGATATAACATGACCTGGTGTATTAACACGTGAATGTAGATCTAGTAACTTTTATACATGTCAGATAAGGCCCTTCCTATGGAAATTGGTCTGATATGTACAGATGTCCTTTTATTTTCTCCACATTCTAAGGTTATACCGTAGACAAGATCGCTAAAGCGTTTGGTTACCTTTTTAGAGTGTAACAAGTGATTTAATTTCGAAACATGGTTTGGTATTTAAAATGGTAATTTGAGAACCGAATGGCTTTTTGAGATACTTATACACATAGTGTAGCCACCTCCTCAATTCCACAACGAATTAAGGCCGGTGTACAACAACAAAAACGATACCATTAGCAGAAAATTCAAAAGATATAAAAAAAAACAAATATTTCAGAGGAGCCGATAGGACTAACATCAAACAAATGGACCGTACACTGATCCATTTGAGTTTTGTCTCCGCGAACCCGCTCTAAAATATTTATTATTAGAAACAATTCAAATATTTGCCATTATATAAAAAAAAACTTCCCATCATTAGATGAAACTAGGGTACGAAAGTGACAAAAGAATAGGTAACAGTATAAGGTATTTTATTTATATATAAAAGTTAGATATTTTAAATATGATACAGAAGGATATATATATATACGTGAACGTTATATAATAAACTCATAATAATATGAATCATCCATGATGTCTCAATCATCAATAGTACAAGTCGTAAAAAAGACAAATGTAAACCTTCGAAGTATTAACAACTTCAGTAAAAGACTAAATCTAACAAGTGAGCTGAAAGCTCTAAGTCAACAAAGTTTACGTTGCGAAATGACAACGCCACTCTGCATCATATTCTTAGCAGTGTTCATATAATTTAGTTCAAGTCGCGTATATAAATACAAACGTAATACATTGTAAGGCATCATAACAATGGCATTCGATGGTCTAAGTATAATGTTTACTTGGAATTGACTCGCACTTTATGGTCTAGATAACTCTAAACTCCCTTACTCACAATTATCAAAAACAAACACGTAGAGTAAAGAACCAAATCAATATTTTAAGATACAAAATACCTTTTTCTCAGTCGTACAGCTATAATCTTGTCTTTAAATAAAAGGTTAGCTTTCCAACAATATTTATAGATATTGACAAAAACCCAAAAGGGGATTTTTAGCCTACATTCTACAAAGGAACATTAATTCCCGCAAAATTATTCTAAGTAGATTTAATTTTTTTTAAGCCAAACAGGCTGTAAATTTAACCATAAAAAATTTGACATTTCCATGATATTACCAAATGTTACTAGACACAACCCGGAAGGGGCCTCCGTGTCTACAAGACAACAACAATAATGCTATGTTTCTATTTGAAAGATTGGACTTGTTCATTAAATTTCAAATGTTAGCCAAAAGGGAATTTTGATACACAATTGCCGAAAGAGAATTTTATACCTTTAGTATTCATCCTGAACACCAACGTGTTCTGGAGGAAGTCCAGACAAGAGTAATTATTCATCTATTCTACACCAGTATTTATGCCAATATTTTAGCTCAGAGAGGGGGAAGAGGGGAAATGCCAAAACAAAGGAGAAACACAACACATGACATAAGAGGGACGGAACATCTAGACGCGAGAGGAAGGTTCGAGAAGCGTGGTGGAGCATGAAGAATGATCCAGACTAAAAGTTTCTATCGCTCACTGACGTCTCGGGCATCATACGTCACACTATTTTTCCCATGACACCTTGCGCCGACTTGAACTCCGTGCTTCATTCAGTCAGTCTTAGCACAAAGTTTTAGTGGAGTGTAGTTCGGGAGGCCGGCTCGGGAGACGTAATAACAAAACATAGGGCGATGGGGCATGGTAAGTCCACTTTGTATTATTTCACCAGTGCTTCGTTGATGTTTTAATCTTTTCTTGTAGTGGTTATTTCAATAAACGCTACAATAGAAGAAGGCATAACAATCGACTTGGTATTAGCTTTATTCAATTCTAAACCTGATCTAGGAGATGAAGCATTAAAGACTACAGGATGATTTTCAACTAGCGTGCCAAAATAAAAAATAAACTGTGGTTGGCGATATCCCGTAAGGTGCTATGGAACATCAAACATTTGAAGTGTCGCCTGAAGTCTAGGCAACTTTGCACCCGCCTCGGTGGCGTAGTTAGCTAACGCGCTAGTCGTGTTGAGCTCGACTGCCGAGGACGGGGAGATCAAGGTTCGAATCTCGGTTGGGTGAACTGGGGGGGGGGTCCCTAAATGGTTTTCCACTCTACCTCCCGCAAATGCGGGTTCACTTCCCCTATATTAAACCTTCCCAATTCCTAACCCATTAGCGTAATTAGTACTTAAACGTATAAACCGAACGGGTAGTAAGACGCGGTGCTAAATAAAAAAATAGGCAACTTTGCTGTGATGCCAGCAGCGCTACCGATAGATGGTGGTATTGATACTATCGAAACGTCGTGCCCCAGTCAACCCAAAGGTCATATGCTTATTGGAAGCATGCCCCAGTACACCCGTAAACAAAGGTGCATGCATGTCAGCTACCTCCCAGAATGTGCGATCTTCCATCTATGTTCCGCTATTGTATGACATGAACCTGTTGCCTGTGTAACGAGGCAGGCTCGCAGTAATCGTATGACTGACCTGTGCTTGAATAAGGCACGTTTCGATAGTATCGATACCACCATCTATCGGTAGCGCAACTGGCATGCCAGAAAAGTTGCCTAGACTTTAGGCAACATTTCAAATGTTTGAAGTTCCATAGCACCATACGGGGACATAGTTGATCATAGGTTCATTAACTGATATAGTCGTTATACCCCAGCTTACAATTTTTTTTTATTTTGTCACGCTAATTCATAATCACCCCATAAATGGTCACATTTAAATAGTGTTGATGAAGAGGTTTTTAAGTCAATTAAATGATTATAATCTAAACAGATAGCAAGACGTGGTGTTAAATAAAGTCAATTCAACGTTGCTTATATACTGGTTTAACTAAAGAAAAACCCGCTTCGGTGGCCGCGTGGTCTAAGGCTCCACTCTCGCAGTAGACTAGATTGCCGATGACGGGGGGAGATCGAGGTTGTAAACTCGGTCGGGTATAATGAGGGTGGATTCTCTAAAATAGTATTCCACTTTCACTCCATGCAAATGTGGGTACACTTCCTATAAATATAACTTTCCTAATCCCTAAAACCATTCGCGTAGTTAGTACATAAGCCTATAACCCAAACGGGTAGTAAGACGTGGTGCTAAAAACAACTAAAGAGTTTTGCAGTGTGTTTAATTTCACCTAATAAGTAAGCTGTGCTCTATATTATTTATTTATTATTTATTTATTTAGCACCACGTTTTACTATCTATTCGGGTTATACGCTTAAGTACTAATTACGCTAATGGGTTAGGAATTGGGAAGGTTGAATATAGAGGAAGGGAACACGCATTTGCATAGAGGGAGAGTGGAAAACCATTTAGGAAAAACCACCCCCAGTTCACCCGACTGATATTCGAACCTTGATCTCCCCGTCCTCGGTAGTCGAGCTCAACACGACTAGCGCGTTAGCTAACTACGCCTGTCTGTGCTCTATAACTCTAAATATTAAGAAGGATAACTAAATTGCAATGCAGGGTATTTTAACTTAATATCCTCTTAAATGATAGATCTTCAAAATAAAATTGATTCAAAATGCTATTGTATAAAACTAGTATGCTCTTTTGTTCCATTCCTTTACTTTAAATCCATCTATAAGTTCAAGTTTGCATTGCGCTTCCCTGGATTTGTTCATGCAATACAGTCAAATTTTCACATAAGGGCTTTATCTGACAGATAGAGAAGTAACTAGATCTAGATTCACATATTCATACGTCAAGTCAAGTCACTTTTGTCAGCTGTTTATTTTGATGGATATTATCAATACCTATCAAATAACAGTAATAATATAGTAATATGATATCAAAGTTCACAGCAAAAAAAATTGTCTGTATTTTCTAAAAGGCCCTTTATTTGAATATTGTACACTATGTTCTAGTTTTCATTGTACTTCTTTGGAAGTTCGTGCAGTAGCTCGCTATGGTCGACTATCTGATTGTTTGTGGCCTGATTACTTTATTTGCTCTTGTTGAAAGGAGGAGGGGGGGTGGATCCGAGGGGAGAAAAGAGGAGAAGAACACTGATGCAATCTGCAGTACATGGAAAGGGATTGTCTCAGTTATGACTGAAGGGTGACTGGTGATGCAGGGGTGGAAGCTGGAATTACAGTTGCATCTTGCAATACGGGTTTGCAATCTTCGTTTCTGAGTATTATCTGTTCGGTAACATTGCGGCTTTATTAGTGATATTTACAGTCAAGGTTTATTGCATAGTGGGTGTGCCCGATGAAGAATTTATTCCTGACATGTTACATTTAAATAGTTCCTACAAACTCGTAGGCTTATTTTATTTTGAGCAATGATATATGTTAAGTCTTATCTAAAATATGTATTGACCACCTCTTTGATATAGGGGTCATATTTTCCTGGACACAGGTCCGGAGTTCCCAGCTTCAATCCTCGGCACTTCCAGATCTTTCTGTGAATTAGTGGGTCTGGAACGGGGTCAACTCAGCCTCGTGAGGACATTTGAGAATCTATTATTATTATTATTATTATTATTAGCACCGCGTCTTACTACCCATTCCGGTTATACGCACTTACGCTAATGTGCAATGGTAGGGTGATTATGAGATGAAATGGAGGACCTACAGTTTAACGTGGAATCCGAACCACGGTGGAGGCCTGGCATTCCTCACATTCACAAGTTGTGATTAATACACGTCTTGTCAGAGGTGAAGGAAGGGTTTGGCAATCAGATATATCTGAGCCGGGACCGAGGATTGAACCCCGGACCCTCAGCACAGAAGTCTGACACCTTACCCCTAGACCACCAGGTCACCTTGAGGATCTACTTGAATAAAGAAGTAGCAGTTCCGTTCTATAAAAATGAGATTAACTGCTGGAAGGCTCGTCGTGCTGACCACATTACACTATATATCCGCAAATGTTGGCACTATCTTTACCAACATGTGGACCGCAAGGTCAGCATAGCTCACTTACGGGTGACGCCATGGAGTTTAAAAAATATATACTATATATATATATATATATATATATATATATATATATATATATATATATATAATAAAAAACATGACGCAATTCCTTCTAGCAATGATTTCCAAAGTTCTACCAAACCAAATCTTATCAATTTAAAAATAAAAATGAAAGCTTACACAACAAGGATGTGCTCAAAAATTTCAAATTTACAAAAAATGATTGAAGCAGAAGTGTAATAAAATTTCTTCGACACCAAATTCTCTAGTTCTACCCAACGGAATTTTTTTTAATAAAAATAAAAGCATTTTATTCTCGAATTATTTGATCAAAGTTTTACTAATTTTTAATCATATACCTTTATTTTACTACGAAGAGACACATGGAATACCTTTAAGAAATTACAAACAATTTTTGTTATTGTTGTTAGCATTATTAGATATGAAAGTGACAGCTGTAGAGATCACATTACTTGACGTATGAATTAGTGACAGTTGAACTAGTAACTTTTTTTGCTGACAGAAAAGTCTTTTCCTATGAAAATTGGACTGTATTTAAACGTTATTTTTAAACCCGGCTATAAAAAGAGCTGTAACCTTACTAATTTATTGTAGCATGACAATTACTTTTTATAGCAGGAAGAGCAGGAAGAAGATTATCAACTTCTTTATATTTTTCTCTTCTATGTTTCATATACTCAATATATACATATACATATTTTTTTTAATTTTAATTTTCTTACCCACTTTACTCTCTCCTCTTGGTTAGAATAAATCTCATATTTTATGCTGATTTTATTCAAGGCACGTTTATTTCTTATGGTACGTCTTATTTTTAAAATGTAATTGAGGGTAGGAGTTCAGTAATCCCCCCCTCTTTTCCTCACATGAAGCATCACATTTGTATAAAATTATCTATTTCCTTATTTGGGGGGGGGGGGGTTCTTATCTCTTGAGCTCAATATTTAAAAAATAACATTCATTAAAAAATATAGTATATTGTATAGAAAGAAATGAAACTCGTACGAATAAATTCTAGACCTATATTTTTATTTATTTGAGGTATGTAATGTACACTTTAGGAACCGACTAATTATATCATCAAACGATAATTTCTATGAGCGAGAGTGAAAGGGCCTACCAATTTTACCGGGTAAGGTCATTTTTACACAACTTCCAGGGTTATTTCACATATCCACAATCAACATGGGAACAATGGCTCTACTTCCTCTCCGAAGAAAGTTGTGCTACTGATTTTTTTTTTCCGCTCAAGAAAAATCCATCGACCGCAGCTGGATGTGAATCCATGAACATCGGGTCCTGAGGCGAGCACTTTATCCCAAGACCACCAAGGTCGGCTTGTAAATATATTGTAGATTCTAGAAATAAGAATGTAGAGTTTAGCAAAATCATTGCTGTCAACATTGATACATTTTGATATATTAGTTTATAGGTGTCCGGCCACGTGGTATAGTCGTCAGTGCACTTGGCTACCGACCTAGGGATGGTCTTGATTCCCGGCTGGTACCATGAGTATTTTTCCTGAAAGGGGGATTATCCCAACCGCCACCAGGGTTTGGTTGACTAGGCATGAGCTAGGTTAAGAGTTTCTACTGGTTTCACACTTTCATACCATCAAATTATCTCATCAGAACATTCAAAACGCCCCTTATCCTAAAGAATGCAAACAATCAGCCCGTTTGGGCGCCATATTATTTCGCTTAGATTAGTTTATGTAAATGTTCTATGTATCGTTAGTCATCGAGAGCCCTTCGGAGCTGGTGTTTACAGTAATTCTATGTGCTTCCTGTTTCATGTATCACAATATGATGTTCAAACAAAATAAATACCATACAAACAAACATGGGAAAGGTCTCTACGAAAAGAATGTGCTTAGTACATTCTGGCGCCCCCTGGGCAAAAGGTACTTTAGTACAGGCTAGTCTATGAATGATGGGTCCCAGACATCCATAAATATATATAATTGTATAATTATGTGTCCGTTGTGTAAAAAGTAGCAAATGCACACCCGTGCCGATGGGCGTGTGGTCTAAATGTCTAGCTCATGTGTAGCTGAGGATTTCCTCACTTCCTCCACAAACTCAGCTTACAAAACATGAGTCAAGAATGACCCTGAGCATGGGACGACTCCTGGATAGCTCAGGGTTAGGAGTATTGGGCGTACTAAGCCAAAGGTCACAGGTTAAAATCTTGTGTCCAGGTGTCTTTTTTTTTTTTTTCAATTTAAAGCATATTATAGGGGTGTACGAAGCTTCGACTCGGCTTCCAAACTTCGAAACAAATGTCAGCTTCGACTTCGCTTCGAAAATAATTCCAGGTTAGAAATTAGTCAATAAAATATTGATAGCTAAAATACTTGATTTATGGTCAATTATATATTATATATAATTTTATTATATATTATATATATTATATATCATATATATTATATTATATATCATATATATTATATTATTATATATAATATATATTATATATAATATACTAGCGGACCCGACAGATGCTGTCCTGCCCGAACGTTGGCTTTTCATTTGGGTGGCATAATTGATTTCGATAGTAAAAATAATACTATATGATCATCACAATTACAATTTCACAATGAACTCCAATTAGTGAGTAACACAAATATTACAAATTCAGTGTTTGTCAAGACAACATACAAAATAAAACATCTTTTCATTTTTGGCATTTCGCCCACAACTACACAAATATCAGCTGTATCGAAAAACAAACATAACTATGAATTATTCTCAGAAGTTCAATTATTCATGAACTTTTCAGAAGGTTTTAACGGTCAATTATTGATGAACTTATGATTTTTTTAACGGTCAATTATTAATATTATATTCATTATTATAAATATTGGGGGGGCAGGGGTGTTTGGGGGGGGAAATTTTGAGGTTACATGTTCTGATATGATGCAAAACATCTAAAAAAAAATCCCCCCTCCCCAAAAAATTCCCTAAAAAGTAAAAAAAAAGCCTAGAGCCCGATTGCAGCGCCACCTACCGGGTCCAATTGTGAATCTAAACCATCCACGGACCCACTCAAACACACACAAAAAAGTCATCAAAATCGGTCCAGCCGTTTAGGAGGAGTTCAGTGACATACACACGTACAGAAGAATTATATATATTAAGATATTATATTATTATATATAATATATATTATATTATTATATATTATATTATATTATTATATATAATATATTATATATTATATTATTAATATATTAATAATATATTATATAATATATTATATTATTAATATCTTAATAATATAATATAAAACAATATTTATTTGAAAAAATCCAAAGTAATTGAATTGTAAGTTGTAATATAACTTGATTCATTAGATTAAAAATGAAATATTAGTAACAATAAATACAATAAAACATTTTCTAAGTAATTTCAATACAAATATTAAAGTTCAATAAATAACAGTATAATATAATTTTCTTGTGCAAAAAAACTAACAAAAGAAATATTCAAACTTCGATTCGGCTCCGAAAATATTTCATATTCGATTCGCGTTCGCTTCGAATTGAAAAAATGGACTTCGCACACCCCTAGAATATTGTGTTTAGTCGCGGCTATAACCGTACTTAACAGCTATAATAGATTGGCTATCTAATCCATCGTATACCGTGGTTTGGCTAACTGATGACGAGGAGGTTGTGATTAAAATCCAGGCAGGGTGTGTTAGATTTGTTTTTTCCAAATAGTTTCCCACCCTTCCTTGACGCAAATTCTAGTAAATTTCCTCTTGAAGTTCTACCTTACTTATCCCCTGCAATATTAGCATAATTAATATTTATTGATCCGTTTCGGTGGCCGAATGGTCTAAGGCATCACTTTCGCAATCGACTGGACTGCCGATGACGAGTAGATCGAGACTCTAATCTAGATCGGATGTTCAGATTGTGGTTTTTTAAAACATGGTTTTCCACTACAGGGAGTAGATGAGATAGTAGAGGAAGAAAGACTGCATGTAACGAGGATGGAGAAGGAGAGGATACCAAAGAAAATGATGGAAATGAAGTATTTAGGAAAAAGATCGCAAGGAAGGCCAAGATGGAAGGAGCAGATAACAGAAAGTGTGCAAGTGAGAGTAGAATAATGGAAACAATTAAAGGAAGAAGGAAGGATAGAGGTATATGTAGGAATTTTACTAAATTGAACCGGTGATAGGCTGGAAACCGTTGATGATGATAATTTTTCCCACTCTCCACGAAAATGCAGTTTCCACTTTCTTTATACCTTTCTTATCTCTGGCATATTAGCTTAATTATTAAATAGGCGTAAAACCCAAACGGATAGTAAGACGCAGTGCTAGAAACTAAATTATCCGGTCATCCGGCTTTAAGCACAAACCACTCTATCAATTGAACTATCCGGGATCTTCTTCTATTCCTCCTTCCTCTCAATATCTTATCAGTGGCTCCGTCAGAGATAACGCGGGGTCGGTGCACGGATAAACCAGTCTGGCCGGCCGAAGTCTGCACGGCCACGCGATAACAACGCCTAGTGTTCCAGGTGAGAGGTTTATATTCCCCTAGGGTGGTGTCAGGGCGAGGACCCGGGGTCTAGATGCAGCGATAGGTCACGGCTCTCCCCACGCAGACACTTTGCCCCTTCATTACACGGGACGCTATCGGGGCGGTTAAAGGGGGGTGAGAGGAGGAATTGAAATAGCGTTTAAGAGTTTGGATAAAGATAAAAAAGAATTCGTTTAAGTTGCGTACACAGTGTAAGAACGAGGGTGAACGAAGGGTATTCTGTCAAATTTGTTCAATTTTTGGTTCAAAATCTGCCTTGCCTTCTATATTTAGCGAACTAAATGTTTACACGGGCGTTCGCTTAATTTCGCTGGTGGTCTAGTTGGTAAGCTTTCGTGTTGTTTTAAAA
Organism: Timema podura; assembly: GCA_033556935.1. Taxonomy (NCBI): domain Eukaryota; kingdom Metazoa; phylum Arthropoda; class Insecta; order Phasmatodea; family Timematidae; genus Timema; species Timema podura. The sequence continues at coordinate 33,676,798 of JAVRXN010000012.1, forward strand.
ACGTACTATATTGAGTGAAATATTATTATTTTTTTATTAATTATTATTATTATTATTTTTTTAGCACCGCGTACTTACTACCCGTTCTGGCTTATACGCACTTACGCTAATGTGTAATGGTAGGGTGATTGTGAGATGAAATGGAGGACTACAGTTTAACGTGAATCCGAACCACGGTGAGGCCTGTCATTCCTCACATTCACAAGTTGTGATTAATACACATCTTGTCAGAGGTGAAGGAAGGTTTGGCAATCAGATAAATATGTGCCGGAACCGAGGATTGAACCCCGAACCCTCAGTACAGAAGTCTGACACCTTACCCCTAGACCACCAGGTCACCTTGAGTGAAATAGATTATTAGTCTATGTGTCTGATGAAGATTTAATCGCTAGTGCATGATCAGTGAAGAATCTATCTTCTTTTTGACGTTCAAGTCGGAATGAACTCACTTCGTTTGGATCACACTTGAATGGTTTCACTTATTTCATTCCAGGACTCTAGTTTTTTTTATATAGTCACTATGTGTCGGATTTCATAGTCACTCATGTTCGCGGTGTATATCAATGAGTTTTAATTCAAGAGTATTACTACTCCATCCTATAGTCAGGGCCCTTTTAGGGTTACTATAAATAGTTTCCCGATCTTTCTCCACGCAATTCAAGAACATTTTATCCCAATTACATTTTCATCATCCCTATCCACTAGTTTAGATAGATGCTTATAGCCCGGATAGTAATATAAGACGCATCGCATAAAAAGTTATAGTCTTTATATCAAAAATAACAAGATTCTTATTAATTACTCAACTTTTTGATTGTAGGCCATTACATTTCAAGGAAAATAAATATATTAAGGCTTTAAAATATTTTTCTTTTATTTCTCTTTAAAAAATAGTATTGGGTGGAACTACTTTTAACTGTTTGTTATTAACAATAAAATAAAATCTAGAACTGGTGTAGCGCGTCACACAATTGCTGCATATTATATTGGGAATATATTTTAGTATATCGTTAAATTAAAATAGACCTGAGTAATCGAGAGCAGTGCTGTATTATTATGTAGTATTTAATAGGACTCGCTTCCATAAATATTCAAGTGAACGACACTTTATTATTATTATATTATGGCTTTTGTTTTTAGCGTAGCTTATAGTAGGATCAGTCACAGAGAGATGAAAGTTAAAAAAGTTGTAAAATATGATACAATGTATGAGAAATATATTAGCAGCAATAAAGTTCAGCTTCCGAATATTACATAGTTCATACAGTGATTATTACGACGTTCAACTTTCATGCTTGGTTTAGTTTCAATTCTGTCTTGATTCAAAATCAAGTATTTTATCTTTAACTATAAATATTTATAGCACATAATTGATAAAAATTTAGAAAACAATGGCAAAATAGTAACACTTAATCATTGGTTATACTTCCGAAATAATATACACATAATAGTAGACAAAAAACATTTTTTATATTAAACTTAGGGATGTAGATTAATGATCATAATTAAATCTAGCAAAATATATGTTGAAAATAGTTTACCTTACCTGTTTCGGTGGCCGCGTGGTCTAAGGTGTCACTCTCGCATTGTACAAGACTGCCGATGATAAGGGGCTCAAATCACTATCGGCTGTACTGAAGGTGGTCTTTACTCAATGGTTGCCACCCGCCCTCTATGCAAATTTGGGTACACTCCCTCTGAATTCAACCTTTCTCATCTCTAAATCATTAGCGTAATTAGTACAAGTAATAAGAAAAGGTGAAAAATAATTGATACTTGTATACGGGAATCAAACCCTGAAATTGTGTCTTAGAACACCAGTTCACTATCACAAGGTCATCTCGTGAACAAAGTCATACATCACTAATCATTTTAAAATAGAATAAAAGGTAATATAATCACAGGTATGCTATAAAAACTAACTCTGCTTACCCTGACAACACTCCACGACACGATACGACACTGATATTGATACATCTTCACAGTATTATCATTTCATCAGTATTAAAACTATCTATCAAACGTAACAGCTGCAGATTTCATGGTTTGATTTATGAATATATTACACTAGTTTCATGTTCCATAACAGGCATCCGACGCCTTAATTCACTCAGTAGCGTGCCTTCCCAATGAGTTAGGGGTCCCGGGCTTGATTCCCAGCATGTCCAAAATATTTATCACTAGTGAAATGTAGGTTTCTCCTTTCACAGTGATAAATTAACGGCTGGTGGCTGAGTATTGTGTCTTTTCTAGATTTAATTAGTTTTTAAGTTATGTGCTGATATAATCAATCGGTTCAGAACGTGTGCGTTCAAGATGTTTTTCTATTCAATTATCAAGAATACTATTTGTCTTATTTGAATGAGATTTTCACGTCTGTAAAGATCCATTAATTTGCTTTGCTTATCGTTTCTTCATATTTGTCCGAAAATACTAACTTAAATTTAAACAAAATAATTCTAAGTACATTGAATAAAACTAACTAGGCCTGTCATTCAAATTTGGGCAAATTTTCTCTTAAACAGTTTTAGTTGCCTTTTAGCCCGTGTATTTCTCTGTCAATTTTAGTATTTTGATGTGAATTATCGATTAAACACTTGTAATTACCCTTAGTTAAAGTTTTTTTTTTATACATCTTCTTATTTCATTCCTAAATAAACATTAGGCGCCCATTCTTGATATTGAACCAGTCTCTGTTACTCAAGAATTATTATTATTATTATTATTATTATTAGCACCGCGTCTTACTACCCGTTCGGGTTATACGCACTTACGATAATGTGCAATGTAGGGTGATTGTGAGATGAAATGGAGGACCTACAGTTTAACGTGGAATCCGAACCACGGTGGAGGCCTGGCATTCCTCACATTCACAAGTTGTGATTAATACACATCTTGTCAGAGGTGAAGGAAGGGTTTGGCAATCAGATAAATCTGTGCCGGGACCGAGGATTGAACCCCGGACCCCCAGCACGGAAGTCTGACACCTTACCCCTAGACCACCAGGTCACCACTGTTACTCAAGAAGTTGAACTATTAAATACCCCTGACAAATGGACGGGCTACAAATGTATATAGATCATTCTTTACGAGGAGGAATAGCTTAGAATCCCGGTTGATGTCCTGATAGTGGTTTTCCAAAAGCAATACTGTTTCATTAAATAGTCAAGCTAATTCTCTAAATTTCTGTTTAGAGAATATGATATTTAGATGCGGCCATAGCTTGGCTATTTAATCCACCATGATATGAGCAAGTGTACAGTTGTCATTATTATTATTGTCACCATAAAGCACTCCCATGTCGAAGGTGGCTGCTTTATCTGATAGCTCGTGATTTTAATTGATCACTAATATGTAGCTGACGATTTCCGCACGTCCATCACAGATTCTGCCTTAAAATATGAGTGAAGAATGACCCTGAACACGGTATTATTCCTGGATAGCTCAGTGGTTAAAGCTTTGACGTACTAAGACAAAGGTCTCGGATTCAATTCCCGCGTCCAGGTGTCATTTTTAAGTTTAGATAATAGCCTATAATACTAACTGTGTTTTTCCCACGCTTTTTTTCCCCCGACACTGTGGGTACACCTTCTCATTGAAACTACGTTTATATATATATATATATATATAACCTTCGTTTTAAATGTACAGTAGGCCTACAGATGCAAAAAAAAAATACAAATTAATAAAAATATTTCAAGTTTTCTAATAAACTATCGTTTCCAAAAGAGTTGTAAATCTTCAATCAAATAAAATGTGAAAATGAAACTAATCTGCTGAAGCCTCGCCCATAATTCTTTTATTTCGCGATCTCGTCGCGATTATAAAATCATAGTGACTCTTCCAAGTAAGTGTCATTTTTTACAATGTAATACGGATCGATTTGTGGGCGAATGGGTGGGGTAGTGTACTTTTATAGGACTGCGAGTAAAACCAGTCCTGCGGCACTCAATACCGTCATTACAGACCCACTTGCCGGGAGAAGACGAGAGAGGAATTTGCATCGCTAAGTGAGTTAAAAAGCCACACGATTAATAGAGAAGAGCAAGTAGCTAGTAGCAGCAGCGCAGCGCCAAGAGATAAGATACACAAGCCCGTAAACAGCTATGGTAATTAAGACGGAGGGAGGCGGGTGGGGGTGGATATGACGTGCACGAAAACTTCAGATAAGGGTTAGGAAGAGGAGAGGAGGAAAAAAAAAAATTATGTGAAGAGTAAATATCAAAAGAAAGAGTATCGTAGTAGCCGTTGACTGAAAGCAGTGGCGCACTCGAAATAATTTACTTTGTGGGGTTAACGTATAATATATTGAAGATTTTTTTTATTTGTAATATATTTAGCACCGCGTCTTACTACCCGTTCGGGTTGTACGCTTAAGTACTAATTACGCTAATGGATTAGGAATTGGGAGGGTTGAATTTAGAGGAAGTGAACCCGCATTTGCGTGGAGGGAGAGTGGAAAACCATTTAGGAAAACCACCCCCAGTTCACCCGACCGAGATTCGAACCTCGATCTCCCCGTCCTCGGCGGTCGAGCTCAACACGACTAGTGCGTTAGCCAACTACGCCACCGAGGTGGGTTTTTATTTGTACTTTTTCCGATTGGGAACTTTAGGGGCACCTTTAAGGTGTTTTAAGGTGAACAAAAAATAAATTCTTGAATATAAAATTGTAGGTATGATTTTAAGATCCATTTTGTATTTTCGGCACATCTTCACAGTTTAAATAAGTATGTTTTAAACTTTTACCAAAATCATTTGCGATCTTGAAAGTAAAACGGGGGATCGCCTACGTACACCCCCCCCTAGTGTGCCCCTGCACTGAATGCAGGCTAAAACATTGGCAATAAAGAAGCTTTGAATAAATTATTCAAACAAAATATATTGAACACTGATAAAAAAAATATATTCTTAGATAAAAATATAATTATTATAAAATGTTTCAAAGAAATAACACCACATTTTACTTCCCCTTGAAGGTGTTTTTCCCCCCATTGAATCTCACTACCCTGTTCTGACTGTATGCCTTTTAATTACGATAGTAGGATAAAGATGAGGAAGGTGAAAATTAGAAGAAATGTATCCGCAGTCTCATGTATGGAATGGAAAACTCTCTCAGAATACCGGGCTGAGTTTTGATCCTCGACCCTCTAGTTACCATTGAACCAAAAATGACGAGACCAACGCCTTGGTCTATGTGCCCACTTGTGAAGGCTTTGTTTAAAACTATTTATTTAAAATTTTATCACAACATATTGTACATTCATACACACACAGATAATCACGCCTTTCCCTTACGGAGTAGGCAAGAAACTGTGCAAATAACTAAAAAAAAACCTCCGTACTTAATCCATTCTCACTAAGTTCCCCCACACGTCCTTATCTTTGCATACTTCCTTCACTTCAACAACATCTATACATTGAGTCATACACCTTAATAAATCACACATTTGTAGCCGACAATTTCCGCACGTCCATCATAGACTCTGCCTTAAAATATGAGTAAAGAATAACCCTGAGACCCGCCTCGGTGGCGTAGTTGGCTAACGTGCTAGTCGTGTTGAGCTCGACCGCCGAGGACGGGGAGATCGAGGTTCGAATCTCGGTCGGGTGAACTGGGGGTGGTTTTTCCTAAATGGTTTTCCACTCTCCCTCCACGCGAATGCGGGTTCACTTCCTCTAATTTCAACCCTCCAATTCCTAATCCATTAGAATAATTAGTACTTAAGTGTATTACCCGAACGGGTAGTAAGACGCGGTGCTAAATATTATTATTATTAATGACCCTGAGTATGGGATGATTCCTGGATACCTCAGTGATTAGAGCATTGACGTAGTAAGCCAAAGGTCCCGTGTTCGATTACCGTGTCCAGGTGTCATTTTTCAATTTTAGAATATGATATCTAGATGCGAGTAAATCCTCACTAGAACAATCATAATAGCGTTGTCTATTTGATTCTTAAATATATAATATGTATTTGCTTATAGCTCAGAAACTATTGGTTTTATTTCAAATAAAATATTTTTAATTTTAATAGTATTACAACATTACAATGATAAGTTATTTCGTATCTTAGCGCTATCCCACATAGCAGACGTTTGAAAACTTTTCAGTTAACTCGACTAACATGTCATTCAGTAGTGGATCACTTCTTGCACATAACACTTGAAAGGTGGTTGACGTGAAGTTCCTCTTATTCAGCAAATTGTCTGCCTCACCGCACCACGGAGCCGCGCGCCCTCTTCCCCCCTCCACCACACCCCTGTCCCACCTCTCTACCTCTCTGTACCACCAACCAATCATTAATCACCTTGCGCTTGAGGTACGACCGCGTCAAATAACGCTATCATTTTTATTCCCGATACATACGTCACAAGTCTCACACGAAGGTTATCTCGTTCCGCGTGAACTAGTGTCACGAGACCACTGACTTGTGTCTAGGTGGGCTGTTAGCACGTCGGAACTATGGCTTTGTAAGCCGCGCACCGGTCGGTTTGTCCACATTTTTGTTCCCTCGTACTCTCTCCAAGAGCGCGTACTTTTGTAGGGGCTTGGAAAATCTATCCTCTTCATGTTGTTATTTGGGGTTACATAGTTTTAAATCATTGGTGTTCATTAATTGCACTAGAGTGTTGCCTACTTAGAGATTTCAAAGCTATTTTGTGAGGTGGGCTGCATCTTAACTTGACGCACCTAAGCACTATCACACTTAGACACCAACGTACGAAATAAAAAGAGAGGGAAAAATTTAGCAGTTAGCCCTGTGTGCCTTCTTGTTTATCTGTTGATAAACCTTCCCCTCTTCCTCCGACGATTTTACACACTCACTATACTATTTGCGTCTTGGAAAGATTGACTTGTTTTTTTAAAATTACCTTTTCCTTGATACCTATTCTAGATATACATTTATGCTTCCACGGAATTTTTTAATCTACATTCTGGCAGGAATATTCCTACGTACCAAATAGCCTAGGTGGTAAAGGAGTAATAAAAAATAAGTTAACAAAAAAACTACTTCAAGATTAAAAAAAAAAGTTGTGACACTGTAAAACAATTTTTAAACTAAGAATTTATGGTTTTGTTTCAACGTCATATCTTTATAGCCCGATGAATAGAACGTAAATTCACTAACATGATAAATCCCATCTTGACCTGTCATGACGTCACAGGTAGACAACGTCCTGAATATAAAAAATAAATAAAAAACTATCAAGCGAGAATCACAAACCAATAGACCACCCATCCAGCCCATTTCATATTCACACTAATGGGATAGGGATGACGGTAGAAATGAAGAAGTATTGTATCCGTGTTTGAGTGAAGTTATCACTGAGGACTGCAACTAGCACTACCTAGTGGCCGTCCAAGGAATCAACCTGGCTCATGGAGCGCAGTGAAAGCTCCGTAAAGAGTATCTAGTGTATACCTTGTCTGTGGCCAGGGGTCACGAATTGTATTCCAGGCATGGCCGTAAAACTTATCCATGGTGAAACTGGGCCTTCCCTTTTGAAAGTGATGACATAACGGGTCGGGGGACTGGATGATGTATCTGTTCCAGAGTTAAGGCAGCCACCTCGGTCAACGAGAGAGTATTAATCGATGACAGGCCATACAGCTTGAAAAAATATAATGGCCTGTGTCGTTTTCTGGAACTAATTCTTAGTTTGTTTAAGCTTATACTTCCATTAGTCCTTCATCTACAATCATCCTTTGTTATGTCAATAAATAAGAGAGGGAAGAAAAATATCAAACTTATTAACTAAAGATAAAGAGAACTGTTGCTATTTTTCAAATATCTTAAAATTGTATGCTGTGAGCTTATAAAAGAATTACTGTAATTTTCTATAGGAAGGCTAATTCTAGAGCCCTGTTTCATTCACCTTAGTCTCATAACTCCACAAATCTGCTTAATAATTCGTTGAAAATGAGCTAATTTCATCTTTACGCACATTTTCTTATTTTAATAAAACTCAAACTACAGGCTTGTTAAGGGAAAAAAGCCCTGTTAGAATCTTTCTACTTCATTTTGGAGTGAGCCATATTTTGAAAAAGCGCATCGTAGAATTAAATATTCCTTTAGAGCTGAACGTCTGCACGACAATTTCTCGCTTACTGAGGTGGCCCCCCTTAAGTTAAACTAAACAACAATCCATGAGGAAGTAATATTTGAAGCTTTTGATAACCCTTTAGATTAACTTTATAATTAATAAATGGTTGAAAGTGGGGTTCCAAAAAAATTTGAGTTTAGTTAATATAATATATCGCGTCAGAAAGTTTCCATTAAATACCCAAAATAGAAAAAATATTAAATCAACAATATCTCTCTCTTAATTTATTTGTTTTTATAGTTTTAATTTTAGTCAAAATAAAAAAATACCACTAGCCTTGGATATCCTAGATTTTTATTCATCTATAAGATGGGATTTCTTTGCTTTAAGCCATTTACGTAGTCTCCGTTTAACCCCCTCACCCATTTTTGCTCGATGATTATTTTCCCAAGACTATACGCGATAAACCTCTTCCTTACATCTCTAAATTCCTGTTTCCTGAGTATATTTAACAACCAGATGAAAGAGCTGCGGATAATTGCGAAACTCGCATCAATGAACACCAATTGTAACGTATTTATCTTTCACTCAAATCCTCACCTTATTATTATTATTTTTTTATTTTGTTGAACCATTTTGTGCTTTCGTTTGCATATATTTTTATTATTACTTTACCACTATTACGTTTTAATTTTATTTCTGAGCAAGAGTTTTTTAAGACTAATTGGAAGGTTCGATTTTTATGTAGTTTTAACATTTTTAAGGCGTATACTCATCATAGTATAAAAGAGTAATATAGTACGTACGCATTTCAGAATTTTAAGGAGGGATCCACACCAAAATAATAACAAGTAGCAGTGGTTCTATTTATTAAAACTATTTATTTGTTTTATATTTTTAAGGCTGTAGATCAGTGTTTCTTAACATGTGTGCCTCTGCCACTGGTGTAGCGGGAAGCCTTCAAATGTGTGACGCCGAATTTTGATCAATGTGTAAACATTATATCTTTGGAAATTAAGATTCCCAATTTTTGTGAATATCAAATGCAAAAAGGGGGGAAATTAGTAAACTCAAACATTAATGAAAGTCAACTTTTCCTTTATGTGCCCTAATATTAGCAAAATAACTTAAAAAAAACAGGCTTGAGTCTAAAGTTAAAATAATAGTGAATTAATAACTATATTTTGAACTATAATTTTCACTGTTTATTATTTTATTGTTAATTTAAGAATGTAAAAAATACTGATGATAAAATATTCTGAATATTCTCATTAAATTCTAACAATTAAATCTTTATTTTTTAATCCTTTCAAGTGTACCGCCGCAACGCGCCAAAAATACTTTTCTTCCAAAGTGTGCCACAAACAAAAAATGTTAAGAACCACTGCTGTATGTACTTTACAGTACAAGTTGACGATTAAGTTCCTATTATTGCCATTATCATGAACTCCTACAGTATAAATTAGAAATCATCATCCACACCAGGGCGGTGGAACCGGAGGATATGGAAGCACTGCCCCCCTGGAAAGAATTTCCCATAAATTCTCCTCACCTGAATAGTTTTACTTCAAATCCTTTGATATTATCGAATCAGAAGAGGGCCTTAAATCAAACTCCAAACTACTTCCTAGATGCATTCAATTTTTAAAAATTTGCCAGGGAAGATCACTTCAAATAGCTTATAGAGGTATCTAATTGTCATAAAATCAATCAAGGAGCACTTTAAATATGTTTTAGGTCCATCCAAATGTTAACAATTTTTAGGTAAGGACTACTCTAGGTAGCTTCTAGAAGCACCTAATTTCCGGAAAAAATTTATTAAGATGTAGTGAATTCTAAATAGCTTCGAGGGGCATCCAAATTTCAAAAATGTCTATAGAAGACTATTCTAAATAACTTATAGAAATAATACAATTTTCAAAAACTGTGGATGCGGACCACTCCGAATAGCTTTTAGGTAATATGCATCCAATGTTCAAACATTTGTCTGGGAAGGGGCAAGGCAATGGATTAAAGTAAATTTCCTAAAAAAAAAAAATTTATTTTTTTTTGCTTGATTCCCCTTACACAAATAATGTTCCACCGCCACTGACCCGCACAGAGAGGTAAATGGTTAAAGGTGTCAAACTATGGGGATGAAGAAGTAGAGTTTCAAATCTCGGTGGGGTGAAGGGTGGTTATTCAAATGTGATTTACCACTGTGTTATTTTTAGGTGACCTGGTGGTCTAGGGGTAAGGTGTCAGACTTCCGTGCTGGGGGTCCGGGGTTCAATCCTTGGTCCCGGCACAGATTTATCTGATTGCCAAACCCTTCCTTCACCTCTGACAAAACATAAATTGATCACAACTTGTGAGTGTGTGGAGGATCAGGCCTCCACCGTGGTTCGGATTCCACGTTAAAATGTAGGTCCTCCATTTCATCTCACAATCACCCTACCATTACACATTAGCGTAAGTGCGTATAACCCGAACGGGTAGTAAGACGCGGTGCTAATAGTAATAATAATAATAATAATAATAATAATAATAATAATAATAATAATAATAAATCCTTTTTCAACGTTAGTGTGGGTGAATTTTATCTAAGCTACCTTCCGAATTCCTACTTTTATAATAATTTACCATTCATTAATCGCCTTGCTGAAGAATTTATTGAGTTTGAGTTGTTGACTCTGCTATGATGCTTTTATAATTATTTCTGATACATCTCTTCCTCCGGTCCTTTAAACACACAACGATTAAGCTTTAGTTTCATTATTTTCCACTCCATAGAATTTAGTTTAAATTTAAAAACAATCCCGAATTTAAATAGGTAAAAGGCTCCACGGACCATTTTAAGCTTTACGGACCCGTTTTATTGGCTGCATGGTCTAAGTCATTACTCTCGCAGTAGACTAGAATGCCGATGACGGGTAGATCGAGTTTTGAATCTCGGTCTGGTGTACTGAATGGAATTTTTTAAATAGTTTTCCACCCTCCCTCCACGCGAATGTAGTTACACTTCCTCTAAATACAACCTTCCAGATCTCTAACACTATTAGCGTAGTTAGTATAGCCCGAAAGTTTAGTAAGACGTGGTACTAAAATAGCTTTACGCTTTCAGCAAGAAATTTATCAACAATTTTAATGAACTACCCAAATAGGCTAGCTTGTAGTCAATCCTTCCCCCACTCTCCCCGCCTAACCCTCCAATAAAAAAGGGTACTTTCGAATTTCTTAGGATTGTTAAAGAACTTATCACTAGAATATGTATTTTGACGTAGTTTGAAATGTTGCTCATAGAGTGCAGCAATTCAACTATTATTTGAATTTGGAATATTTCAGATTTTAACGAACGGATAGTGCGTTTTAAACTCGCGTGTGGTTCTTTGTTGGTGTATTTGTTCTGTGCCGACTTTGTTGGTTATATATAGAGGTATGTTATAATTTTAACGTAATTAAGATCTTCTTACCCCAATTCTTGTTGTATGTGATTGTGTAGCAGCTAAAATATTATTTTATGTTGGAATAAAAATAATAATCGCTTTCAGACATAAATTGAATGTCAAATTAAAATTTTCTGTGACCATTTTTTATCGTGAGATTGACGATAACCCTTAAATTGTAGTTTTGTAAATTTACAGCTATTTATTAGTTTGGTCAAGTCAAGTCAATTTAAACATTATTCAATTATTTACATAAAGATGTATTTTTTTAAAGTCAGCTCACATTGTTTTAAGGTTATCAACGATCATACACCCTCACATTTCTTAAATTGATAGTCAAAGGTATTTTGTGTTAAATTACAGTAGTCTATTTTGTTTTTTGTCTGCATGGCTCTTGCATATATAGGAATGGCCTTTTTATTTATTTTGACAAAGCCTAGTTTAGTAATGATAAAGTTGAAATTTTTCTATATTTTTAAAACATATTAAAGACTATGACAATTTTTAGGCCTTATAAGAAGCAGGGATGTATTAAATTGGTTTTGGGTGGTTGTGGGTTTTAGGGGGCTCTACCTTCAGTGGTTTGTGGGGAAAGATAGCTAATACTATTATTATTTTAAATTACATTCCTACTGTAGAAATTACAAGTTTTTTTTGTTACATATTGGGAGTAATAGGTATCAAACAATAGACTACTAGATTTCAATTAATGCTTGTGACGATTTATGACTAACCTTTGTTGTGTTGTTTTTTTTGGTTTTTTTTTGCGCTGGGTCTTACTATCCGTTCGGATTATACTCTTATGTACTAATTAGGCTAGTGTTTTAGGACTGATGAAGGTTATTTTTATAGGAAATTTACCTGCATTTGCGTGGAAAGCCATTTTGGAAAAAAAAAACCTTCAGTACACCCAATCGAAATTCGAACCTCAATATTCCCATAATCGACAGTCTAATCTACTGCGAGAGTAGCACCCTAGACCACGCGGCCACCGAAGCTAGTAAGTAACCTTTGAATTAAATAAGGATCTAAGCTTTTGATTTTTAAATTATAGCTCAATAAGCTCACTAAGTCAAAATGAATTTTATTATAATGATTGTAGATGAATATGTGAAAATTAGAAACATAGTTTTAAGAATAAAAGAGCATGTATGACTGTGTATGGATGTTGTTGAAGCTAAGGAAGTATGCATGGTTAGGGAACTGTGGATATTTAGCACCGCGTCTTACTACCCGTTCGGGTTATACGCTTAAGTACTAATTACTCTAATGGATTAGGAATTGGGATGGTTGAATTTTAGAGGAAGTGAACCCGCATTTGCGTGGAGGGAGAGTGGAAAACCATTTAGGAAAAACTATCCCAGTTCACCCGACTGAGATTCGAACCTCGATCTCCCCGTCCTCGGTGGTCGAGCTCAACACGACTAGCGCGTTAGCTAACTACGCCACCAAGGCGGGTCGGGCAACTGTGGAGAAAGTTAGTGAAGATGGATTAAATACGGAGTTTTTTTTTTTTTTTTTTAGCTAAATGCACAGTTATCAACTCTTGTTTTCATAAGAGGAGCCTTTTAGAAAATACAAATATATATTTTTGCGGCCAACACTTAAAACATTTTTACTGTATTATTATTGTAGTTTTAAAGGTATGGATAAAATCTATCAAAAGTGATTCTCGTGTTCAGGTGTCATTTTTAATCTAATAAAAATTAATTAAAATTTACTAAATAGTTGAGTTGAAAACTTGCAAACATACATTTAATAACAGGGAGAAAACCTTTAGTGTCATAATTCTATATAATTTCTCAAAGTAAATTATAGCTCCATCAATACCTGATAGTGTTTTTAATAAATGGTTTCCCACCTTCCATCCACGCGAATGCATTTTCTCTCAATTCTACCGTTCTTATCTCTCTCTACCTCATTAGTGTAAATATACCGATATCCCAGAAGGGCAGACGTGGTGAACAAAATAAAATATTGTCGCTCCATCTCTTAACACCTCTCTATTCACCCCTCCCCCCTTTTTTTCATCCCTTACCCCCCACCCCCACCCTCTCCAGTCTTGACACACAAGACAAGCTGTTGGTGTCATGGAAGAAGCACAACGATCTTCTAACGAGCCTCGTTCATCTTGTAGCATTGATCTCATTCAGAGAGGCTGAGGGAGAGGGGAGGACTACTTTTCTATAGGAGGAAACTTGCAATCAAGTCTCCAAAGTTTGTCTGCCGGGGCTGTTGATAGACTGCGCGATATTGGTGAAGTCTCGAGCGAGTCTACAACCTTCTAGCTCTGTTTGTAGCAACTCGAGCAAACAATGCTACAAGGAAGTTTAAGTGTCGAGATACTCGGGATTCTGATATGGGGGATGATAGGTACCAATTAATAGCAGTGTGCGTTGGTCTCTTTTTTAAATATAAAGTCAAAGATAAGGTTTTTGTTGTAATATAACACTAATTAAATATATTTATTGATCCAAACAATATGAATATGTTGGATGCTTGGCACACACTAAGATTATTGTCAACAGAAATAGGTCCGTGAAGTTGGCAGCACCACTAACGGCACAAATTCTGAAACCTATGCCAATATTTAGTGCTGAATTTGTGCCACAAGAATATTCTATCCCCATAATTTGTGCCGCCATAGTTTTCGTGAAAACGCAAAAAAGCTCTGGGTGCTGCCAACTTCACGTAGCAGCACCCATAACGGCACAAATTCTGAAACCTATGCCAATATTTAGTGCTGAATTTGTGCCACAAGAATATCCTATCCCCATAATTTGTGCCGCCATAGTTTTCGTGAAAACACCAAAAAACAGTGGGTGCTGCTGGCAGCACCCATAACGGCACAAATTCTGAAACCTATGCCAATATTTAGTGCTGAATTTGTGCCACAAGAATATCCCATCCCCATAATTTGTGCCACCATAGTTTTCGTGAAAACGCCAAAAAAAAACACAGTGGGTGCTGCTGGCAGCACCCATAACGGCACAAATTATGAAACCTATGCCATTATTTAGTGCTGAATTTGTGCCACAAGAATATCCTATCCCCATAATTTGTGCCACCATAGTTTTCGTGAAAACACCAAAAAACAGTGGGTGCTGCTGGCAGCACCCATAACGGCACAAATTCTGAAACCTATGCCAATATTTAGTGCTGAATTTGTGCCACAAGAATATCCCATCCCCATAATTTGTGCCACCATAGTTTTTGTGAAAACGCCAAAAAACAGTGGGTGCTGCTGGCAGCACCCATAACGGCACAAATTATGAAACCTATGCCAATATTTAGTGCTGAATTTGTGCCACAATAATATCCTATTCCCATAATTTGTGCCACCATAGTTTTCATGAAAACACCAAAAAACAGTGGGTGCTGCTGGCAGCACCCATAACGGCACAAATTATGAAACCTATACCAATATTTAGTGCTAAATTTGTGCCACAAGAATATCTTACTCTCATAATTTGTACCACCATATTTTCCATGAAAACACCCTAAAACGATAAGTTGTGTTAACACCACGTTGTACTCAGTAGGCCCTACTGGCCAGCCCTCACTTCAAGGCCGACCCTAGTTTCTCCCGCCTGTGCACCCTTTGACGTCATAGTGGTATCCAACAGTTACTGGGGTCCACGATAATTATTTGAGGTTGCATCAAAGCTCAGACATATATATGAGTGCCATATAATTATGACCATAGAATAAAAAAAATTATAGGAACTTGAATATAGCTGTTCAATATATTGATGAAATAATTTTTAAAATACACTCTTTTCTTTGAATAGCTAATGTTGATTTATTATAAAAGTTTCTAAATAATTTATAAAAAGTATCCCATTTTATTTATTAGTTGTAAAATTGATTATTGTACACACCTAATTCTAGATGAAGACTAATTTGAGGGAATGAATTCCTAGATGTAATAGTTTGCAATTAAGCATTATTCTTACCATTATTATACTAAAAATTATATTTAAAAAAATTTATTTCTTTACCATCGGTAAAAATTATGGAGCACTATGTTTAAATTGCGAATGTGAATACATAGCACTTTCATATGCTGATTTTTTGCCACAATTATCAAATTATGTTCTGCCATAGTCTTCGTTTAAACGCATTCAAGCTTTGGGCGCTGCTAAATTCTTAAACCTATGCAAGTATGTAGTGCTCAATGTGTCCAAAATATTGTACATTCTCATAATTTTTGCCGTTAGCCCGCAATAGTGTTCGTAAAAATATTCAAACACGTTAGGTGCTGCTAACTTCGCATAGTATTATCACTAAATTAATGGCACAAATTTCTTAGTTTATACCACAAAGACATCCAACTCCTGTGATTTGTGACCTCATACTTTTCTGGAAAATATTGAAATAATGTGGATGCGGTTGGGAGCACCATCAACAGTACACATTCTGAGGCCTATGCCAACATTGAATACCAAATTTGAGTGGTAAAGAATATCCCACACCTATTATTTGTGTTGCCATAGTTTTCATGAAAATACCAGTAGCCTCATGTTCAAATTAAGGAAGGTCGTTTAGAGGAAGTGCACCCACATTAGCGTGGAGTGTGTGTGTGTGTGTGTGTGTGTGTGTGTGTGTGTGTAAAATGGAGTAGATGTGATAAATCATAATATGTTCTGAACCACCTGGCTAAGATTCTTGCCTTGTCCTCACAGTCAGCGGCAGTCAGTATATCATGAGGCTGACACCTTTTAAGCCATGCGGCAGCTGATGCAGATAACCCCTCTCTTTCAAATAAGCTTCTACCCTTATCTGATGTCACTGCCTATGTTACACATTTGAGAAACACGTACAGATATTTAGTGCTGAACTAGTTTTTTATATGAATAGTTGGCATTTTAATATTTTTCGTGAAAATGACAGAAAACTTTCGTTAGCTACCAGCAGCAGTTTAATACCACAAATTACGAAAATGTTGCCAGTAATATATTTGCTGAATTTGTTCTTCAAAAACCCATTTTCATAGTTGGTGCTGCCTTAATTTTCCGTAAAACACTTTAATGTACTACCGCCTATCACTACTACTTGTGTAACCCAAATAAAAAAAATCTTTAATACAGGTCAATGGATAATATTTACTATTACTTAGGTTGTGCTACATAAATAAATCAGTTTTATAAATTGTGCCATCATTGGTTTTGGAGAAAAGAAGAACAAAACTGCTAAGTGAAACATGCAGCACCAACATTTTAAAACTACAAATTATATTAACAACACTGGCGTCCCAAATTAATAAGAAAATATAAATATGACTTGTATAGTTGTGATAATATTCTTAATTATTTAAAATGTCATGAAAATATTATTGCTTAATATATCAGTATTAGCTCACATTTTCTTATGTGTAAGATTGTGGCTGTGTATATATAATGTGTGTGTGTGTGTGTGTCCAGTGTGGTGTTTACACAAGCTGCACGAGTCGACATATTCATACAAAGGAACTGTTGATAAATGCCTTAGGGGTGGCTAGAGGGTGAGGCAGAGAAACAGATTAGTCACTAACTCTTGTCAAGCCTTCGAGAGATCTCATGATCTATTTTATTTACAAACCCTTTTCAATTTTAAGATATACTTTTGGGATGTAACTCTCACAATAGACTGAGCCACCAATTTTGGGGAAATCAGGGTTTGAATCTCAGTCAGGTGTATTGAGGGTGTTTGTTTCTAAATATTTGTTTCACAATCTCCCCCAACGCAAATTCGGGTACACTTCCTATAAATTCAACCTCTCTCATTCTTAAAACACTAGCGCAACTTGCAGGGCCCACATAGGCCTACACATATAACCTGAACGCGGTGCTGATTGTAAAATAATAATAATTATTATTATCTTCATTTTAATTTCCTTTATTATAGTGGTGGCCAACAGTCACAAGAGCTATATAACATCCGCTTCGGTGGTCACGGGGTCTAACGCGCTAATCTCGTGTTGGGCTAGACTGCCGAAGACGGGGATATTGGGGTTCGATCCCAGTCGGGTGCACTGAGGGTTTTTTCCCTAAAAAAATTCCACTCTCCCTCCAAGCAAATGCGGTTACACTTCATCTAAATCAAGCCTTCCTATTTCCTAGCAAATTAGTGTAATTAGTGCATAGGCGTATAACCTGAACAGGTAGTACATAGGACGTGGTTCTAAAAAAAGTTACATAACAGGCCATCACTGAGTAATACACAAGTATGACATAGAAGTAGAACTGCATAAGAATATAAAATAAACAATTATAGGTAACTAGAGATATATGAGACGGAAAATTTTGTAATTATTATGTCTGTAAAATAATTTCAACTGATTAAATGGATAATAATAATAACAGTAATAATAATTAGTGGTAGTGATAGTAGTAGTAGTATTAGTAAAGAAATACCTGCTTGGGTGGCCGCATGGTCTAACGCACAACTCTCGCAATAGACTAAACTGCCGATGACAGGGAAATCGGAGTCCGATCCTGGACGGGTATCTTGAGGACGGTTTTCCTAAATGGTTTTCCACTTTCAAACCACGCAAATGCGGGTGCAATTCACTTAAATTCAAACTTCCTCATCCCTAACACATTGGCGTATTAGTACATAAGCGTATAAGCCGAACGGGTGGTAAGATACGGTGATTAAAAAGTATTAAAGAAACAAATGAATGATAGACTTTGTAGACACGTTATTTTCATAAATCATACTCCAAATTTTGGTCATCAATAAGTTAACTAAAATAATTTTAAGGTTGACCCGACAGTTTTCTTACCCCCCCCCCTCTATCCTCCGTGCTTCCTATCTACCCCTCTCCCACCCCCAATCCTCGCCTTCTTTTAACACACTCGTCTCCTAACACACTATATTTTGAAGTATAATAGGCTCAAAATGTCACCTTTTAAACCCCCAACCACAAGCCGCCACTGAAGTAAATTTTCATCTCTATAATGATAACTAAATAATGGTGCATTACAATCATAAAAAACACAGTAAGAAGAAGAAGAATGTAAATTTAGAACATGTACTGAGTGAATTGATGATAAGAGAGCTCCTTTAATAATAATAATAATAATAATAATAATAATAATAATAATAATAATAATAATAATAATAATAACAAATACTCAATCTGTTATCGTTAATGGGATGTATGCAACTATCCAAAATCCTTCAGGTGACACAAATCGGTGACGCTGGCCGCATGCGGCCCGTAGTTTCCTGCTGATCTAGATCATGACCTTCAAGCTCCTTCTCCTCGCAGTTAAGAAAAATTAATCAATATACATTCTTACAATATCCCCATGGAAACCGCATCCGTCGAGTATGTTTCATAATCTATACTAATAATTGGAAATACTAGCACGTACAAAGTACCCTCTAAATCATTTTCCCGAGAAAATGAGATACGCCAATTTGTTAGTAATATTATATTGTACCAAAATATGAATTTTAATCAAAAACTTTAAAGCGAATTATAATATAATAGTTTTTTTCTCTTTTCACCCTTTAGTAAACTACTCTTAGTTTTTTTAGGGGTAAGTTAGATCTTTAACTTTAAAAGAAAACATTGTGTGACCTTATGAAACCCCCAAGACACCAAGTCAATATTATCACTGTGCATAATTTCAGCTTTCTAGGTAATTTAGGGGATTCTTAATTATGTGGAAATACACAAAACATTAGGAAATTATATGTAGAGATACATTACCAAACCGTGTGTATTTTAATTAATTAAAATAAAAATCATTTTTAAAGCATACATTTTTGATATTAATTAACCAATCTCATCGATATATATAATTTTAACGCACTATTAAATTTTGGTAAAAGTTTGTAAAACTTTACTGTACAACAGTAAAATCAGTGTGAAGTCTTAAAAGGAATTCGCGAAGGGACATGCGATGCGGACTTCCAGTGTTAAAAGGTTTCCCACCCTTGGGTTAAACATTCACTCAAAGACAGAAATGTTTAGTCAGCATAATGTTTTGAAAGTTGAATGAGAAATGCAGCGGCCTTCGAGGAGGGAATTACAGCGTGAAGCTACAAAGTTTTTAGGTGTTTGATTAAAAATTATCTTGGCACAAATTTTTAAGGATAGAATATTCTTGTGGCACAAATTCAGCTCTAAATATTAGTATAGGTCTCATCATTTGTGCCGCTATGGGTGCTGCCCGCAACACCCACTGTTTTTTGGCGTTTTCACGAAAACTACCGCGGCACAAATTATGGGGATAGGATATTCTTGTGGCACAAATTCAGCACTAAATATTGGCATAGGTTTCAGAATTTGTGCCGTTATGGGTGCTGCCAGCAGCACTCACTGTTTTTTGGCGTTTTCACGAAAACTATGGTGGCACAAATTATGGGGATAAGATATTCTTGTGGCACAAATTCAGCACTAAATATTGGCATAGGTTTCAGAATTTGTGCCGTTATGGGTGCTGCCAGCAGCACCCACTGTTTTTTGGTGTTTTCACGAAAACTATGGCGGCACAAATTATGGGGATAGGATATTCTTGTGGCACAAATTCAGCACTAAATATTGGCATAGGTTTCAGAATTTGTGCCGTTATGGGTGCTGCCAGCAGCACCCACTGTTTTTAGGTGTTTTCACGAAAACTATGGCGGCACAAATTATGGGGATAGGATATTCTTGCGGCACAAATTCAGCACTAAATATTGGCATAGGTTTCAGAATTTGTGCCGTTATGGGTGCTGCCAGCAGCACCCACTGTTTTTAGGTGTTTTCACGAAAACTATGGTGGCACAAATTATGGGGATAGGATATTCTTGCGGCACAAATTCAGCACTAAATATTGGCATATGTTTCAGAATTTGTGCCGTTATAGGTGCTGCCAGCAGCACCCACTGTGTTTTTTTGGCGTTTTCACGAAAACTATGGTGGCACAAATTATGGGGATGGGATATTCTTGTGGCACAAATTCAGCACTAAATATTGGCATAGGTTTCAGAATTGGTGCCGTTATGGGTGCTGCCAGCAGCACCCACTGTTTTTTGATGTTTTCACGAAAACTATGGCGGCACAAATTATGGGGATGGGATATTCTTGTGGCACAAATTCAGCACTAAATATTGGCATAGGTTTCAGAATTTGTGCCGTTATGGGTGCTGCTACGTGAAGTTGGCAGCACCCAGAGCTTTTTTGCGTTTTCACGAAAACTATGGCGGCACAAATTATGAGGATAGAATATTCTTATGGCACAAATTCAGCACTAAATATTGGCATAGGTTTCAGAATTTGTGCCGTTAGTGGTGCTGCCAACTTCACGGACCTAACAGAAATGGCTCGAGGACACTAACTAAGGCATCAGTCTCGTATGATCTGGTTTGTTAATTATGGTTAGCTCAGTGTTTTGAGCCCTATCCAGAGATACTCAGGTTGTTTTTCGTAAATGTTTTTTCGACTTACCCTACAAAATAATGTGGATACATTTCCTCTAGATTCTTCCTTAACACTATAACATTAATGTAAATATGCATATAGCCCGGAAGGGTAAAGTCATATTTTCATAGGAAGAGCTTTTTAGAAAATACAAACACATTTTATTGAGGCCAAAATCGATAGCATTATTTTGGCTATTTTATTGATGTAATTTTATGTATATTGATAATATCTATTAAAAGTGACAATTTTACATCACACAACATGAAGTGTGAATACGTGGAAGTAGATCCAGTAGCTTTTCTTGGAGTCAGATAAAGCCCTTCCTATGGAAATTGGAGTGTAGTAAGAAGCAATAAACGTACATTTTAATGTTTTTTAAATAAACAATTGTAATTTATATCGTTTTACTTTTATTTGGTGTAAAAAATATAATTATTGTTCTTACAATTTAATAATTATTTAATTATTATTCTTTAATTTATTCCTATCTGAAACTATGTTATACAAATCAAAAAGTGAGCGATGTGATTTATGTTATTCCCTTTCACCCCACTTCCTAATCACTTCATTGAGTACGTTTCTCCCCTTCCCCCACCGCCTCAGTTATTGCAAGACCTCGGCACCCTTCTTCCGTCGAGGACTCACCTCCCTCTTGATGTATCACCAGCAATGGCCTATAAATACCTTTATCTCCGGAGCAGTAACTTGCTTGCCAGCCTTCCTGCTTGTTTGTTTGTTGTTCCTTAGGCGAGTTATGGCTGAAACAGTTTGGTCTGGCGAAGAAGTAGGCACTGATTAGGAGATATCGCTAGTGGCTCACTCTTCACGACAAACTTCTAGTTCTGAAGAAGAAACGGAATGGACCTCTTCTCTATAGGATGTTCCATAATGCACGAAATGGCCCCTTCAATAATATTCGACATTTGGTTTCTTATCGGATTGAATGCGGTAGCCAATTTGAAGGGATAACTTGGATCGTTGCTTATTCCGACTCGGTCGGCGAGAAAGTATCAATCGCTGTCAAGCCACACGGCTTAAAATACAATGGTCTGTGGCGTTTTTTGTAACCATCTATCTATTCTGACTAATCTTATACTCCATTTCGCCCTTGCCCTGCAACCACCCTTTGTCATGTCAACAAGAAAGAGAAGAAAGAAAATTACTAAACTTCTTATCTCAAGGTAAAGAGGAATGCTCGCTGCCAGTTCTCAAATATCTTAAAACCTTCTGTTTCAAGCATATTGAAAAATCACTGTATCTATTAGAGAAAGGCTAAATCTAGAGCCCCCTTTCATCAAGTCTAGTTTCATAGCTCCACAAATATCTTTAAAAAGTCGTTAAAAATGAGCTAATATAACATTTTTAAAACTTTTTTTTTACTATAGGGTTGTTAAGGAAAAAGAACCCTGTTGAAATATTTCTAATTGATTTTGGCGTGAACCAAATTTTAAATAACGCATAGTAAAATGTATCGCTTCCCCCGAGGCGGCCCCCTTAAGAGACAGTCTGCCCCCGTCCAAACCCCCATCAGATAAAGCGTAACTTAGGTAGGGCCTAGGTAATACAGCTCGAACCAGACGTAACATCATAGTTCTACAACTTGGGGTCTTCACTAAAAAACAATGGAATCAAGAACATTGAAAAATAATCATTTTAGAATTAAAAAACTAATAAACCTATCCCGATTTCCCTGTTGTCATTTGCAGAATGCAAAAAAAGCTTCGATAATATTCACGACCGATTAACTAGGATATTAGATACACAACCATGCTCAAACCCAGGAATCTCATCTTTGCGATATTCTTTACCTTTCACTTTACCATAGCGATATTTGGAGCAGTTTAATAGTATTTTTCATTTTAAAATATGTAGTTTCTAATTTTGTTTTATTTTGCAACATATGGTACTGTTTTATAAAGTAGAACCTTATTCTTGCTGTACTACCTACCTGGTTAGGTTTTATCCGTGGATTGGTACAATGACGATGAAGTCGAGATTCAAATTTCAGCTGGGTTCCCGTGAAGTAATTTTCCAAATGTGATTTTTCACTCTGGTTTTCCCATTTCCCCTCCACGCTACTGTGGGTTCATTTCCTCAAAGCTACCCTACCAATTATTACCACTTGGAATAAAGTCGTTACAATTTTAGTGCTGAGTATATTAATAAAATATGTATATTAGATAAGTGAACAGTTTGAAAGGGAGGTATTTTAAGAGTGACCAAATCGATTACTTAGAGTGAGGATAAAAACTACATTGCGTAAAAACCTACTACAGTCCAACCGGTTGGAATTGAATCCTGTCCTCACGCGTCAGAGTCGGGCACAATATCAGTGAGGTGTATTCACTGATATACCAGTATATTTTCAATTATGATAGCCAAAACCTGTCATAATTGTTTTCTATTTCGATATGTTTATTGTAAGCTCATTAACTGTTGCAATCTCTGCATAAGAACATTTTAAGGCAAGAATATTTTTTTGACTCGAAACATTCATCAGACAAATCCAAACCTTTCTAAGTTAGTAAAAATATTTTTTTTCTTAACACACACTCTTATCAGACAGATCAAAACCTTTCAAAGTTAACAACAATACTTTTTTTTATAACACAAACACTTATTAGACAAATTAAAACCTTTCTGAATAACAACAATACTTTTCTCAACCCAAACTTTCGTTGGACAAATAAAACCTAAGTAAACAAGATTACTTTTATCAACCCAAACTTTCATCATATAAATAAAAACATTTTACGTCAACAACAATAATTATTTTCTCTGCCCAAAATTTATAAGAAAAACTGGTGAGTGTTTTATATAATAAATAACAATGTATACTTATTTTACGAAGAAAGATTTATTTAAGGGTAGTTTATCGATCTTTTTTAATTGCTCGAAAAGTGCTTCTAATATTTTGTTCGAAATGAGTATCTAGAGATTGTATTACACCATAAATAAGAAATAAGAATTTGTATTTGTTTGATTTTTCTTTAATGGGCACAGCCATTTTCAAATTTATTTCCTAAGTGTGTAGCATATTAATATCAAAATAATATGAGTTTTTCTGAGAAAAACTTTGCGATCGGTAAACTCCCTTTAAATGAGTTTTTAGAAACTATTTTTCAAACATTGATGGGCTATATGAGAAATTCCGTTTAATTGTGTCACACAATTTATTTCAGAATCGGAAACAAGCAAATATGATCAGCTCTGTTGAATTCTAGATGCGATTCAGTAAGGTGCGTTGCCAATGTGTTCACATGTTAGGGGAGATATTTCTTGGTGGTGAATCGTTCCCTCTATTAGGTCAAGTCCCAGGGGAGGAAGATTTGGGGCAGAGGGGCGATGGAATAAAGAAGAGGGAGTGTGATCACGGGAAACGATTTTCTAAACCACACACACACATACATATGTACACAATCGTGGCTGCAAAGTAATCCCAATACAGTTATTGCTCACTAAAATTTGATTGTTTGTAGAGATGTTATTTTAGAATGGAAAGGGAAGGACTTGTATTAAAGATTTTACGTTTTACGTGTGACGTTTTCAAATGTAGTTTAGTTCACCCTATGACTCAGAAATTAAATAATATACATACTCAATCCAAGCCTCAATAGCTATTCTCCACCCATTATCACACACACACACACACACACACAACATTTCTGGGTGCGCTAGTGCCAATACATGAAAATATACATAATTAGCCAGTTCTTGGAATCAAACCTGATTCTTTTAGTTTAGTTGGCAGAGCCTTTTTTGTAGGAAATGAACAAATGGGCTTTATGCGTGGTTTAACTTTGTGTGTGTGTGCGCGTGCGTGTGTGTGTGCCACAACTTACTACCCGATTTAACTATCGCACACCCGCCTCGGTGGCGTAGTTGACTAACGCGCTAGTCGTGTTGAGCTAGACTGCCGAGGACGGGGAGATCGAGGTTCGAATCTCGGTCGGGTGAACTGGGGTGGTTTTTCCTAAATGATTTTCCACTCTCCCTCCACGCAAATGCGGGTTCACTTCTCTATCAACCTTCCCAATTTCTAATCCATTAGCGTAATTAGTACTTAAGCGTATAACCCGAACGGGTAGTAAGACGCGGTGCTAAATAATAATAGTAATAATAACTATCGCACATTTATACTAATGGGCTAGGAATGAGGAAGGTAGACTTTAAAGAAAATGTACCCTTATTTGCAAGCTCCAAAAGGAGAAGTAATTTAATATTTTTTTAAAACTCAGAACACCCGTTTGGGACTCGAAACCCAACTTCCCCATCATCGGCAAACCAGAATGTATTGGCGTTAAGGCCGTGTACCCACCGATTATAATAATGGAAATTGGCGTTTCCCCTTTCACAGTGATGAATTAAAAGATGAGGGACTGGATGTTTTATTTGTTCTGGAATCAGGTTAGTTTACAAGCCGTGCGCTGATACAATATCAGTCAATTCATAAAGCGCCAAATAAATAAAATCAATTACCAAATATCAACTGTTGGTTGGAAGAACAGTAGAGAAAATTCAAACATCTTTCTTTTAGGCCAATATTTTAACATTTTACTATTTTATTTGTGTTTTTTTATAGGTATTATTAATATCTATCAAAAGTAACATCTGCAGATAGCATGACTTGATGTATGAATATATTAAAATTGTTTTAGTAACTTTAGTAACTAACTATTATTATTAGCACCGTGTCTTACTACCCGTTCAGTTACACGCAATTACGCTAATGTGTAATGGAAGGGTGATTGAGCTATGAAATGGAGGACCTACAGTTTAACGTGGAATCCGAACCATGGTGGAAGCCTGGCATTCCACACTTTCACAAGTTATGATTAATACACATCTTATCAGAGGTGAATGAAGGGTTTGGCATTCAGATAAATCTGTGCCGGGACCGAGGATTGAGCCCTGGACACCCAGCACAGAAGTCCGACACCCTACCCCTAGACCACCAGGTCACCGACAATTTAGTAACTAACTTATACTGTTCTTCCTACCAAAATCATACCATACATAGTACTTTGCGCTCTTTCCCAGTATGAATTAGTGTGAAATTCGTGTGCTAGTATTAAACTCAATTTTCATAGAAAGAATCTCAAATAACAGAAAAATTAATAGATCTACTTTCACGTATTCATAACTTAGGTCATGTAATCTGCATTTTTTACTTTTGATAGATATTATCAATACCTTTAAAATAACGCTAATAGTAACCGGCCTCGTGGAATGGTGGTCAGAGATCCTGTCTGCTGACCTAGAGGTCCCGGACTCGATTCCCCTCTGATTTTTTTCTCGAAAGGGGAATTAATTCCCATGGTCACCAGTATTTGGTAATTTAGGTTAAGATCATTATTGGCTTTACTCCCTCATAGCCATCCCCTCACCTTATCGAGACAGGGCAAGCGCCTCCTCGAAAAGGATGTAAGATTAGTACATTTGGGCGTCCCCTGGACAACGGTACATTAGTACTGGCTAATATTTCCACCAACTGAGCTACAGATTGATGTAGACCACACACGCTATTATTATTATTATTATCATCATCATCATCACTAATTGTAGGTTTATAGTAAACTGTCATCTTGTTGACCGCAAACAAATAAATGTGTATTTAATAAAAGTTCCTTCATACCAAGATCTTACTAAAGTTTTTGTGTTTAGAAAGTCCACATTGAATACCACATGGTAAAATGTCTACTTTTTTATTTAGTACTCAGTCTTACTACCCGTTTGGTTTATATACATATCATATATTTATTGTACTTGAGCTTTTATATATATATATATGTAATAATTACTTTAATGTGTTAGGGATTATGAAGTTTGGATTTAGAGTAAGTGTGCCCGCATTTGCGTAGAAGGAGAGTGTAAAACCATTTATGAAAAACACCCTCAGTACATCAGACCGGTATTCAAACCCTGACCTCCCCAACATTGACATTCCGGTCTATTGCGAGAGAGACGTCTTAAAACATGCGTCCACCGAAGCGTTGTCGGTATCTAATATTACATTCTGAAAGGTGAGAATAAATTTTAAATTGAAGAAACTATGACGCTCAGTAGAATATCGTGGGATATGTTCCTTACCACTGTTTTAGGGGATTGAGGGGGGGGTTGAAGGTGAACGGAAGGGGAGGGAAGGGTGAGGTGGATCAATGGTGAGTAGGGGTCGCCGGACAAGCTCTGGTCATTAGAAGGACCCTGATATAAGGAGCACTGTTTTCTTGCCAATCCCGAAGGGAGGTGGGGGAGAGTGAGTTTTGGAATGAATGTGTGAGGGTCGAATGGACACAAGATGAAGGGGGGGGGGGTAGTTTAAAAGGTTTATGTCGTAAAAATACACAAGGTTCTCCTTACAATCAAAGAATGTTTATTGAACTAATATGACTGATAAACATTGACTTTAATACGTTTGTATTTTTCCTTTGAGTCTCATGAAAACTAAAAGTATGGAGAGATAAAAATCGTAAAAAACACATTCTCAATAGAATAATTAATTATTCAATCATACGGAGCTGGGCATGCACTCAAACCTTCGGCCAGTTAGTGCTGCCCGCACCATCTGGGAGAAAGCCACCCATCAGGTAAGTTAAGATACCCGAGTATTTACACGAATGGAAAAAGGAGGAGGAAGGTAGAATTTTAGAGGAGTTAGAGTTATAATCCAATTTAGGATTTTAAAAACTCAGTACACCCGGTCGGAATTCAGACCCTGACGTCATCGTCGCTGGAAAACCGGGAAATTCTAGGCCTACGCCTTTGTCCGCATGTAGGGCCACCCTCAGGGTACTGCCAATGACTGCAAATGCAGATTTGAAATTTTTTTCACCATAATTTAGAAATGTTTGTATCATTCAGGCTCATTCGTGGTATCAGATTTGACAAGTAAAATCAAACAGAAACAGTGAATTTGAGTAGCCTTCTGGGAAGCAGTGACTGTTTGGACTATTTTCCATTGTAACAACAGCAATTAAAATCGCTTTGACGCTTCTAGCAACTTAGCAACACTTCGGAGACTGCAAACCTGGTTGATGAGTTCGATGAACCACAGAAGGCTTGGCGGTATGACACTATTAAGTGTACACAAATACAAGTTTAAACACCACCGGATTCAATAGCGATTTCAAAACCATGTTCATAGAACAGGTAATAAATCGGTTTGGGCTGCAGCCTTGGATATTGGCATTTTTATTTTCAACAAATGGCATTTAATAAGATGAGTAACTTTAGACGAAAGTGCTATGAATACTAGTGAGTGAATGAATCTGAAACATAAACTTAGTTGAAAGTTTGGAGAAGTTGTTGGAAAAATAATATGTCAGAATAGCACTGATTTTTTGTTTGTTTGTAATGTGTATTTTAAATATTAGCCATAGCTCATAAGAAGAATAAAGCTAGTTTTTAGCTCATTCTTGTTCCACGAACAAAAGGATCTGAGGGATTTTTTTATTTATTACTCTTAACATACATTTAATTTGGCACAAAATATGCTCAGTTACCACTATCCTCATACTTAAAAATAAAAAAATTCTGAACCGGTAATTTATAAGTGGGTATCGGTGATTCACTATTATCAATTTGGTAGCTGAGGTCAATGAACTCTTTTTTTTTCTTGGGTGGCCCTGTCCGCTCGTCCATAGATATGAGGGACATAGGTTTTTTCCATCTTCAAAAATAAGGAGTTAAATGTTTGAAAAAAATTAAGACAGCCAATTCAGAAAGTTCAATTTTTTATTCCTAAGCAACCTATAGTTATATTTCCTGAACATTCAGGTCCCACAAATAAACTAAAATTTTGGATTTTTGCAATTTTTTCAAATCAAACGTGTTACTTTTGAAATATGTTCCCTGGTTGAGCTTGCATACTGACATGCAATTAATTTTTTAATTGGTACTGTACTGTACAATTTTAATTTAAGGATTATTTCAATACTTAATCCAAGGATAGTTTTTGCTAAGTCCAAACTTATTAGCGTGGGAAGAAATAGCGACAATCGTGTGTTGACAATGTTTAGTGAAAATAAGATCATGAATTTAGTTACATTATTTTTCTACACAATAGATCCTTATCTTTTATTTTCGATTATAAGTATAAATGTTTGTCATTTAATCTTGTAAGCAAAATATTATTTTAAAATTAATTCTTGCTTATAGCGAAGCTAATTGTATAACCTTTAAATTGATTACTATTTTAATGTTTTTTAAAACTATATTAATAAACTTTTCTGCAAAATTCACTAGGTCGAAAGTACAAATTAATGAATGGAAGAATGAAGATTATAGTTGAAATATTCATCCCCTACCTTCCTCCCCAACTGTGATTTATTAACCACCGACAACCCTTTACGAAAGCCAGGTCACAGTTTATCGTGATGTCGCATATACTTGCTGTCTACTATACGCCACCGTTAATGAATGAATTAATAACAAACTCTTAAGTGGCTTAGGGGAGACATTCGTTAGACTTAGTTCTCTGTATATTCCTCCTTTATCTGTTGTACCGGCAACAAGTTGGAGAGTATTCTTTCGGAATAATTACTAGAGCCCGGATTTGTATGCACAATCAAATAGTAAAATATGCACGAAAATGTAAAAAAAATATGCATCATAATATGCAAAAACAAATGAACAGAAATCAAATAAACCTTTTTTTGTGTGTGGAAAATCTTACCTTATTCATGGCTGTTACAATATAATTATAAGTAAATTCATCCTGAGATTTTCTTCTGTGAAGCTCCTACTGAAGAATGTTTTATATAGTGAAAATGTCCCTTCGACACCGCATGTCAAAAGGTTCATGTGAAAAACACCACAATCTTTCTTCGGTGAATTCCTCTTGTATTTCAGTTTTTTCACCAGATAACTTTTTGCTAATTTGACAGAATGTTTAGTAATCAGGATTTTTATCTAATATCTGACCAAGCTAATCGAATGCAATTTCGGAAACATCTTCTTCATACCCAATTAACTGTAGAGATTTTATTAATTAATTAGTAATCAGCCGATGACAGAACGGGTACAAGTAATAATTTATTACGACAATTATGAGTAAAATCAGCATTTTGTATTATCTTTTAGTAACCACTTCGTAAACCTACATATTATTTCGAACCCACACAGTTACCTTGCCTGTAACCTTAACCCTTCCGAAGCTATCTTGCCACATTAAGCCCACGTGGTTTAGGTCACGACATATTTAAGTTTATTTTAATAATTATCACCGATTATAACCGATCAAGGTAGTTTTGGTCACATTAAAATATAATTTTTAAGTAGGCTACTTGATATATTTGCCAACTTTCAAAGATCGACTTTCAATGACGAAATAATTTTCTTGCATGATCGACTGATAATTCCCGCGAAATCGATTGGTCGAGCTTGATAGACCAGCTGTTACCAACCCATGGTCTAAGTCGTCATTTTCGCAATAGAGTGGACCACTGACGA
Organism: Timema podura; assembly: GCA_033556935.1. NCBI lineage: Eukaryota > Metazoa > Arthropoda > Insecta > Phasmatodea > Timematidae > Timema > Timema podura. Next base: position 33,707,121 of record JAVRXN010000012.1, read on the forward strand.
AGGGGAGATCGGGGTTAGAATCCAGGTCGAGTGTATTTATGGTGGTTTGTTCCTATATGGTTTTCCACTCTTCCTCCATGCAAATATTAGAATACTTCCTCTACATTCAACATTCCTCATCCTTAATACATTAAAGTAATTAGTACACATGAGTGTAATCCTAAAGGGTAGTAATACGCGATGAAATAAAATAATAATTTAAAATATGGATATTCCGGATGGACATTTAAGAAGTAAATGAAGGAAAAGACCAGTCTCGATGTCCTATAAGGCTTTGATTGTAAAGTGTTTTATTTTCTCTTCCCTGTATCTTTTCTCCGGCAACAAGACATACAAAGGAATCTGTTGACTTGTAGTATAAGTAGAGGGTAGGTGTGTGTGGTATGTTACGCACACAAGACGTGCGGTGGCAGCGATTGTGTTCGTGGATTCTCAGCGTGTCCCCCGGATAATGACATCTCCGGAGCCCGGAGCGAGCTAGTTACCGGACCCGGCCGCAGCGCTGGACCAGGGTACAAATTGCAGGGAGGGAAAGGAGGGGGGGGGGGGGGAGACGAGTCGGGAATACCAATAGGGCAGAGCTTTCAACGTGTCCGCACCAATGCGCGGGATATTATCGACAAGAGTGAGGTGTAGCTGACGAGCTAAGAGAAGGGAAATAATGGACTTGTGTCCCACTACAATACCAGATGATAGTCGGTCACGACGTGGCTGAAGGGGGGACAACTCCAGTGGCGTGGCGTGGTGTTTTGCCAGGGTAAGCATAGCTAGGTATTTTAGCACCGAGTCTTACTAGTTGTTAAGGTTATACGCATACATACTTAAGACGCTAATGTTTTAGGGATGATAAAGGCTGAATTTAGAGGAATTTAGAGGAAGTGACCCGCCTCGGTGGCGTAGTTGGCTAACGCGCTAGTCGTGTTGAGCTCGACCGCCGAGGACGGGGAGATCGAGGTTCGAATCTCGGTCGGGTGAACTGAGGGTGGTTTTTCCTAAATGGTTTTCCACTCTCCCTCCACGCAAATGCGGGTTCACTTCCTCTAAATTCAACCCTCCCAATTCCTAATCCATTAGAGTAATTAGTACTTAAGCGTATAACCCGAACGGTAGTAAGACGCGGTGCTAAATATTATTATTATTAGAGGAAGTGTAGCTGCATTTGCGTGAGGGAGTGTTGGAAAACCATATAGGAAAACCCTTCCTTCATTTACCTAACCAGGATTCAAACCCCAATATCCCCATCATCAGCAGTCGAGTATTTTGCGAGAGTGATACCTCAAACCACGCGGCCACCGAAGTGGGTTCATAGTTAGTTAAAACTGTACCAGTGATTTGTTCTCATCCCCTCAGTCGCCAGATATCAATGGAAACACATTCCCATGTGAGGTATTTAGAGCAGATCCTATGTATATGATTGGTCGAATGAGGGCCAAGTATGGAAAACATATCACAGGTAAAGTTTTTACAAGCGCTGCTTACCCTGACAACATTCCACAACACGACACTAGGAACAAAAACAATATTGCCATCCCTCTCCGTGGAACAAAGGCTTTTTTTAAATGTTTGTCTTACTAACCTTCCGGCTACCCGTAAATTTATACTAATGGTTTACGAATGAGGAAGGTAGAATTTAGCGGAAAATCTAATAGTATTTAAAGAGAGAGAGAGAGATTGGGATAAAGTTTAGTAAAAATAAAATATTTCAGTACAACACGGCCATGATTTGAACCCCGACTATCCAGACTAGAAGAGCTCACCAGCCTTGACCTCCCCATCATCAACATTCCAGTATATCGGGAGACAGACGCCTTAGCCTGCGTGACCACCTGTGAGGGTTCCCTCGCGTGAATCTGGCACGTGCTATCTACCTACAGTAAAAATGTAACTGCTTGCTAGAACACGTTCTCAAACGACCGATAGAGATGCATGGATGATATTCTCTAATGTGACGGGGGATTCCATCAAAGGGAACTTTTACCCTATTGAAACACTTTTTTATCTCCTCCCTCCCCCTTTTTTTTTGTTCTCGTCTTCAATTTTTTTTTATTTTATTTCTTTCAATATTCTATCACATCTTACTGAAACGGAGTAGCTCAGAAAAAATAGGGTTATTTCACTTGATGTTGTCAGACATATTTTGAGAGATATGATAGCTACCTCCTTGTATGGGGTGTGAGCTGATTTATACATGGCAAGGTTAACGTTACTTCCCCCCCCCCCCCCCGCCCCCATCTTCCATCTTCCATTTCTTCGCCTTGAATCTGCACCCTCTCATCACTTGGGGATTCACTGACCCAAGGTATACAGAAAATAATCGCTTCCTTTTTTTTAGGATCCACAGATAGTCAAAGACACTAGAAAGTATTATTTGTATCAAACGAATATATTTTCGGTCAGTCACATTTTAAATTTGTGTATTTATCAGTTATTTATAATCGAGAAATTGCCGCGCAGTCGTTCAGCTCTGACGCGATATTTAATTACTCTGCAATGGATTATTTAAAAATATGGTTCATTCCAAAATCAAGTCAAAAGATTCCAACGAAGAGGGCTCTTTTTCCTTAACAACCATATATTTTGAGTTTTATCAATAAAATAAGTGTGAAAAAGTGGCATTAGCTTATTTTAAACAATTTTTTAAGCATATTTGCGGAGCTATGAGACTAGATATGATAGAAAAGAGCTCTATATCGAGCCTTTCTCCAACATCATATTATTTATTATTATTATTATTATTATTATTATTATTATTATTATTATTATTATGTGTTTTGTCTCACAACAGGTCCATTCATTTAGTCAGTGAAATTATAACACCAATGTGCCCTGTCCTCCTTCAGCTCCAAGAATTTTCTTGTTTCCTTCAAGTCATCTAATAATTGAATCCTCATTCTTCCTAAGCTCCTCTTTCCCTCAACCTTTCCTTCTATGACGTCATGCAGAAGACAGTTCCTCCTAGGGATGTGTGCGATCCAATTTGCTTTGCACTGAAAGAATCACGTCTAAAATGGTTATTTTATCACCAACTCTTCTGAGGACTTATTCATTTATCACCCTGTCTGTCCACTTGATATTATCAAGTCTTTTGCAGTACCACATTTCAAAGCTCTCCAATTATTTATTTTCCATCTTCAAAAGAGTCCAAGTTTCTGCTCCGCGTTTCGCGATGCTCCAAATGTTGCATTTCATCAGTTTTTTCCTTAGTTTCAAACTCAACTATAGTATGATTTTGGTAGGAAGAACAGTAGAAGTTAGTTACTAAGGTTACTAAAACAATGTTAATATATTCATACATAAAGTCATGTCATCTGCAGATGTCACTTTTGATATATATTATCAATACCTATCAAATAACACAAATAATATAATAAAATGTTATCAATGTTGGCAGCAAAGAAATATGTTTTGATTTTCTCTACTGTTCTTCCAACCAAAATCAGTGTATAGCTCGTCAACAGTAACAACTTCTCGTTGAAAGCTTATTTGTCCATGGCGATCCTCGACCTAATTTCCTTGGTGCAGTAGGTATCCTTTGTCAGAAAACTTCCCAGGTACATGAACTGCTCTATGTTTTCCAACTCCTGGTTTCCAATTTTGATTTTCAGCGTCTGTTGATTTTTTGAGATCACCATCACTTTTGACTTCTCAACGTTGATCTCTAACAAATAAAGTTTTTTTATAGGCTCACAACAGAAGGTTTTAAGATATTTGAGAACTAGCAACGAAATTTCCATTCCAGTGAGAAGCTTCGGTGGCCGCATGGTCTAATGCGTCACTCTATATATGGACTAGACTGCCGATGACGGGGTGGTCAGAGTTCAAATCCCTGTCGGGTGTACTGAAGGTAGTTTTCCCTAAATGTTTTCCCACTCTACCTATACGCAAATGGGGTTACACTTCCTCTAAATTCAACCTTATACATCCCTAACACATTAGCATAATTAGTACACACAACCTGAAAAGGAGTTGACTCGTTCCAGTACATTACTATCGTGACAACGCACCTTGAATCAAGAAGTTGAGATTTAAAGAGTTCAAATCCTGCTGGGTGTACTTTGGGGAACTTTAAGTCGTAGATAGACCCACTTCGGTTGTCACATGCTCTAAGGCGTCCCTCCAACAGTAATCTGGAATGAAGATAACGGAGAAATCGCTGTTCGAATAACCGGTTGGGTTTCCTGAGGGTGATTTTTCCTCCCTAGATAGCTTCTTCTCTCGATCTATGAAAATAGGAATATACTTCATCTAAATTATTGCTTCCCAGTTCATAATCCATCAGTGTAGCTCTGTGGATATTCCGAGCGGGTAGTAAGACGTGGCAGAGAAAGAAACCGTTAATATGCCTAGCTTCTATATAAACGATCAATAAAAACCAATAGAATCAACACACAAATGGTTATCAACATATTTTATGGTGAGGATGTAGGTAACGTGAGAAAATGCGAGTGTTTTTTCAGTTTTTATATAAAAACTTTTTTGGGTCCAAATAAATTAAATTTTGCTTCAGTAGAAACATAAGAGTTTAATTTTCTTCACATGGTGACCTAAACGTTTCTTGAATATTTGTCGAGGGAGTTCTGGAATTTAATGGCAACTTGTCTTCTTAATTTGAAAATTTGTCATCGATTCCACTTAACTATGCTCATGGCAGATATTCAATAACTGTTGATATCACCATTTGAAGAAAATTAAATTCTATATTTATACTGAAGCAATATTTTATTTTATTTTGGCCAAAAAAATGTATTTTTTTATATAAAAACTGCAAAAACAATGGCCTTTTCTCACGTTCCCTACATCCCCACCTTAAATACTAACTGGGATTGACCCAGGACCTCCTAGATGTGCCATACACCTACCTGCCTGTCTAACCACATAGCCAGGTTGACAATTTAACCAACCAGTGGTTACGTGTATAGTCGTTACAGACTGCTATGTCTTGAAGATCACCCCCCTCCCCCACCTTTCCATCTTAACCACTTGATTAAGTGGCTGACCGTATCGTTAATGTCGGTTCTATTAACGTCATTACCGGAAGCCGGGAAGAGGGGTGCAATTTCTTCACACACCCTTTTCCCCTCTTTCCCCTCGACCATATTCCTCCCCCCTCCCCCCCACGCCACATTCACTTCACTCAATTACACACCGGATAAATGAAGCGCGTTCACATTGTTACTGACCACAGATAACTCTTACTAAAATTCTCAACCTTTTTTTATTTAATAGATTGTACGCACACTTTCTGGACACAAAGTGTACAAGCAAGTTTTGAATTATTTCTAGGCCTAATATTTTTTTTGTTGAGAAGTTATTTATTCTATTTTGATTAACAAACATTTTGTTTTCTATATATTTATTTCCATATAGAAATATACTATTATATTTTTTGAAGTTTTAGTGATTTATTAGTAAAACCTCAGGTGACCTGGTGGTCTAGGGGTAAGGTGTCAGACTTCTGTTCAGGTGTCCGGGGCTCAATCCTCGGTCCCGGCACAGATTTATCTGATAGCTAAACCCTTCCTTCACCTCTGAAAAGACATGTATTAATCATAACTTGAGAATGTGTGGAATGCCAGGCCTCTACCATGGTTCGGATTCCACGTTAAACTGTAGGTCCTCCATTTCATCTCACAATCACCCTAACAATACATATTAGCGTAAGTGCGTATAACCCGAACGGGTAGTAAGATGCGGTGATAATAATAAAAATAATAAAATCTCAATAATTTTAATTATTACATTAAATCTGTTTATATATAACCATGGAAATTTTAAGGAAGGCCTCCAAACATGTTTATTTTAGAACAAAATTTTTTTTTTTTTTATTTAGCACCGCGTCTTACTACCCGTTCGGGTTATACGCTTAAGTACTAATTACTCTAATGGATTAGGAATTGGGAGGGTTTAATTTAGAGGAAGTGAACCCGCATTTGCGTGGAGGGAGAGTGGAAAACCATTTAGGAAAAACCACCCCCAGTTCACCCGACCGAGATTCGAACCTCGATCTCCCCGTCCTCGGCGGTCGAGCTCAACACGACTAGCGCGTTAGCCAACTACGCCACCGAGGCGGGTCAAAATTTTGTTAATCGCTCTAATGGTTTCCCGACAAAAATATAAAATGTTAAAAACAATTGAAGACTTGATTTTATATACTTAAGGTGGGATGAAAGTGAGAGGGCTCTTGGGCCAGTATTTCTGCAGCTTTAATTATTATCAAAACACTTTTTTGGTCAAATTAATTGGAATATTGCCCCTATATATATATATATATATATATATATATATATATATATATATAATTTTCTCCATATAGTAATCTCAACTATCCTTGAATGTTTGTCATGATTCATGAGAATCACACAATTTTAACAGGAATTTGTGTCTTCATTAAAAAAAAATATTTTGACTGAAAAAAATAGCTAGACACAGGGATCGAACCCAGGACCTTTGGCTTAATACACCCATGCTCTTACCACTAAGTTATCCAGAATTAGTCTCGTGCTCAGGTTCATTTTTCACCCATAGTTCAAGACAAAGTCTGGGATGGACGTGTGGAAATCGTCAGCTACATAGCCTACATGATGTGACGCTGATAATTCTGATAGTTCCATTGATGATGATCACTATGATGACAATAATAAAAATAATGACGATTTTGATAAAGAAGATAATGATAATTATGATTGTGATTATAATGACAATGATAATGATAGTAGTGACGATGATGATAATGACGATGATGATGATGACTATAAATTTAATGATGTTATTGATGCTAATTATAATGATAACGATGATGATAATAATGATGATGATGATGATAATTATGATTACTATAATAACCGGCCCCGTGGTGTAGTGATCAGTGCACATGGTTACGAGCCAAGGGTTTCGGGGCTCGAATCTCGGCTTGTACTTTGATTATTTTTACCGAAAAGAAAATTTACCCCAACTGTCATCAGGGTTTGATTAGTTAGGCTTAAGTTTGGTTTGAGGTTTCCACTAGTTTCACACCCTCATACTCATTATCAGATGGTCATGATCACCTCATATCATCGTGACATGGAAAGAGCCTCCACGGAAAGGATGTACTATTAGTACATTCGGTATATTAGTATTAGCTAATCTTTCCACAAAGTGAGCTACATATTACTGTAGCCCAGACACGACATTACTATTATTGCAATACCATGCTAAATGGATGAATTAAGGACGCATAAATCGCAATAGCCTTTCAAAATTTTAAGTTCAACACTGCTAGATTATACACAAACCATATATCCATATACTTTCATTAAAAAGATAAAACTAAAGCTTTTATTACTACTTTTAAAAAAATGTACTTTAATATAGTTAATATTTCGCTTTTTATTAATTTATATATTTAAATGTATCAATAGTAATAATAAAATAAGCAATTAATCACATAAAAAGTGCCAAGTAAATACATCTTAAAATCACATTACATTTTGATGTTTTCATTGATAATTTATAAAGCCGCTGAACTCCTGTTTTTACTATCTCTTAACATCTTGGGGAGAAAGTATCATGATCGTAAAAAAAATCAAAATCAAGATTTTGATAAATGTTGACGTTTAATGACCCCCTGAAACAAAAAAAAGTTGTTTTCTCAATGCTATCTGTTTGTCTGACCGTCTGTCTGTCTGTACCTCGGGCTGGATCCAAAACTATTTTACGAATTGGGCTAAAACTTAGTATCTGGGATTTTCATAAGGGCCCCCCGAGAGGTTTTTGGAATTAGTTATCTAACCCTAAACTTAGGGGTAGTTTACCGGTACTGAAGTGCAAAAAGAGAAAAGATCAATTTTCTCAAAATTCGCTCCAACGATTTTGATTAAATGTTATATTTAGTCAATGTTTATCACTATAAACAAGATGGCAATCTCATATAAACTATTTTGACAGTACTTTATATGGGGAAAATTTTCCAATTTTCACCTTTTCTCCGCAACTATTTGAGATACGAAATAACCTATCATTGCAAAGTTGTACTATTATTGAAAATAAAACTCTTTTATTTGGAATATATTTTTGTTAAACCAATAACTTTCTGAGTTATAAGCAAATATATATATTTTTCATTTCCGGTCTTTGAAAATGAATTTGATTCTTATGCTCTTTGGTGGACAAAGATGTTTCTCTTTTCTCAATTTCTCTGTAACAGTGTTCCTAGCTCCTAATGCCGTAGAGTAAGTAACAGTGTATATTATTTTATTTATGATCTTTGATGAAATGTTTCTATAACAACGTATACACCTATTATTTCGTTTCACAAATCTTACGAGTTTTTAGTAAATGTCTATTTTAAGACAAAATATGGAGAAAGTCTGTGCTGTGCACCGTACCATTTATTTTTTAATCAACTTAATCAAGATGTTTTCATATTATTCAACCTAATAGATAAATGCTGTTGATTAACTACAAACGTTCCAACTAAAGGTATAAATCGTATTTACCCTAAAAATCAAATAGAGTCGTTCTCGATGTGTCCGATGAATTCCCTCTCATCTAGTTCAATGTTTTATTGTCCTATTTAGAGCATCTATGTTGACTTGGACCACCCTCGTCCTGAGGGATGTAGGGAAGCTACCACAGTTCATTACCCAGGCCACACGGAGACATCTTAACTTCAGTCCTCCCAAACACTTCGTCTTGTTCTACCATCGTTTTTTATTCTCGCCTCTTCCATTTTTCACATTCTATACTCCTTGAAGAAATGTGTGAGGTCGAGAGGGTGGGGGGGTGGTTCTGTTGTTTAGTTAGTAAATCAGCTCCGCTGGACTCTGAGTCATTGATCCCCCCCCCCGTCCTCTTTAACTGCCATCAACCCCTCCCCCCTCCCCAAGGCCTTTCCAGACTCACCCCAAGTCAGACCTTCTTTTGGCCAGAAGTAAACTTTTTTTATTTTTTTTATTTACTATTGTTTGGTGTATCTTCAAGACAGCTTCAAAATATCTCCTCTGTCCCTCTCGACAATCTCTGATCTTGATATAATGCAGGCAACTATCTCTAATATGATGCTAATTCCCTAGCAATAATGTTGTGTACTGAAGGGAGGATAGGGTTGAAATAGAGTATTTCTGATTTTTTCTGCCATACTTATCATTTATATATATATATGAAAGTAAAAATATATATAGACTATATATATATATATTTATATAGCTTTCATTACTTCCTTCGTATAGGCTATTATTATTATCAATATTATTATTAGGTGTTCTGTCTTACGACATGCCCATTCCTTTTTTCAGTGAACTTAGACCACCATTGCACCCTGTCTTCTGTCTCCTCTTTGAGCTCCCATAATTTTCTTATTTCCTTCAAATCATCCAATATTTGAATCTTCCTTCTTCTAAGCTCCTCTTTCCCTCCAACTTTCCTTCCATGACGTCGTGCAGAAGACAGTTCCTCTTAAGAATGTGTCTGATCCAGTTTGATTTGCACCTAAGAATCACATCCAAAATGGGTCTCTTCTCACCCCAATCTTCTTAGGACTTCTTCATTTGTCACTCTGTCTGTCCAACTAACTCTCAAGTCTTCTACATCACTTCTTCTAGATAACGTGACTTTATAAACATTACATATTATATATACACATCCCGACTTTATGTTGCCAATGGCTTTGACAAGGTAACTGGCAGAGCAAGTATACTAGACATTGTATTTTAAATGAGTATTGTATAGGCCTATGCACTGACACATCAACATCTGGGACAATTTATGGTAGTTTACCCCCTTACCACTCACAACAAGCCGAGTAAAGTTTGATTCACACTATAAGTCACGTCAATGAAACGTCACGTCTGGCAGCGTCACGTCAAATCGCTGCTCAATTCACACGCCAAAGTCAGTTTTCTGTAAGGTTTTGGCGGGAGCAGGGTGCTTTTTATAAACATATAAAGATTTAAAAACAAAGAAATTGCAATTATTACAATTTTACTTGACGAAGAAGGAGTTGGAGAAAAATAATCAAAGAGAGTGTGGGCTTAAAATGAGAAAGTATGTGGGTGAATATCACACATTTTACAAGGAATTATTGTAAAAGGAAGAAGTAAGATTTTTTGTTGTTCCTTGCCGATTTTTCTCTATATTGAATCTTTGTGGATTTTTTTTAAACTGAGGGTATATTTAACGTGCACTTTCTGAACCGGCTGATTCCATCAACACACATTGATACTATTACCCGTATTTTCTCTTGGCCATATCGTATAGTTCTTCATATTGACGAACTGGTTCAATTAAAAGTTCATGATCCATTTTAAATGTTTTTTCAAAAGACACAAAGCGAACGAGCGGTGACTGTGCAATGTGTACTGACGCAACTCAATTTTCACATTTCTAGAACGACAGTCAACGTGAAAACATACTACTGAGATTGTATGCCGGTCCCGGCCGGTGGTAGTCCGTGAAGTTACGTTGACAATACGTATCGTATGAATTGAGCTTAAGTTGGTGTGGAAGGAAGCGAGAAAATATCAGGGTTTTTGCAGTTTCTATAGCAAAAACATTTTTTTTTGGCCAAACTAAATAAAATATTGCACTAGTAGAATCATAAAGTTTAATCCTTTTCGTAGGTGACCTGGCGGTCTAGGGGTAAGGTGTCAGACTTCTGTGCTGGGGGTCCGGGGTTCAATCCTTGGTCCTGGCACAGATTTATCTGATTGCCAAACCCTTCCTTCACCTCTGACAAGACGTGTATTAATCACAACTTGTGAATGTGAGGAATTCCAGGCTTCCACCGTGGTTCGGATTCCACGTTAAGCTGTAGGTCCTCCATATCATCTCAAAATCGCCCTACCATTACATATTAGCGTAAGTGCGTATAACCCCAAACGAGTGGTAAGACGCGGTGATGATAATAATAATAATAATAATAATAATAATAATAATAATAATAATAATTCTTTTCACATGGTGATATCAACAATAATATTGAAATATGTTATGAGCATAGCGGCATTAGATGACAAACTTTTTAAATGAAGAGAAAAATCTATCAATAATTTCAGGAAACCCTTGAAAGATATTCAACAACTGTTGAGGTCACCATGTGAAGAAAATTAAACTATACATTTCTACAGAGAAATATTTGATTTCTTTTAGCAAAAAAAAAAATAAAGTTTAGCTATAATAACTGCCAAAACACTGGTCATTTCTCGCTTCCACTTCTACCCCATCTCTTTAAGTTCTCAACTAACATTCAAGAATGTGGTCCACAGGAATCTTTAAGGTGTCAGGTTTAGTTGAGATGGAATTAATTAAGAATTAAATTAGTATTTTTGCAGAACTTATCACATAAACCTTTTTTGGCTAAAAAATAATTGCTTCAGTAGAAACATTTATCTTAATTTTCTACTCATACTAATCTGATCAGTTCTTGAATATTTATCATTGGCATAGTGGTGGTATTTAACCAAAAATATTATAAATGTATAGAAAAAGTTCTGGTCAAATTTCACAGTACCCGTGATGGATATTAGAAAAAAACTGTTAAGATTATTGTGTGTTTGGTTATAAAAACTGTACAAACACGGACCTTAAATCGTAGTCTCTTCCACCGCACCTTAAAACTATTGTCCAAGCATTCCAAGTACGTTTGACGCTTCTGTCTTTGGTCGAAATGTCTTATGGGGAAATAAATTTCTAAATATTTATACTTATTCTATCAATACAGTGTGTTGTCCTAAAGCAGATTGTCATTGTCTTATGGCACGCTCACCATCCCCACAACTTTATTTAGCACCACGTCTTACTACCCGTTTGGGCTATATTCTTATGTAATAACTACACTAATGGTTTTAGGGATTAGGAAGGTTAGATTAAGAAAAGGTGTACTCACATTTGTTTAGAGGTGTAAAGAAAAACTATTTTGAAAAAAAAACCGTCCTCTGTACACGCGAACGAGATTCAAACCGTCATAGGTAGTCCAGTCTAATGCGAGAGTAGCGCCTTAGACCGTGCGCCCAACGAAACGGCTGCCCAAGAAAATTAAATTATCACGGGAACCCACTTCAGTGGTCGCATGGTCTTAGTTGTCACTCTCATGATTGGACTGCCGATGATGGAGAGAACTGAGCTCATATCCCGTTCGGGTGTTCTGAGGTGGTTTTTCCCTTAATGGTTTCACACCCCCACCGTGAAAATGCAGGTACATATCCTCTTAATTATACCTTCCTCATTCCTACCACATTAGTGAAAGTATGCGGACAGCACGGACGGTTAATGAATGAGACGTGGTGCGAATAAAATTATAATACACATTTTCATCCTTGGCTGGGAATCTACCCCGGGACTCCTTGGATCAAATATTCATGGTATACTCTACCAGTTGAATTAACTTTCCGAACCTCGGAGAACTTCACTTTAGTATTTAAATGATTTCAACTCACTGTTATCGGTATACCTTACTCACCCGACCCTAAAAACGTCGTTGAATCCGCCTTTAATAAAAAAAGGAAAAAAAAAAGAAAGCGTGGTGACGTGGCTACTGCAGACAAAAGAGCGCGCCGCAAGTGAGCAGCGGTGGCCGTTGAAGATGTCATTGTTCCACCATGTGATCAACTAAACTCTACACACAGAGCGGTTCATTGTTATGCCTTCCCTCGTAAACTCCATCTTAAACACGCGTCGGGCGGAGAGAATACTCCCAATAAGTCGAAGTCTTGGGGGACGAAGGGGGGGGGGGGGTCTGGGGAGGGGGGTAGCTCCTCGTCCTCGATACTCCAGACACTAGCTGCAACAATCCAGCGCTCTAGTGCCTCTACTGTCTATCAGCTAGGCTAATGCCCCCTTTCCCCCGTCCACCCTTTAATTATTATTTTATTTAGGACCGCGTCTTACTACCCGTTCGGGTTATAACGCACTTACGCTAATGTGCAATGGTAGGGTGATTGTGAGATAAAATGGAGACCTACAGTTTAACGTGGAATCCGAACCACGGTGGAGGCCTGGCATTCCTCACATCATAAGTTGTGATTAATACACATCTTGTCAGAGGTGAAGGAAGGGTTGGCATTCAGATAATCTGTGCCGGGACCGAGATTGAACCCCGACCCCTAGCACAGAAGTCTGACACCTTACCCTAGACCACCAGGTCACCCACCCTTTAACACACGGTTGATGTTTTGTGTTTTTTTCATTACCACCTTATATATACCTGATCAGGTTATACGCATATCTATAATGACTCTAATGGGGTAGGATGAGAAAGGAAGAATTTTATAGGTAGTCTACTATTATTTGCTTGGAAGGAGAGTGAGAAACCATTTAGGAAAAACCACTCTCACTAGACCCGTTCAGAATTCAAACTCCATCTCCACGTCTTCATCAAGCCTTTTCGTATTTAATTCAGTAGAGAAACTTAGACTGAATAAACGGTGGCAGCTAACTCGAAATAACCAGTGTATTCTTAGCTTCTAATATCGTTTGGTCTGGTTCGCCGGTAACGGGAAGGTCCTATCTCAAATCCCATCCGGGTGTACAGAAGGCATTTTTTCTTCTTAAAACTGAATGGGCAGTGAGATGAGGTGGATAAAAAAAACTCGACAAGATACATTTACAAGGTAGTTTCATTTTCATCCTTAATTAGTAAATGGTTAATTTTACCAACTAAAATTAAATTTCTTTCAGAAAATGGTTGGAGTATATACACATTAAAAAATGAATATACATTTTAAAAATGTCCAGCATATTTTTGGATTCATGAAAATATCTATAAAACACCTTTTATCCCAAACACTTTTTAAAACAAAGATACTCCGTTAAACTTTGGTTTGAAAGACAAGGAAATTGATGTTAAGCTGTGTATATCCTAAACAGTTAGTAAGACGCGGTGCTAAAAAAAAAGTGTTTAATCTTCTAGAATTATCTATTCTGCGTATGTATCTCTACTTCAACATCGCTGAAAAATATTACCTCCGCTTATACTCTTACTTGTAAGACGTTTTATTAACACATTTTTAATACTGTATACATTTATAGACAGTTACACAAATAACTGTACATCAAAATCCATATACCAGCCTGTAAGTGCTCTTGTGGGTTACACAAAAATAAACACTGCTTGGGCAATAACACTACAGCACACCACAGCAAAGGGGTAAAACCTAAAATCCTATGAAAAACGCACCTCGTTTTCCATAAAGAGCCTAAACGACCTTAAAGCTACAACTAAACGCTACAGACATGAGATTAATAGAAGCATAAAAAATCCTCTATTAATTCAAAGGGAATAGAAAAGTTAGATAAAACAGTATTTCAATTACTTACTCGGTAAGTCTTTTGGTGAGTTTTTTGTCGTAAAAATAGTAGCTTGTTTCTAAACTAAATAGCAACCAACATGCAGATTACAGTAGGTCCTCAACTTACACGGGTTTGAGCTACATGAATTCGAGCTACACGGGTTCACAGTTAAGCTGTTACGGTTCTTCTACTTAAGGGGATGCCTAGGTAAGTGAGAAATAGCTAGGCAGACGTTCAGCTTTAAAGCAATATTTAATTCTATGATGCGTTATTTCATATTAAGATTCACGCCAAAATAAAGCCAAAAGATTCCAACCAGGCCTTTTTTTACCTTAAAAACCTATAATTTGCGTTTTATAAATAGAAAAAAATGTGTAAGAATGTAACATTTGCAAATTTTCAACAACTTTCTAAGCATATTTGCCTAGCTATGAGACTAAGTTTGATGAAAAAGGCTTGAGATCTAGCCTTCCTCTGGCAAATGCAGTTTTTTTATAAACTCACAACAGAACATTTTAAGATATTAGAGAACTAGCAGCGAGTTTTCCTCATTACCTTGAGATAAGACTTAGTGATCGCCAAAAAATCAAACTCAAGAATTTGATGGATTGCAACGTTTCATGACCCCTTAAAACCGAAAAAGTACTTTATGCATTGCCCTCTGTCTGTTTGTTATTAGGACTGTGGCCAAAACAATTTTAAAAATCGGGCTAAAACTTTTAGCTAGAATTTCCATAAGTTTCCTCAGAGGTTTATTATTTTATTATTATTATTATTATTATTATTATTATTATTATTATTATTATTATTATTATTATTATTATTATTATTAGCACCGCGTCTTACTACCCGTTCAGGCTATACGCACTTACGCTAATGTATAATGTAGGGTGATTGTGAGATGAAATGGAGGACCTACAGTTTAACGTGAGATCCGAACCACGGTGGATGGCCTGTCATTCCTCAAATTCACAAGTTGTGATTAATACACGTCTTGTCAAGGTGAAGGAAGGGTTTGGCAATCAGATAAATCCATGCCGGGACAGAGGATTGAATCCCGGACCTCCAGCACAGAAGTCCGACACCTTACCCCTAGACCACCAGGTCACCCTGTTTTATTAATTATCAATAATTTATCAAACCATAAAATTAAGGCTAATTTACTTATGATTGAAAAAAAGAAAAATCTATTTTTTTCAAAATCTGTTATAATGACTTTTATTACATTTTATATCTAGGCACGGTTTAATATTACAAACAAAATGACAAACTCAAATTCCTATGAAAATTACTCTAAGGGTACTTTACATTAGCAGATATTTCCAATTTTTTTTAAATAATAATCCTCATTTGAAAAACGAAATAAAGTATCATATCAAAGTTGTAGTACTATTAAATATAAAAAACTTTTATCTGAAACTTATAGGTGATTTATAAAACCAATAGTTTGGGAGATATTGGTAGTTTTCTTTTAACGGAGGTCTGTAAAACTGTTTATGCTCTTTCGTGAACAGGAATGTTAGTTTTTTTTCTAATACGTTTTCGTAACAGTGTATATTATTTCATGTATGATCTTTGGTGGAATGTTTCTGTAACAATGTGTATATTTTGTTTTGCATAACTTACGAGTTTTTAGTCTATTTTTTATTTTAATTTACTCTATAGAATACGGATTCAAGTTTAATTTTATCTAAGGTCTATTTCTTAAGTAGAACCTGTTTAGCCTTAATTATCTATAGCATACGTTTTGGTGGCAGCATTGTCTAAGGCGTCGCTCTCACTATTGACTGGATTGACGGTGTCGGGGAGATCAGGGTCCAAATCCCGGTTGGGTGTACCCCCTGCTGAGGGTTTTCTCCTAAAATCTGGCATGTCAAACTTGTCTTAACATTTTATGTAATTTTAATTTTCATTTTGCTATAGTAAGGATTTTAAAATTGAGATTTTTTCGCTCAAGAGGTGACAATATTGAACGTTTTGAAATGAGGCCGCCTCACTATTTTCAACGTTCAATGTGACCCTTATGGTCAAATGAATTTGACACGCCTGTTCTAAATAGTTTCACACTCTCTCTCTCTCTCTCTCCAAACAAATGTGGTTACACTCAATCTAAATTCAACCTTCCTCATCCCTAGTCCATTAGTATATTTAATAAATATGAGTATGAGTATGAGTGCTAACAAAAAATTATATATATTGAAACGAACATATGGACCTATGTCAAAAATACATCGTATTTAAGCATCATTCAACTTAAGTGCTTTTTCAACTTGCGCGGAAACCTTGGGCACAAATTAACCGCGTAAGTAGAGGTAGAGGACTTGTTGTATTTATAATAATTGTAGGTGTTTTTTTTTATTCTTTCAATCAAACTTATTTGCAGCGGGTGTTCACCTTGCCAGAGTGAATCAGGTCTGTTAGGAAAACGATAGACTCAAACAATGAAGGCGAGATTGGTAGAGGGAAAAGGGGGGGACGGGGAGGGAAGAAACGGTAAAGAGAAAATTTCCTGAACTCGGGCCAAAATCATAAAATATCCCAAAAGGATACAAAAGTGGGAGGCAATCGAAGGAGAAAGGATGAAATGAAGCGATGTAACGCTTCAACTCGGAAACATTTATACCGAGATTCTAGGTTCGTATCCCTTGTTGGTTTTTTTTCACCTTTACTTGGCTACTCGCAGTGTTAGTTAGCATGAATGGTTAAGAAAAAAATATAGGCACCCACACTTCAAAAAATATTAATATAAGCCTATATTGGTGCATATATTTTGAAATTATGCCTGTAGGTTTTATATATTTTAAATTCTTTGATAAATTTTATCGTATCTTTTTTTTTAATTACTTTCTCTCGACACCTCGGATAGAAAGTATTGTGATCGATAAAAAAATCAAACTCAAGATTTGGAAAAAATGTCGACGTTTCATGACCCTCTGAAACAAAAAAAAAGTTTTCACAATGCCGTCTATTGTCTGTCTGTCTGTCTGTCTGTCTATACGTCGAGCTAGAGCCGAAACTATTTTACCAATTGGGCTAAAACTTGGTATCTGGGCTTTTTATAAATTCCCGTCGAGGGGTTTTTGGAATTAGATATCCAAGTTCCAACCATAAATTCAAAGGTAGTTTACTGAAAGGCAAAAAGAGAAAAAAAATCATATTGCTCGAAATTCACTTTAACGATTTTGATTAAATTTTATATATATACACTGTTTATCACTATAAACAAGATGGAAATTCTCATTTTCTCATAAAAATGACTTTGAGGGGACTTTACATGAGATAAATTTTCCGATTTTCATCATTTCTTCGCTACTTTTTGAGATACTAAATAGCTTATCATTGTAAAGTTATAGTACTATTAAAGATAAAAATCATTTATTTGATATCTATTTATTTTTACCAAACCAATAATTTATGAGCTATCAGCAAATAAATATACTTTTTAATTCAGGTCTGAAAATTAATTTGATTCATATGCTCTTTGGTGGACAAAGATGTTTCTCTTTCCTCAATTTTTCTGTAATCATCTTCCTAGTTCCTAATGCCATAGAGTAAGTAGACTTGTATATTATTGCATTTATGCTCTTTGGTTTAGTGTTTCTACAACAAAATATTTATTTATTTTTAGGACCACGTTTTACTACCCGTTCCGTTTATACGCTTATGTACTATTTACGCTAATGGTTTTAGGAACTAGGAAGGCTATATTTAAAGGAAGTGTACCCGCATTTGCGTGAAGGAAGAGTGGAAAACCAGTTTGAAAAGACCTCCCTCAGTACACACGATATAGATTCGAACCTCGATCTCCCTGTCATCGGCGGTCTAGTCTACTACGAGAGTAGTGCGTTAGACCACGTGGCCGCCGAAACGGTTGACAATGTATAGACCTATTATTTCATTTCACAAATCTTACGAGTTTTTTTTTTAGTAAATGTCTATTTTGAGATAAAAGTGAGAGAAATTCAATGCGGTGCACCGTACCTCTTTTTTTTTAAATCTCTGAGCAGCATTACTTACAAATTCGTGTGATTTCCACATGTTTATATTAGTGGTGTAGGAATAAGAAGATATAATTTAGGTAAGCTACATCTGAATTTGCGGGAATTTTGAGTAGGACTATTTAGCAAAACCTGCCCTCAATACATTCAACCGATATTCGAAACAAACCTTCCCGTTATCAACAATTCAGTCTATTGTAAGAGTGGCATTTTAGAACATGCAACCAACAATGTTGGTTTTAAAATAATCAGTTTAAAATACTCCTATTTAAAACATATTACTGATTTGTTATATTTTTTACGTCCTTGTGCCGGTCAGTGAGATGAACTATAGTCAAATCGCCTTAGGAAGACGTTCACGAGCGTATTGTAATAAATTTAGACTAATCAAAGTTGACAAAATTTTACTTTATTTAACTTGAAAGAGTTATCGAAATTGATACCCTCTTAAAAGTGTAAGAAGATATTTGGAATGGATTTTATTGCTTTATTGGAACTAATTTAAGTAGTTAGAAATTTTATACAGAAATAAATAGTTGAAAATTTTCCAAAATGGAAAATGTTCCGTCTCACATCTCTAAGTGAAATTTTATTAATTTTGGCAATAAAAAAGTTTGTATTTTATAAATGGCCTTCCCATGAAAATTGCACTGTATAAGTATGCTTCTGGAAAGAGAGAGATAGAGAGAGAGTAGTGTGCAAAAGTGTGTGACTGTGTGATAGTATTTGTGAGTGTGAGAGTATATGTGAGTGTGAGAGTATATGTGAGTGTGAGAGTATTTGTGATTGCGAGTGTGTAAGAGAGTGATTATGTGAGAGAGTGTGCGAGAGATTTTGAGAGAGTGTGAGAGGTAGAGAGGAAGAAAGTAAGATTGAGAGAGAGAAAGAAATAATGATATCACACCAAGAGTTAGTAACCAATGTTCAGTGCAAATAAGACTTGCTGCCCTAATTTTTATTTCTTCGCTTATATATTTTAAAAAAAACTAAAAAAAACTGTTTTCCATTTGCTTTTTTCACACCGTTATTGTTTCGACCTGGCGAGTTTTCTCAACTTGTCGAATCCAATAGAAAATCCTAGACCCGAATGTCCTCCAAGTTAATTGGATGTGTTGGTCGTCGGTATGTACCGTCGAGAGCGCTCTCTAGCTTGCCGGTTACAGCGTCGTGTCGTCGCCTTGTGATTGGATTACATTTAGAGAGCGCAGCGCCGTGTCTAGACGACCCCCGTGGGAGCAGATCATCGCTAACTTAATGACCGCGCGACAAATTGTTCCGGGGGACGGGCCCACCGACCGACCGTATCCTCCGGGAGAACACACACACACACACAAGCTTCAACTCCGGGATCGGTCAGGGGGGGAAAGAGGATGGAGAAAAACTGTTGGGGGTGGAGGGGGGGAATCGTTTACGGCCTGCTGTCGGCCTGCAGCTAGTGGCGAGTGAGGGGGTTAAAAAAAAAGGTGGGTTACACGCATTAAAAACGTTTTCTTTTATCGCCCGCTAACTTGTACAAAAAAAAACTTAAATTCTGATGACATTTGTGGTTAGTATTTTACGTTCTTTTCCTGTTTTACTACTCATCCGGACTATTCGTTTATTTACAGTAATGGAATAAGGATGAGGGAGGTAAATTTTAGACAGGAAGGTAATCGTACTTGCGCGTAAGTACAGTAGGAAACCATTTTAGGGAGATAAACACCTCAAATATTCACCCTAGATTCGAGTTTCGACCTCTTATACACTGGCACCATTTATACTAGATTGATGCCTTTTTTTCATGTGAACAACCGTTAAATTTGGTTTCCCTCCATTTCTATTGGCAATAAAGATAGAATCCATCTCGTACATCTAACTAAAATTAAATTTGTTTGGTTCATTTTATCTTTTTTTTTTAGCATCGCGTTTGATTACCTGTTCAAGTTATAGCATGTGTACTAATCATTATAATGTGCTAGGGATTAAGGAAACTTTAATTCAGAAGAAGTGTGCCCACATTTACGTAGAGGGAGAGTGGAAACCCTTTTGGAGAAAAAAAACCTCAGTGCATCTGACCGAGATTCAAGCCCCAATCTCCCTGACATCAGCAATCTAGTCTGTTTATAAGAGTGACGCCTTAGACCATAAGGCCATCGATGCAGGTTAGTGTATAGCTTATAAACAAATCTTATTAGAAATTGGTTTGAAAAAACTGAGGCGGGATACTAAGAGATTAACAGTAGCTTTAGTAGTCCACAAAAGTAGTCTTATGGCTTGAGGCGTCATTCTCAAAACTGACTTTAATTGCAGGAGTCAGAGATATTGGGGTTCAAATCCCGACCATCTTCAATGAGCATTGTATTTCATATACGACTTTCACCGTGCTCTTTTGCTCCATTCTCTATCGTAGAAAATTCAGATGCATTTATTCATATCCACCCTTCTCCCGTGTATTTATCTTATATTAAGACGTGGATAATATTTGTGTTGAATGTAACTCAAGCCCCTGGCTATTACATCAACATCGTGAATTGGTAGGCCTTAATTTCACAATAATAGTTTTTTTTATACAATCGGAAATTGAACCCGGGATCTATAGCTCAGTAAGCAAACGCGTTACCGACTAAACTTTGGTGTCAAACGAACATACAAATGAAAACAAAACTTGATCTTAGAATTAGAGTTAAGTGCGTAATTTTTAAAAGCACCACAATTTTCCTGGAGAAGGCATGGAAAACCAAGATAAGAGCCCCTCCCCGAGAGCATCCTGTCAGGATTTGAGAAAATCTATAGCTAGTACAAAACTAACTCCATCATTTGTTTTTCAAATGGGGGCCGGTAGTGACCATACAACCATCCCTACAGTCACCCAATTCGCTCCACCCCCTTCCATCAGTAATTGACATCCGTATACGCCAAATAACCGATAGCCAAAACTACCCTGAAACAACTCACAACCCCACCTTCCAGCCCCTTAAACTCCCGACTCATTCAAACCTTCCAACTCCCTATGCCGTTTGTGACGTATGATCCACCACACCCTTAGCAAGAGAATCGTAGGCCTTAAATAGTTCCTGACTTTATCATCTCCGTGAAGGGGAAAAAAAGGGAAAGGGGGTTTAAGGTATATCTTCCTACCTTCAATGGACCCCCTCTCACACCCTCCTACTCCCTCACTTTCCCCCTCAAATAGTTCCCCCGCCTCTCCTTTGAAAAAAAAAAAGTTCTTTCTCTCAAAAAAGATTCTTGGTTTTATCGATGAGCGTGAGTTGCCTGGAAGCTGTGTCACATTTTGTGCCCGGTTTTATCGTATTGAAGTTGGTAGAGGGTTGGGTATACGGGGGTTTTGGGGGGTTATATGACAGGGTGTAGTCTCTATCAGTGATAAAAACTCTCCTCCTGCCTTAGGAGAGGATGAAGTACTGTACATCAACACAGAAACGTCTTCGAGGGAAGAAGGCCAAGTTACACTGTTCCCGATTAGAAACAATACGAGACTTCCGAGGAGAAGATATGAATAGAGTTGGCAATATCGCGTCATTAACTTTTTAGCTAACCATTAAAAATTTGTTTTTAAATTATAATTGACCTTGAAATTTTGTTGGATCTTGGCGTTTTATATGGTACCAAACTTGAGAAAGTGGTTCCCACAATTCGGTCTGTCTTTTTTGTATTTAATATCTGTAAATTTTATCTTTACCTGTGACAACAAACGAAATGTATTTATGGAATTCATTTAAACTTAATATTTATAAGCATGACGTAATAGAAGGAAAGGTTGAGGGAAAGAGGAGCTTAGGAAGAAGGAGGATTCAAATATTAGATGACTTGAAGGAAGTATGAAAATTCTGGAGCTGAAGGAGGAGGTAGAAGACAGGACGCATTGACGGTCTAAGTTTACTGACAAAAAAAAAGACCTGTCGTAAGACAGAACATCTACTAATAATAATATAATATTATATATAACTCAAGGAAAAATTACGGTTTTAATTTAGCTCTAATACATGTAACCTGAATAGGTAGTAAGACGCCGCGATAAATAAAAATAAATATATAATGAAAAATAGTGTATTTATGCGTGATGACTGATTTATTAAAATTCAAAATTTTAGAAATGGATCTGATGATTTTATTCAAAATAAATATCTGGTACTGTTAAAAATACATTGCATGGGCATGCTTAATTTACATATAAAAAATCATTTAAAGGCAGCCTAGCTTGGGTTTATTAATTTTTTTTAAGTTTAAATTATTTGAAAATGGCTCTAATGATTCTTTTCAAAATTGATATTTGGAAAATGTTTTACATTATAAATATCACTGTAGGCCTAAACTGGTTTTCCGGAGAAAAATATTTGGATGCTAGTTTACTGATAGGCAATTTATGGTATGTTCGAGTGTGTCGTATCATTTATTTTTATGCATGCACCGCGTCCTACTTACTACCAGTCTCGTATGTCCACATATTTATACTTATGAGGTAGGAATGAGCTAGGTGGAATTGATAGGAAATATACCGGAATTTGAGTCAAGAGAGAGTGATTTAAAGAAAAATTACTTCAAGTACATCATTCCGGGAATGGAACCCTAAACCTTGACAAAACTTGCAATCGAGTATACTGCAAGAGTAATTAATGCCTTAGACCAGGGGCTTCCAACTGGTGGCATTGATGCTTTTTTTTTTGCAGCCCACAAAGTTTCTTGGGAAAGTAATGGATCCTGAAGTAAAATAATTGATGTTTTAGCCTAGAAACGTAAAGTTTTAACTTGCGCGGGAAAAATCCAAAAACTTTAAATGATGTTCATGTTTAATTTCTTCCTTACATTTGTTGCATTATATTGAAGTAGGTCTATCATAGATAGTATATTTTAGAGAAAAGAGTTGTTTGATACAAACACTTATTAATTCATTCACAATTAAATAACTGTTCTCGTTTTTGCATAACTTGACCAAAATCAGTCGAAAATGATGTGGCCCAACACTAGACTTGTGGATTCAATTGTGGCTCTCCGGCATTTCGTTCAACCGCCCGCGCACTAGCGGCTATGTCGCGGTTGGTCGTGGCAACTGCGACCAGAAAAATACTGCGGCCAACCAAGCGTAGGTACAGTCTCTGCCAACTGAAGGTGTACAGTCAGTCTCGCAATGAATGCGTAGCAAGTAGCTGCTACGTGGTACCTCCTCAACAAGCGAGTTCCAACGAGTAACTCAATGGATTGTACTGGCCTCCGTGTAGTTGACTGCCGGTGCGTGCCAACCCATTGCATTGATTTCTAAGCAACTGGCCGCGCGGCTGAACGGCCGCGACTGCATCGCTCGTACAGTTGTCCTACTCTCACTGGCCGCAACGGCCAAGTACCCGTCGTGCCATATAGCTCATTTCACTCTGTTGGCCGCCAATACGTGGGAGGACTCAGACCGTGTGACCATCGACGCTTCTTACTTGGTATATTAGTGTAAGTTTGCCCGGAAAGTTGCAGTATGCGAGGCACACAATACAGTTCCAAACACACCACGGGAAGAGATTGACCTAATGTTTTCTTTAGATCGCAAGTGTCGATGGATCGACTTGTTGTGACACTCTCGATATATGTATCGTTCCTACTGACAGGACACGTTATGTGGAGTAACTGCCGATAAAACATATCGTTGAAAAAACACAAACAGGAATAACAGACATTTAAAAAAAAGTGTTTAATTTAGCGGTGTTTCACAAAATATTAGTCATCTCAAATAAAATATAGATCCACCAATGGCAACGCCGTAATTAAACATTTTGCTAACAATATTGTTTTACCACCACGTCTTACTACCTGTTCAGTTATAAGCACATGTACTAAATTATGCTAGTGGGTTAGAGTTAAGGAAAGCTTAATTTAGAGCAAGTCCACTCCTATTCACGTGAAAGTAGAGTGTAAAACCATTTAGGGTAATCTAACCTCAGTACACCCAACTAAGATTCGAGCCCCGATCTCCCTGTCGACAGCAGTCTAGTCTATTGTGAGGGCGACGCCTTATCTCTATGATCCTTAAACATATATTTCCTTAAGTAAAGTTAATAATATATTCTTAATTATATTGCTAAAAAACTATGTATGAATTTACATTAATGTTTAGAATGAGATTAGGCTTGAATATACCTTAAAAAACTATAGTCAGATTATAATAGGAAATACCTTTTAGAAAATACAAACTTTTTTGTGGTAAACTTGATACATTTATAATGTATTCTTAGTGTTATTTTATAGGTATTGAAACTATTTTTTAAATGTGACTGCTGCAAATTAAATAAGTGAACGTGTGAATATAAAAAATAAATTCTACTAACTTTGTAACTATCAGAAACGGTTTTTCCTGTTGAAATCCTTCTATCAATTTTAAAGATTATTATATACTACTTGTCTAGACAAGTATATAAAGTCTAAGGTTAAAAAATATTGCACGCAAGGGAATAGTTTTAAATCTTTATTTTAACATGCGCAGAGTGGTCTTAATTTTATTTATTTTTATTATGCTGTTATAATTGATTTGATTGATTTCAATAATGTATCGCAATTTGATTCAATTATCATACATATAATACATACATACATACATACATACATACATACATACATACATACATACATACATACATACATACATACATACATACATACATACATACATACATACATACATATATACATATATACATATATACATATATACATAATACATATATACATACATACATACATACATAACATACATATATACATACATACATACATACATACATACATACATACATACATACATACATAACATACATATACATACATACATACATACATACATACATACATACACTACACTACATACTACGTACTACATACATACATACTAGTACACATACTACATACTACATACTACATACATACATACTACATACTACATACTAACATACGTACATACTACATACTACATACATACATACGTACATACTACCATACATACATACGAAAATATACATATATACATACTACGTACATACTAATACGCAAATATCTTCAGCACTACAAAAAAATTACACTTAAATCTGTCCCCAATACCACCTCATAAATAAGACTCTTCAAAACTACCAATACAACACTACAAAATAAATACTTATATTACATACAAAATAAACAACATACATACATACACACATACACACATACACACATACACACATACACACATACACACACACATACACACATACACACATACAAAATAAATACATATATACATACATACATACATACATACATACACACATACACACATACAAAATAAATACATATATACATACATACATACATACATACATACATACATACATACATACATACATACATACACACATACAAAATAAATACATACATACATACATACATACATACATACATACATGCATGCATGCATGCATACATGCATGCATGCATACATACATACACACATACACACATACACACATACACACATACATAAATACATACATACATACATACATACATGCTTGCATACATACACATATACATACATACGTATGCAAATATCTGGTCCATGCAACCTCTACCTTGTATGAAACCACATTTCACAATTTAAATCTTGTCCGCATTTTTTTCACGCAGTTTTTTTATCTGGAATACTCAACAAACTTATTGCCCCATAGTTATTATTAAATTCATACTTATTAATGACAAAACTAAACAAGAAATCCTTTGGGTGTAAAGCATGAAATTTGTGCTAGAATCTAAAGTGAATTAAAGTGAATGTCTTGGTATATTTTTAGCACCGCGTCTTACTACCCATTTAGGTTATACGCTTATGTACTAATTACCCTAATGTATCTAGGGATGATGAAGGGTTTCACCCACATTTGCATGGAGGGAGAGTGGTAAAACTATTTTGGAAAAAAACACCCTCTGTACTACCCGTCCGAAGATTCGAACCCTCGATTTCCTGTCCTTGACAGTCTAGTCTACTGCGAGAAAGTGCCTTAGGGTATTTAATTTTATACATATATTTGCGTATATTTTTATTTCAATAAATTCAGTCTACTATTTCAACTTTATTTAACGTATACACTTATGTTCAAATTATTTTAGTATTATATTTTTTCTTTTAATAGCCTTTTCTACTATGAATAATAAAACTAATATTGGTACTGTCAATTAAACATACCTATAGGGATTTAAAAAATATTTGTAGAAATGATAATTTTAAATTTTAAGATTAATTAGAATTTACAAAGGAAAAGAAAATGTTGAAGTAAGGATCGCTATACGATAAAAGGTGTAAGTCTTTAGATATTATTTGACACCTGTAATAGACCTATTAAATGGGTTGTTCAAATGTGGATTAGAATATAAAAATTTAGATCAACTCTTTAGTAGATGTGTACAGAATTGTTTTCTGGTATCTCGTAGCCAACTTTTTTTATTTATTTATTTAGCGCCGCGTCTTACTAACCGTTCGGGTTATACGCTTAATTACTAATTACTTAATGGTTTAGGAATGAGGAAGGTTGAATATAGAGGAGCTGAACCCAAATTTGCGTGGAGGGAGAGTGGAAAACCATTTAGGAAAAACTCGCTCCAGTTCACCCGACCGAGATTCGAACCTCGATCTCCCCGTTCTCGGCAGACGAGCTCAACACGACTAGCGCGTTAGCTAACTACGCCACCGAGGCGGGTCCTAGTCAACTTAAATTGTTATATGTTGTTATATTAAAACACAAAATATATTCAATTATTCAAAGTATCATGTAATAAAAAACACATGGAACAATGATTATATTCTAGTATTTTAGTGTTGAGTCATTTTTATTATTTACTTTGTTATTTTCACTTGTGATATGTTAGCCACTAGATTGTATCTCATCAAACATTGTAGAAATAAACAAGATAGGTCTAGTGGGAAACCGTTCATTTTTCATCGCCGTGACAGCCGAAATTTTCTGTTTCCACATTTCTCTCCAACATGACGATATCACAAACAGCGGAGCGGACAAACACCCTAAGAATTGCCAACGTCTTGGGTGAGAGGGCAATATAGCGAATTGAGCTGAGAAGAACGGGATTGTGTAGAAAAAAAGGGGCGGAAGGGGGAGGATATGAAAAGGGTTTGAGAGGGAGAGGGTTGGTGTGTTCCAAACAGAATTGTTGGGAGATGAATGATGCATTTCCTTCGTCGTAGAATCACAAACCAACAAATATTTTATCGATGACAATCTTCGTTTGGCTTGACATTACGTCATGAAATATGTGACCCTTGGAAATGTCTCTGTATCATCCTTGAAGAAAGCTTATAGTTTCTTGTTCCTCTCCCATAAAGTAGCACTACCTCTATTGATAGTGAGTGGTACATTAATGTTTACAACAATAGGCATCGCTAGATCTTAATTGTTAGCAGGTAACTAGCCCATTTTCACTTTAAATAAGAAAATTAGAGAAATTCTTACCAAATGATTAACACGAATAATATAGTAACGGAATTAATCTGAAAGTAATTTATGCATTGTTCCAAACATAGGTTTTATAATTTATGGTAAGGTGTCAGACTTCTGTGCTGGGGGTCCGGGGTTCAATCCTCGGTCCCGGCACAGATTTATCTGATTGCCAAACCCTTCCTTCACCTCTGACAGACGTGTATTAATCACAACTTGTGAATGTGAGGAATGCCAGGCCTCCACCGTGGTTCGGATTCCACGTTAAACTGTATGTCCTCCATTTCATCTCACAATCACCATACCATTACACATTAGCGTAAGTGCGTATAACCGAATGGGTAGTAAGACGCGGTGCTATAATAATAATAATAATAATAATAATAATAATAATAATAATAATAATATAATTTATGGATTAAAATAACTCACTTTTTAAATGGTACTAAGATTTTCCCATTTGAACAGATTAATAAATATAAAGAAAGACGCGGTGGTTTTTAAAAGTGTTGATATTATTGCTCCGTTACTTTAATAGTGTGGCTGATTTTTACTGCGGAAGTGCAAGATAAAGAAGTTTTCAGTATATTGCTATTTTGTTATCAGTTTGGATGTAATTCAAAGGCAATTTGTTTTTTGAAAAATACTTTCAGTTTATATTTATTCCCAGAAAAAAAATAGAACAAAAGATTAAAGGTAGTGGAAATTGTTTGGATTTAATTGATCGTTGAAAAGAAGGAACTAGGACTCTGAATGCGTTTGAGGTATAAAATTAACCATATCACAGAAATTTGTCCCCATAAATTAGAATCAAAAAATTGTTACTAGCAAACAGGAAATAGCTTTCGTAAACGGAGAAGGTTTTAATTGAAAACACAACTAATTTATACAGAATTAATTATTATATTGAGTTGCACTTGCATATTAATAACTATGGCAGGACTATGATACGAAAATTGAAATAGAAAGCTCAAAATGGACTACATATTTTTTAAATATAACGGAAAGGATGGCTGATACCCATCAGACGCTTAGCAACAAAAGTATTAGCTTAGCTCAACTACGAGGCATTTCACACAAATATTAAACTAGGTCATAAATTTATAAAAAAAAAACTATTCACAGACGCATGTCAATATTTAAACAACATTACCCGCACTTAATGATCTGACCTAATTGCTTAAGTCTACGTCAGTTCAGAGAGTGGTAACTTATTTCACGAAAATTTTATTGTAAATTGACATTGGAAAAATTTTGAACAAATCATAAGATCTATCATCAATGTTTTCTTGAAGAACTTAGTGTTAACCAACTTCATAATTCTTATAATAATCCTACTCGATGTTTTACGATGATTGGTATCGGAAATTAAGATACCAAAGGAAAAGAAAAACAATAATAATTATATTATTTAGTAGATCTATTTAATAAAATAAAATCGTTGTGTAACCACAAAAGTAATCATCTTGTCTCTTTGTCCATATTCATTTTTTTAGCATCGCATCTTACTACGTGTTCAGGTTACACGCACATGTACTAATTACGCTAGTAAATTGGGAATTAGGAAGGTTTAATTTAGAGGAATTAAACTCCCATTTGCGTGGAGGGAGAGTGGAAAATCATTTTGGAAAAAACAACTTCAGTACACCCGACTGGGATCAGTGGCGTACTAACGCCTTTTGGGGCCCGGGGCAGGAGTTTACTGCCCCCCACCCCCCCCCCATTTTTAAGCACTACCCATATTGTGCCTCTACTATTGACACCACCAAACCGAGGCTTAATCTTATATCCAAAAAAACTATTGGAAAAAAAATGTGGAAAGAACAAACTATGTAGGTATTAATAGAACTTAAAGGAAAACTAAAATAAAAACACAGAATTTCCGTTTTTTTATTATATTTTCAAATAAGTAGTTTTTATTTCAATTAAAACTAACTACAACATGTAGAAAAATGCTTAATTTTTCAACTTAAACTCTTACTACGTACATGTTCTGGTGTATTATAAAACTAGGCGAAATGTGATGCCAATCCATGCATAATTTTGTCATGTTATACTTGTATTTCAATGAAATATTAAATAATAATATTCCTTATAGTTAGAAACTTAAACTAGATTCTATGATTTATTTCTTATTTCATAAAAAAATATATATTTGAAGGCCTCTTAGAATTACTGACAGTAATCTATGAATAGAATAAGTTGTAAAAAAATTTGTATTTAATTTTTTTATGAGACACATTTTTAATTTTTAATAAAAATTTGTCTCGTGCCCTCCCCTTCCCCCCCTCCCCCCGGCCTCAACATTGGTACACCACTGACTGGGATTTGAACCCCGATCTTCCTGTTACGGCCAGTCTATTCTCACACGAAAATGACGCTTTAAATCATGTAACCAATTGTTATTCTGGATAAGCTTCTGCCGTGGGTATTCGAGATGAGAATTTTTGTTCCATATTATGTCGAACCATCCCTGAGAGACTTTAGGTTTTAAAGATATAAAATAGGTGGGGTCACGACTGATTCAGATAAGAGCTCCTTTCATCCCACCCCAAGGATAGCACCTAGTGTAGGCTTATGTAATTGATACAGCTCAAACCAGACGTCGAATCGTTGAGAGGGTTTTTTGTTGTGGTTTTTTGCTGTTGAAAAGCAGTGCAATTGAAACTAGGGAAATATTTTTATAATATTTTTTTTAATAAAATCTAATAATAATTCTTTTAAATTACAGTAAATTACAGTAAATAAAATACTGGTTATTCGAAAGGGAGATGTAGGCCTACTCTTAAGTAAGTTACAAGGAATTATAGCCCATCTCTTGCTAATTACTGCGAAAACAAATAATTTTTTTAAAATAAATATTACATTTTTTATGTTATTTATTTGACAAGTAAGCGTTCCCAGGCTCTAGCAATACAAATTGCCCCACAGCGGTGGTCAAGTAGTCTAAAGCGTTAAACCTATGCTACACTTGACTATCGATGACGGAGAGATCAGGGCTCGAATCCTGACTAGGATAAATAGAAGAAACTTTCCACGATGCATTTATCCTTTTGTTTCTTAATCCTCTCTCTAGGGAAATGCGGGTGAATTTCCTCAAAGATATACCGTCCTCAACACAAACCCTTCGCGTTGAACCAGCACATAAAACAACGGAATGTCTCTTGGATAAATGAATGGATAATTTATTTATTTCTTAACAAAAGTCCCTGTTTCGATTTCGATGCTGCTCATGTGTAATTTTTCAATATATTCGATTATAATCAAGATACGGCTCGTTTTCGTTAATATAATCATTCATCCTCCCAAGCTTCATCCTTTCATATAATATATATAATATAATTGTACAGCGTTGCTTCCTTCCAAAATAAAATATGTCAAACTTCGCGAATGATAAGATGTTATATGAGGGGTGACATAATATGGTAAGAATTTTATCCAATTGAAAGAAACAAAATATTTGAGTGAACACGTCAAAGCCTCAAACTCCCACTTTCTCTTCCTTCCTCCTGTATGCGTGCGTGCCCGCAATCCCCTAGTCCCGGCCCTCCCCCTTTCCCTCCCGAACACTCACTGCCCTTCGCCGAGCACCCCCTCTCATGAGAGGTGACAAAAGACGTTAGCCGCAGCGCAGTGCAGCTAGGTGATGTGATTGCGTAGGTTGAGGTGGCCCGCATTTCTTGTGAGGACTCGCGGAATCGATCACAAAACTCACTCGCTTCGTGATTTTTTTCTTTCTCTCTCTCTCTCTCTTTCTTCACTCTTCTTTCTCACCCTTATTTGTTTGTTATTAGCGATTGTTTCTTTTATCGATACTGTTCTATGTGACGTAGGCCTGGAGACAGAAATTTTTTGTTCCCGATACACTGGTGGTTTTGGGGACCCCTCCCCAGACATGTTCATAGCTCCAATTTAATAAAATAAATTATTATTTATCAACACCAAAATACGAACACGAATTACACATTTCACATCGTGAACTATAAGGGTATTTTCGCCTTCACGGCAGTAAAGTCTATAAAATAATAGCAGTTAATTTGGCGATTTAGAAGCTGGTGCCAAATTTCAAATCTTTCCATATTATTATAATTATTTTTATACAATCTATATTATTAAACTGAAGAGTTTTTTGTCTGTTTTTTATGAGCATTGTGCGAGATCTACCACAAGCAAAGGTCAGAAAATTTCAAATTAGTAGATTTTTTTTTACCAAAGGGTTTTACTTGTGGGTTTGGTTTTAGAAGCATGAGGATATATCACTAGGTTATACACATTTATTGAAATATATGGAAGGTTGATTTAAGGAACGTGAGAAAAGGTAATTATTTTTGCAGTTTTTATAGGAGAATTTTTTTATTTTTTTTTGCCAAACTAAATAAAATATTGCTTCAGCAGAAACATAGAGCTTAATTTTCTTCACATGGTGATATCAACAGTTGTTGAATAGCTTCAAGAGTGTCCTGGAATTTAATGACGACTTTTTTCTTAACTAAAAAAGTTTGTCATCTAATGCCGCTATGCTCATGAGGATATTCAAGAACGGTTGATATCACCATGTGAAGAAAATTAAACTTTATGTTTCTACTGAAGCAATATTTTATTTAGTTTGACCAAACAAATTTGTTCCATAAAAACTGCAAAAAACATTCCCTTTTCTCGCGTTTCCTAAATCCCCATTTTTAACGGATTTCAAATTATTTCAAGAAATGTGTGTATTGATATATCTCATGCATTATACTTCTAAAACCAAACCCAAAAGTAAAAAATAAAAACCACCCCTTCCTAAGCTACCTCGCGAGTCTGATTGGAAAGGGTGGTTTTGAAAGGGGGGAGAAGTAAAGGGATTATAAACATATTGGATTTCTATACCCGCAATCCTGCACCCTTCAATTGACTGTTTCCACCCATCCACCCACTTTCCCCTATACGCCGTCACTTGCATTAGGATTGCTTAATGTGTAATTGGCCACACACCCACAGAAAAGATTTCGCGGTTTGTTGAATATCGTTAAGGGTATTTTTAAACAGTCAAGGAAAAAAAACTAATTGAAACACGTTTTCATTGACTTCAAACATAAATTATTAGCGGCTTTCAAACAAATAAAATATAATATTGATGGAGTAAGAGATTATTAAGATATACTTTAAAAATTATTGTGTATAGGATTCATCCTCCTGTAATTAAGTTAATTTTTTTTAAGTGAAACCAAAGGGAACGCCAGTTTAAGTCCGTATTTTGCAAATTTTTCATTTTTTTTTTTTTTTTACAAAATAAATAAAATATTATTACAGTAGATACGTTTAGATTAATTTTCTACATTTAGTGATATCAACAGCCGACACCTTAGCTCAATCGGTAGCGTGTCTACCTACTGAGCTAAGGGTCCCGGTTTCGATACCCGGTACAGAAGAAAAATTTGTAATTGAATGGAAATATGGGTTTATTATTCACATTGATAAATTAACGGTCGGGGACAGGATATTGTGTATGTTCTGGTATAAATCAGATTATAATATGACTTGAATACAAATCTGACCTAGGCCATAGGCTGGAAAGAGTAATGGCTATAAAAAGTAATATCAACAGTTCTTGAATATTTGTCATGATTATGGTGGCATTTGATCAGAAACTTTTTAATTGAAGACAAAAATTCATGCTTAAATTCCACGATACCCATAGAAGATATTCGAGAAATGATTAGCAGTGAGCTTATTATGTGTAGAAAACTAAACTAAGCTTATCTACAAAAGCAAAAATAATAATAATAATTTGTCTGAAAAAGGTTTTTTGTTATAAAATTGTGTAAATAAGGACCTTGACTTCGTTACCTTCCACTCCACCTTAAGTGAAATTGTGCAGCCACTGTCTAGTTCCTACACGACCCCATACTGGTGGTCACGTGGTCTTCTGTGTCAGGCTTACAATTTTCCCGATTTTCTGTGACGTTCTAGTGAACTAGAGACTATTTTCCTCATATGATGTATAACTGTGTTTTCCCATACTCTCTCCGTGTTAATGCGAGTGCACTGCCTAATACCTATTCCTCAGATTAAGCCATGCTGATATCATACTATGGTGACTACGTAAAAGCTTATTAATAAATCGATATCACATTACGTACGTATGTGTTTTTATTTTAAAATCACTCGTTTACACAATATCCTAGTTTGCAATATTGTAAACGTTTTTATCACCAAGTGAGTTGGCCCCAGGCTTTTGGGAATACTGTTAAGGTGGGAGTGTAGGAAACTTGAGTTAAGCGGAGTTTTTATATAAAAACCTTTTTTGGTCAAAAGAAATCTAATAACTCTCCATTAGAAACATTGAGTTTAGTTTTCTACACATGATGATGATATCAATAGTTCTTGAATATCTGTCAAGGATGTCCTGAAATTTAATGACATATTTTTCTCTTGATTTAAAAAAAGTTTCTCATCTAATGCCACTATCATATACTTTAAATTCAATAATTACACCTGAACACGGGAATCGAACACGAGACCTTTGGCTTAGTACGCCAATGCTCTAACCACTGATCTATCCAGAGGTCGTCCCGTGCCCATGGTCATTTTTCACTCATATTTTAAGGCAGAGTCTGTGATGGACGTGTGAAGATCGTCAGCTACATATGAGCGATCAATTAAGATCACGAGCAATCGGACAACACATCCACCTACGATCGGTAAGGCTTTATTCTGCCAATAGTAGAGTTAGATGCGGCTATAAACTTAACTAACAAATATAACAGCTTGGCTATTTAATCCATAATTTCACTTTGCTAATGACAGAAATTAAAGATTTGTTGAAGTCACCATGTGAAAAAAAATATACTCTTTATGTTTCTACAGGAGAAATATTTTATATAAATTGGTTAAAAACATGAATTTTTCTATTAGAAAAACCTTGCAAAAACAGTGTCCTCAACTCGCATTCTCTTCGCTCCCACCTTAAGCCACCATTTCTTAATTTATTGCCCACCAGCCTTTAGACACATTTTTGGTTTGAGCCCCGAGTGAATCAAAGTATCTTTGTCACGTGATTGGCGTGAAAGAGAGAGAGGAGTACGCGTGAAATAAGAGTTTCCTCCAAGTGTGGTCTCAGCCTCCGATATAAAATTGTTAGGGTAATCAAAGCTCGTAGATCACGGTGGGCAGGACATGTGGAGTTAATGGGAGAATCTAGAACTGAGTTCATGGCACTGACTAGTAGACCCAATGGGAAGAGACATTTATAAAAGCTAGATGCAGATGGGAGGATAACGTTAGAATGGACCTGAAAGAGAGAGGGAGTAATGAGGTGGACTGGCTAGAACTAGTTCAGATAGGATAGGTTGAATGAGGTGTACTGGATAGAACTAGCTCAAGATAGGATAGGTTGTAATAGGTGTACTGGCTAGAACTAGTTCAAGATAGGATAGTTGTAATGAGGTTACTGGATAGAACTAGCTCAAGATAGGGATAGGTTGTAATGAGGTGTACTGGCTAGAACTAGTTCAAGATAGGGATAGGTTGTAATGAGGTGTACTGGATAGAACTAGCTCAAGATAGGGATAGGTTGTAATGAGGTGTACTGGCTAGAACTAGTTCAAGATAGGATAGGTTTAATGAGGTGTACTGGATAGAACTAGCTCAAGATAGGGATAGGTGGCATACTTTTGTTAGTGCGGCAATGAACTTTCGAGTTTGTAATGCCATAGAGTAAGTAAATAATTAAATAAGGATCTTGATGAAATAATCTCCTTGTAATTTCAATATGAAATATATTTTCACAGGAATCATAACATTTAATTTTACTTCTAAATTTTATGCGTTTTCGATTACATAGTTGTCAATATTGTATATTGAATTGTATTGCTAATACAACCGTCCTCGTGGTACATATAGTTGTCAGATTCCCTGACAGTTGAACTAGATGTCCCGGGTTAGATTCCCAGCTGCTACTGGGGATTTTTCTCTAAAGGTGAATAATTACCAGGGTTTGGTTAGCTTGGCTTAAATTAGCTTAAGATCTTCATCGGCTTTACTCCATTATCTTAACTATCACCATCCCCTCATTTCATCTAAACATGGAAAGAGTCTCCAAGGGAAAGTATATAGACTATTTGGACATTAGGGTGTTCCCTGAGCAAAGATAATGTACTTAAGTTCACGATTATCTTTCCGCAAACTGAGTTATAGATTGATCTAGTTGAGACACACCATACCAACTGTTATTATAAAAAAGTCTACTCGTATTCACTGATTACAATCCGTTGATACTCTTTAAAATACATATTGGCATATCAAATTCTTTCCAGGCAATTGTAAACATGTATAGTTTTATTATCCTTATTTATCACTTTCATAGGCACCCAATATCAACACTTCATGTAAATGAATATTCATACGAGATGTACATATTTCAAATCCATAAAACTTCCGTTATCTTATGTTATTTATTTAAATATGTAAAAGACGCGAGAAATATACCTT
This sequence comes from Timema podura, assembly GCA_033556935.1. Taxonomy (NCBI): domain Eukaryota; kingdom Metazoa; phylum Arthropoda; class Insecta; order Phasmatodea; family Timematidae; genus Timema; species Timema podura. Next base: position 33,743,311 of record JAVRXN010000012.1, read on the forward strand.
TTTTTTCCCACCAGTAGGGGTTATGCCAGACAAAAAAATAATAAAGAAGGGGGAATGAGAGTAAATGAACGATATTTAAAAAATAATAAATTGTTTTAATGTGTGCGTAAACCTGTATATTTTGTGAGAGAGGGATGTATGTATAAAGGGGGTTTGGGGGACGATTTAGCGAGGCTGAAGACTCGTGATGGAACAGATACATGCCCCCCCCCCCCCTCTTCCCTTCCTAGCTCCCTAACGGTAGGGGGATGTTTGTTTGCTGAGGTCCAGTCCTAGAGCAGTCTCCCTGGGCAGTTTGCCCTCCAACCCCCGCATCTCCCCCACAACGTTTGGGGGGGGGTCTGATAGCGTCCAACATACCAGGGTCTTGCACTATATGATGTGTACCGACCACTACTTGTGTGTGACGTCACTCACACTGACCGTTATCTAAACTGCTTAGCGCTGGAACCCTCTCGACCACAAAACGTGCTAGAAAGGACGATACAGGTTGAGAGAATTAACAAAAGATGGGGTAGGATGGGGGGTTATGGTCCAGGGAAAGAGGGGGAAAGGGCTAGGGTTCTTTTTGACATTTTACGAGACATGAGCTTAAAGACTTGCTCATTATTACATAGTTTTGTTACGTGAAGATACCAGATACGTGCCCGCGTATGATGTGTAAAATGAGAGAGTTGGCTTGTGAAATGTTCTCTTATAATTCTATGGAGCTTCTATTGTTACTGTTACTTTTACCTTCAGACATTCCATTTTTTCTGTATTTTAAATACAACTAAAAATATGAACATGGCATTTGCCACTACTATTAAAAAAAGTACTGTAGCTTTTCATAGTTATTACATCCGTGTTTGAAGGGAAATGAAAAATTGATGGCATAAAAATAGTCATTAAAAAGTTCAATGAAACCAGCTATCCCTTTTTTTTCTTTTAGAATGTAGATTAACATTTTTTAAATTTTAAATCACAAATATAAAATAAAAATATTATTTTAAACTTTTTATTTACATGTCAGTTGTTTGATTATGAAATAATTAATAATCTTTGCATCCACCAGCAAAAAAAAAGGTTTAAATTATTTTATTGTTTCTCTTTTGAGCCATATGATAAATTTGGAATCAAACTTGATGTACACATTCTCAAAATATTTGTTTTTGATTGATATAAAAATAATTATAACTTTGTAACTATCAATTAACAATATATATTTGGTTGATATAAGATTTATAGTTGTAAAGATAAACACATCATTTCGTGTTTGAAATAAGTGGCTAACATATTAGGCTTAATGTTTTAATTTACACTTACTGTATGCTAAGATTTATATTACAAGAGTCACGCAATCCATATATTTATCAATTTTAATATTTTTGTTGCATTGCATCTGTCTATTCAACCTATCTATCATCATTTAATGGGGTAAGGTTGAGAAATGTAGAATTTGAACGAACTGTATTCGCATTTGCTTGGAATGAAGATGAAAATATTTTTTTAAACACCCATGACTCGAACTCTGACCTTTCTTCACCAGCAAACCAGACTAGGTGAGCTTCATGTTTAGTCCACGTGCCCATCGATGCGGGTAACACTTCGTAAAAAAAATGGTCAGGTAAACAAATCAAGAACATTACAGCATACACATCAGAAATGCTTTGATTATATATCAGTCAGTCACCAATATATACCTTTTTTTTAACTGTGAAGGTAATTCGACAGTTAAAATTGTAATATACATTTATAACAAGTGTATAATTATTATAAGCTATAAATAGTGATTCAATGATTTCAAATCATTACAGTCCATTAACTATAAGGGATCAATCATGCTAAATTATACTTTTTTTTAGGGTAAAGTAAAGTAACTTTAGTACATATAGACATTAATATAAGGTGTACACAATGAAATATTATTAATAAGAATTTCCAAAACTTAAAAAAACTATCATTTGTTGTTGTAGAAATACATTTTTTTGAAATATGGATGGAATATAATTAAGATTTGGAAAATATAGGGGTAAGGATGTGCTGCAATTCTTTACTAACACTGTAGAAAATAAGAAGTTTTTATCAACCTTGTTGACAGTAACAGGGATTGCAGGGTTAATAACTTGTTAGCCAGGTATTAAGGACTATTGTGAGAGTCATCGTCGGTACAACAATATTTTATTAAAAGTTGTTAAGGGGGGGTGGTTTTCATCCCTTGTCTTGGACCGCGTTAAAGGTCTGGGGGACAGTTAAAATCTGTTCAGCGTAGGAATTGTTTTCTGAAAGGCCTTTTTCCCTACCAGAAAGCTATTATATAGTATTATATAGTGGGATTTTGGTAGGAAAAAAGACCTTTTAGAGAATAATTCCTACCGTGAATGGAGTATAGGTTCGTCCATGTTGAATCTTGAGAACCAATGGGAGTGTTTTCCCGGGTCAACTCTGGGGTTTCATGTTTTTGTAAATCATTTAACTACACCTCACGCTAGCCGCTTGGTTAGTCATCGTGGATCTAATTATTATAATAAAATAGAGTCAGGCGTGATAGCTAATAATAGTAATTATATTACATCACGGCTAAAGCAATTGATATTGTGAATTTATTTTAAATCTGTTGACGGCCACTATCACATTAACCAAGACTTTGACGTGTATCAAGTGAATTACTAGAAGCCAACCAATATAATAAATAGTAATTTAAATATATGATTTCATAAATTCATTTAATACACTATCTAAAGAATTGGTGCAAGTGAATAGTAAATAATAATTTAAATAAATGAAGCTTTATTATTTAAACCAACTACGCCACCACTATACGACCAATACAAACTATAGATTGGACAAATAAACACTCATTCTGTGTCAACCTCATTTCATTTGCGAAGCCATTACGGTCATATACAGGCTGGCCACGAAAGTGAGTGGGTTAGCTGATGTCTGTTTATGCGCGTAGCAGAGGGCTGGAATTTAAAAAAGAATTTAAAAAAACCTATGTGTTGTAGAAAATTGAAATATTTGCAATCATGTATAAAGACCACACAAGATGTTAATAAATTAATGCAGATTTTAAATTTGAAAATTGGTTCTTTTAGACTGGGCTATAGGGGGCCCAGAATTTCACAAACTATTGGATAAAACAACTGTTTGTTTTGGTAGAAAACTGAGATTTTGCAGATAATTACTGAGACCAATCTGTATCTTTAAACAGCTTATCTATTACATTTTAAGCTCTTTGTTAAATTGTGATGCTTTTTTTTCCCCACATTTTTTTGACAATGTATATAATTTATTTTCATTATTTTTTTATTAGAACTCTTACGCAAATAATGCGTTTTATATGGATTCCATTAGTTTTTGCACTCAGTTTATGGCCTAAAAATAAAGATAAAGAGTGCAACTGGATGGTAAATATCTTAGTTCAATATAGGCCTTCTTTTGATATTTGTTGGTCCACATAAATTATTTGAACATTTCTAAATACCTTAGAAATTTAAAATTAGGCATGCCGAAAGGTCTTAAGCTAATGTTCTATAGAAAATACAAAAAACGGTAATTGTATATGTTGGGTCTAAAATAGCGGATCGACTTATGCCAGAAACGTTGAAAAATGAATAACTCCTTTTCTAAACCGCAAACTGTTACAATACTGAGTAACTTTCATTTGGGTAGTGAGATGCGGTGCTTAAAAAAACTTTCATTTTGGTTTAACTCTTTAAAAACCAAATATATATATTATATGTCACTCTTCTTTCTTTTTTATCAGAACTAACAGGAAAGAGTTTAAATATTTTTAGTATAATATGGAAGTTATAACTTAATCTTGAAAAAGAAATATCAGTCTTAAGCATAAATGTTCAAATTACATCTCTATTTTAACATTGTGTTTTGTTCAGCCTACTTTTCGCGTTTTTTCAAAACAAAATTCAAACCAATAAAATATTAATTTCTAAACATAATTTAAGATTTGATTACTTTTCTCTGTGGTTAATTTTACATGCAAAAAAAAAAGTTAATTTATAGATTCCCCGTGCTAAGAAAGGGTGTACCATCTAGTTTTTAATAAATAGCTAATTATTTCAAGAAATATTGCAAATGAATTGTTGTCACTGAAACAGCTAGTTAAGACCAGTAATCAAAGGGGCTAAGTACTTATTTTATAGAGTGTACTTTCACCCGTTGACTACATTAAATCTCAACAGGTATCGGCTTGAAAAGAGCCACGGGCACGAAAACCAAACATCGGTTACCTCTCTTAAGCGGGGAATATAACCTATACGGAAAGATAGTCAAACTTTTCGCTTGTGTAAAGAGTCAGCAACTTTTCATGCCCTCTCTCTTTCTCTCTCTCTTTTAAACTATTTTCTGAACATCGGCTTGAAAATAGTTTAAATATTTACCATAAAAAAAAGCTAGGAAAAGGTTAAACCCTTTTACCAGTGGTGAGTAATTGAATGTTATCTCAGTCGACGTTAATGTAAGAAGAGGTGACAATGTTTGTATTGGTACCTAGACTAGTGTGTTAAACTCTTAACAAGGAAGTATTGGTTAGATCGCGGACCCCCTTACCTCTCTCTCTATTATTATTATTATTATTATTATTTTGTGGGTTCTCATCTTCCCTTCTGATGAATTCTTATAGTTATAATCCACCTTCTTATTTTAGCAAGGCTAGCTGAATTCACTGAGATACATTACTCCCATAGCAGTCAAATCGGCCCGCACTGGTGCTAGAGCAGCTTGGGACTTGGCCACTGTTTTTTTTAGCACCACGTCTTACTACCCGTTCGAATTATACTTTTATGTACTAATAACGCTAATGGATTTAGGGATTAGGAAGGTTATATTTAGAGGAAGTTTACCCGCATTTATGTGGAAGGAGAGTTGAAAACCCTTTTGGTAAAATTACCCTCAGTACACCCGACAGAGATTTAAGCCTCGATCTCCCCGTCATCGGTCATCTACTCTACTGTAAAAGTAACCCACCTCGCTGGCGTAGTTGGCTAGCGCGCTAGTTTCGTGTCAATCTAGACTGCCGAGCACGGGAAGATCGAGGTTCGAATCTCGGTCGGAATCTCGGTCGGGTGAACTGGGGGAGTTTTTTCCTAAATGGTTTTCCACTCTCCCTCCACGCAAATGTGGTTTCACATCCTCTAAATTCAACCTTCCCAATTCCTAACCAATTAGCGTGATTAGTGTTTCAATTCATCCTACCTTAAAAGAATAGTAATAGTTTCAAAAGATTTATAAATACTACACAAACATATTACGTATAAGTAAATAAGAATTTAGTAGACAACTATTCATATTAATTTTCCCCCATTTATTTCAGGTATTTAAGTTGCATTTTCTAATTATATCAACACAAGACTTATAAACTAACTTAAATCTAGAGTATACACAACATCCAGCCCCTCGGCCGTTGATTCGTCACTGTGAAAGGTGAAACTCACATTTCAACAATGTTATGTTACGGCCATGCCAGGAATCGAACCAGGAAACCTTGGCTCAATAGACAGACGTGCTACCAACTGCGCTAAGGTGTCAGTATTGTAGATAACTACATGGAATTTAGGGTCCGGGGATCAATCCTCGGTCCCTGCACAGATTTATCTGAATTCCAAACCCTTCCTTCACCTCTGACAAGATTTGTATTAATCACAACTTGTGAATGTGAGGAATGCCAGGCCTCCACCGTGGTTCGGATTCCACTCTAAACTGTAGGTCCTCCATTTCATCTCACAATCACCCTACCATTACACATTAGCGTAAGTGCGTATAACCCGAACGGGTAGTTAGACGTGGTGCTAATAATAATAGCACATGGAATTTAAGGTTCATTTAGATTATAATTAGTAGATTAATATTATAAAAGATTGACGTATGGGCTCGACAATCCCCCCTTATCTTTAGGATCACTAGGCTTAGTAATACCATAGTGGATAGGTAATACTTTTGTTGAAGTTATCAATAGCATTAAGTTAGAATGTGTGGTTCTGAGGGTAAACCAGGAAGAACACTATTATAATACATTACACCTTGATATACAAATGAATTAACTTTATAAAAGAATATATATATTCTTATTGTCTTCCTTTAAAAGATGCAATAATTTTTAAATAATTATTAATTCTTTTTTATTTGCTTTAGAGGTTAGTACTAGAGATCTGTGACATTACAAATCTGTAAAGAATCATGGAAAAACACCCCAGTACGGACCCTTAATTTTCAACTCGTCTTCTCTGATCACTGTTACATAAACAACCATTTCAGTAAAGACACAGTTAATGATCTATTTCGATTGTTAAGGATTTTTTTCGTACTTAGCATAAGTTGGCAGTATGAATCTGGCTTGCACACTTTGCACACCAAAACCAATTTGCACCTTGACACCAAATCTAGGTTTCTGCTTGACACTGAACCATAGGTTAGCTGAACATCAACCAAGACACTCAAATGTTGAAGCCTGACACCAAGCCAAATACTACAGCTTGACAACAAATTCAAATGCTTCAGCCTGATAACTAGCCAATTTACGTAGCTTGACTCCAAACCAAATGCTAAAGCTTTACATCAAACTAAATGCCGCAACTTTACACCAAAATGAATGCCGTAGATAGGGAGCGTTCAAGTATTACGTAAGCACATTTTTGGCCCAAAGTAACCCTTCCCCCCCTTGTAAGCAAAAATAAGCAAATGCCTGACCCCCCCCTTACTTACGTAAGATTTGCCAACATTTTATTTGTTTACAGTAATAACCATTCTTTTTTTCATGCAATTTTGGCTATAGCCTAAACAGGTAATATGACGCGATGATAAATTTTTTTTATAAATTCGTGAAATTTACAAACTTCTGGTAATTATTAACATAGATATGTAAATTAATATTGCAAAATAATTTACATCAACACTGGGATACAATTAATTTAAATTTATTGAACAGTTAAAATTAAACAAGTTAGGGCATTATAAAGGTTTAAAATTGTATCTTACTTTTAATTGAAGTTATCAAAAAGTGTTATTAGTGAATACATGAATATTATATTTATAAAAAACCACATAAGCTTAATTTAATCCGATGATTAGTCCTTGAATCCACGTCTCAACACTTTCAATTATTATGTTTCTATTTGGGGAGGTGGGGGCTAGGTCAGTAGGGCTTTGGCTTACTTTACAGGCTTCTCCACTTCTTCCACGTTTAGCCACTCAACATCTTCATTGCTGCCTGAAGTCTAAGCGGGTTGCAATGCGCCCTCCACCAATTTCGCCCGTCTTTCTCTGTCATACGTAAGCATTTCGCTGACCCCCCCCCCCCTTGTCAGTAAAATATAAGCAAAGCTCGAACCCCCACCCCCTAAGGTGCTTACGTAATACTTGAACGCCCCCCTAACACCAAAACAAATGCTTCAGCTTGACATCAAACAAATGTAGCATAATAGATATCAAAACAAATATCACATTTTTACACCAAACCAAATGCTGCATTGAAGACAAATTGTGCAGCGTGACACCAAACCTATTGCTGCAGCATTACACCAGACAAATACCAGAGCTTGACATCAAATCAAATGCTGCAGTTTGACACCAAATCAATGGCCGAAGTAAACCATGCTAGTTGTGAAAAAAAAAATTGCACTGGAGGTGGTGTGCACGTTTTACATGATGTGCTTATCGGAGCGTAGTAATTTCATCGTGTCCTGGTTGGGAGGGAAGCTTTGGTGGTGTTCTCTGGCGGAACAGAGGAGTCACGTGATCAGCATACTAACGTGACGTCACCTCATCCTATCGACTGATTGTTTTGTGTGTGTGTGTGTGTGTGTGTTGTTGTGTTGTGTGTGTGTGTGTGTGCGCGGCGGGGGTGGAAAAAGGAAAGAGGAAGGGGGAACTGAAGTTTTAATTAAAAAGCATCTCAAGAAGGCACTTTTATCTATAATTTAGAATACAAAACTGTATTTGCTCATCGCATAAATAAACTACGTGATATCTACTCTGATTTTGGTTGGAAGAACAGTTTAGAAAATTCAAACATAATTATCTCTTTGGGGCCAACATTGATAACATTTTACGTATTATTTGTGTTATTATATAAGTTATTGATAATATACATCAAAAGTGACAGCTGCAGGTAACATTCACTTGATGTATGACTATATTAAAATTGTTTTAGTAACTTTAGTAACCACCAGAAACTGTTTTTGCTGTCAAAACCAGGATATGTTTATTCACTCTTCGAAAATTTGTGCTATAGTAGGTCTGTAATGAGCGATTTTAAATGATATTATAATAGCTTTATAAAATTATTAATTTTAACGGTTTCCCACTTTACTTCACGCAAATTATACCTTCCTCATCCTTACTCCACTATATAAATATACTGGTAGCCAGGATGGGTGGTAAGATGTGGTGGACATAAAAAAAGGGATACGATTAAAATTATACAAGAAATAAAAACAATAAACAGCTTTCATCAAATATATACATTTAGATTAAATTATATTGACTGGGTTCGGTTGCAGAATGGTCTAAGGTATCACTCTCGTACTATACTGGACTACTGGGGAGATCGGGGCTCAAATCCCAGTTGGGTCTACGGAGGGTGGTTTTTCCTTAATGGCTTTTTACTCTCATACCACTAAAATACGGGCAGATTACCTCTAAAATCCTTCCTTCTTCATCCAAACTCCATTAGATTAATGATCATATATGTGTACAACCTTAACAGGTGATGATAATGATAATAATATTTTGTTCCTTTGTGTGACTTTATCTAATTGACGTTAATAACTAAACTCTACTTTTTTTTCTCGTAAATAATAGTTTCTCGATGAAAATACATTCAGATTTGACCTATTCTGAATTCTATGCGTACAAAATGTAATAACGGATTATTTTCACTCGTATATTGGAACTTGATTAAACACCTAATTCACGTGTTGATCCCAATAATCCATGTTTAAGCAGCATGTTAGAAATAACTCAACATACGATGTCATGGAAAATAAGGGGGTAAGGGGGTGAATACCCCGTAGGTCTATTTAAAATTACATTTGTGTGAATTATTACTCTCTCCTCTTTTCCCCCCTTCTCCCGGAGTGCAGGGAGAGTGAATAATAGGGGTTGACCCGGAAAAGGGACTTCCATAAACGTCACAACCACGACTTGCAAAACGATAAAAAAAAATCTTGTAAAGGATGTGTGGCCATAATAGGGGCACTTTGTTGGTTCTAAGTCCATTCAGTGTTAGACAGAATCCAGGGTTTTCTGGCTGTAGAAAGAGGGTATAGCATGGGGGATGATGGTCATTCTACAAATTTAATAGAGGAAAAAAAAATATTGACGTATGAAGGGGAGAGAATAGTGATGTGATTTTTTTTTTGTAAAACGGAAACTAACTAAAATTTGAATAGATGATTAGTTTTTTGTTGAAGAAGACGATCACAACTTATTTTTTTATTAAGCACCGTGTCTACCTGTATCGGGCTATACGCATATTTACTAATCACGCTAGTAAGTTAAGGATTAGTAAGGTTTAATTTGGAGGAAGTGTGCCACATTTGCATGGAGGGAGAGTGGTATATCATTTGGTAAAACCCTACACTCCCCCGACCGGAATTCTAGCGCCGATCTCCCTGTCGTCGGCAGTCTAGTCTATTGTGAGAGTGACCCCTTACATTATGCGGCCACTGATGCAGGTTTGTTGTTAAAGTAAACAAAATATATAAGCTCTTATTTTATTTATTTATATTTTTTGTTTCAAATTATCTTTTATTTTAAAAAACAATTTCCCTAAAAATTTCTAAATTTGTGACTAAACTTTATTTTAAAATAAACTCAGTAAAAGAACCAAACATACAAATGCCAGTATCAGTGTGCACGAAAGGCATCACACTTGTCTAGTCTGGTTTCCTAGTTATGGGGAGGTCGGGGTTCTAATCCAGGCGGAGTGTACTGAGGCTGTTTTATTCCTAAATGGCTTCAACTTTCCTTTAATACAAAGGCTGTTACATTTTCTCTAAGCTATACCTTTCTGCCCCCCCCCCCCTCCAACCTATCATTAGTTCAACTTAAGAGATTGACAGATTAATGAGTATTTACAAATAGTCTAACTCACTGACGAGGCCCAACTAATGACATCCAATAGACTTGGTTTTTATATCTCGTTGGGTTAAAAAAACATTGGTTGAGAAAACAGTTGAGCTACGAGGGATTCGGAACTTACACAAGCTGATATCAGAAGCTTATTTCCATCTTTATATATTTTCGAAAGAATTTTTTTAAAGTATTTACGTACCGAAATTAAATTAGCCTTAAATATTGAAACCAAAAACTCAAAATCTTTCACAAACATTTAATTATGTCTAATTAATAATAACAGAGCAGATTGCCTCGATGGTTGCAGATTTTGAGATCCACGTGATAGCTTAATAGTAACGCTCAGAACTGGGCGGCGCCGTATAGTTAGGCTAGACTACATAACGGTTAGGTATGTAATATTGCCTACTCTTACCTTTCTAAGGCGCTGCTGTTGAACGAGTAAAAGTTTCAGTAACCATGCACTGTAAACGATAACATGACTTAGGTGTACTGTTTAAAAAACATTATTGATTACATAATACTAATTAAAAATAACGGAGTAGGGTAGGGATGTCAGTTATAACAATAGGAAGGTGATATTGGGGGTAATTTATGTACTTATTTAGTAAAACACGAACCATTATCTTTGTGAGTTAAATTCTAAATAATCCACTTCGGTGGTCGGATGGTCTAAGGTAGCGTTCTTAAGGGTCAAGGGTCACGCTCACAATCTTGGAGCATGTTGCAGGCCACAGCCCGTAGAAACATGTTAGCTTAAATATCTTCTAAACTTTTATTTTTTAAGCGCTTCTTACTACCCGTCTGGACAACGCGCATTTTAATCACGCTAGTAGGTAAGGGATAAGGAATACATCATTTAGAGGAAATATGTTCGCAATTGACTTAAGAAAATATGCACGAGACCAGCAAACGAAACCAAAAGAACATGACCTTTAATCCGCGTATCTGGATGGAAGTCTATTCTAGTTATCTGATGCTGTGTATTTAAAATCATTAATATTTTATTTAAAAAAATAATCTTCCTAGAGGTTTATGTGGGCTAACGAAATACTCGAAGCGGTAGCTATTAAATTACGTAAATAAAAATTCCCCACAGTCAAGTATTTAAATTGATATAAAAATAGAGCACAGTTTGAAATAGCTGTAAGCATTTTTTATTATTCCAAATTATGTAAACACTTAAATAAAACTATTATATTTGCTTGGGGTCTATTTGATTGTGGATATGATAGTAACATTAAGTGGTTTCATCATAGCAGGCCCAACTTAGCTCCCGGCTAGCTCGGGGTATGGAAGTAAAAGGGAAAAGAAAAGACCTATGATATACCAGAAATGTGTGCAGTGCATTCGTATTTAGATTATTATTCGAAATTTTTCGTGGTGACAATGAGGGACAAAGCGATAAAGTTTCTTGTTAATAACTACAGTATATCCCTATTATGACAGAATGATGCACAATGCCTAGCTGTGAAGCCACTCTAAAATGGTCAAAAACGGCCTTTTAAATGCAGTTTTAATACAAATATAATTTAATATTTCAACAACGTTAATTATTAGGAACTTTTATTAACTCTTTATCTTCATTAATGTTCAATCAGAAATTATCCAAGTGCAATAGTATTTGTGTAAATTTACGATTACTAGATGACTGTAACACAGAGTTGATTGGAATGGGAAGCACGTCTCTTAAACAGTGTTGCAGACAAGCAGACCGTGAGTTAGCAATGTCTGGTCTAAGGTTTCATTCTTGCAATAAACGGGGACTGCCAGTGATGGGAATATAGGGGTTCTAACCCTGGCTGAGTGAACTGAGGGTGGGTTTTTTTTCTAAAGGTCTTCCTCTATGTAAATGTGGGATCACTTACCCTAAATCATATATTTCTCCTACTCATTTTAATATTATAAATATGCGGTAGCCTGACCAATTAATAAGACCTGGAGCATAAGTTTTTTCCCTTCAATATCAATATAATAACAATAATAATAATAATATGGCAAAATCTTTTCAATTATAGCCGCAAATTAAAGTCTGTATTTTCTTAATCATTCTTGCTAGCGTTTTACCACTATAGGTGATATTAGGGGAGCATGGAAAGCGTCATGTGACCTCATTTGAGGAAACAAAATCGAAATTTATAAATAGATATTTACGTAACTGTAAGTTTAAAAAAAATAGTGCTTTTGTAAATTTTAAACGATTTAGAAAATGTACTGTACGTAGTTTATATTAGCATGATTAAGGTGGGGTGAATAGGAACGTTAATTAAATGCCGTATTTATATAGTTTTATAGCAAAAAACTTTTTTGAACAAAATATATAAAAATAAATTATCACTTCGTCTTACTATCTGTTCAGGTTATGCACATGATAATTTTTCTAATGGGGCAGGAATTAGGAAGGAAGCATTTTACTGATTTTAGAGGTAACATACCCTCATTTGCTTGGAAGGAGAGTGGGAAAACATTAAATAAAAACTATCCTCAGTAGATTCGATCGGTGTTTTAAACCCTATCTCCCCGTCATCAGCAGAATAGTCTAAGACTAGTGTCACACCTTAGACTATTCGACTACCGAAGCGGGTTGAAATAATTGTTGCTAGTCCTTTTGTTGTCGACTGTCCAACGTGACTGTCCAGTCGGACGGAGACGCCAAGAATCAGAGTGACAAAGATAAACATAGCATCGTGGAACAAAGAGAGAGAGAGAGAGAGGGGGGGGTAGGAAGGGAGAGTGGACATTGACTACCGAGGTTTAGAAGCACAAATTACCCATCAAACTCTTCCCCTTCCCTCCTTCACCCATTGTCCTCCTTCGATAAAAAAAAAAGGGAGGAGGGTGGTGAAGAAATAGGATAAGAAGAGAGAAAAAAAAAGAGGCAAATAGCCGTTATAAGGAAATGTCCCCGGTGAGAGGACGATCGTGGGAGGGGTCCGCCGATGATAACTAGCCTAACCCCTGAATCTTGTCGTGTCTGCGCGGGATTAAACTTGGAGATCAGACCGTTAGCTTCAACTACTTTTTATTATTCGCCGCCCTCTCATCCCCTCTGTTTATCCCCCCTCCCCCTTCTCCCAGCCCCATCTCCTTTTCCTGATCTCAGTTTGTTCGTGTCCATCGTCAAGACTGGAGAACTGTTTCGCGCTTCCGGAAATGTGCCGGAACAAATGAACCGGCAACGTGGAAACGAACTTTTTACTGACAAAAATTGAATACTTTTAGTTGTTATTTTTTGCCCTTTTTTATACTTTTCCTGGTCTTTTTAATGCAACGGCGATACTTTATTCTCCACTCAATTGGTCCCTCCACTCTTGACAACGTTAAATGTCATTTGGTAAAAAAAAAAGTTTATATCACTTTTAAGAGCGTGCATCATATGACCATCAACTCTGTGATACAGTCGCTCAGTTAGCAAACGTAAATTTACACGAACAGTATAGTAAGTGGATAATTTATTATTAAACATCAATGGAGAAAAAGAGTTAATAGAAGTTCCTAATACTGAACATTGTTGGAATATTAAATCATATTGAGACAAAAACTGCATTGTAAAGGCCGCTTTTTGACCATTTTAGAATGGCTTCAAAGTTAAGCACTGTGCACAAACTTACATTCTGTCATAATAGGGATATAATATAGTTATTAACAAGAAACTTTGTCACTTTGTCCCCCATCGTGACCGCGCAAAATTTTGAATATTCATTCAAATACGAATGCACTGCACACATTTCTGGAATATCTTGGTCTTTTCTTTTCCCTTTTACTCCCATACCTCGCGCGCGCGCGCGCGCACACACACACACACACACACACACACACACACTAAGGGCCAGTTTCATAGTCAGATTTAGTACGCCTCAAGTGCGGCGCTATACTAAATACAAGACGTCACCTACCTGAAATTGAATGGAATGGGCCAGTTTCATATGCGAAACTGGCCCATTCCATTTTGGTCTAGGTAGGTGTAGTCCTGTATTTAGTATCGACTCGCACTTTAGGCATGCTAAGTTTGACTATGAAACTGGCCCAAACAAACAAACGCAGATGCGAGCCGGGAACTGAGTTGGGCCTGATGTGATGAACGCTCTTAATATGATATGATATGATATGATAGTAGCAACTATACTAAACTAACAGACAACACGTTCTAAGCATAGGATGACATAATCTCATGATTAACACCTAGCATACCACCCGCATCGGTAGTTGCGTGGTGTAAAGCATCACTCTCGCTTCAGACTAGATTGAAGGTGACGGGGGTATCGGGGTTAGAATCCCGGTCATGTGTACTGAGGGTAGTCTTTCCTTTAAGGTCATTCGACAGTAAAGATTTTATTGTACAATTTTAACCTGTTAATAATTACTATGAATAGTGATTCCATTATTTCAAATTATTACAGTTTGATGTAGCCAACGTAGGATGTATTTTGAATTTTATATGAATATTTTTACAAAGAGGTATAGTTTTATTGTGTGCTGTGGTAAGGGTGAATAGCTGAGCTGCCATGGAAAATAAACAAGACTTCAACAAACTTACATTGTCATGGAAAGTAAACAAGACATTTTACATCTTATGAGTAGCCATGTTGTATGGGTTATTGGGACTAGTATAATACTTTTTTAAAAATAGTTCATATGTGTCAATATGTTTATTTACTGTAAACCTTCTAGTTTCCAACAATAACAGTTCAGTTGAAGAAAGAAATTATATAAATTTTAGTCAAGTTCGGGATACTTTGTCAAGCTAATAAAGCAATAGCCCAAGGAATGCAATTATTAAAATAGTTGAGACGCAACACGTTCACGAGCTATAAAGGGTCAAATTTGTTATTTTATACTTTTTTCATACCATTGTTAAATTAAAGTAACTAATGTATGCGGCTGAAATTTAGCATAACTAGACATTCATATGAAATTATAATATTAATAACACGTGTTAAAATTGTGCAATCAATATTTTACTGTTAAATGACTCGTAGATTCTTTCCGTAGAGGCTCTTTCCATGTCCCGATGAGATGAGATGAGATGATGGTGATACTGAGTATGAGGGTGTGAAACTAGTGGGAACGCTTAACCTATCTTAAGTCTAACCAACCAGACCTTAGTGACAGTTGGGATGATTACCCTTTCGGCAAAAAAAAATACCCATAGTATCAGCCTGTAATCGAACCCGAAGTCCCTATACTGGTAGCCAGGATCACTATAGACTATTAATTGGCCGATTAATGACTTAGTGGTTTACCCACTCTCCCTACTCGAAAATTTTGATACATTTCCTCTACAATTCTACCTTTCTCATTCTTATTCCATTAATTAATAATCCGAACGGGTGCTAAGACACGGTGTGAAAAATAAGTGTAGGTGTCACCAGCACAATTAGACACTTAGTCAGAGAGGTAAGTATCATCTAGTCTTGTTCGCCACTGTCAGGTAGGTCTGATCTCGAATCCTGGATAGGTGCATTGAAGATGGTTTCTCATTTTTATTTGCCTGAATGCAAATACGGAAATATGTACTCTTAATTCTAACTTATTTATTCCTATACCATAAGTGTAAATATGACTATGGACTGGGAACGGTAGTAAGACGTGGTTAGAGATAAAACCATTAAAACTGTCATTAGGTAAATAAAATACAATCTGGTTTTTATAGGAAGAGTCCGTTAGAAAATATATATATATATTTTTTTGTTGAAGCCAACATTGATAACATTTTAAATTATATTAGTGTTATTTCATAGACATTGATAATATATATCAAAAAATTATAACTGCAGATCACATAGCTTGACGTATGATCACGTTAATGTAGACCTAGTAATTTAACTAGTTGGCCGATAGCTCTACCTTGATTCTTGGATGTATATTTCTAAAGATTAGGGCTTCTTGTTTAATTTTAAATAGGCTGTACTAGCTTTAGTTGGGTTTCTAAAGGGTGCGCGCAACTTTGTCTGAAAATCCCTCAAATAATAAAAAAAAAACACCATATATTTCACCAAAATGTGTTTGAAAGCCACTGTGGGGTACTTTGTGACGTAAATAGCCTGTGACTCTTTGTGAGCTATCTCGAAGTGATGGGTCATGTGACATATCCGTGTGCTAATCCTACCCTCACCACCCCCCAGTAACTTGTAGTAGTCTCGTTTCTTCTTTCTCTCGCGTGATTTTATTATCTGGGCAAAGAATCTTGTTCCACCCACAACCCATCCCAGTTAGGCCACACTTCTTGCCTCCCACCCCCCTTCCTCATCCTTTGGTTCCTACCCCAACCCTCCTGTAGCATTGTGCATGCAGAGGGTGCGAGGCACCCACCCGCCTAGTGACCGGATCTTATCTTCTGCTTCAGTGCTACAGTGAACTATATACACATCGAAATATAAGTTTGAAACCTCGTTTTCGGAAAAAAAACAATAACAAAGTTATGTATATGCAAATCTGTTGGGAAGTTTGAATCAAGATTTTCAGTCACTTACTGTAAAGAGGGCCGCCTTGGTAAGGGAGAAATTGCCACGCAGACGTTCAACTGTAAAGTAATATTCATTTAAAGGATGCGTTTTTTCAAAATATGGTTCACGCCAAAATAAAGTCGAAAGATTCCAACAGGGCTAGTTTTTCCTTAACAACACTGTAATTTTAGTTTTATTAACTAAAAAAATATATCTGAAACTGTGGCATTATCTCATTTGCAACAACTTTTTAAGCATATTTGTGGAGCTATAAGGTTAGGCTTGATGAAAAAGGACTCTAAATTAAGCCTTCCTCCAACAAATACTGTAATTTTTTAATAAGTTCACAACAGCAAATTTTAAGATATTTGAGACCTAGCGGCGAGCTTTCCTCTTTACCTTGAGAAAAAAAAAGTTTCGTGGTTTTCTTTCACCTCTTTCTTATTGGTAAGACAAAGGAGGGTTGTATGTGAAGGGTGAAAGGGAGTATAAGCTTACCCTGAATAGTAAAATAGTTGCATAAAATTACAGAGATTATTGTATTTTAAGCAATATTGCCCGACAGTGATTAATACTTTCTCGCTGAACGAGGCGCTGCCTTAAGAACCCATCTTACCCCACGAATAGCAAGTAACTTAACGGCTTAAGCCAGGTGTCACATCAGTGAAACGGTTTTACCATCTTAATCAAAAAAATACAACGAAGTTAAAAAATATGTATTTCAATTTTTTTTTTAAACCCATTAAATTGATCACAATTTCACTGTTGTCAAACGAAGGATTCAGAAATTAGCATTTTGATACGTTTCATTTTTAGAGCGTAATAATGTATCACTTACACTTGCTAATCGGTCACGAGAAGAGCTGCCAAAAAGGACTTAGTCTGACCAGTGTGTGGACTGGATCTAGAATTTTCTAAAACAACGTAATATAATATTAAATACGTAACTCATAC
This sequence comes from Timema podura, assembly GCA_033556935.1. NCBI lineage: Eukaryota > Metazoa > Arthropoda > Insecta > Phasmatodea > Timematidae > Timema > Timema podura. Next base: position 33,760,785 of record JAVRXN010000012.1, read on the forward strand.
AGTGGTCTTACGATCCAAACTTCAGGTTCGAGACAGACTGGAATTTCAGTCATGAGGAGAGTCACGTTTTCGAACCCCTGTCAGATTCACTAGGTTTTTTCCACACGTGATTTAATGATTTTTTTTATCTCCCCCCTCCTCGTTAATGCTGTCTCATTACCATCAAACTATCCTCCTAATCCCCACCTCTTAGATTAAATTCTTTGTGGCTTTCGTGTTTAATACATTTATGGGAAAAAGACTATCTGTTGGCTATGCCTCTCTTCTGAACTAGACGTTACGGGTTTGATTCCTGGAAGACACATAAAAAGATAAAAAAACGGTGAAACTGGCTTATTTCCCTTTGAGTATTAGGTAAAATGAATTTTACAGTAAAAATGATAACAATAGACAGAATAGTTTTCAAAACTCTGGTAACATTTCTAATTTAAAAATAAATAAATTAGCATATCTTACTACCCGTTTGGTTTATAAGCATATTAACTAATTACTTAAATATGATAAGGAAGGTTGAATTTAGAAGAAAATTACCTTCATTTTTATGGAGGAAGAGTAGAACACCATACATGATAAAATACCTTCAGTTCGCCCAAAGGGTTTAGAACACCGATCTTTCCGTCATCAGCAGTACAGTCCATTGCGGAAGTGACGACTTAGACCATTTGACCCTCAAAGCGGTTAGTTTTATTTCGAGAAACAAATTAATATGTAAATTGAAAATATCAGTTCAAAACAATTTTATAGTGCTGACAAACATTTCAATGCACTAAACCTCTTTAATATCATGCATACGTTTACATGCCAAAGAAGTCAAATTTAAAAAAGTTTTAGTATCCTATAAATAAGCAACAAAATATTTAAATAAAAGCTTATTTTAAAAGTCTCCACGATAAGTTTTTGAAACAAATCTGTATTCATTTATTTATTTTTTTCAGAAGCTTTCCAGCACCTTTGCAAAATGTTAATGAGTAGGAAAGTTATTTCACCCACGTTTCACCAAGCGTAATAATACTTACTTATTATCAAGCAGACTTTTTAATGCAGTGTAAAAAAACTTGTATACAAGATTTAAAGTATTATTGTTACTTAGACCACTGTTCTCCTCTACATGACTGACCGCTGCCCCTAGAGACCCGCTTCATAAGAAGTCCAACCGGGCGCGGACAGTTTTAGCACCGCAAGGAACCCCCCCCCCTTACCCCCACAACGAATCCCTTTAACCTCCCACCATTTTACCCCGTTATAATAAATGTGATCTGTAACACTTGCATTTAACTGCACACACTTTTTTATGTATCTATATATATATGTAGCAAAATATGACCGAGAAAGTGGAGGGATGCGTTGTTTTATAGGGCGAGCAGTAAAAAGAGCAGATGGCCAGCCTTCTTGCATATTCTGGTAACAACATTGTGTCCGGCATAGTCCGGGTGTTTTTTTTACTGCCCCTCTTACCCCCTCCCCCAAAAAAAAGAAAGAAGAAAGGAAGTCTTGTTGTTCCGGAATGGAGGGAGTTCGCTGATGGTTTGGTACCCTGTTTGAACGTCTAGTTTTTACATTCCGGTAAAAAGAGTTAGAAATCTTGAATGAATCGTCACTCATTTCAATTCCACTCTTTGCTTCAAGAACGGATATTGCAATTGTCAGTGGTACGGAACACATCAAGAATAAGTTCTATATAGTTACCAGAATTTATCAAGTGCTGGAGGAAATAAATGCTATGACACAATCGTAAATTCTTTCTCATTATAATTTGAGTGCAAATGTTCAACATATCATTAATCAGTGAACAAGCCTCAAATTGACTTTTTTAAAGTGACCATACATTCATATTTATCATGTAAAACACTCCTTTAAACATAACCGTTATAGCCATTTTCAAAAAATATAATTTTCTAAAATCAGTCATCAGTAAACTACTCTTAAACGAGTTTTTGTTATAAACATTAGAATATAGTATTATTTTTTTATGTATATTTTAAACAGAACTGCTTGAACACATTCCGAAGAACTTTGAATTTTCAAAAATCACTCATCAGTAATTAAAGGACTCTATAATCAACATTTAAAAAAATTAGGATGACAATATAACATCTAAACTTCAAGTTTGAACAAAATCCATCAAACCATATCAAATACAAACCCAAGGACAGACAGACAAATGGACAAACAGAAGTAATTAATTAGGGGGAAACTATAAGATTAGTTACATTTTCTTGCTTTAAATTTGTTGGTTTAAATATTTATCTGCGAATTGTTTCTAGCCCCTTTAAAAATAAGATTATTCCTAAGGAGCAATGAGTTAATATGCCGTCAATTTTTAATATGTTTAGCTAGATTCTTTAACTATCATAACATATGACATGTGACACACATCATATTATTTTGTTTATCTTATAGATTTCTCCCAATGAATTGTAGGACACACTATTTTGGATTATGGAGTATATAAAACTTAAAGTTTAATCATAATCTTGAGGTCAAAAATTGTTACGATTAATATTCATGAAATTTCCATGATTTAATATACATGAGAACGTATTGTCACTATTACAATACTTAAGCTACATGAGAAAATAAAAACAGTAATTATTACTATATTAGCTTCAATAATGTAGAGCTATGTTACAAAGGATGCAAAGGCGTCCTAACCAAAACTATAGTCTGATTTGGTTAGGAAGGAAAGATTTGTCACTTATAATATTTACTAAACAATTTTCATGTAGTTACAAGCAAAAATCACGTGATCTTCAGTTGTTACTTTTGATAGATACTATCAATAACTAGGCAGCATTTTTTTTTTTTTTTGCTGACATGAAAAAAAATATTATATTGCGACCCCACAATAAAATTAATGCATAAAATCTTGAGAAACAAAATTTTTCACTCTATTTTTTAATAAGTTTTAGTAATGTTATTTAAGACTATCCAAATAATCACCCGCCTTAGCTTCACTCTCGCAATATACTGTACTCTGATGATGGCGAGATCGGATTTCAAATCCTGATTGGGTGTACTGAGGGTTTTTTCTAGAAGATTTTCCACTCTCTCTCCACGCAATTGTGAATAAACTTCCCCTCAAATTCAATCTTCCTCATCCCTATCACACTATCGTAATAAGTACAGTACATAGTATGAGACGACTGAATTGTATCCATTCTGAATGGCAGCCATTCAGACATTTTCTTAAACGAGCACCTCGAATAAAAAGTCTGAATTGTATCCATTATCATAATACCCACAAAATCCTGAATTGTATCCATTCTGAATGGTAGCCATTCAGACAGTTTTCAAATAAACGACTTTAACAAAAATCCTGATTTGTATCCACTAGAAATATTTGAATTATATCCACAAAATCCTGAATTGTATCCATTCTGAATGGTAGCCATTCAGACATTTTCTTAAACACGCATTGCAAATAAAAAGTCTGATTTGTATCCATTATCATAATACCCACAAAATCCTGAATTGTATCCATTCTGAATGGTAGCCATTCAGACATTTTCTTAAACGAGCACCACGAATAAAAAGTCTGAATTGTATCCACTAGAAATATTTGCATTATACCCACAGAAATCCTGAATTGTATCCATTCAATTGCGGTACCACTTGTCTGATAGATGGCAGCAGGAGAAACTCGCCTTAACTCATTCCATGTTTACTAGAGAGCAGCACTTATCCTTAACTCATTCTGAGGTAACTAGAGAGCAGCACTATCTCCATTTTAATATATATATATATATATATATATAAAGATACTTATTGGTGTTTCTTTTAAAAGAATAATAAAAGGGTACTTTACAAATCATTGGAGTTTTTTTATTCAAATTGACTGGCTTCCTTAAACAACAACATTTCAAACTGCTCATTTATACTCTAAGAAATGAAGACGTAGGGTTATACTATTTTAACAATCTGTGTTTAAAGTTGGGAAATGGAACCTTTAATTTAATGTTGGGGTGCCAACAAATATTTTGTTCCTGGCTGTGAAGATAATACATTTCGTTATCGGTTTCTCCTATATGGCTATATGCACTGAAAGTAATTGTATTGTTCCTTGTCGAATGGATGAGTACAAGAGGCTGAAGATTCTTTGGCTACTTTACGTTTGCATATCAGGTAAGACTTCCTAGTAAATTTCTAAGTTTTAAGATTTACATTACCGGTACCGACATTAACTCGGGGGAAGGGGGCTATACACATTAATCCTATAAGAAAAATATGTAAGCCATTAACATACTATTTTTGGTTAAGTTTATGAATAATTAATCAAAATGTTTATTTTGCAATTGATAACTTTTCTCTAAATGTATTAATCTATCTAAAATTGTATTGTAATTTAATTTTCATAGACTTGTTAGTTGGTTGATTATTTTATTTATAAACAATTAAAAAGGTTATATTTATCAAATAACTTTATCAGATTCAGTTCACTGGGACTCTTTGTAATTGATACTACTTTTTGTTAAAATATACAGATAAGTTATATATACATGACAACCTTGCATATAGAAATAACGTTTTAAATGTTAAAATCCACCAAAACATTTATTTGAACTGAATTTTAATAGACTTGAAGGTTACTTGGCTTACTTTTTTTTTTTTTTTTACTGCAAACATTTAAAGAGATTGTTTTTATATTATTATGTTTGATAAATAAGCCGATAAAATCTCATTAATTAATTAATTAAATAGTCTAAGAATAAGGATGGCTTACATTTTTTATGTCTTACAGTACACTAACTAAGAAAGTCTTTATTACAGAAAAAAATCATTTAAAAAAAATAATCGTATGAGTGTTATTGAGCCTACGTATATTCTGATACCTAACTTACATTACCACTTTTAACCATAGTGTCAATAATTCCTTTCAAATCACAAGATTAACTTTATTATTTAACAGTTAGAAGCAAAGATTTTAATTTTTTTACACTGCCCTTCCTCTCGTTTGACTTTAGCTGGATAAATGGTTAGGCATTTCTACTTATAGTGGGCATAATGATAAAGGGCTATAGATAAAATCATATTGTCTGGAGATGTAGCTGTCGAGGAGTGGTAAATATAAACACTTACGGGGTTTTTCAATCAAACTTAACAAAACTAGTAGGCCTGTGTTCAAGTTGAGTACGATAAACTATACTTCAACTTCAACACCAACCCAGATATACCTACATTATAAACTGATGAAATTATCTGTAGATAATAGGATATGACACTTTAAAACAAATCTATAAAGATTAAAAGCATATAGGACACCTAATTACTAAAATATTGTTTCTTTTGCCATGCCTTATCTTAGATTTAAGTTAATTTAACCTTTGCTTAGAGTAGTTTTCTGTGAGCAACTAATATGGCGTCGTTAAAGAATCTACTGCTGTCAATTGTCATAATAATAGTATTTGAATAAAGGATTGCCAACAAGATGATAGTAGGTTTTTTGGTTTATACATAAAAATAAGCTCCTAAATCACAGATATATTCTGTAATGTTTTAAAAAATAAATAGGAAAATCCATATTTCGATTTTAAAGTAATAAGACAATACTAATTAAAAATATTATATTTTTTATATTAATATAGAGATAGTGCTGCTCTCTAGTTACCTCGGAATGAGTTAAGAATAAGTGCTGCTCTCTAGTAAACATGGAATGATATAAGGCGAGTTTCTCCTGCTGCCATCTATCAGACAAGTGGTACCGCAATTGAATGGATACAATTCAGGATTCTGTGGGTATAATGCAAATATTTCTAGTGGATACAATTCAGACTTTTTATTCGTGGTGCTCGTTTAAGAAAATGTCTGAATGGCTACCATTCAGAATGGATACAATTCAGGATTTTGTGGGTATTATGATAATGGATACAAATCAGACTTTTTATTTGTAATGCGTGTTTAAGAATATGGGTTTAAGAAAATGTCTGAATGGCTACCATTCAGAATGGATACAATTCAGGATTTTGTGGATATAATTCAAATATTTCTAGTGGATACAAATCAGGATTTTTGTTAAAGTCGTTTATTTGAAAACTGTCTGAATGGCTACCATTCAGAATGGATACAATTCAGGATTTTGTGGGTATTATGATAATGGATACAATTCAGACTTTTTATTCGAGGTGCTCGTTTAAGAAAATGTCTGAATGGCTGCCATTCAGAATGGATACAATTCAGCTCCCCCCATAGGATAACCTGAAACGGTACTAAATACATATTTAATTTTTATCGCATCTATCTGTTTTATTTTATAATCATATCTAACTCCAGGCAAAACTTTTATACAACTACACAAATTTGGATTTAAAACTACATAAAATTGTATTTAGATTAGCGCCATAAGTTATCCAGTGGTGTAGATGAATGCTGCGACAGTTTCCTTAAAATTCACCCTTTCCGTCATATGTTTGAGAGCTAAAGTCGTTGTTGACCTGTATTGACCCTATATTGCACTACTAATGAAAATATCGAGGACCCCGACTACCTATTGCCCTGGTCACATTGTTTCCACCGACTTGGTAGCGGGATCCTAGCACCCTCCGCCTTGCATCATGACGTCACGGTGAATATCCTCCCTCTTTCTTCCCCTCAAACAAGCACACCACCCCTGCTTTCCAGACCCTATGTCTTGGCCCTGTGCTTGCCCGGAATTTCAAACGAAACCAATTTGGCTCAGTCGGGTCGTCAACAGAATCTGGCAGGTCGTACGGGTCGATTCAGAAAGAACGGAAAAGGAGGGGAAGGGGTAAAACACCTCAACAATTCGCACTGCAAGGTCAATCTGCGATACTTCCTGCTTCCGTTAGTCGGGCGGCAAGGTAGACAACTACTATAGTCGGATTGATGTAGGATCCCTGCTGCTATTAGTCGGTGGTAAGGTAGACAACCATTATAGTCGGATTGATGTAGGATTCCTGCTGCTATTAGTCGGGTGGCAAGGTAGACAACCACTATAGTCGGATTGATGTAGGATTCCTGCTGCTATTAGTCGGGCGGCAAGGTAGACAACCATTATAGTCGGATTGATGTAGGATTCCTGCTGCCAGTAGTCGGGCGGCAAGGTAGACAACCACTATAGTCGGATTGATGTAGGATTCCTGCTGCTATTAGTCGGGTGGTAAGGTAGACAACCATTATAGTCGGATTGATGTAGGATTCCTGCTGCTATTAGTCGGGTGGCAAGGTAGACAACCACTATAGTCGGATTGATGTAGGATTCCTGCTGCCAGTGGTCGGGTGGTAAGGTAGACAACCATTATAGTCGGATTGATGTAGGATTCCTGCTTCCATTAGTCGGGTGGTAAGGTAGACAACCATTATAGTCGGATTGATGTAGGATTCCTGCTGCTATTAGTCGGGTGGCAAGGTAGACAACCATTATAGTCGGATTGATGTAGGATTCCTGCTGCCAGTAGTCGGGTGGTAAGGTAGACAACCATTATAGTCGGATTGATGTAGGATTCCTGCTGCTATTAGTCGGGTGGCAAGGTAGACAACCACTATAGTCGGATTGATGTAGGATTCCTGCTGCCAGTAGTCGGGTGGCAAGGTAGACAACCACTATAGTCGGATTGATGTAGGATTCCTGCTTCCATTAGTCGGGTGGTAAGGTAGACAACCATTATAGTCGGATTGATATAGGATTTCCGTTGCTATTAGTCGGGTGGCAAGGTAGACAACCATTATAGTCGGATTGATGTAGGATTCCTGCTGCCAGTAGTCGGGTGGTAAGGAAGTCAACCACTATAGTCGGATTGATATAGGATTTCCGTTGCTATTAGTCGGGCGGCAAGGTAGACAACCATTATAGTCGGATTGATGTAGGATTCCTGCTGCCAGTAGTCGGGCGGCAAGGTAGACAACCACTATAGTCGGATTGATGTAGGATTCCTGCTGCTATTAGTCGGGTGGTAAGGTAGACAACCATTATAGTCGGATTGATGTAGGATTCCTGCTGCTATTAGTCGGGTGGCAAGGTAGACAACCATTATAGTCGGATTGATGTAGGATTCCTGCTGCCAGTGGTCGGGTGGTAAGGTAGACAACCATTATAGTCGGATTGATGTAGGATTCCTGCTGCTATTAGTCGGGTGGCAAGGTAGACAACCACTATAGTCGGATTGATGTAGGATTCCTGCTGCCAGTGGTCGGGTGGTAAGGTAGACAACCATTATAGTCGGATTGATGTAGGATTCCTGCTTCCATTAGTCGGGTGGTAAGGTAGACAACCATATAGTCGGATTGATGTAGGATTCCTGCTGCTATTAGTCGGGTGGCAAGGTAGACAACCATTATAGTCGGATTGATGTAGGATTCCTGCTGCCAGTAGTCGGGTGGTAAGGTAGACAACCATTATAGTCGGATTGATGTAGGATTCCTGCTGCTATTAGTCGGGTGGCAAGGTAGACAACCACTATAGTCGGATTGATGTAGGATTCCTGCTTCCATTAGTCGGGTGGTAAGGTAGACAACCATTATAGTCGGATTGATGTAGGATTCCTGCTGCTATTAGTCGGGTGGTAAGGTAGACAACCATTATAGTCGGATTGATGTAGGATTCCTGCTGCCAGTAGTCGGGTGGTAAGGTAGACAACCATTATAGTCGGATTGATGTAGGATTCCTGCTGCTATTAGTCGGGTGGCAAGGTAGACAACCACTATAGTCGGATTGATGTAGGATTCCTGCTGCCAGTAGTCGGGTGGCAAGGTAGACAACCACTATAGTCGGATTGATGTAGGATTCCTGCTTCCATTAGTCGGGTGGTAAGGTAGACAACCATTATAGTCGGATTGATATAGGATTCCTGCTCCAGTAGTCGGGTGGCAAGGTAGACAACCATATAGTCGGATTGATGTAGGATTCCTGCTGCTATAGTCGGGTGGCAAGGTAGACAACCATATAGTCGGATTGATGTAGGATTCCTGCTGCCAGTAGTCGGGTGGCAAGGTAGACAACCACTATAGTCGGATTGATGTAGGATTCCTGCTGCTATTAGTCGGGTGGCAAGGTAGACAACCACTATAGTCGGATTGATGTAGGATTCCTGCTTCCATTAGTCGGGTGGCTAAGGTAGACAACCATATAGTCGGATTGATGTAGGATTCCTGCTGCTATAGTCGGGTGGTCAAGGTAGACAACCACTTATAGTCGGATTGATGTAGGATTCCTGCTGCCAGTAGTCGGGTGGAAGGTAGACAACCATATAGTCGGATTGATGTAGGATTCCTGCTGCCTATAGTCGGGTGGCAAGGTAGACAACCACTATAGTCGGATTGATGTAGGATTCCTGCTGCCAGTAGTCGGGTGGCAAGGTAGACAACCACTATAGTCGGATTGATGTAGGATTCCTGCTTGCCATTAGTCGGGCGGTAAGGTAGGCAACACTTATAGTCGGATTGATATAGGATTCCGCTGCATTAGTCGGGTGGCAAGGTAGACAACCACTATAGTCGGATTGATGTAGGATTCCTGCTGCCAGTAGTCGGGTGGTAAGGTAGACAACCATTATAGTCGGATTGATATAGGATTTCCGTTGCTATTAGTCGGGTGGCAAGGTAGACAACCATATAGTCGGATTGATGTAGGATTCCTGCTTCCATTAGTCGGGTGGTCAAGGTAGACAACCATATAGTCGGATTGATGTAGGATTCCTGCTGCATTAGTCGGGTGCAAGGTAGACAACCATATAGTCGGATTGATATAGGATTTCCGTTGCTATTAGTCGGGTGGCAAGGTAGACAACCACTATAGTCGGATTGATGTAGGATTCCTGTGCCATAGTCGGTGGTAAGTAGACAACCACTATAGTCGGATTTAGGATTCCGTTGTATTAGTCGGGTGCAAGGAAGTCAACTTCTATAGTTGGTTTGCAATATGGAAAAAAAAACTTTTTGAAGAAGGGTTGAAGGTAAAAGAAAAAATATCTCTAGTTCATATTAACTATCAAAATTAACAGCTTTGATTTTGGTACTCCGCGTATTAATACTCGTTCGGGCTATTCACATGTTTACATTTTTGTAGGCCTAGTAGGGATTAAAAAGGATTGCATTTTGAAGAATTGAACTTGCATTTGCGTTTAGGTAGTATGTGAAACGATCTAGTAAAAAAAACACTTCAATATACTCTGCCAGGTTTCAAGCACCGACCTCCATATAATCGGTGTAATCAGACAAGATTAAACTGACCCTTTGTCCGGTGCCCATTCAGTCGGGTAAGACTAACCTCTACTCACACTAACTATTCCAAGGACAGAAGATAATAAGACGGAATTTTAAAGATATTCAATAGCAGCTTGTTTGAAAAGTAGAAGATAAGTATATTGGAAATCCTTCAACGATTTACTTTAACTGCATTTCAACCACATCCAAGCAAGTCAGGCAAAGAACTTAAAGATGAGCTAATCTTGCAGGTTGGTACATTTATTAACATGTTTATTGATTCCAAGGTCGAGCTAGTTTCTACGTTGCATAATTGGTTCAAACAATTTTTATTTAGCACCGCGACTTACTACCATTGGGTTTATGTAATCGCTTAATGGGTTAAGGTTGAGGAAGTTTATATTTAGAGTAAGTGTACCCCAATTTGCGTGGGGGAGAGTGGAAAATAATTTTGGGAAAAATCCCTCTCAGTACACCCGACCTATATTCGAACCCCGATCTCCCTGTAATGGCAGTCCGATCTACTGCGAAAATAGTGCTTTAGAACACGCGGTCACTGAAGTGGGTTTTGTTTCTATTAAGTCACAAGCCCTATTTATTTTGATCATGTTAAAATAATTTTTATCTAAACAGTTGCAGATATTACCCTATTTTATTAAACGTGTGTTGTAGTCCTAGTCATAGAAATCGCTATATAAATATTAAGTCTGATATTTGTTTACTTAATCCACACATTTTCGCTTTCATGAACTCAATAAACGGTTAATTCAGTGTAAATCAGTGGCGCGTTACGAGTGTTTCCAGGGTGAAGATAGAACTTGTAACCATTCTATTTGTGACGAGCTATATCCCAGTGGTTTCCAAAAAGTGTCAGCTAATAAATGTTTATGGGCCCACAACCCAAATTAACAATAATGTTAGATGCTGATTACATCATCACTATGCTACTGAACATTTAGAAAAGTTACCATGCACCAAATTTGTATCCCTACCCGAATCCAATATGATTGGAAAAACATAATGTTTTATCAGTAAGCAGCTACTAGACAATGTAAATTTTTCATAACTAAAAAAGTCATGAGGCTACTGTAACTAACTTTTTTTTGTTAAACTATTACTATTATATTCATTAATATTACAACTAGAGTTAGTGTAAGAATAAAAGTATGTTGACTTGGATTTACTGTGCCAAATTTCAGTTTTGTAAGTTTCTAACATGAATTATTAATATGGGGGACTGGGGGGTGCTATTTTATATACATAGAATAGATAGCTTCTATTTATAAGAAAAAACGGGGGTCCGCCGATCTCAAAGACCCCTTGGGGGGGGGGGGTCCTTGGACTGGTTGGGTAATTGGAAACCACTTTCTATCCCATTTGGTCCCCATTTGACCAATCATACATAGGATCTGCCCTACATACCTCACGATGTTTCTGTTAATACCTTGCCAATAAGTGTCATACTGGGAGAAGAGAACATCAAGATATGTACTAGCAGTTTAAACTAACTCAGCCTACACTGGCAACACTCCACGTCATGCCAATAGTTTAAATTTAGGTTTATAAAAGTTAAGAGGCCTGATACCTTTTACAATGAAATTTCTGGAAAAAATACTATTTTAAATAACCCAGGAATCGTTGTTTGGTAAAAATGTTGAATGCTATAGGGGGTTACCCTTAAAGTAGCATATTAAGGTGGGAGTGTAGTGTACACAGAAAAGAAAAGTGTTTTTGCGATTTATATAACAAAACTTTTTTTCCCAAAATAAATCAAATCTTTTTCCAGTAGAATCAATAGTTTAATTTTATTCCATGGTGATATCAACAGTTGTTAATATCTGTCAGGGATTCCTGGAATTTAATACATTTTCTCTTCATTTAAAAAGTTTTCATCTAATGCTGCTATGCTCATGACAGGTAGTCAAGAAGCGTTGATATCACTACGCGAAGAAAATTAAACTGTAGTTTCCACTGAAACAATGTTATTATTTATTTGACCAAAAATATGTTTTGCTATTAAAAATTGCAAAAATACTGCCCTTAACTCACGTCCCTTACACTTCCCACCTTAAAGCAGTAAAGGTCAATCCTCTTATTTTGTATCCAGCACCCTCTACTTGGGGGACTTCCGAGGTCACTAATAGGGCTTCGTTTGTTTCTGTTTGCCCTACTCTGGACATGTACAGGGATACAGGTCAAGTGTTCAGTGAGGTAGTTAAGCTGCGAGTTTTATATAATATGTTGGCCATTTAAAAGGGTAAGCGCAGACTTCTAAATAATAAACCGTATGTTGTAAGTTACATTATAAATTTATTTAATTATTAATGACCTGATGGTCTAGGGTTAAGGTGTCTGACTTCTTTGCTGGGGGTCCGGGGTTCTATCCTCGGTCCCGGCACAGATTTATCTGATTGCCGAAACCTTCCTTCACCTCTGAAAAGACGTGTATTAATCACAACTTGTGAATGTGTGGAATGCCAGGCCTCCACCGTGGTTCGGATCCCACGTTAAACTGTAGGTCCTACATTTGATCTTGCAACCAGCCTAACGATTACACATTAGCTTAAGTGCGTATAACTCGAACGGGTAGTAAGATGCGGTGCAAATAATAAACTTGCTTTTTTTTTAGCACCTCATCTTATTACCCGTTAAGGTTATACGTATATGAACTATTTACGCTAATTTATTAGGAATGAGGAAGGTTGAATTCATAGGAAGTGCACCTATATTTGCGGGAAGGAAGAATGGAAACCCATTTAGGGAAAAAAATCCTCTCAATACATCTGACTGTGATTGTAACCTCGATCGATCCAACATCGGCAGTCCAGTTTATTTCGAGAATAATATCTTAGACCATTCGATTACAGAAGCTGGTAACTTCGTTTTTAGCACTGGGTCTTATTATCCGTTTGGATGATAAGCTTATGTACTGAATACGCTAATGTGTTAGGGATTAAAAAGGTTATATTTTGAGAAAGTTTACCCGCATTTGCATGTCTGAGATTGTGTGTAAAACAATTAAAAAGACAAAAACATTCTCAATACACCCGACCGAGATTATAACGTCGATAGTCCTTTTGTCAGCAGTCTATTCTACTGCTATAGTAGCGTGTTAGACCATGCGGCCACCGAAGTGGGTCTTTTTCTAATTGATTTCTGTTGCATTTACTTAAGATTTATTATTCTCATAATTGAAATATCTAATTTTTACGGATAGCCCTGAATGCGCTTAAAAACTTGAAACACTTAAAAAAAAAACAGCCAATTAATGGGGAAGTGACCCTTAGCTATCAACAAGATGGTTAAGGTGTTGTAATTGATTGATGCTACAAAACAGCTCTGAAATACTCTGGATCAAATCCCAACGGAGTCAAAACCTAATCTTTACGTTATTTGAAAGACAACAAATTACGAGTGGTTCGAAATAAACTATCTATGTGGCCGCATGTGTCAATAGCTCTATATTTTTAAGTTATTAATTACAATGAACGTGAGGTTCAAATCTCGTAAGAGTGAAATGAAGGTGTTTTTTTCTTAAATGGTTTCTCACTATTTCTTCAAGAAAATTTGGGTACACTTTCTTTAAATTGTGTCATCCACATCTCTTACCTCATAAGTGTAAATGTGAGGATAGCCCAGATGGGTAGTAAAATGAAGAAAAATAAAACTTACTCTATTATTTATAACCTTAATAAACTACGCTATTTACTCTCAACTCTGTGACCTACCGGTCATTAAATTTAATCTAAAAAGTTAAGAGGTGTGTTCGTATCACGAGTAGATTTTCTGAAATATATTCACTCTTTGGTTTATTCTTAGTTACAATCACGTGCTTGCATGGATTTTTGATAAAATATTAAGTCCATATATAAAAATAGCAAAAAGTTTGTGACGGGAATTAAGTTAGATTTTTATATTCCGAGTCATATCTTTGCATACTTCCGTCACATGAAAAGGTGCTGTTCGCTCTTAATTATTGGAGGAGTACAGGGGATGGAAGGATCCCATTTTACCTTTAGATTAAATAATACAAATACATTTGTAGCTACTAGATTAATTCTTTAAGTTACATAAAAAATTAACTAAATTATTTATGCATTGCTACAAACTTAGATTTTCAATTTTCTGAATTAAACAACCCACTGTTACTTTTACGGTACCTAATAAGAATGTCCCATTTGAACATATTATTGGGGTGAGAGGGGGACACTTCTCCCCCTCTCCCCCACTTGCCCGGTTGCCCCACCCCCCACGCCCGCTGACAACGCCTGTGATCACATGCTCAGTTGGCGATAGCAATGTCATTTCATGCACTTGGAAGTCTGCAGCAATTAACTCAGTCTGATTACGTACAGCTAATTTTTTCATTACTACTGTTAATCAGAAGTCAACGGTCAACACAATATAACATTCTAATCAAAATGTATTTAAGGTCTTGGAGTGCATTCAGATAATATGAAGAATGATGTATTATAAGGAAGTGCAGCAAATGAGATATGAAATAAATATTATATAATAGCCTATTGAGTGAAGTTTGTATTCGGAACGGAATGGGGTTATTTTAATTCCATTTATGTTTGTCAAATAGTTATTTGTAACCATGAATATGTCGACAGTAAGTTTGTGAAAATGAACGCGATTATGTAACTTATTTGGTAATATAATCGCCGTTATTTATATGGGTGGCTTAAAGTTGCTCACTTTTTCAATCAGGTTGCTGTCGCTAGGTGGTGTTTCCGGCTTAAATTATCAGAATTCCACAAGAAACAATACAAAATAATATACATTCTATTCTTTAAATTGAAAAATTACACCTGGACACGGAAATCGAACCCGAGACCTTAGTACGCATATGCTTTAAATATATCTGTTAGCTCGTGATCTTAATTGATCATTCAAATGTAGCTGACGATTTCCTCACATCCATCACAGACTCCACCTTAAAATATCAGTGAAGAATGACTATGGGTATGGGAAGACTCCTGGATAGTTCAGTGGTGAGAGCATTGGTGTACTAAGCCAAAGGTACCGGGGTCGATTCTCGTGTCCAAGTATAATTTATCAATTTAAATAATATGAGTTGACCTGGCAGTCTAGGGGTAAGGTGTTGGACTTCTGTGCTGGGGATCCGGGGTCCAATCCTCGGTCCCGGCACAGATTTATCTGATTGCCAAAAACCTTCCTTCACCTCTGAAAAGATGTGTATTAATCACAACTTGTGAATGTGTAGAATGCCAGGCCTCCACCGTGGTTCGGATTCCACGTTAAACTGTAGGTCCTCCATTTCATCTCACAATCACCCTACCATTACACATTAGCGTAAGTGCGTACAACCCGAACGGTTGGTAAGACGCGGTGATGATAGTAATAATAATAATAATAATAATAATAATAATAATAAAGAATAATAATAATAAAGAATAATAATAATAAAGAATAATAATACTAATAAAGAATATAATATTTGAATGCAGCTATGACCGTAGCTAACAAATATAATATATTCTGAAAATTGAAAAATGACACCTGGACACGGGAATCGAACCCGACTCTGCCTTATAATATGAGTGAAGCCTGAAGTGAACCCTGGGTAAGGGACTATTCTTGGATAACTCAGTGATTAGAGAATTGGCGTACAAAGCCAAAGTTTCCGGGTTCGATTCCCGTTTATAGGTGTCATTTTTCAATTTTCAGAATATGATATCTAGATGGAGATTTCCTCACTAAAAGCATAAATAATAGCTTCGGCTATTTGATTCGTAACAAATATAATAGCTTGGCTTTCTAACCTATCAAAAAATTATATAATTTCCCACTAGATTTGAACTAAATAAAGTTATATATTATAATGTTCTATGTATTTTAAAACATAGGTACTAAGGCTACATGGTTTTGTCAACTCATGTTGTAGTAATTTTATTATGATCAAAATATATTAGTCTGTCAACTGGTATTGAAATTATTTGTATTCATGCACTTATTTATAGCCCAAAGAGTCTGAACAAATTCCTTCGAATGGTGTATTTACACATTTTATTCTGAAGCAACAAATACTATCGCGATTTCACGAATGGGTCTAACAATTTTAAAAATTTTTAACTTGATAATTGAGAGCAGCGAAATGCCACCTAAATATTGTTTATATCTTTATAGCAAACGCGTATTGTTCTAGTGGATACATTGTTTATAATATTGTCTTATTTTGATATTTAAGGCAGCTCCTTTGATATTTTGGACGTAGAAGCATAACTTATTACGGATAAAATGAACATGGCAGTGAACATAGCAGAATAATTAATTATATTTAACTACACCGTTTATTTGACAGTAATGAAGAAAGCAATAAAAAATTAATCCATTCAAATTAAAACTTTCTACTCATAAAAATATTTGATTTACATCTTTGAAACACCACGGGAGGTTTTTCTTATTTTTATTTTTTAAATACTATTTGACAACCTTTTGTTTAGTACTACTACATTCAAAACAAGTACTCCGATTTTTTTTTTTTTTTGCTTTGCATCTTAACACCCATCCGGGCTATCCGCACTTTATCTATGAAAAAAAAATCCTCAGTACACTCAGTCGGGATTAAGCGAGCGGCAGTGGTCTTTGAGTAAAGTTTTAGCTTTAGGACCATTGTTCAAGGGTTCAAATCCAGCCAAGGTTGATTTATTTATACTGAGTGATGAAAACCTGTAGTACAACTTCCTGTGGAGGGGAAGTAAAGCCGTAGGTCAAATATCGATTGTAACATCATATAAAACAGTGGTCAGAAACCCACGGCTTCCGAGCTTAATCTGGCCAACCAACAGATTTTATTTGGCCCGCAAAATATTAAGCAATTAAACAAATATTGTTTTCATAAAATAGACTAGTGACTAATTACTATATGAGTAATATAAAGTTGAAATGTTATGCTTGATTTTTTTTTTTTCAAACTAGCCCACCAAATATCTTCTTTAAGCCTATACGACCCGCGATGTCAAAAAGTTTGCCAACCCTTAATGTAAAAGATCTCCGTAAGGTATATGAAAATACCTTTCCGGCAAAATTTTTAGGCTTATTTCTCGCTCGCTCGTAGAATATCCAGTACGGACAGTAACGGGACACTACCGCACTTGCAGGATTTAGGCTACTTAGGACATTTCCTTTCTACCAGATTGTGTGGGTAGTACTAGCTGACTGAAGGGCTTGGTGCATGTCCTGTTCCGGGTAATATATGGGAAGCACAACAGGACAAACCCTCGGCTTGGAGACTCATTAAATCTAATAAGTATAGGAGGGTAACTTTGAGTAAATGCACCTGCACTAGTTTGGGGATGGGAAGACCCACTACCCAGTGCACCCATTCAATATTCAAATCCTGTCACTGACGATCAGTCTATCGCAACATTGACGACTATATTTGATTAATAACATATTCAACAAGCTTTAATGATCGAATCATGTGAGGCCGTGGATTTCAGCTGTTTTTTGGTTGCGTACTTCTTCATTCGTAGCTAATTATCGCAAGTACTCTTAGAGTTTAAAATTTAAAAAAGTAATTAGTTTATTTACCCGCTCCAGTGACCGCATGGTCTAACGCGCTACTCTCGCAGTAGATTATACTGCTAATGACGGGGAGATTGATGTTTGAATCTTGGTCGAATGTACTGAATCTTTTTCCCAAAAAGGGTTTTCTACTCTCCCTCCGCGCAAATGATGGTACAATTAGTTTAAATATAACTTTCCTAATCACTAAACACACTAGCATAACTAATACGTAAGTGAATAACCCAAACGGATAGTCATACTTGGTACTGAAAAAAAGGATTATTTATTAAAGCTCTTCTCCTTAGTCACACACGTTTTAAAAAAAATAGTTACTTAACTTATTTTTTATCGCAGTGTCTTACTACCTGTCCAGTGTTATACGCATATATTATAATCACTCCAATAGGATAGGGATGAGGAAGAAAGAATTTTAGAGGTAATCTACCCGCGTTTAAGTGAAAGTAGATTGGGAAAACATCTTGGAAAAAACCACCCTCATTAGACCCGACTGGGATTTGAAGGTATTTGATCTCCAATCTCCCCGTCATCAGCAGGCCAGTCTAACACGAGAGTGACACCTTATACCATTCAGCCACTGAAGTGAGTAGTTACAAAGCTAAAGAAGGGTGTTAGGCCTATTTTGATTAAAAAGCTTTTTTAATTATTTTTTTGCATATCAAGCTAAAAAAATCAATGCGCAACTCTTTTTATCCATATAAAAACTTTTACGAACTTAACATATTACTTAAGTAGAAAACTAAATTCAACTTAGGCATAAATATATAACAGAAACATGAATAGAAAACCATTATTCATATTTAAATGAAAATACATAAAACAAAACACTAGCGGAAACTAATGAAAATTCAAGGCTTGTTTAAAAGAACACAATATTTCTTTGTTAGGTTCAAATTATATTAACCTGAAGAAAATAAAAAGCCGTTATTACTAAATAAGCTTCTCATACCCAAAGATGAAAGCCACTAATCTAAGACGTCACTCTTTGAATATACTGATAGGTGACCTAGCGGTCTAGGGGTAGGGTGTCAGACCTCTGTGCTGGGGGTCCGGGGCTCAATCCTCGGTCCCGGCACAGATTTATCTGATTGCCAAACCCATCCTTCACCTCTGACAAGACGTGTATTAATCATAACTTGCGAATGTGTGGAATGCCAGGCCTCCACTGTGGCTCGGATTCCACGTTAAACTGTAGGTCCTCCATTTCATCTCACAATCACCCTACCATTACACATTAGTGTAGGTGCTTATAACCCGAATGGGTAGTAAGACGTGGTGCTAATAATAATAATATAAATATACTGGATTGCATAAGGGTATGGCCAAACTGGGCGAGCGAGTGAGCGTGCGAACCACTAAAAAATAAAAAAGAACACATTGGTTGTAATGAGAGGTGGCCAGACTGGAGAGAGCGACCGAGCGCGCGCGCTCGATCCGGTACAGTCTAGTTTACAGGCGCTAGACAATATTATTTTATGTTGGTTCATTGAGTGCTAGAAAAGCCTCTCATTTTGACATTTTTATTACTATCGATAAGTTTAGCACACTTGCTACTAACGGCCTAATTTAATTGTTAAGACCATACACAATATGTATATGTAAAATTGATATCTTAAAATAGTTCTAAATTATAATCAAAGTAGGCCTTTACAAATAAGAGTCACCATTAGCACAGATAGAGGATGGTAAAACCATAACAATAAATCACTTATCAAAAACCACCCTCAATTCACTGAGCCAAGATTCGAACCTTTGCCTCCTCGTCAACAACTATCGAGAGCTCTCTGATAATAACGCGCTCGCTCGCACGCTTGTCAGTCTGGCCAAACCCTAAGGCGGGAAGATAGTAGTTTGAATCTCGGTCAGATGAGCCGAGGGTATTTTTTCCCTAAATATTTCTCCACTCTACCTCTGCACAAATGTGGGTATATTTTCTTTAAATTCTGCCTTACTCATTTCTAGCCCACTTTAATGTAAATATCTGAATAGCCTGGACGGGTATCAAGATAACGTTACACACGTGCAAAAAAAAAAGTATCTGAGTAGACTATCAGTCATTATATACCGTGTCTTACTACCCGTTTGGGCTTTACGTACAAATACTAATTACGCTAATGCGTTAGGGATAAGGAAGGTTGAATTTCAAGGTGGTATACTCGCATTTTCGTAGAGGTTGAGTGGAAAACCCTTTGGGGGAAAAAACAAGCAGGGATTTGAGCCCCAACATCGGAAGTCTATTCTATTGCAAGAGTGACGCCTTGGACCATACAACCACTGAAGCTGGTATCAGTCGATAATAATAATTGTTCCCAAGGGAAGGTAACTTTTTTTCCCACCGGGAAATGCTAGAATGTCACCCAGCGTTGTGTGTTTGATCATGTTCAAGAGAAGGAGCCGGCCGCCACTTGGAACACTATCACAAGCCGGCCGTGTACTTGGAGACTACCGGCCGGGCCACCTGTGCTGAGAGAAGCTAGAATACGATGCACAAAGGAAATGGCATCAGCACAAATTATCACACCACCACTTGTTTATCATCCAGTCGTCTTCCAGTCTCTTTTTACTTTGTAACGGGACCTCCACGGTGGTCCGGCAGGGGTGGACAACAGGCTGGGTAGTTAACACGCACCTGGGAGAAACAAGAGAACAGGGTACTTAATCAAAAATAACTGTAATATTTGAGAATTTTGAGACATTTTAAGATGGTATGGAAAGGGACGCAAGAAAAGGCCAGTGTTTTTGGAGTTTTTATGCAAAACATTTTTTGGCTAAATTAAATAAAATATTGCCCAGTACAAAAAAAAGTTTACTTTTCTTCATATGTTGATGTCAACAGTTCCTGAATATCCATTAAGAGCAATGAGGCATTAGATGATAAACTTTTTAAACGAAGAGAAAAAGTTGTTGATGAATTCTAGGACACCCTTGACGGATATTCAGGAACTGTTGATATCACCACGTGAAGAAAATTAAACTCTTTGTTTCTATCAGAGGGATATTTTATTTGGCAAAAAAAAAAAAAATTGCCATAAAAACTGCAAAAATACTGGCTATTTCTCGCATCCCCTTCCATCCCAACTTAAATACAAACTTTTAATAGTGGACCGTTGATCAGCTTTAGTTTAACATCACCTTTTATTACCCGTTCGGGCTAAACGCAAACATTAATTACGATAGAGGAAAGGGATGATGAACGTAGGTAGAATATTGAGGAAATATAACCCGAATTTGGGTGTAGAGAGAGTGGTAAAACATTTAGGAAAAAAAAATTACTAGGATACATCTGACCGAGATTGGATCTTCCTTTTACCAGAAATCCTGTCTAACATATTACGTCTTAAAACTCCTTAAACACCTCCCTTAAATGTGGGTCGTGTGATGATTGTATATCGCCCTTAAGGTCAAATCATCTTGTTCCAAGCACCAATGGCTAGAATTAACACTGGACAACTTTATAAAAAATTAAATTTAACTCTTTTATAACTCTTTAAAGTGTTTGCAAAAAGGGATAAATGGTACGGCGCACCGCACAAACTTTCTCTCGCTTTTATCTTGAAATAAATATTTACTAAAAGGTTTTGTGAAACGAAATAATAGTTCTATACATTGTTGTAGAAACATTTCACCAAAGATCATAAATGAAATAATATACACTGTTACTTACTCTATGGCATTAGGAACTAGGAACAATATCTCCTTTGGGTTATATGGAGTTGACTCTGAGCTTACCCTAAACGCAACCTAAAGGTACACAAAGTATTTCAGGACGTATGCAAAGTCCTAATAAGTTGTATTAATCATAATATATCTTTACAATAGTATTAAGTTTGATGGGTGACCTGGTGCTCTAGGGGTAAGGTGTCAGACTTCTGTGCTGGAGGTCCGGGGTTCAATCCTCGGTCCCGGCACAGATCTATCTGATTGCCAAACCCTTCCTTCACCTCTGGCAAGACGTGTATTAATCACAACTTGTGAATGTGAGGAATGCCAGGCCTCCACCGTGGTTCGGATCCCACGTTAAACTGTAGGTCCTCCATTTCATCTCACAATCACCCTACCATTACACATTAGCGTAAGTGCGTATAATTCGAAGGGGTGGTAAGACGCGGTGCTAATAATAATAATAGTAAATTATACATGTGTGATGATTTCACCCTAAACCATTATTTGAAATAAGTCTCTTCTCCATCCCCCTCCCCAGTAAACACAATTTAATATTTAGTCACAAAAGAATGTCTAGTTATCGGAACAGTTAATATTTTATGGTCAGATAAATAAATCGAGCGTTGAAAAGTGACGTTCGTATAATGGCAAAAAAACTACTTTGTTTAAAATAAATTAATAAAAATGCACAGTATTTGTCAAAACAATAAAAATATGTAACATTAATACATATTTGTAGTTGTCAACATAAAATTGATATTTCATATACATAAAAATGCACACAAATTTGCAAAACAATAAATCAAAAGGGGGAAATAGTCATAAATGTTAATCAACACTAAGTCAATAAACAATAAAAAAAAAATTCCGTAGCTTATGTAAACAGCCATTATTTGAAAAATGTTCTTCACTAATTAAACTTCCTTTAAATTAGCCCTAATCTTTAGTTTACTTTTTTAAATCACCATAAATATATTTGTTTACCTCATGAGCTTATAGTTTTTAAAATAAAATATTTAAGAATATCTTAGAAATAAACAAACACAATATATCTATTGACATTATTTATTTGACATCTTTTTTAATCAAACTAGTAGTAGTGATTTTCCGCTCTAAGCTCTTGAATGTGTTGATTCATGTAAAGTTATTTCTTTGAAATGAGAAGAACAATATGCATATTTAAAAAAAGATACAAGCTAGCACAAATAGCTATTTGGCATTTCAATAAGGTTTTCCCTGCCTCTTATAATGTGCACAACACCCTAGATAAGGCCCTGCTCGACGTTCTTCGACTTTATTTTTTAGCTCATTCCCTAACTAACCGTTCGGGCTACACACATTTACTTCCGCTATTAGGGTAGGGATGATGAAGGTAGAATGTAGGTGAAATGTACCTGTACTTGCATACAGAAATAAATGGAAAAAATTTAGAAAAAATACCTCAATAATGACTGGCTGCGAATTGAACCCCGATCTCCCCTTTGCCAGTAAGCTAGACTAAATGAGCCTTGCATCTAGTTTACGTGCTCACTAGTGCAGCCATAAATGATTTTAGTTGAGATTGTTATTTCCTATTCTCGAACAATATTTGGTTTTGTGTTTTTTGGTGCTATCTTTATACTTTAGCTTTCAATCCTGTAATAATGCTAGCAGTTTTGTCGACTTCACTGGTCTTGGAGTAAAGTGCTCGCGGGGTTGAAATCCCGCCGGGGTCAAAGGATTTCTTTTGAGATAAAAATTCATAGCATAGCTTATTTTGGAGGGAAAGTAAAGCCGTCGGGTCCCATGTCGATTGTGGTATATAAAAGAACCCTGTAAAAGGTTTATCAAAAGACATTTCCCGGCAAAATTGTTAGGCCCTTTCGATCTCACTCATAGAAATTATCGTGTGTTGATATCATCAGTTGATTCAGAAGTGTACGTTAAATACAACAAATAAATAAAGCTAGTAGTTTGACCCGTTCTTTACCCACGCAATAAAAATTCAAATGATATCAAATTAAGACGTTTAACACCAAACCAATTATTCTCATTAATCCGGCCCTGCTTACTAGCCATCTGTGTTGTACACATTTTAATTATAATAACGGAATAAAGATAAGGAAATATATATTTATAGTAAACGTATCCGCATTTGCCTGAAGGGAGCGTGGATAACACTTAGGAAAGAAGAGCCCTCGGTCTGCGTGGCTGAGATTTGAACCCAGAACTTCCAGCTACGAGAAAACCAAACATAATCCTGAAACTTACCTCGGGCACCAAATGATTCAGATCCATTGAATCAATTAAATGTATCTTTAAAATATTTATTATGTTGTGATCTAGGAAAACATTTTCATACGAACCTAATAGTTCCTACGTTGTATAAAATAAACTAATGATATTTCTAACGCAAAGTTGAAAACGACAAAACATGCGTTGTTGTTGTTATTATTTATTATTATTATTATTATTATTATTATTATTATTATTATTATTATTATTAATATTAGGAATGAAAGTGTATTTATTGTTAGCTAATCTAAATACCTGTTTCATACCCGATATAGATCGAATTTATTTTAATTTATTTGTTTGTAGCTTTGTTTCAAGTTTTTACTCCAAAACTTTATTTTCTTCACTTTAGAAGAAGGCGGTTTTTTGTTCCCCATGGGCACTGTTTTATTTAAAACATTACAATATCACCTCACAAATAAACAAATTAGGTTTTTTTTTGTAAATTTGTTTGAAACTATCACAAATAAATCAACACAAAAACCCGCCTCGGTAGCGTAGTTGGCTAACGCGTTAGTCGTGTTGAGCTCGACTGCCGAGGACGGGAGATCGAGGTTTGAATCTCGGTCGGCTGAACTGGGGGAGGGGTGTCCCCAAATGGTTTTCCACTCTCCTTCCACGCAAATGCAGGTTCACTTCCTCTAAATTCAACCTTACCCATTCCTAATCCATTAGCGTAATTAGTACTTAAGCGTATAACCCGAATGGATAGTAAGACGCGGTGCTAAATAAATAAATAATAAAATCAACACAAAATAAAAATTATTCAGACATGAACTAAATATATAAAATAATACTACTTAAACTGTATTGCATTTTTAGAGCAAAAAACAAAAACACTAGAACTATTCTTAGCGAAGAATATCTATTTGAAAACCAGTTTGGGACACACACAGCAACCGGCCGGTAGACTCAAATTGAAAGTCAACGATATTTTTTTTTAAAACAAAATTGCATTTTGTAATAACCATTGCCAACGTAACCGATATTTAGCGGAAATTTCAAAACATAAGAAAATTGAGTCTTGAAAATGAGATGGTTTTTAAAATCTGGGACATTTAGACCTCCTAATACGGGACAATGTACCAAAAACCATGACTGTCCCAGAAATTCAGAGAATAGTAGTTGTTACCCTATTTTTTACCCCTCCCCGTATTTGTTTTTTATTTCTAATTAGTTCGCTTAAAACAAAGGCTACTAAAGAATTAATCCACGAGGAGAGAAACGCAGGGGAAGTAAGCCCATACTAGCGTGGAGAGAGGGTGTTTTGAAGATTCGAGATCTAAAATTCAATCTGATTCAAATAAGATTCACGTTCGTTACAAATTTCCGAATCTTAATATTTGAAAGATTCGAATTGAATTCGAAATTTTATATACAAATATATCTGAGATTCAGATTCAAGGAATATAGTTCGAAACTTTAATCTAGAAAACAAACTTTTCAAAAATTAAAAAAATTCTACTTAATTCACGCTTTACTTCCATCATACACCCCATTAATTGCATTTACTAACTATGTATCAACACCATAATCTCTCAAAACATTCTATAACATATTCCTATTCACCCGATCGTACCCTTTCTCCACATCTACGAATGGACAGTTAAATTTCTTCCTGACTGCCAAACATTACTCAATCACTTGTTGCAATGAAGATATCTGGTCCATACAACCTCTACCTGGCATGAAACCACGTATCTTTAGTTCATTTATTTGGGCTTCCCTTAAACATAATATGCTAGATACAAAACTATGGTGTATCATATAACTCATAAAATCGTTAAAGCATTGAAATATTCTTGAAAGTATAGGTTTAATCATAATACCTCATCAGTGTTATACTGTCAATCATTCACAACAAAAACATGATACCAATTATTTTGTTTTGAATATATTTTTGGCATCCCTTGTATGTGGTATATGTCCTCCCTAACCAGGCCCCATGTAGAGTTCTCAAATCAGTGTAGGACCAAGAATAAAGCCTTCTCGATCATTACTTGAGAACAATCAGAGCCTTTGTTTTTAGATAATTCGGGTACTAAAGAAGAGCGTACTTTGTATAGTGTCAACCTCAGCATTATGTTCCACACATACACACAAGCGATTAATTAATTAATTATGTAGCTGTCACTTTTGATATAATGTAGAGATCTTTTTTAATTCAAAGTCCAAGGGATATTAAAAAAAATTTGAATTAACAATTTTCATGAGTATTTAGGCAGCTGGTACATATTAAATTAATAACCTAAAAAGTTATATAATTATAATCACCCACATATGTATATGCTATATAAAACACGCATACATAATAAATACATATAAAAACAATAAAAAATTGGAAAAATTAGCAAACTTAAATAAAATTTGATGAAAGTAGACAAGTCTACACATCGCCTCTTATTAGGAGATCGTTGAGCTCGACTGCCGAGGACGGGGAGATCGAAGTTCGAATCTCGGTCCGGTGAACTGGGGGTGGTTTTTCCTAAACGGTTTTCCACTCTCCCTCCACGCAAATGTGGGTTCACTTCCTCTAAATTCAACCTTCCCAATTCCTAATCCATTAGCGTAACTAGTACTTAAGTGTATAACCCGAACGGGTAGTAAGACGCAGTGCTAAATAATAATAATAATAATAATAATAATATTAGGAAATCCACTCGCTGCTGGTGCCATAATTCCCCGCTTTCTTATTTACTATGTGTAAATAGGCCAACTCCAAATTTAGGGCCCATTTGACATCCTCAACATAAGGGGTGGTTCAGTAAAGATCTTTGAGTAAGGTTTGAAATGAGTACAAATTCGGACAAATTAACAATTTATAGGCTTCGAATTATCCAATTATTTCCTTCTAAAATTCGAATTAATTATTATTTTACCATTTATTTAAATATGAATTTAATGGGGAATCATGATGGGTCTGAAATATCCAAATTTTCAAATTAACAAATGTCGAACTATCCAAATCCTACTGTAGGGGAGACCGGGGATGGTTGTCACAAAGTCTATTGCTCGGCCGCTAGACGGCACACGTGTTCCGGCTATATAGTGTAGTTAGCTGCCATATTTCTTGGTTAGTTGCTGTCGGTGGCACGAGAGTGTTGTCAGTTGTTCGTCCGCTACAGATAATTTTTCACAAATTCAGTCGGGAGTAAACTTTTTTGACCCTACTTTTTATTTTTTGTATATTTGTCAGAGTTTACTTCTCTTGCGACATTTAACACGGTTTGAACGCACATATTTATGCAAAGATTGCGGTGTTAATTTTTAAGTCAAGATGTTATGTTTAGTCTCCACGAATTATTTTACACAAAATGGCGGGATGGGGCAAGTTGTCTCAAGTAGGCGGGGGCTGATTGTCCCATATGCAACCAACCCCATCTGAGTTTGGTGTTTTATCCTTACAGATTCTGGCACATGGAAAATGGTTCGGGCTTTCAAGAAAAAAAACTGAGCATGGTGAAACCCTTCCTGGTGTTATATTAAGAGCAGTGAGATGTGTTTTTCGAGACCACAAATCTATCAGACAAGCTGCAAACGAATTTCACATTAACTATCGAACCCTTGCTCGATACTGCAAAAAGATATCCCCAAGTGAATTAAATGACGACCAATTGACTGTCCCATCAATTCCTGTTGGTTATCAAAAAAATCGTTAGGTGTTCAGTGAATTGCAGGAAAAGGAGCTATTAGCCTATGTAATTCAAGCTTCAGACATTTACTTCGGGCTATCTCCTAAAGAAGTAAGAAATCTTGCTTATGAAGTTGCTGTAGCTAATGAAATTAAAATGCCGCAATCATGGACTGAAAAAAAAAAAATGCTGGGGTCGATTGGTTTTCTAGTTTTTTGAAGCGAAACCCAACATTGTCCATTAGAAAACCTGAGGCAACCAGTTTGGCTAGAGCTTCTAGTTTTAATAAAACGAATGTGGATTCATTTTTCAACAACTTGACAGAACTAATGACGCGACATAAGTTCCAGGCCCATAAAATATGGAATATGGATGAGACTGGCGTGACTACAGTCCAAACTCCTGACAAAGTGGTAGCTCGGCGAGGACATAGGCAAATTGACAGTATCGTGTCAGCTGAGAGAGGTTCTCTTGTGACGATGGCGTGTGCTGTGTCCGCAATTGGTAATCATATCCCACCTTTTATTTATATTTCCACGGGTTAACTATAGAAACCATTTTGTTATAAATGGCCCAGTTGGTTCGCAGGGTACAGCAAATCCCTCAGGATGAGGATTTAATTTTTAATATGATCTAGAATTTTGATATTTTAGGGCATAATAACAGTCTTTGTAATAAAATGTGTTTTTCTCCCGTGATACTGCATCAATTTAACATACAAATTAATAAATCCTTTCCTTATTTTAGGGTTATGAAAGGGATTATAGTAGTCAGTGCGGTATTATAAAAGGTCGTAGTTGCAGCGAGTGTTTGTAAAATGCAATTTTATGCATTTAAAAGAGCTGGGACAACCAACCCCGATGCTTGAGACAACCATCCCCGGAGTGGGGTAAGTTGTCACACTCTGCAAAAATATTTTGGACTCAAATATAATGAATTTATAATTATTCTAGAACAACAATATTTTTTCCTAAGCTGCCCAAAACTTCCAATTTTCTAATACAGTTAAGAAAACTGAGTTATAACTTACCATAAAAATTAAACAAATTGAGATAGAAAAAGTGTGACAACCATCCCCGGTCTCCCCTATATCATCAATACATGTGAAATAACACTAATCAAATTGTAAAATATTATCAATGTTGGTCCCACAAAAAAATTGTATTTCCTTAAAAAACCTTTCTATGAAAACTGGACTGTATGTCAAGTACACCACTCTTCCCACATAAATGTACCTAGTGATCCTCTTCAGTGGCCGAATGGTCTAAGGCGAGTAGATCGGGATTATAATATAAGTGGGATCTTCTAAGAGTGGTTTTTCCTAAATGGTTTCCCACTCTCCTTCCACGCAAATGCAAGTAGAGTAGTTCTAAAATTCTTCCTTCCTCGTTCCATACACCACTATAGCAATTATCCTCTTCGGTGGCTGCATGGTTTAAGCCGCTACTCTTGAAGTGGATTAGATTGCCGATGACGAGGATATAGAAGTTCGAATCTCGGTTGGGTATACCGAGTGTTATTCTAAAATGGTTTTCCAAACTCCCTCCACGCAAATGCGGGTACGTGTTATTTAAATATAAACTTCCTAATCCCAAAAAACCATTAGCGTAAAAAGTGCATAAGCGTATAACATGAACAGGTAATAAGACGTGGTGATAAAAAAAATATGCCTAGTGGTAATGTAGACACTCATGATACTTTACCAGAAGAAAAGAGGATTTGATAGATTTCGCTCTTACAAAGTGGTAATCGCATCATGACGAACACCCGTATATCACAGAGTCCCGCAATCAACAAACCGGAACTCTAGAATTTGTTTGGGCGGATGATACGATTGTCTTCCATCTCTTGTGACTGGGAATGTTTTATATTTGACGTACTCGTTCTTGCAGCGTCATACAGCAAGCCACGGGAAAACAATGTAATTATGGACGTAAAGAGGAATCAAGAATAAGAAAAGCGGCGCCCGCTCATAAATCGAGCTTCATTTGCGTCGACATTACGCTGTAGTGAGCGGCAAATCACATTGTCTCACTTTGGGTGGGATGAGGGCATTACGCTGGGATGAATGGAAAATCACATGATTCTCACTTTTGTGTGATTGTGGGTGCATTACGTCGTAACGATTGTAAAATAACATGATGTCACTTTGTGTGATTGTGGGTGCATTACTTTGTAACGATTGTAAAATAACATGATGTCACTTTGTGTGATTGTGGGTGCATTGAGTTGTAACGATTGTAAAATAACATGATGTCACTTTGTGTGATTGTGGGTGCATTACTTTGTAACGATTGTAAAATAACATGATGTCACTTTGTGTGATTGTGGGTACATTACGTTGTAACGATTGTAAAATAACATGATGTCACTTTGTGTGATTGTGGGTGCATTACTTTGTAACGATTGTAAAATAACATGATGTCACTTTGTGTGATTGTGGGTGAATTACTTTGTAACGATTGTAAAATAACATAATGTCACTTTGTGTGATTGTGGGTGCATTACGTTGTAACGATTGTAAAATAACATGATGTCACTTTGTGTGATTGTGGGTGCATTACATTGTAACGATTGTAAAATAACATGATGTCACTTTGTGTGATTGTGGGTGCATTACTTTGTAACGATTGTAAAATAACATGATGTCACTTTGTGTGATTGTGGGTGCATTACGTTGTAACGATTGTAAAACAACATGATGTCACTTTGTGTTTGAAGTTGGCTCATCACTTTGTGAGCAGTGGTAAATTCCATGATGTCACTTGGTGTGAATTGGTTGTATTACTTTTTGATGAGTGGAAAATCACATAGTGTCACTTGGTGTGAAGTGTATGTATTACGTTGTGATGAGTGAAATTGCACATGATGTCACTTTGTGTGTGAAGTGTTACGTTGTGAGTAGTGACAAGTCTCATGATGTGAATTGGGAACATTATTTTGTGGTGAGTGACAAATCACATGTCACTTGGTGTGGAGTGGGTACATTATATTGTGATAAGTGGCAAAACACATAGTATCACATAATGTTACATTTTAATTAGCCTAAATCACACATTATTTTTCATTGTATCGAACACGCTTGAAATGACTTTTATAGCCCAAAGCAACGTATATTTGGCATGTGTTTTTTTTCTAAGTAACGAATAAAAACACACGTTTTACAAACAGGAACTAGCTAAACAACAAATAAACAAGAGTTTAACTTTCCAAGGTGACAAAAAGTATCCTTTTCGAGAGCGTGAAATTAACACTTTGATAACGAGTGACGTACACTATGAATAAAACTCCTCTAGAATATATTAGATTATTATATTTTATTTTGTAGACTGTCTATATGTGTTAAATAAACCTGGTGTCAACATTATATTTTACTTCACTACTACTGGGTACAACATCAAAGGGTGGTAAATGATAACAACAATAATAAACATACAATATTTCACATCGCAGCATTTGTTTGTACGTTTAAATGCTAGTGGACTGGCTACTCGACTTCTCATAATATATGCGACGAATAAGAAAATAAAACCCCAGGAATATAACCCGTAACTAGATATATAATATAGAACATTTTCCCTTTATTTTTTTTCGAAAAACATTCGATTTCGATGTTTCGGTCCTAGGTACAAAACATTAATGGTTGAAAAACATCGAACAAACATTAAATACTCACAACCAATGTTTTAAGAATATTGATATCCCATGTCCGTCCTTACTGCACACCTCATTAAAAAAAATCAATCATAAATGGTGAAATAAATAGTACGATATTTGAACCATGTGGTATGGGCCTCTAAAACTGGTATCGAAGGAGAATAGGAAGAAATAAAGAGTTCGAGCTGAGTTTGAAAAAGAGGGAAATAGAGATAGAGAAAGACAGATAGAACGCGAGAGGGCGTCCAAGTCGGAAATCAATGGATAAAGGAAGTCTGAGGTCAAGTTTTTCTATAAAGTTTGAGTTGGAAGTTGGGAGCAATTGAATGTGGAAAAGACATTGTCAAGATTTATAACTTGGCAAGCGATTAATTTCTCACGGCTTGACCCAAAGGAAATAGATACGAAATTCGAAGGATGAAGTAGCAAGGAAGGAAGAATGGGGCTTGAAAGGGGGGGGGGGGGGGGAGTCAATATGCTGTCAAGGAATGGACCAATGTAATATTTCACCAAAAACTTCGGGAGATAATATATATGTCTGAATTTAAAACAAAACAAAAACTAAAAGGTTTTATTAAAAAAAAAAATTAAGGTACGATTTAAACTTTTTTTAAATCATCACTTTGGTAGTTATGACAAGCGAAATTACTTTGCTAATATTGGAAATGATTAATTACCAAGAATAAAATTATCTTAGGATTAAATATATTAAATGTAATATTCTAATTGTATATAATGACAGTAAATAATATTATTACAAATATAGAATTATTATATTGAAAAATATATCTACGTTTTTAAAGAACATTAAAATGACAAGTTGAAGTTTTATTTTAGTTATCAGAGATTGTTTTCAATTGTATATCCTTCTATTTTGAATAAAAATTGTATGCATTTTTTTTTCTTCAAAACTCAAATAAAATTACAGAATGAGACCAAAATAGGCCACAGGGAACAATTCTTATCACGTGTGAGTTTTACTTGATCTAAATTACCTTTTTTTAGTTATTTGGTGTAATAAACTGTATATAATGTATGCATATTCAAATATTTTAGGTTTATCTACCGGTAGCACATTTAATAAGATGTTTCGTTAATTTCCTTTCATTTAGTAATATAACCACCCGCATTTGTGTACACGTGGGATAAGCGTCAAGATCGTTTGGTTTGACAGTGCCAGGGGTTGTAATCCCAGCTGGGTGTATTTAGATTAATTTATACTAAAAGGTTTCGCTCTCTCCTTTCACGAAAATGGAAATACACCTCCTATAAATCTTACTTTCTTCATCCCTATCCCAATAGTGTGATTAAATGCGAATAGCTAGTACGAAACCCGCATCGGTGCTCACAGGGTTTAGTGCGTTACTCTCGTGTTAAGACTGGGTCGTCAGTAATGGGGAGATCAGCTTGAATTCCCGTCAGATTTTTTCCCTAAATGGTTTCTCACTCTTTATCCACGCAAATGCGGATACATTTCTTCCTCGTTTCATTTTATTCAAGGTATTTAACGTGAAATTTCTGAACCGACTGATTATATCTGCACATGACTTACAAGCTAACTTAAATCTAGAACGACACAACACCCAACAACTGGCCATTAATTAATGACTGTGAAAGGTGGAACCCACATTCCACCAATTATATTTGTTTCGGTCATGCCAGGAATCGAACCCGGGACCCTTAGCTCAGTATACAGACACGCCACCGACTGAACTAAGGTGTTGGACTTTATTTATTATTCATATCTATTCCACTAAAGTAATTAATATATATTTGTATGACCTAAAAGAGCGATGGGGGGGCAAAAAAAAAAGAGCTCAAATTGTTAGTAAGATGTGCGTAGGATGTTTGATGCAATGGGGGGAGGGGGGGGGTTCCTAACTGAAATACACGGGTCGCTTGGACCAGGTTGGTCATAAGACGTTTGCTTCAATTGTGAAAACACCTGTTAAGAGCGTGCATCACATGCCAATCAAATTAGTGATACAATCGGTTAGAAATCGTAGATTTACACGAACACTATTTCATGTGGTTCATTTTTGACTAAACAATAACGGAGATAAAGAGTTAATAGAAGATCTTAATACAGAAAATTGTTGAAATATTAAATTATATTCGGATAAAAACTGCATTGAAAAGGTCTTTTTATTGTACTATTTTAGAATGGCTTCATAGATAAGCATTGTGCACAAATCTTCAGTCTGTCATAACAGGGACATACTGTGCTGAAACTTTGTCACTTTGTCCCCCATCCTCACCACGGAAAATTTCGAGTAATCATTCAGAATTTCAGATACGAATGCACTGCACACATTTCTGGCATATTGTAGGTCTTTTATTTTTCCTTTTACTTCCATACCTCGCGCGAGCCGGGAGCTGAGTTGGGCCTGCATAAATGAACACTCTTAATCTTATCTTGTGTGTTTGCTTACTTTTGACTCGCGTTTCTCTAGTCAGTGTCAATCACCTGACAGTAAGGTTAGGTTATATTAGGTTAAGTTAAGTCTTAATAAATTAAAGGGAGAAAATGAAAGAGTTTGCTCCCTAGTCCATGCGTCCTAGTTAGGTTCATCCAATCGACCTCCCATTTACTTAAGTACTAAGGCTAGTTCAAACGTCCTAATATATATGTCATTTAGACAGACATTTCTTTCTCCCAAAAGTCATCGTTTCTAGAAATTATTTCAGTATGGTGGCCTCGTGGAGTCCACACCATAAAGTCACAATATCTTCTTTGGGTTAGGACTACATGGAGTTGACTCTGAACTTGGTAGAAGTAATGATGGTATCTTTTCAGCTTCAAATTTAGTCCCAGGCAAAAGTTTTTCCAACATTTTTGAAGCAGTTTCAAGCGTCATATATATAAAATATATTCTAAACGGGTGGCTTTTTGCGAGGAATGCGCTAAAGGTCTTACGGTCAGTAAGATGTGCTGCAAAAATAATAATAAAAATATAACACCTGGCCTATCCAACTATCTATAATATAAATGAGAAAGGGAGGTGTATGCTGTTATAATTTGTATTAGCTATAGTAAAAAAAAATTAGAATCATGACTGATCTAGGTTGTTATAACAAATACACGAATGATTCGTAACTCTTTCAAGAGTAAATAATTGGTTAACGAAGAATGAGAACACTGAAAGAACTGGCAATAATTGAATAAAAGGGCAAATAAAGAGAAAAGAGAGATCGAAACGAAGATTTTCAAGAAAGAGAACAAAAAAAAAAATAAGTAGAAAAGTTTTTTAAACGGGTGCGACATTATCAGTTAAAACGTCGTAACTCAACGCTACCTTCTGCTGACAAATTGCGAGAGTGCTCACAAGAGGTCAGGACAGTGAAAGTAAGATATTAATCAAAAACCACTCTTGAAGAATATGTACTTCATAGATAGAGGTTTTGTCAAAGTGGACCTGGTGAAAGGTGTTAATGGCAGTGGAGCCCCATGGAGGGGCAAGAGGGACATTTGCTACCAACATCTCAAATAATTTTATATTATAATTTTATGATTTTTAATATTTTTAAATTTTAGTGGGCACAGCCCCCAATTTCAGTAGGCTAGAAAAAATTCTAAATATTAAACACCTCTAAGAAGCTCTCTGAACTGTGTTTTATGGCAACATAACCCCCTAACTGCCGAAGTCTAGAAAAAATTATAAATATTAAACAATTCTAGAATCTCTCTGAATGTGTTTTTTATGGCAACATAACCCCCTAACTACCAGAGACTAGGGCAAATTCCTAATACTAAACACCTCTAGAAGCTCTCTGAAGTGCTTTTTATGGCAACATAACCCCCTAACTGCCGAAGTCTAGAAAAAACTCTAAATATTAAACACCTCTTGAATCTCTCTGAAATGTGTTTTATGGCAACATAACTCCCTAACTGCCGGAAGCTAGGGCAAATTCCTAATACTAAACACCTCTAGAAGCTCTCTGAAGTGCTTTTTTATTGTAACATAAAACCATAACTGCCGAAGTCTAGAAAAAATTATAAAATATTAAAACAATTCTAGAATCTCTCTGAAGTGCTTTTTATGGTAACACAGCCCCCTAATTTGTACTTGTACCTTAATTTTGATATTGTTTGAACCATAAATAAATCCATACACACTTTGTTCGTAAAATTTCAGTGGGGGGGGGGGTTGAACCCCCAAAACCCCTTCCCTGACTACGGCCTTGACCTTGATCATTTCTGTTATCACTGTTTATACTTATTTGGACAAATATACAAACATTAATGACCCGCTTCGATGGCGGCGTGGTCTAAACCCGCTACTCTCAATAAATAGACTATACTGCCGATGACGGGAGATCGTGGCTCAATACCGGTCAGGTGTACTGGGGGGTGGTTTTTCGTTATGGTTTTCCCACTCTCTCTCTCTCTCTCTCTTCCACGCGAAATGAGGATACACTTACTCTAAATTCGACCTTAATCATTCCTAACCCACTAGCGTAATTAGTACCGTACATAAGCGTACAACCCAAATGGGTAGTAAGACTTTTTGCTAAGAAAAAATATACTAGTGCTGGTGTAATCCTTATATTTTATGCGTTAATTCCAATACACTTACGGTGTTAAAAAAATGGGTTGATTTATCCAGAACATTATTTCGCATCATGAATTGCATATTGTTAATTTGAATGGATTAAAAAATGATGCCTTGACACGGAATATAATCCGGGATTTTTGTGCTTAGCGAAATAATGCCTTGCCACTGAGCTATCCGGAACTCGGGGTCATTCTTCACTCAAAGTTCAAGGCAGAGCCTGTGCTGGACGTTTGTATAGCGTTGCTTTATTTCATATTATTAATTATTAAGTTACAAAACTAAACATTCTCTAATATTTAAAAGCTATTTAAATTATCTCTCTATAATACTAGACGTTTTATATTAAATAAAGTAAATTTAAAACACAATGCTTTAAAAAAAATTGTTGTTTGCTATCCTCGAGATTTTTATCTAAAAAAAACATATTCAACTACAGTTTTTGATGTTCAAACATAACAAAATAGCGCTACGCTAGCATATTATGTAGTTTCTAGCAAACATATTTTGTTTGATTAATGCTGGCTAATCTACTTATCCTCTTTCAAGATTTGACCTACTGTAAACAGCTTTCCGATACCGGTGTCTATTTTCATCGCATTCAGGACCAGATCGCGTCGAGTTTGCGCCCTCCTTCCCCCTCTTCCCCTAAAAAAAAAGAACAACAGAGGTTTTGTGAAATATTGTTCTCGTTTTGGATTCAAGTTCGTTACTTGACGATGATCATTATTGGCTAGGCCCGGTGCACACGGACGAGGTAAGTCATTTTTTTTTTAGTCGCGTTCTGTGAAGCCAAGTTGATGTCGGTCTCAGTATTACATGGATTTTAATGAAGGATTCACATAGGACGCTAGTATGCATCAAGTTGGAGTCGATGGGGCGTCAAAATAAATAACGTAGTGGTGACGTTACGCTCAGCGTCCTGTCCTATCAGTATCCGTGAAGACGTCGAACAATGTACACGTACTGCGTACGAAGTTGTGATGCTTGTGTGAAGTTTGTGCGTGGATACCCAAAATAGACGCAAGTCACTTGGCGTCCGAGTGAAGTGACGTGGCGTCAACTTAAGTGTCGCAGGACGCAGGTAGCTTGTGTGAGCTTCCTTTTTTCGCGGTCACAGAACGCGGACCGCAAATAAATGACGCACATCGCCCGTGTGAACCGGGCCTAAGTATGCGTGCAAAACACAAGTTGGCACTATTAAAACAATAGATGACGCAATTATTTTTTATTATTTTTTTTATTCTTGGTGGTTTTATTTTAACTTAATTTCGATGGAAGAAGTTTAGTGTCCTCTCTGAACCATTGTCTTCAACCTTGCGGGATTGCCACATCGCAGCATTGTCATGTTATTATTGTTTACATTCTTCAAGACATTGTTTATGATTTCACTGTTGATAGGGTTACCTTTTTACATGCACGTGTTAAGTAGGTTAAGCTCTTGTAAAAATAATATATCCACAAGACATTTCGTTCTAGTTCGTCACTACCATGAAGAAAGAAGTATTCTAGCTTCAAGAAAAGTCGAGTCGACCTCGGTGGTCTTGGGGATAAGTTCTCGCCTCAGGACCCGATGTTCGTGGGTTCTATGGATTTTTCTTGAGCGATTATAATCACCAGCACAACTTCCTTCGAAGGGGAAGGAAAGACGTCGGTCCAACGTCGATTGTGGCATGTAAAAGAACCCGGGAACGTATGTGAAAATACCTCTCCCGTACAAAATTGGTAGACCCTTTCGCTCTAGCTCATAGAAATTATCGTGTGCAGATAGATACAGTCGGTTCAGAAAGTGCATGTAGATTTCCCCAAATAAATAAAAAGTATAAGAAAAAACCAGGACGATATTACTATTATTATTATTTTTTATTATTAGTTTTATGATTATTATTAATTATTATTCTTAAGTTATCTATTATTATTATAATATTATTATTATTAAATTAATTATTATATAATATTATTATTATTATTATAATTTATAATATTATTATTATAATAGTTAAATGAGATTTATTATATTATTATTATTATTATTATTATTATATATTATTAGCACCGCGTCTTACTACCCGTTCAGGTTTACCCACTTAAGCTAATGTGTAATGGTAGGGTGATTGTGAGCAGAAATGGAGGACCTACAGCTTAACGTGGGATCCGAACCACGCTGGAGGCCTGGCATTCCACACATTCACAAGCTGTGATTGAGTATATTAATACCTCCCTGTTCAATTTTTAATACAACTATAATATATAGCTTCAGCGGTTACCAACCAGGGGGTCAGAACATGTTTCGGGGGAGGTTGCGATGCTTGTTGTGAGGCTATAGCTTTGTGCTAGCTTTTTAAAGTTATTGTAATGGTTATAAGTGTATTTTCTTAAGGTGGATATTTAATCCAGTGTAGATTTAATAGAATGAGCGGCATCGTTTTGTTTGTTTAGGGGGTTATGCCAAATCAGAAATTCATGGTGGCCATCTGGGGGCCGCGACTGGCTGCGTGGGGGGTGGGGGAAGGGAAAAGTGGTGAACTCCATAAAATCTAGAATATCAAGTCTACACACAAATTATTCATAGTATTTAAAATATACCTATTCATGATAAAATAATGTCTAAAACTGACACAAAAAATAACTAAAAATGTCTTCAAAATACTTTAAAATATCTTAAAAATGGCGCAAACCAAGAACATAACATGAATTAATAAGTCCAAAATGAAATAAATGACTTAAACCTATTTAAAAAATGTTTCCCCAATCAGGGATCATGAATAGAATTTATGTTCACATGCATAGTACTGAGTAGCCTACTGTCTTGATTTACCAACAAAAATATTACATGTCATAAAAAACCGGGCAATTCATAGTATTAATTCAAGCAGGCAGGCTTAATCAAACGATCGTTTGATTTGTCAGTGAAGAGGTCAAAATTCAAATTCTGACCAGGGGGACTGGAGTGTTTTTTCCTTTATGGTTTCGCCCTTCTCTCTCAACGCAAATCTAGGTACATTTCCTCTAAACTATACCTACGCCACAAGTGTAATTAAATGCGGATATCCCGGATGGGTAGTAAGATTCCTATAAAATAATAATTTAAAAACTAGGATATGAACGCTCGAATGTTATCAAATGTTCGATGTTCTAAGAGACAAAAATTGTGGTAAAACCCTAAAAGGTTGGAAACCACTGATCTAGTTATCATAAGACCACACGGTCTAAGGCGGGCTTGAACAAACTTTTCCCATCTCTGAGGGCCGCATAAGATCTTAGGGAACTGGCAGGAATACATACATAATAATACATACATTCATACATACAACATACATACACCACATACATACATTACATACATACATCATACATACAACATCATACATACATACTCAATACATACAAACTACATACACTACATACATACATACATACATACTACATACATACATACATACCATACATACAACACTACACACTACATCATACATACATACATACATACATACAATACTATACATACATACATACCACATACATACATACATACACTACATAATCTACTTAACTTAACATACATTACATACAACATACATACATACATACATACATACACATACATACATACATACATACATACAACATACATACACAACACATACATACAACATACATACATACAACATCAACATACATACATATACATACCACACACATACATACATACATACAAAACATACAATACATACATAATACATACAAACATACATACATACACATACATACATACATACCAAAACTTACATACATAACATACATACAACAACATACATATACATAACACACACATACATACATACATACATACATACAACATACATACATATACATACACATACATACATACATATACATACAACATACATACATACATACATACACATAACCATACATACATACATACATATTACATACACACTACATAATAATACATACATACACATACATACATACATACAAATACATACACATACATACATACATACAATACATACAAACATACATACATACATACACATACATACCACATACATACAACAATACAACACATACATACATACATACATACATACATACCATACATACATACATACATACATACATACATACATACATACATACATACATACATACATACATACATACATACATACATTACATACATATACATACAATACATACATACATACATACATACATACATACATACATACATACATACATACATACAACAACATACATTAACAAAACTACATACATACACACACACATACATAACAACACACATACATACACACACATACATACACACACATACATACACACACATACATACACACACTACATACATACACACACATACATACACACACATACATACACAACACATACATACATACATACATACATACAAACATACATACACATACATACATACATACATATATAATACTAACGACCTGGAATCTTCAAGCTAGTGATGAGAGAGATTGAACTTTATATGAATTGTATTCGCATTTGTGTGGAGGCAAAGTTGAAAATATTTAGTTAAAACCACACTCAGTAAGCCTGACCGAGATTCGAACCCCGATCTCCCTGTTATCGGCAGTACAATATATGGCAAGAGAGTGGTGCCTAAGATCATGCGGTGACCAAAGCAGGTCATCATTTGATGTTCATTCATGCTATTTAAAGTATATCAATTTGAGCTGGTGTGCTGCAAAAACGTACTCGGGGGCCGCAAGCGGGTCGCGGGCCGTAGTTTGGACATTCCCGGTCTAAGGTGGCTAGTCTCGCAGTAGACTGGATTGCCAGTAGCTAGGAGGCCGAGGTTTGAATCTAAGAAGGGAGGTCTGTGGAAAGGGGGTAGAAAGGCTAGTTACCGCATAATATGTTCTATTTAACATTTAACATTCTCTCTGTATTATTATGAGGTTGCATTTCCTCCAAACTTTATTAATTTGCTCAAAACTCTTTTTCTCCCTACGCATTAGATATCTCTTTTAATAGCTTTGATACTAAACGCAATTATTTTAAAAAGATCAATGGTTTTATGTGAAGTTTCATTTTATTTATTTAGCGTACGGATGGTTTATCTTCAGAGGTATACAATAATACAGTATGACGTCATATAACAAAATATAGAAGATATAATCGTATATATATATATATAAAATCTCGTGCAGACTGAAGGCATGCAAACTTTGATAAGTATAACCAAACAACGTGGCTATATTTGTATCATCAAAATGCCCTAAATCGTTCATTTATTAATACAAATCTTATTTGTTTTAAAAAAAAGACCTTATTGCACCCCTAAACCAAGTGTGAATCAAGCACGCTATCGCATCTCTAGCTTGACTAGTTTGATGGAACTGATCAAACGTTTGAAAACTTATTTTCTGATGGGAACAGTCCCTCCATCTACAAACTCTTGTCCATTTATATTAATAGAATATTTTATAACAAAAAGTGACAACTTGATCTTTTTTTTTCTAAATGTAGTCATTTTAATAGAATGTTTGACGGGGATAGGGGTGGCTCTAGAAATAAACAAAAACATGACAAATAACTAACACTCGAATAGATTAAATGGATCAAGTATTTAGGTGATAGTGAAACTATAAAGATTAGAACGTGACACATTCATAATTAGTACAATTATTGCTAAAACAATTTGTATCATATAACAATGATAAAATAATCTCGCTTTTATCGAGAAATGTATCCAACATAAACAGTGTCTTTATTTAAAATATTACATTCATAGTAATGATTTCGATAGTGGTTTTAAATCGTACGTTTTAGAATCATGACTATCAGAGACGATATATTTTTACCTAGTCCAACAAACTTAGGAGAGTAAATATTAAGGTGCGGCAGAAGGGACGCGACTAATTTTACAGTTTTTATAGCATTAAATTTTGTTGGCCAAAATAAATCCAACATTTCTTCAGTAGCAACATAGAGTTTAGTTTTTTGCACGTGCTTATATCAAGAGATCTTGAATATCCATCAAGGGTGTCCTGGAATTTTGTCAAAACTGTTTCTCTTTATTTAAAAAAGTTTTGACAAAATTCCAGGATACCCTTGACAGATATTCAAGATCTATTGATATTAGCATGTGCAGAAAATTAAACTCTATGTTGCTATTAGAGAAATATTGGATTTATTTTGGCCAACAAATTTCAATTCTGTAAAAACTCAAGAAATACTCTCGCTTCCTTCAGCCGCACCTTAAGGAACTTGTATGCGTCTTAATTACCTAGTAGCCTCCTTCAGTGGCCGTATGATCCAAGGCGTCACTCTCGCAAGTTATACTAGGCTGACGATGAACGGAGATTGGGGTTCGATATCCGTTTGAGTGTACTAATGGTGATTTTTCCTTAATGGTTTTCCACTCTCCTTCCACGTAAATGCTGCTAAACTTCCTCTAAATTCAACCTTAATCATCTTTAACTCAGTCGAATATATGCGCATAACTTGAACAGGTAGTAAGATGTGGTGCTAAAAAAATTACCTAATGGCAGACTAAGAAACTAAAATATTTAAAAAAATCAACGTTCGTGTAGTAATACGGGAATGGACACTATTCTTCTGGTCCAAATTTTTAAATATTATCTGTAGCCTAGGCCTGTTATTATTATCATCACTAAACTACTACTACTATTATTAGTAATACTAATAGGCCTAATAATATTTTATTTTAGCACCGCATCTTACTACCTGTTCGGCTTATACGATTATGTACTAGTCACCCCACTGGTTTTAGATTATTATTATTATTATTATTAGCACCACGTCTTACTACCCGTTCGGGTTATACGCACTTACGCTAATGTGTAATGGTAGGGTGATTGTGAGATGAAATGGAGGACCTACAGTTTAACGTGGAATCCGAACCACGGTGGAGGCCTGGCATTCCTCACATTCACAAGTTGTGTTTAATACACATCTTGTCAGAGGTGAAGGAAGGGTTTGGCAATCAGATAAATCTGTGCCGGGACCGAGGATTGAACCCCGGACCCCTACACTGGTTTTAGATATTAGGAAGGTTATATTAATATGAAATGTACCTGCATTTGCATGCAATCCACTTTGGTGGCCGCATGGTCTAAAGCGCCACTCTCATAATAAATTAGACTGCCAATGACGAGGATACCGGGGTTCGATCCCGGTCGGGTTTGCTGAAGGTGGTTTTTCCTAAATAGTTTTCTACTCTCACTCCACGCAAATGCAGGTACACTCCCTCTAAATTCAACTTTCCTAAGCCCTAATACATAGGCTTATAACCCGAACGGATAGTAAGACGTGGTGATAAAATAAATTAACTTTTTCTTTCTACATACCTTTTTAACTTAACTTAACTTATAACTCAAAATATAAAGTCATAAGTGTCTAATCACCCGCCCCAATTAAAAAAACAACATATTTTGGAAACAACAAATAACTAAGTGCTCCAGCAGGCAACCACCTTGTTACTTACCATCCATTTTTTTGAATATTTCATAAAAATATTTGGAGGTAAATGGGGAAACTGATCCAAATTCTCGCGGCAGTTTGCGTGGAGTAGGGTGTAGGGTGGGTGGAGTGTTGTATTGTGAAGCAAGGCAAGGGTTGTTACGGTGGGGGTTGGTAGCCAATACACCAAGCAGGGCGGGCTGGGTGTTCATTGGCCGGGGCACGGCACCTGCGCATTGCAGCACAGAGGTCACCGCAGTGACCTGCGCCAGACACACACACACACACACACACACACACACACACAATACAGCCCTGCTGTTATGTCGGGGTGGGCCACCTCACAGGGAACAAGGTATAACGCCCAACATCTATGGGGTGTTCCTACGATAGGCTGAACATTTTACCACTCAACTCCATTCCGAGACAGAAATATTTTTAACATAAGTTGGAACAGGTTTTCGTTATTTTAATTTTATATAATCAAAGTATGTATTTATAAGTTAGACAAGATATAAAGTATAAAATACATTTAAAGTGAGGTGGAAGGGGACGCGAGAAAAGGCCAGTGATTTTGCAGTTTTTATAGGGAAACCTCTTTTTTGCCACAAATAAATAAATTACGGTATTGCTCCAATAGCAACGTTTAGTTTAATTTCTTCACGTGTTGATATCAACAATTGTTGAATATTTGTCAAGGTTGTTCTGGAATTTTATTAAAACTTTTTCTCTTAGTTTAAAAAGTTTATCATCTACTGCATCTATGTTTATGATAGATATTCATTCAACAACTGTTGATATCACCATGGGAAGAAAATTAAACTAATGGTTGATACTGGAGCAATATTTTATTTTGGCCAAAAATAAAAGTCATGCTATAAAAAATTGCAGGAGCACTGACATTTTCTTGCGTCCTTTGCATCCCCACCTTAATATAATTCAACTATTAGGAACTCATAAGTTAAATATAAATATTTTTTTATTATTATTATCGAATAAAGGTGTTTTTTTTTTATTCCACACGCCAATTTTAAAATA
Organism: Timema podura; assembly: GCA_033556935.1. Taxonomy (NCBI): domain Eukaryota; kingdom Metazoa; phylum Arthropoda; class Insecta; order Phasmatodea; family Timematidae; genus Timema; species Timema podura. The sequence continues at coordinate 33,804,817 of JAVRXN010000012.1, forward strand.
TGGAAGAAGATAACTTTCATTTTGGAAACGATTTTTTTTTAAATCCAGGACATTTGTTGATACGGGACAAAGAACCAAAATTTGGTACGCTCCTGGTAAATCCAGAACAAATGGTCGGCCTGACCCTAGGCTATACGGAAGCCGGCACTCGAATCCTGGTCAGATGTACAGAGAACGTATTTTTTATTAAAATTATGTTTCCACTTTCCCTTGACTCGAATGCTGCTAAAATTATTTTAGAATATATTTTACTCGTCCCTACTCCATTAGAGTAGGCAAATAAAGTGCGTGTTGACCGGTCAGATATTAAGACGCGGTGGAGAGAGAAAAAAAGTTTTCTCGTGATTGAGAACGATAGAGCAGGAGTTGGCAACCTCTTTGAGCCCCAATTGACTTATAAATTTATCAAAGGTCCCGCGATTGTCCATCGTTTTGACACTTACTTTGGATTGTTTTTACTATCTATGTATCTTATATTTATCCCTTAAATTCAATCTTTCCTCAAATACTTACATTTCACCTATCTACTACTATAAAGCCACATGGCTCACTCGCTGACATTAATGTTTACCCACTTCTAGATGAGCTAGAAACTTTAAATTTGGCCCTAACTTATAGCTTCTAGCCTGTAACCGACGGGAAAATTCCAAAAAGCTAAAAGTTTTAATTTTTAACCCCGAAAAAAATTCAGAATGGTGGAGCAACTTTAACATCGGTGCGGACCTTTCTTTGGAGGTCTCTTGTGCTAAACGGTAAGACCTATCAAAAAACTGCTCTGGAATTACATTAGTTTACATCCACTTGCAAAGAAAACTCATTGGTGGTTTGGTGGCGGAGCCCCAATGAGCAAAGCGAGTTTACATATAAAACTATTTAATACTCGCTTAGTTGGCCGCTTGGTCTAACGCGCTACTCTCGCAGTAGACTAAACTGCCGATGACGGGGAGATCGAGGTTCAAATATCGGTTGGGTGTACTGAGGATGTTTTTTCCAAAATGGTTTTCCACTTCCCTCCACGCAAATATGGGTACACTTTCTATAAATATAACCTTCATAATCCCTAAAAACCATTAATGTGATTATTACATAAGCGTATAACCCAAACAGTGCTAAAAAATATTTAATTTTTTATAAAACTACAGAGTGTGACCGATCAAGGTAATTTTGCCACACTCAAAGATTATTTAAAACTACTTGGTATATTTGCGAGTTTAAAAGACTCAAAGATCGATTTTAAATGATGATGTAGTTTTCTTAAGACTGACTGAGAATTGCCGCGAGATCGACCGGTCGATAACTATCGACCAGTTGCCAACCCTTGCTCTGTAGCGTCAAACCTTGCAACTGTCTACAAATATTCGCGGTTCGAACTCTGTTTGCATGCTTGAAGATGCAACATAAGAACGAGTGTTTTCGGTGTCCGCCTTTATTGAAGGTGTCATCGGTGAAGGTGGGTGTACGTACGCTAGCAGACCCTGGCTCTGATACAGGAGGCCAGGATTCAATCCTCATCTAATTGCCATAGGTTGTGTTTTAACAAACATTTATTCTAGGAGACTGTTCAAGAAAAATATACTTGTACGTGTATTAATAAAACATTAATAGTTAATTTAATAACGTTGTTTAATTTTCTAACACGTATTGTTTATATATTAAGTGTTTTATTTTTTATAAACTGTAATTATAATGTTGTTATACATGAAGCGTTTCTACGGTACAGTTGATAGTTTAGACTAAATGTTGATAAAAATATTTATCCACACGTTTTACTACCAGTTTCTGTTGTAAGATTATGTACTAATTAAGCTAATGGTTTATAGGGATTAGGAAGGTCATATTTGGAAGAAGAGCGCCCGCATCTGCGTGAAAGAAGAGTGGAAATTAATTTTTGAAAAAAAAACTTCAGTACACCCGATCAAGATTCGAGCCTCCATCACTCCGTCATGGGCAGTCTAATTAGTGCAAGAGTAGCACGTTATACCATGCGGCCACCGAATTGGGTTTGGTAGTGTTAATTATTGCCAATGTAATAATGTTTTCCATTCATATGTTTTGTGATTGTAGCAATGGCTAAAGAACCATTTATTTTTATAAGTTATGTTCATATAATTGCAGATAGACATACACACATATTCAAACAAGTGGCATGACAATAAAAAGGACTATGAAGTAAACAAACAATGCTGTACACCTCATAAAATGATACATACAACTATTTTGGTCAATATTATTTTAGTACCACCAAATAAATTTGTAATTAATAGTTTACTCAAAGTAAGTGAATTTAAGATATTAGGTCGAGTTTGGTTGAGGAATTGCGAAGCTTCGAAATGTTGAAGTCAAAGTTAAAGATCAAATATATTTTTTCTTCGACTTCGACACTCACAATAAACTTTGGCTCTTTAAAACATTTCTAAAGAAGAAGAAAACTTCGATATATTATTAACAGATTATAAATATCTCACTAATTATGACTTTATTCTAAAAATAATTATTTGTTGAAATGTTACTTAACATTGATTTAAAGCCCTATAATCGGCCCCTTGGTATAGTGGTCAGCGCACCTACCTAAGCGATCCGGGCTCAATTCCCGGCTGTACCATGCGTATTTTTTTCCTAAAGGGGAATCACCCCAACAGTCACCAGGGTCTGGTTAGTTATGCTCAAGTTAGGTTAAGAGTTTCTACTGGTACAGTAGCTCCATGGCTTCTTTTGTGCTGACTGACAGCTTTGAAAAGCTACCAGACCAAATTATGTATCCCTACGCCGAACCATATAATCTGCAAAAAAACATGTGTTTAGCAGCTGTCACTTCTGACAGTCAAATGTAGGTATATACCTAAATGTTGACTGTCAGAAGTCAGCTGTGAACTGTCAGTCAGCACCAAAGAAGCCATGAGGCTACTGTACCAGACCCTCATATTTATCATCATCATCGCCGCAACTCATCTTATTGGGACATGTGAAGAGCCTCCACGGAAAGGATGTACGATTAGTACATTCGGGTGTCCCCTGGGTAACGGTACATTAGTACTGGCTAATCTTTCACAAACTGGGCCACGTGTGATGTAGCCCAGACACGAATATTTTATATAGGCCTATATAGCACCCTATGGAACCTATAGGCTGTATTTTGGATATAATTTGCTTTGGTGGGCACGTGAAATAAACGTCAAACTCGTTTTGTTTGGTTCTCCGGTGATGGGCATGCGGGGTTCGAATTCTGTCGAATGGACCGAGGTGAAAGGTTTGAAAAATGAAGCTGCCTCCTGGAAAACCTGGAAAATATAAGGAATGTTACATTAATAAACTAGTATGAGTGCTAACGACACAAGGCCTGCGCATAGTCGACGCACAGTCCTGTAAGTGTGAATCCATCTTTAAGGCGCCAGAATGGTCGATCAGAAATCCAGAAGCAACATAAGCCAAGTGGATTAATAACGTTACTGGGTAGAGCTGTCCGGCAGTGGAGAACAAAGGTGGAGGAGGAAAATATAAAAAAGTCAATACAATTTGTGCTGTGACCCTCCTATTAAATTACTTTATTCAATTCACAAAGATATATTCTACTTACGAGTTACCTTTCGTTTCCCGGACATTTATGTCTTAGTGATCAATGAAAGTATGGTACTTTTTGTATTTTTAATTTCAATTTTTAAACTATGCTTACAAGTCTATGATAATATTATATGGGGTCATAGAAAATATTTTTATGTTCATTTTAGTAAAGCACTAAATTCTTGTACTTTTAAAGGTTTTGTCAATATTTAACCTGATTGGCGATATCTCAGCTACGTAGGCAGCCGCCTTAAGGTGCGGCCGAAGGATCGCAAGTATTTTACAGTTTTTATAGAAAATACATTTTTTAGCCAAAATAAAGCAAATATTTCTCCAGTAGTAATATAGAGTTTAGTTTTTTGCACATGCTAATATCAACAGATCCTGAATATCTGCCAAGGATGTCCTGGAATTTTGTCAACACTTTTTAAATAAAGAGAAAAGGTTTTGATAAAATTCCAGGACACCCTTGACAGATATTCAAGATCTGTTGATATTAACATGTGCATAAAACTAAACTCTATGTTGCTACTGGAGTAACATTTGATTTATTTTGGCCAAAAAAATATAATGCTATAAAAACTGTAAAATTACTCACTCTCTCTTCGGCCGCACCTTAAGGGAGATCTTCTAAAATTATAAAAGCACTCAGAGTTGCAGTATGGTAGTGACACGGCCAGCGCACATTCTTGTGGATATGAATCCTACTTAAAGCTCCTCATTTGGTGGAATGGACCTGCCTAGCAGGCTTCTCTCTTTGCTCGTCGAGTATGTTTGAAAGTTGGAAGCATTTAGTCGGCCGGACTCGCCGCGATCAATATCGGTTTGAACGGTTATTGGATTGTTCTCTCTCTTTCTCTCTCTTTCACTATCTCTTTTTAACGCTCTCAGTCCATCCCACGTTCAGTTTTTCACAACGAGGAGGGTGATGTAGTCACGGTGCTACTGTATGACGTCACTTCTCTTCAATATGTTAGCCCTTGTATACTTTTATAGTTTGTTTTTTCCTTCACACCAGTTAACGATCTGCTAATATCTTACTTGTTGTTTTAATTCAAGTTTAAGAACACCATTCTTTTTTTTTTCTAAATATTTTAAAAGTTAAAACTGTGACTGACGTAATAACCATTTCAAATTTTGAATGGAGTTTAATTTTATTAATAGAAATAATGCCCACTCACGCGACCAACTGAATGCAGATCCTAAATGTAAATCTACAGAATCTAACTCCATGTTTAGGATTGTCTGACAACAACATGCTTAGGAGATCCTCGCTACATGTTTAGGAATGTTTGTTTAAATGTTTAAAGTAACCAAACTACATGTTTAAAATAACTTAGCTACGTGCTAGGTAAAGTCTGACTAAATTTGTAGAAGAGCCTGACTAGATGCGTAGGATATCCTAACACTACATGTTTAGAGGGACCCTCTCTTAAATGGTTTCCCACTCTCCTCCCACGCAAATGACTGGTTCATTTATATTGAAATTAGGTGACCTGGCGGTCTAGGGGTAAGGTATCAGACTTCTGTGTTGAGGGTCCGGGTTCAATCCTCGGTCCCGGCACAGATTTATCTGATTGCCAAAACCTTCCTTCACCTCTGACAAGACGTGTATTAATCACAACTTGTGAATGTGAGGAATGCCAGGCCTCAACCGTGGTTCGGATTCCACGTTAAACTGTAGGTCCTCCATTTCATCTCACAATCACCCTACCATTGCACATTAGCGTAAGTGCGTATAACCCGAACGGGTAGTAAGAAGCGGTGCTAATATTAATAATAATAATAATAATAATATATTACAATTCTACCTTCCTGAACAATAACCTATCAGTGTAGAATATGCAGGTATCCCAGGTTGGTAATAAGACGTTTGAGCACGAGAAAAAAGTAATTTATAACTTAAATCAGTACGCACTTTTTTTCTAAGTCGTTTACTCATAAATACTGAAGACCAGTGTCGTATCGTGGAGTGTTTCCAGGTTAAGCTGAGTTTGTTAAAACTGTACCTGTGATATTATATTCTCGGCCCTCATGCATAGGCTTTACATTGGAATGTGTTTCCGTAAATACCTGAGATAATTGTGGTTCTAGTGAACAACGAGAACAAATTACAGGTAAAGTTTCAACTAACCCATTTCATTGGTCGAATGGTATAAGGCCTGACTTTTGAAATAGGCCGGAATGCCGATGACGGGGAGACTGGAGTTTAAATCTCGGTTGGGTGTACTGAGGATTATTTTTTTCAGAAGTGTTCACACAAATGCGGGTATATTTCTTATAAATTCAATCTTTCTCTTCTATAGCACATTAAGCGTAATTACTACATACTACATAATTTGAATGGGTAACAAAAAAACTATTTTTGCTTAATACTGGCAACATTCCAAACAACGCCACTGTTGAATATTAGTGAACCAGAAAGTAAGGCTTTAATACCAAAATGAGTGTATTGGAACAAATAATCAATCATCTCTCCTTGTGAATATGAAATGTATCCTTAAAATTCTTCCTCAACATATTGTTTCTTAGTGTACGGTAATTCTGGGCGAGCGAGCGCGCGAGCGACTAAAATATAAAATATAACACATTGGTTGTAATGAGAGGTGGCCAGACTGAAGCGAACGACCGAGCCGGAACAGTCTAGTTTACAGGCGCTGGGTAGTATTATTTTATGTTGGTCCATTGAGTGCTAGGAAAATTCTCATTTAGACATGAATTTTTTTTTAATAATCATCGATAGCGTTAGCACACTTGCTACTAATGGCATAATTTAATTGGTAAGACCATAAACTATATAATATATAGATACGAGTATTATGTAAATATGATATGTTAAAATACTTCTTTGGGTGACCTGTGGTCTAGGCGTAAGGTGTCAAATTCTGTGCTGAGAGGTCCGGGGTTCAATCCTCGATCCCGGCACAGATTTATCTGAATGCCAAACCCTTCCTTCCCTCTGACAAGACTGTATTAATCACACTTGTGAATGTGAGGATGCCAGGCCTCCACCGTGGTTTGGATCCCACCGTTATAACTGTAGGTCCTCCATTTCATCTCACAATCACCCTACCATTACACATTAGCGTAAGTGCGTATAACCCGAAGGGTAGTAAGACGCGGTGCTAGTAATAATAATAATAATAAAATACTTCAATATTATAATCAAAGTAGGCCTTTAAAAATAAGAATTACCATTAGAATGAAGAGAGGATGGGAAAATCACTACAATAAATCACCTGTAAAAAAAAATCACCCTCAGTTCACTGAGCCAAGCTTCGAACCTATGCCTCCTTGTCAACAACTATCAAGAGCTATCTGCTAATCACGCGCTCGCTCGCTCGCCAGTTTGGTCACGCAGTCGCTCGCTTGCTTTCCCGCGCACTCACTCGCGCGCTTGTCCATTTGTCTGAAACCTCTGGGCTAGTTTCATGGTCAAACTTAGCACGCCTCAAGTTCGGTGCGATACTAAGTAAAGGACGACACCTAAACTCAAATGGAATGGGCCAGTTTCGAATATGAAATTGACCCATTCTATTCGAGTCTAGGTAGGTGTCTTCTTATATTTATCATCGCGCCGCACTTGAGGCGTACCAAGTCTAACAATGAAACTAGCACTTAGGATTGTTTATGTATGTTAGTATATATAGCCAAAACCCCGAGTTGTCTGCATAAAATAAAATAGTCTTACAAAAAATAAATAAAAACGCAACAAGAAAAAACAAAATCAGAGTTTAGTTAAATTGGACATAATTTTCTAAGATAAGCTCGGTCAAATGTGAATGTGGGACGATGTAAAGAAACAAAACATTATTAAAGAGACCTTTTTTTTAAGTTCAAAATTGTGTGACGTCATTCATGAACAGCCCCTTTAGGTAAATTGGTAGAACGTGGCGGACCAGCTGATTTTGTTTCAAGGTCCTACTACCCTTCTCTCGATATTCCTCGTCGTCAGCAGAACAGTTCCGAAGAAGTAAGGGTGGGGTGGGGTAGTTGGGGGAGGGGTAGGAGGACCAAGGACCCCGTAAGATTGTCGACAGTTGGCCTGCACCCTGATGCCATGACCTCATTTCACCATTCTATACAAGTTAGGCTTCAACTCTGAAGAGTAACCACAAGAAAATTATTTTTTCCCAATTAAAGATTTTAATATTATAAAATAAATGGTACGAAAAAATTATACATATTTTAACAAAAATGAATTTCAAATTTCAAAAATAATTATTCATTAAACCACTCAAAAATTATTCTTTCTTTTAAATTAAAGAATAAAGTTATTTATAAAGACATTCTCCAGATAAATATTTTGAACTAAATCAAAAAGGACATTTTCGTAAAATTTCCAATTAAAATAAAATAGTTATCAGTATCTGCCTGGCCCCTTTCCACCAATCACGTGGATCAGCCATAGGAGAGTAAAAATCTGTTCTGGGTTTATTCCACGATCAAGGCCTTCCGCTATCCAGCTACCAATTAAAATCGTAGCAGACCATGTCCAATTCTGCAGAGATAGAGTCGCATCCTTGGCCCGACCCAGCGTCAGACTATGGTATATGGTATAGTTATGATAACCATTTTTTTAGACAAATCAGGATGAAAAACTATACTAAACATACCATGCATATGTTACAAAAAGAAGTAGAAATATAGTTTGTATTTGGTTTAGTTGAGGTATTTAACGGTCACTTTCTGAACAGACTGATTATATATTAACACACGAAAATGTCTATGAGCGAAAGAGAAAGAGCTGCTAATTTCGCCAGAGAAAGTATTTTTTACATACCGTCTAAGGTTCTTTTAAATGCCACAATCGACATGGGAGCGATGGCTTTACTTCACCTTCGAAGGAAGTAGTACTACAGATTTTTCTAGATTAATAAATATCCGTTGACATTGGCTGGGTTTGAACCCACGATCACCAGGTATTGAATCAAGCACTTTACCCCAAGATCACCGAGGTCGACTAGTACCGATGTTATAAGAATAAGAATAATAAAGGGAGAGATAAAAAAAATCATAGCTGAAACACAAAACTATTTATTAAGTCTCCCTTTTCATTGCTTATTCAAGGTAACACTGATTAAAATAATACATGAAATAACATTAAGATACACTAATTTAGGTAGTAAGCACAGTCAACGTAGGAAGTCCTTCTGAAAGGTCTTTTTCCCCCACCAAAATTCTTCTTCTGGTAAATAGAACTTGTAAATGAAAGTTGTCGAAAAAATAAAACTCAAGGGCTAGCGCTAGCGCTGTTCAATTCGAAACATTATTCTATCTAATTTAAAAAAGAAGTACTTTTAGAAGTACTTGGTTAAAAACCAGCTATGGGTGTACCACCGCCTGTCCCATAGGACAACAGGACATCGCCCCCCAAAAAACAGTTGTACATTTGGTCACCCTAATAATAACATACGTACAATTTGTATTAATTTACATTAACCATTGTTATACATTTTTCATTAATATGTAGTTTCTAAAAAAAGAATTGTCTAAGGAGGGGTCACGCATTCTCCCCTCCCCCTTTTTTTTTTCTGTCCCTCCCAGGACCTTCCTTCTCTCCGTCCGCCGAGGGTTTCGATACGGGCTATAATATATTACGGTGGAGGAAGGGGACACGAGGAAAGGTCAGTGTTTTTACATTATAGAAAAACCTTTTTTTTTTGTCAAAATAAATCAAATAATTCTCCAAATTTAATTTTCTTCATATATTGAATATCTTTCATTAGCATAGCGGCACTTAGATGATAAACTTTTTAATTGAAGAGAAAAAGTTTTCACTAAATTCCAAGACACCCTTGACAGATATTCAAGAATAGGTACAGGGTTAAAAAATGGTAGCCTTAGTGATATGCATTCCTGACTCTTGATGGAGCGTGTGGGACGATTTACTCTAGTATTGGTTTAGCATCCTCTCCTCTTCATTAGGTAAACACTAAATTTCTAGCTAGAAGAAATAAACTCCAGTCTATTACGTGTGTGTGTGTTTATGTTGTTTTTATTTAATTAATTTTAAATAAAGAAAATAAAGTATTTGGTCCACCAATTGTTTCTTTTTATTTGTCTCTCCTGTGAGTAAGTTCGCAAATCCCTAATCAGAGGAGACGTGTTTTACAGTTTAGAAGCGCTGCCTTAGACCAATAAGATCGCTGATGCGGGTAATTATATATTTTACGTAGCTTTTATCTAGTAAACTTATGCAATCAATATATCGCCTCAGGAGCCGATGTTCAGGTGTTCAAATCCAGCCGTGGTCGACGGGTTTTTTCTTGAGCGATAAAAATCCGTGGCACAACTTCCTTCGGAGGGAAAGTAAAGCCGTCGGTCCCGTGTCACAAGGCCATAACCAGCCACTAATTTCGGGGGGTGGGGGGACATCCCCCAATTGCTGGAGGCTAGAAAAAATCTATATATTTAAACACCTCTAGAAGCTTTCTAAAATGTTTTTATGGGAACATAACTCCCTAACTACCGAAAGCTAGGACGAATTCTAAATATCAAACAACTCTAAAAGCTCTCTAAAGTGATTTTACGGCAACATAACCCCTAACTGCTGAAGGCTAGGAAAAACTCTAAATATTAAACAGCTCTAGAAGCTACATGAAGTGTTTTTTTATGGTAGCATAGCACCATAACTCTCGAAGTCTAGGAAAAATCTATATATTTAAACACTTCTAGAAGCTCTCTAAAATGTTTTTATGGGAACATAGCCCCCTAACTACCGAAAGCTAGGATGAATTCTAAATATCAAACAACTCTAAAAGCTCTCTAAAGTTATTTTACGGCAACATAACCCCTTAACTGCCGAAGACAAGGAAAAACTCTAAATATTAAACAGCTCTAGAAGCTACATGAAGTGTTTTTTTATGGTAGCATAGCACCATAACTCTCGAAGTCTAGGAAAAATCTATATATTTAAACACTTCTAGAAGCTCTCTAAAATGTTTTTATGGGAACATAGCCCCCTAACTACCGAAAGCTAGGATGAATTCTAAATATCAAACAACTCTAAAAGCTCTCTAAAGTTATTTTACGGCAACATAACCCCTTAACTGCCGAAGACAAGGAAAAACTCTAAATATTAAACAGCTCTAGAAGCTACCTGAAGTGTTTTTTATGGTAACTTAGTACCATAACTGCCGAAGGCTAGGAAAAGTTCTAAATATTAAACACCTCTAAAAGCCATCTGAAGTGCTTTTTATGGTAACACAACCCCCTAATTTGTACTTGTAGTCCACCTTAATTTTGATATGGTTTGAACCATAAATAAAGCCATATATTCATATATTTATTTTGTTCATACAATTTGGGGGAGGGGGGTGTTGAACCGTTAAACCTCGCCCCACCCCCCGACTACGACCTTGCCCTGTCGGTTGTGATATGTAGAAGAACCCTGGAAGATATATGAAAATACCTTTCCCTGCAAACTTAGTAAGTAGACCCTTTCTTTCTTGCTCATAGAAATTCTTGTGTGATGATATAATCCGTCGGTTTGGAAAGTGCATGTTAGATAACTCAAATAAATAAATAAAATTTTATTAATGTACTACAGTACATTAATAAAATACAAATTAACGATCTTAGGATTTGACTCTGTTATAAGGTCCGTATTCAAAGATTTATAGAACGAGAAAACTATGATGACGATTTCAACTAATTGTAAAAATGCGCTTCCCCCAATGATCAAATCAAAGCTGTTATCAAACAAACCCAAATTCAGGCTATACCAAACTATCATCAGAACAATAGTAACATATAATACTGAAACTTGGACAATACAAGAGAACATCAGGTAATGCTTACAATACGAGAACATCAAGGAGACTAATGGCTTGGACAATAACTAAGAGAACATCAAGGATACTAATGGCCTGGACAATAACTAAGAGAACATCAAGGAGACTAATGGGCAATAACAGAGAACTGGACAATACATAATAGAGAACATCAAGGAGACTAATGGCTTGGACAATAACTAAGAGAACATCAAGGAACTAATGGCCTGGACAATAACTAAGAGAACATCAAGGAGACTAATGGCTTGGACAATAACTAAGAGAACATCAAGGAGACTAATGGCTGACAATAACTAGAGAACATCAAGGAGACTAATGGCTTGGACAATAACAAGGAACATCAAGGAGACTAATGGCTTGGACAAAACTAGGAACATCAAGAGACAAAAGGGAAATTTGAAAATAAGTACTGAGGAGGATACTGGACCAATAAGAAAGGAATGAATGAAGTATTAAGAAGAATAGAGAGATAAGAGAATGGTAAACATAACCTGGCATAACATCAGTCTTTAGGAGCATAAGACCAGCGTGGTTTGGTCATGTCCAAAGAAGAGGATATAGTTGGATAAAGGATATAAGTGAAGGACTCGAAGGTAAACGAACACTGGGCAGACCAAGAAACAGATGAAGAGATAGGAAGGACCTGAATAGAATAGGTGTGGAAGAGACAAGGACGAGTAACAGGCAGGGTGGTGGCTGAGGCTAAGGACCGGTTACCGTTTGAATGATCGCGGAAAGAAAGCAGGACAGCTCAAGAACCAAGTGAATGGAATGGAATTAAATTGTTATAGTTAATTATCAACGAGATTAAAAAAACACTCCGGATGATATTATCAGCACGAACAATATTCGTGGATATCAGTGTTAATCTAATAAGATACTTCATTAAGTATACGTGATGTTAAGTTTACTGAGTAATATTATATCTACTACTAAATTTTTCTCATTAATCAAAAACCGGAAATAAGTGTTACACAAAGAGTTGCGTAAATAAAGTTGCTTATCTAATAAAATGGAAGACAAAATAAATATGACAAAACATATTTCTTTAAATGTTACAAGAGGAAATCACATTTGTAACAATATTTTGTTCCTCTCAATTACTATTAGTATTAAATAAAACATGTCGTAATAGAAAACAAACACAATAAGTAGAATTGTTGGTCTCAGCGAATTTCATTTACTCATCAACAAATATTATTATGACATTTACGTAATAATACAGCTTAGAATATTATTGACACTTGGTTTTATATCAACAGACACTTTCACCCTTTAAAAGACTGCTCACCCCATAATAGCAGCTTAGTTTATGTAGGTAAAACCTCAAATCAGACGTCACATTGTTGCTCAGTTTTCTGATGTCTTCATTAAAAAACAATAGAACTGAGAACAGTGAAATCATGTCCCATTTTTTTAAATACAACAAAAATTTAAACATTATTATTTAAAATGAAAAACTATTTTAAAACTTTAGTTAATTCATTTTAATTTGTAGTAAGGAGAAGTATGAAATTAATATTATAAGGAACGTACTTGTTAGAACGACAATTGGTTGATTGATTGATTGATACAATTCTTAAGTCAATTAAAAATACAAGTTATGAATATGAGGGATAGTTTATTAAAAGGAGATTGTTAAATCTAAAAGAGAGTTAGTGATGCTAAGTCAATTAACAATATGAATTGATTGGAAGTGAGAAGAATTAATTATTCAAAGAGAAAATTGTTAAGTCGGAATTTAATCACTTATAAATACATAATATCTTCCTAAGAATCACCTAGAAATTGTTCAAGAGCAAATTAATTTAAAAAAATAGGTAAAACTGTAGTTGAACAAGATTCTATAAAGCAATTATTTTAAAACTATTTAATGTATCGCATAAGAAACGCTAAAGTTCATTACCGTAATTACAAAACTACGGAACCTATTCCTAACTTGAGCTAGTTCTATCCAGTCCACCTCATTACACCTTATCTCTAAATTTAGAGTCAATTCTAATGTTAGCCTCCCATCTGCGTCTATGTCTTCCCACCAGTTCTGACAGTCAAGAAAACTATTTAAGGTGGGGTGTAGGGGACGCGAGAAAAGTTGAGTTTTTTTTTTTTTCATTTGTTATGGCAAAACAGTTTTTTGGACAAAATAAATAAAATTTGCTCCAGTAGAAACTTATAATTTAATTTTCTTCACATTGGAGATTTTTATTAGATGATAAACTTTTTAAATGAAGAAAAAAAAGTTTCATTGAAATTCCAGGGCACTCTTGATAGATATTCAAAACTGTGAAGTCACTATGTGAAGAAAATTAAATCTATTTTTTTAGAGAAATATTTGATTTATTTTGATCAAAAAAATATGTTTTAATATAAAAAACTGCAAAAATAATGCGTTCCCTAAACTTCAACCTTATTAGACCCACATCAATGGACATAGGTGGAATGTCGGGATTGGAATCCCAGCCACGTTTTTTTTTCCTAAACATATTTCCACCCTACCTTTACGGAATGTTGGTACACGTATTCTGAATTATATCTTCCTCTTTCCTACCTCATTAGAGCAAATATGCAGATGGGTTAGCCGGAGGCGTAGAAGGACGAAGTGCATACTGCAAACACAAAAAACTGAACAAAAAGTGACTCCACCTTTAAAAAAAAAGTCCAAATATAAATATTCCAACTTTCTTTCGATCAGTTTGTTATAATAATGGTAATGTGATGTAAAATTAAAAATACATTTCTTCACCCCACTTTTTGTCGTGCGGTTGGTTCTCCTGTACCCTTGTGTGGGCGCGCAGAGTGTCCTCGACAGACATGCACGAGTCCTAAGTGTTCGTCCTCTAGGTTGAGAGGATAGTAGAGATCGGCCGCGATACAGCACGACTCTCCCAGCACTGGAGGGCCCAGCGCGCATGTCGTCATGAATAGCAGGGTCCTGGTTTCGAGAGGACACGAGCTTGGCATATACCTGACCAGAACTAGAACACTGGTAACATTACCTTACACTAGACTACAACACTAGACCACTAGTAACATTACCTTACACTAGACTATAACACTAGACCACTAGTAGCATTACCTTACACTAGACTACAACACTAGACCACTAGTAACATTACCTTACACTAGACTACAACACTAGACTATAACACTAGACCACTAGTAACATTACCTTACACTAGACTACAACACTAGACCACTAGTAACATTACCTTACACTAGACTACAACACTAGACTATAACACTAGACCACTAGTAACATTACCTTACACTAGACTACAACATTAGACCACTAGTAACATTACCTTACACTAGACCACAAAACTAGACTATTATAAACTTTACTTTTAATTTGTAAGTGTAACTGATTAAAACCACAACACTAGGTATTACTCGTAGTTGGCTTACGCACTAGTTTCGTGTTGAGATAGACTGCCAAGGACGGGGAGATCAAGGTTCGAATCTTGGTCGGGTGAACTGGGGTGGTCTCCCCATAATGGTTTTCCATTCTCCTTCAACGCAAATGCGAGTTCACTTCCTCTATATTCAACCTTCCCAATTCCTAACATATTAGCTTAATTAGTACATAAGTGAACCCGAACGTGTAGTAAGATGCGGTGCTAAATAAAATAAGTAAAACTAGATATTATTAATTTTACCTGTAATTAGGTTCTGAAAATTTAAAAATGACACCTGGGCACGGTAATCGAACCCGGTGTTAAATCTACCATGTTGTAGGGTCCAATTTTTATAGGACATCTAGAAACGTTACTAGATCTACTTTCATGTGTTCATACGTCAATTCAAGCGATCTGCACCAGTCACATTCGAGATATTATCAATACCTTTAATGGAAAACAAAATATTTAAATGCTATCAATGTTGACTGCAAAAAAAGTTTGTATTTTATAAAAGGCTCTTTCTATGAAAATTTGACTGTATTTACACACATATGAGGATAGTTTTTAATTCCTTTTCTAGTTGTCAAGATAGATTTAAATTATTTTGAATAGCAAATAAATAGGCCTACCCTAATTCCACCCTTTGTACACTTTTACCGTAAAGATAGTGTAGCAGGTAATAGCCCGGGAACCTGTGTTCGTTTCCAACTGGGTGCACTAGGATTGGTTTAACACCTTGTGGCCCACTTTGGTGGACGCATGGTCTAAGGTGTCACTCACGCGTTGGACTGCAACACTGACAGGGAGACTGGGTGTAATGAGTGTGGTTTAACCCAAATCGTTTTCCACTTTACCTTCACGCAAATGCGGGTACACTTCCTCTGAATTAAAACTTCCTCATCCCTAACGCATCAACGTAATTAGTACATATGCGTACAGCCTGAACAGGTAGTAGTTCGGTGATATAAAAATTTCTGAGTTCTTTTCTCTTCCTGTGAATGCTGGTGCAACTATTCACAATCCACGTTCCTCAATATTTTCGTTCAGGTTAGATATTTAAAGTCAACGATAAACTAATATTCGCATTAAAGCGTTTTCTAAAAACAAAATTTTACCAAACTATAATCTCCATACCATTTATTGACACTTATTTGACAGTTATAAACTAAAGCCCCTTATACATAGTAAAGAGTCAAGAGATGTGTTTTAACTGTTAATTTTAACAGAACGTAGGTTAAGTAGCCTATAGAATCTCACAATTTTTTTTATATTCAAGATGTAAAAAAATTGGTTATTTTACCTTATTTTTTCTATATTTTAATATTTCTATATTTTAATAGGGACACGAGAAAAGGTCAGTGTTTTTGCAGTTTTTAAAGCATTTTTTTTTTTGAAAAAATAAATATAATCTTTCTCCAGTAAAGATATAGAGTTTAATTTTTTTCACATGGTGTTATCAATAGTTGTGAAATATCCATCATGAGGTTAGTGGCATTAGATGACCAAATTTAAAATAAATATTATTACTGAAGCAATATTTAATTTATTTTTCTATAAAAATTACAAAAAAAAAACAACAGTGCCCTCACATTGCGTTCCTTACTTCCCCTCCTTAATAGGTATTTGTCCTTTTTTGTGATTTTTATTATTCTATAAACAAATCGAAAACAATTATTTTATCACTTGTTTAAAAATTATTTGAAGTCAAAATATTTATAAATTGTATTCAAGATACTTTTTTAAGATTTTTACAAATCTTAAATCTCCCATATACCATAGGATTAAAGGATTCAATCATCGCATCTCTAGTTTTATATGTATACATTTCCTTAATTGGTAATTAATTACATGTGTGCTAGATGGTAGATAATTGATTTAGTATCAAAGTTGTGAAATTAATTTTTGTACAAACTGTATAGAGAGAGAAACTTTTATATAATAGTAGTTGGCGAAAATTTCGGACCTGTGAGAGTCTACCCAAAGTAAATTGCTATAGTTTTTTTTTTCTCTCTCTTCAAGAACCCGAGCGAAATCTCGATACAAAAAAGAAAAAAAAAAAGTTGTGTAAATGTGTTACGCTTAAGTCATCCGACACCGGTCAATGGTACAGTGTTGCCACTCTCCCAGCGAAATAACCCATTGTTTGGTCTGTAATGTTTCCGTCCTAGCTCGTCGGATCAGCACGCTCGCGTCGTTACTAACCACGACTGGAAGGAGAGCCGTTGCATCATAGCCTCTGACCTCGTAGAAAGATTGGCTGTAGTAAAATAGTAAATACACACACATTACTTTGTGTCACAACGTGTCCTCTGTTTGGTTTCCCAGCTAGATTAAACCCCCGGCGGCCACTCTTGACGATAGCAACAAAGAGGCGCACGTTGCGAAGTATAATAAGAATCTGGTCGAAAAGAAAGACCGTATCTAACAGTTACAAGAGTTATTTTTTTATCATTATTATTATTATCACCGCGTCTTACTACCCGTTCGGGTTATACGCACTTACGCTAATGTGTAATGGTAGGGTGATTGTGAGATGAAAATGGAGGACCTACAGTTTAAAGTGGAATCCGAACCACGGTGGAGGCCTGGCATTCCTCACATTCACATGTTGTGATTAATACACGTCTTGTCAGAGGTGAAGGAAGGGTTTGGCAATCAGCTAAGTCTGTGCCGGGACCGAGGATTGAACCCCGGACCCTCAGCACAGAAGTTTGACACCTTACCCCTAGACCGCCAGGTCACCTATTACAAGAGTTATTAAACCTACTTTAACACATTCATCTCCGCTTCGATGTCCGCGTGGTCTAACGTGCTACTCTTACGGTAGAACAAATTGCCGATAACGGGGAGATCGATGTTCGAATCTCGTTCGGGTGTTTTGAGAAGTTTATTCCCCATAATGTTTTTCCACTCTCTCTCTCTCTCTCTCTCTCTCTCTCTCTTCCCACGCAAATGCGGGTACCCTTCCTCTTAATATAACCTTCATAGTCCTTAAAACCATCAGCTTAATTTGTACATAAGTGTATAAACCGAATGGGTAGTAAGATGCGGGGGATGGGGAGAGTGGGAAGGCTTTCTATCAATCACAACAGTGACAAATTAAACTAACTGTAAACCTTTTACTACGGGTTAAGGTGGGGATGTAGGAAACGTGAGAAAAAGTCAGTTTTTATTGTGAAACATTTTTTTTGTCCAAAACAAATAAAATATTGCTCCAGTATAAACATAGAGTTTAATTGTCTTCACACGATGATATCAACAGTTCCTGACTATCTGTCTTGAGCATGATGGAATTATCTAACAAACTTTTTAAATGAAGAGAAAAGGTTATAATTAAATTCCGGGACACCCGTGACAGATATTCAAGAACTGTTGAGGTCACCGTTTGAAGAAAACAAAAATCTATTTTTCTACTGTAGAAACATTTGATTTATTTTGGCAAAAAAAAACACAACCTTTTCCTATAAAAACTGTAAAAACACTGCCCTAAACTCACGTTCCCCACATTTCCATCTTAAATTACATGTGCTACAATTCACACTATCAATAATCAAACAAAGAGGATAAGGATTGTTGACTGCAACTTGTAACTTGAAACGCAAACCAGTCAAGTCCAAACAATATTGGGTAGGCCTACCGCTTCTGGTATCCATATTGAAAGATCAGACAACTTCGAAAGGACCTCAAGATTACGTGGACCTTTCTGGATGAATAAATCTTGGACTGAAGATATGTAAAGAATATCTGGTAGGTACTACCAATTTGGCCGAAATAACGTATATGGTCTGAGAGTCATATGAAAAACCTTTAAGGCCCTTAGCCCTGTTGAGTGTAAGTTTAAAACTTATTTTGTGGGATGATTGGCGGGAGGTTGAAAGACGTGTCGTGGCTTAGCAACCGAACAAAGTATCCTTCCGCGCCAACAAAAACAGATGGATCACGGAAACCGTAGATGGCGCTAGCTACCGGACAGGTCTTGCGGGAAAATCATACGTTTGGAAATATCAGTTTTCTCGAGAACGAGTGAAATTTTTATGTTAATATTTTCAACACCTCTTCTAAGATAATGTATCGATGTTTATTAATTATTACATTTTCTTATTTTTTGTTATGAAGCCGTCAGTTTTCTATTGAAAAATGTCCATTTTATCGATAATTTATCACTGTTAAAATTATATAGGAGGTGTGTATGTAAAAAGTATAACTTAATCAACATGTTTTCTATTCTTGAACAAACCGTTTGCGAAAAGGAAATTGTAAAACAATAAAAATTCTTGAAGACAATTGTTTGTTCCAATGACTGCATTTCCACGCTAAATGTAAAGGGCCAATCACCTTAATATTGTAAAAAATAAAATTGGTGTAGTGTATCTCATATTTACAAGAGATTCCGATCAATATCTTTAACTTGCCAAAAGTTCCAACTGAGAAACATGGTTTGAAGTATAAACAAAAAAAATTAACTTTTTATGTGTCTAGTGTCGTATTTTGGTCACCCACCAACGAGAAACAAGGGATGAAGGTAAATACTAAACACCAATTTATTTTAGTAAATATATCTATTTTAATATAATAGAGAAAGCCCGTATGGGGGGGGGGGGGGGGATCTTACCATTTATTTTATATGATTGCCAAGATATTTAAATTAACAAATATTGACAATAGTAGGCCAATATAAACAATATCAAATTGTAGGTTCTATGTTAGTAACCAGTCTTATAAATAATAAATAATAATTACAAATATTACTCACACATGAACTTAATTATAGTAAGATTACTTTGAATATCTGATTAAACGTGAATTCTGTCGCTGTGATGGGAAAATAACCCTCTTTATTATTTCAAACTCAACTGCCTTGAAATATGTTTATGATATTTCCACTGGTGCATACCTAAAATAATAGCAATTTGGGGCGAAAAGTATAACTAATAAAGAAAAACTAAATATTTAAAATTACTTACACTAATAAAATACTTCCACTTTACCATCACTAATTTTATAACTAAACAAATCCATACCATAAGCGTAAACGAATGTGTTTATAACTAGTTTCAACCTTAATAAGTATAATCATAACATACTAGCATTCTTATTTTAAAAATAAAAGGTTGGTCTACCTATTTCAGTGAGTGTGTAAGTGTCGTACATATGTTTCGCTCAAAAATTATGACAACATTATTTTTTTTCACCGCGTTTCACCATTTGTTTGGGTTATACGCGTGTATATTAATTACGCAAAGGTTGTATGGATGAGGAAGTAAGAATTAAGAGTAAATATAACTGCATTGCGTGGAGGCGAAAACCAAACATAGAATATATGATCGGAATTCGAACCCCGATCTCCCCATAATCAGCAATCCAACCTATTGTGAAAGTGACGCCTTAGACCCGGGGGGAGAGGGGTAACCTTTTTGCCAATCACCAAAAGTGTCAAATTGGCCATAAATATTTGGCGAATTTGAGTTAGTCACAGTATCATAAAGTTTTTTTTCTAACGGTGGGTGCTGGTTGTAGTTTGATATTTCCTGCATATCATTGGAAGCATTCCGCTTTCTGAATGAATTAATGACGCAACATTGCCATCTAATACTTCCCTAGACTCCCCTATCCGACCCTTCTTTTCATATCTGCCTTCAGACTAAAAGATTGTCAGATTTTTAATTAAATTATCTTACATTTTCAATCTGAACAGTTTCCATCATTTGCGTCTGAGGCAGTTGTAACTGAAAAGTCAAAGTGTTTGTGTTTTGAATAAAGTTGTTCAACCAGTGTGTGTTGTTTTAAATGTTCAATTGAGCAACCTAATTACTTAATTTTTACATAGTGTGGCGAATGTCACTTCTCATTCGCCACACATGTGGCTACATTGGGAAATTTGTTGCCCATCTCTGCCTTAGACTATGCGAAAATCAACACGTTTGAAAATAGTGTTCATGATATAATCTCATTTTTATCGAATACAAAACTATTCTGATGTACAGTATCTATTAAGATATGATGTTATGTGTTAGTAATAATTCCAAAACTTCACAGGAGATATTCTTAAAATTAAAAAATGACACTTGGATAAGGGAATCGAATCCTGTCTCTTAGGCTTTTACGCCAATGCTCTAACCACTAAGCCATCCAGGAGACGTCTCGTGTCCAGCGTCATTCTTCACTCATATTTTAAGGCAGAGTCTGTGATGGACTTGTGGAAATCGTCGGCTACATTTACAGGAGTTGTTTAAAAATTAATAAAAAGCACCTCGTTTTACTACCCTTTTGGGTTATGCGTCTATTTATTAATTATTCTAAGATGTTGGGAATTTAGTAAGGCTGAGTTTGAGAGAAAATGTACCCATATTTTCGTGGAGGGAGAGTGTAGAACCTTTAGAAAAAAACACCCTCAGTACACCCGACCGGGATTCGAGCCCAGTCTATTGCGAGAGTGATTACTTAGACCATGCGGCCAAGTAAGCTGGTTATTTCAAATTGAAATCCAAATATAAGTTACAGGAAAAATACACGATCCCCTATTTATAGAATGTATTTGATTGTTTCTTATTCAAATTAAGTGGTAAAAAGTGTTTCAGGCAAATTGATTTTTTGACGTTTAGCCAAAAATAATATTTATGAATTTTTGTTATGTTTTTAAATGGTTGTGATTATAAATATAGTAGAATATGTTTTGTATGGATTTAGGGTAGATCAGAAGAAATGGAAGATTCTTTAGATATTTCTGTGGAATCAGACTACAGACATAATGCTATTTCAATTGTTTGCATGAATGAAAGCGCGACTGACCGTATTTTGGTTTGACTCTCAAGTTAGCCCAACCTAAAAAAACCTAACCTTTCATTCAAATACAAATTGAAGGTTCGGTTTTGTTAGGTTGATGATATTGTAATCAGCCGATCTAATACAGACTTAAAACGATTTATTATTAAGAATATATTTATTTTTTGTAAGTAATGTACTGGGGCTATACCTGCTTTAAGGTGGGGATGTAAGGTGACGCGAGAAAAGATCAGTATATTTGCAGATTTTAAATCAAAACTTTTTTTGGTCAAAATAAATAAAATATTGCTTCATTATAAACATTAAGTTTGATTTTCTTCACATGGTGACCTTAACAGTTCTTGACTATCTGTTAAAAGTGTGTCCTGGAATTTAATGACAATTTTTCTTCTTCATTAAAAAAATTTGTTATGTAATGCCCCTGCCATATTTGAAGTCAATCAAGATATATTTTAACCTACATAATAAATAAAACTTCAAAAATATCATTCCTTCCCTCCCCTGACTCCGTATTCACTCTAATAATAATAATAATAATAATAATTTTTGAAATACATGTTAGTTTTAATAAGGAAGCAATATTATCTTAGTTTTATAGAATTTAATATAAATTGATGTAAAAAAGTTATGATGAGAAACAAATTGAGTAAGGTTATAATTTACTTCATTAAGTCTGAAAAGATTGATATATTGGTTAATAGATAATAAATATGTGGTTTATGATGTTGGAACTAGATTGTAAAATTTTTAAATTATAATTCAATCAGTGAAATTGAAGTTGCATAAATGGATAATTTTATATTTGAAAATATATGAATATATGTATGTTATTTATGTATGTTCTTTATGCTTTTTATTCATATATTTTCAAATATAAAATTATCCATTTATGCAACTTCAATTTCACTGATTGAATTATAATTTTAAAATTTTACAATCTAGTTCCAACATCATAAACCATCTATTTATTATCTATTAACCAATATATCAATCTTTTAAGACTTAATGAAGTAAATTATAACCTTACTCAATTTGTTTCCCATCATAACTTTTTTACATCAATTTATATTGAATTCTATAAAACTAAAATAATAATAATAATAATAATAATAGATACGAGCTAACAAATGCTCGGGCCTTTGATTGTGAAATAAATAATAATATTAACCTCCTTGACATAAAAACAAAATGTAGGCCTCCTCGTCTATAGTATATACACCATTTTACGTTATAGATTAAAGTATTATACATAAATAGCAGCTATAAAGAAGTATTATTAGAATTTAAAATAAAACTCTGGTAAATATGCTAATGTCCACCACCCACAGTAACTTATCCCAACAAATATTTGAATTAAACTGTGTCATAAAATGTCACGTTGGTTCTTGTATTATTTAAGTGTTGTTAAATAATAAATAAAATGATTGGTATATACAAGCGAGTAAGCCTCAGTAAGCCTCGCACTTTTATTTATTATTGGTTTTAAAAAAATATGTCGGACATGAATATGTCTTAATGTTTTATTTGTTTTTATTACTTTTTATATTATTATTTAGCACCGCGTCTTACTACCCGTTCGGGTTATACGCTTAAGTACTAATTACGCTAATGGATTAGGAATTAGGAAGGTTGAATTTAGAGGAAGTGAATCCGCATTTGCGTGGAGGGAGAGTGGAAAACCGTTTAGGAAAAACCACCCCAGTTCACCCGACCGAGATTCGAACCTCGATCTCCCCGTCCTCGAAGGTCTGGCTCAACAAGACTGGCGCGTTAGCCAACTACGCCACCGAGGCGGGTTGTTTTCATTACTGATTTAACTTGTGGCTTTATATATTTCCAGTAAAAGAGTGTTTCATTAGATAATCTGATGTGATTAACTTATGGGCTATCAAGAGAGATTGTAATGTTTTCCTTATGCCTATATGTTAGCAAGATATTACATTTACATTCTCCTCGCTAACAGAAGGTTAGTTGGTTGGTGTCTGTGTAAACACATTCAACTAATCTATTACTTTGCCGGAGTTTAACAATGACAAGCTCTAAGGTATAAAAACGCTGTGTATGCTATTCGTAGAAATGTGAATGACCTAAAAGGGCCAACGTACTTTCTGGACGACACACTTTTACATCAACTTAACTATTTAGCTGATTAAAATATTCAGAAATCTTACTTCATAAATTGCCTTCATTCTTAACCTATTTCAGCGGGATAATATTCAAGAATCTGGTTGTTATGTCTATTAATCCATGTGTGACAGTTAAGTTTTTGAACTAACGGACCAATTTCGATCAAAATGGCCTCCACATTGCACACACTTTTCCAACGACATATACTTTTATGGGTTTTTTTTTCATGTTAGCTAAGATTTCTATCTGTCGTCCATGATCTTATTTTAATTTACACTTTTTTTTTTGTTGCTACTATTGCCCATTGATGTATATTTTGATTTAAAATCGACACGACATACCCTTATGTGTGCATCGCGTTTTACTATTCTTCCGAGTTATTGCCATATTCACACACGCTTATGTGTTTGAAATAAAACAGTGCCTAGCCACTCCCTAAGTATATCAATAAAATTAGTCCACAAACAGACTAAATCCATATACAAATCAATTTCTACCTTAGATAGATCGTAATACAGGAAAAAAACTAAATATACATTGTACATTTCAAATAATGGGGGGAGGAGGGGAGGATCGTATGTCACCAAAGAGCATTCATGAAATAATAGACACATTGCGCTCTTCATTTTGAACTAATGCGATATGTAGGCCCTATTTGCTAGATATAGGCTAATGATTGCTGATGTTTGTTATATGCTAGTATTGATCACTGTAATTACAATTGGTATATCATTTTGTAAATCTTTCTTGTAAATTTCAAGAAATTAATAGTTAATACAAAAACTTAACTTGAATGTCACCAAGTGATTAAGCATCTAATTATTTTGATTGGGATAAAAGTGAAAAAAAAAAGTTCACGTTTAAGAGAATCCATAAGTGTGCAGGAAAGACTCGCAATAACATTATGTTTTTTCCCAACCGTTGACTCTTATACCAGTCTGCAATACCTATTTAAGGTCTCTAAACAGAGTATATATATGATTAATAAAGTAAATGATAATTATTAATCTTATGGGGTAGAAATGAGGAAGGAAGCATTTTAAAGGTAATCTACCCACATTTACGTGGAAGTAGAGTGGAAAACCATATAGGAAAAACCACCCTCATAGATCCGATTCAAACCCCGACCTCCCCACCTTGAGCACGCCAGTGTAACACGAGATTGACGCGTTAGACTATTACGCCACTGAAGCGGGCTGGGACATATTTAACCACAAAATCTACCTAGGGTGTTGCTTAACCCTCTCACCCCAGAGGAAGTTTCAAACTTATTTTAAGTGTGCAACAAGCTTTCTAAGAAAAAAGTATTACCATCTTTGTACAGTTTTCAACACGCGTAAAATGATGTAACTGTAAATATTGTTTTTAATATACTTTCTAATTTTTAAAGATTAAATCAATTTTTATTTATTTCCTCAGCCTATTATAAAACGAAGTCGCAGTTAATATTTAATATGTCAAATACCCACCTCGGTGGCGTAATTAGCTAACGCGCTAGTTTCGTGTTGAACGAGGCTGCCGAGGACGGGGAAATCGAGGTTCGAATCTCGGTCGGATGAACTGAGGATGGTTTTCCCTAAATGGTTTTCCGCTCTCCCTCCACGCAAATGCGGGCTTACTTTCTCTAAATTTAACCTTCCCGATCTCTGACCCATTAGCGTAATAAGTACTTAAGCGTATAGCCCAAATGGTTAGTGAGACGAGATACTAAATAATAAAAGGTATGTAAATTACAAAAAATAAAAATTCAAACAAAATTTCAAAGTGTAGTAAATAAAATGTACAGCACGCAACCGCTCAGCTAAAATTTCAAGCGCGCGTGACGGAAGTATAATTGGAAATAAAAAATAATTTAAAGTTGTAATTGGTTCGGCTAGAGGCTCGGCTAGCAGCGACATCCAGTGAGTATTGAGCCGAGCCTCGTAACATCCTTTGATGTTCGTCGAAATACCGACATTCACTGGGTGCTGTGAGCATTTTGACGACCCATTTATCCAACGTTAACGAGGCTCTGCTCGGCGCTCGGCTCGCTAGTCTGGACGCTGTTTCATTACATCGTAGTGAAGAGTGTTTTGACATGAACCAGTTTATTTATGAAATAATTGTGGCCACGTGGCCTATTTTCCCTGGTGTCATCTCTGGTGTCTCGTCTGCTTGGTGCCTGGTGGAGCCAACAAAGCGTCCACGTGTGAAAGGGAGCGCTCAGGGGGAAAACGTCCTTGAATTACTTAAGGGTTTTTGGTGGGCTTTCAGTATTTTCTTACGTTTGCGGTTCAGAATCAATCTTAAATAAGGTTTTTTAATCAATGTTTATGGTGAGTCAGAAAATAAATATATTAAATTATAAAATTGTACTTATATTCCATTTACTTAGTGTAGTAAAATTTCATATAACTAACCTTATTACTAATCCTTATGTTTAAAAATAAATAAACGATCAAAAGAATACAGTTTACTAAATAGTAAAAAACTAAGTAATATTGAGAGAAAGGAGGGAGGGATGGAAAATCTTATGATCCCTTAAGCGGAGAAGATTTGGGGGGGAGGGGGGTCAAAATCATTAAAAAAGATCTGACCTACTTTAAAGGCCGGGCCTTAGCATGTATTATTCTTCACACGAAGAAACTATAGTATGATTTTGGTAGGAATAACAGTAGACGTTAGTTACTAAAGTTACTAAAACAATTTTAATACCTATAAAATAGCACAAATAATATAGAAAAATGTTAGCAATGTTGGCCACAAAGAAATATGTTTGAATTTTCTTTACTGTTAATATTATTATGATTATTAGCACCGCGTCTTACTTACTAGCCGTTCGGGCTATACGCACTTACGCTAATGTGCAATGGTAGAGTGATTGTGAGTTGAAATGGGGACCTACAGTTTAACGTGGAATCCGAACCACGGTGGAGGCCTGGCATTCCTCACATTCACAAGTTGTGATTAATACACATCTTGTCAGAGGTGAAGGAAGGGTTTGGCAATCAGATAAATCTGTGCGGGACCGAGGATTGAACCCCGCACCCTCAACACAGAAGTCTGATACCTTACCCCTAGACCACCAGGTCACCTTTACTGTTCTTCCAACCATACTCAGGGTATAGGCACCTAAAACAGTTTGTTTTATTGAAGCTACTCCGCTGCGTCACAGAGCTTGGTAGTCATTCCCAAAACTCATAAATCGCTTGGAAAAACACAAACAAACCCAAGCCTGTCCCACAAAAGGCTGGACCACACAGGGAACTATATTCATTTCCTTGTGGTGACTAATGTCAGCCTAAGTTATTGTTTTTACGTTCTTGACTCAATAGACGTATAAACACTGTACAGAAGTGGCAGTAGAAACTTTTGTTTCATTACAGCTTGGGTTATTTATGAAGATATCAGGTCGTGTCCCTAAATTAGTTTATCTCAAATGCTTTGTTTTCTCAAACACGGATATTTTTAGTAGGTCCAGTAATGTGGTACTTTTTTTTTTATCACCGCGTCTTACGATCTGTTCAGGTTTTACGCATATATGATAATTACTCTAATGGGATATAATACCGCCTCGGTGGCGTAGTTGGCTAACGCGCTAGTCGTGTTGAGCCCGACCGCCGAGAACGGAGATTCAAGGTTCGAATCTCGTCGGTGAACTGGGGTGGATTTACCTAAATTGTTTTCCACTCTCCCTCTACGCAAATGCGGTTCACTTCCTAAATTCAACCTTCACAATTCCTAATCCATTAGCGTAATTAGCACTTAAGCGTATAACCGAACGGGTAGTAAGACGCGGTGCTAAATAATAATAATAAATAATAATCTAATGGGATAGGGATGAGGAAGGAAACAGCTTGGAGGTAAATATACCCGCATTTGCGTGGAAAGAAAGTGGGAAACCATTTAGGAAAAACCATCCTCAGTAGAACCGACTGGAATTTGAAGCCCGATCTTCTTGTCTTCAACAGGCCAGTCTAACACTAGAATGATGCCTTAGAACATTCGACCCAGAAGTGGGTGATCATTTAGACTATTTGTCGTACACTATACTGAACCAGAAATTAGTTTCAACTTGTACAGTACGTCTTGAGATTAAACCAGAAACTTTTACTGTCACATCGGTGTAAAACAATTAGTCACCCAGTTCACTGGTCAAACAGTTTGAGGCATCATTGCCATGTTAAACTGACCTGATGATGAGACGTTGATCGGAGCTTGAATCCCGGTAGAATCTACTAAGAATGAATGGTTTTCTCTAAATAGATGAAGGTGATAGTGAGTATGAGACTGTGGAATCAGTAGAAACATTTAAATCTAGCTTAAGCCTAATTAATCAAACCTGATGACCATTGGGAAAAATAGCCAAGTTACCCTCCGGGAATCTAACCCGGGACTCCTAGGCTCGTAGCTATGTGCATTGACCACTACACCACGGGACCGTTTAGCTTATGGAAGATCACTTAGTATCGTTGAGTTTAAGTCACTATCGTCTAGTTTAGTTAATTTAAAATGATAATCAGAACCAGAGAGATAAATAACATATTAGCGAACGCTGTATCAACGTTGAGATTGAAGTCTAGTTTTGTACTTGAGCATACGGATCTGTCGGGTCAGCAGTAGATGTGAATAACACGGCTGCTTCTCGACTGAGACAAGGGTGACATCCTCACTAAGTGATTAATTATCATCTCCCGTTTTATCTACTTCTGTAGTGTAAGATAACCGCTTCAGTGGGCGCATTGCTCTAAGACTATAAGGCGTCATTATCGCAATAAACTAGACTGCCGATGACAAGGAGATCAGGGTTTTAATCCCTTTCGAGTGTACTGAGGAAGGTTTTTTTCCTAAATGACTTTTCCACGCTCTATCTCCGTGCAAATGCGGGTACACTTCATATCAATTTAACCTTGCCCATCCCTAACCCATTAGTGAAATTAGTACATAGGCGTATAAACCGAACAGGTAGAAGGACGCGGTGCTAAAAAAATACTTTCAATAGCCACGTCTGTAACCTAATAAGACTATAAAATATTTTATCATTTAATATGTAGGCTGCCCGCACTGGTAGGCACGTGGTCTAAATGTCAAACTTATTTAGTCTAATTTACCGTGAATGGAAGATCAAGGTTCGAATCCCAGATCGAAGTACTGAGGACGTTTTCATCTCAATTGTTTCCCACCCTCCCTCCACGCATTGTGTGGGCACATTTCCTCGAAATTCTACGTTACTCACCCCTCCCATATTAATGTGACTGTACAACCCGAAACGTGGTGAAAAAGAAAGTAGATGAGATGGAGGACCAACGCTTTCGTTTTGTAGGTAATTTTGACGTAACTAGGTCTACTTGTTCCTTTCGTTTTGAACATCTATAGCAGATTTTATCCACCTCGGTGGCGTAGTTGGCTAACGCGCTAGTCGTGTTGAGCTCGACCGCCGAGGACGGGGAGATCGAGGTTCGAATCTCGGTCGGTGAACTTGGGGTGGTTTTTCCTAAATGGTTTTCCACTCTCCCTCCACGCAAATGCGGGTTCACTTCCTCTAAATTCAACCCTCCCAATTTCTAATCCATTAGCATAATTAGTACTTAAGCGTATAACCCGAACGGGTATAAGAAGCGGTGCTTATTATTATTATTATTATTATTATTATTATTATTATTATAGCAAATTTTTCCACCGCGTCTTGTTACCTGTTGTAGCTAAACGACACACATAGTTATGATTATTACTCTTACGGGATTGGGATGAGGAAGGAAGCATTTTATAGGTAATCTATCCACATTTGCGTGGAGGGAGAGTGGTAAGCCATTTAGGAAAAAATCACCTTCAGTAGACCCAACCAGGATTAAAACCCTCTCTCCCCGTCATCAGAAATCCAGTCCAACACGAAAGGAACGCCTTATACCGGGACAGATTGTTTAAACCTGCTACCCGCATAAGAATACACCCGAACTAAACGAAACGTTCGTATAGTCTTGTAGTCCTGTTTCACGATAATAGGGAGGTCGGTGTTTCGAATACCAACTGGGTGAATTGAGGGTGAGATGTTTTATTAAGTTTCCTTCTCTCCTTCCATGCAAATACAGGTACATTTTCTTTAATATTCACCTTCCTCACCCCAACCCATTTTTTTCCCCTCTAAGAGTGTGAACATGTGGGTATGCCGGGTAGCTATTAAAACGCGGTACACGTAAAAAAATCAATAAAGCATCAGTTGGAATCAAACCAAAGTCTCCTAGACTTGTGGGGAACTGCCCTAATCTCTGAATCATTGGGGTGCTGGGCAGGGTAGGTATGTGCACTTTGCTATTTGCCTGCGGGATAAAAGGGTCCTCCTATAATTTTGTTTACCATTACGCGCAGTGACGTGTTGAGCGGTGTGACATGTGGTTTCATTCTTTAAAAAAAAAACTTGTAGATTGTCCTTGACTGAAGAGCGGGTGTTAGAATAGCATCACAAGAGTCAAGGAAGGGGTGGAGGGGATGGCGGGGGGCATTCCTCACGGCGATAACAAGGACGAAAATAACAAGGAAAATATCGGTCATCGCCAGTGTTGCCGAATGTGCGATCTGGGTACTAATCGTACTATAATTTCAGCGCTTGTACACTCCAATATTGGGATATTTCCTAAAAGTAATATCCCGGGGTTCTGGTAGAAAGCAACAAAATAATGCACTTTATTATTATATTAAAATAGGTAGAGTGATCAATATTACGGACCTAATACTCACTTATTTACTACACGCCTGTTTGGATATTTTTATAATAGATAGGCCTATAGTACTAGAATCTTGAGTATTATTATTATTATTATTATTATTATTATTACTATTATTATTATTTAGCACCGCGTCTTACTACCCGTTCGGGTTATACGCTTAAGTACTAATTACACTAATGGATTAGGAATTGGGAAGGTTGAATTTAGAGGAAGTGAATCCGCATTTGCGTGGAGGGAGAGTGGAAAACCATTTAGGAAAAACCACCCCCAGTTCACCCGACCGAGATTCGAACCTCGATCTCCCCGTCCTCGGTGGTCTGGCTCAACATGACTGGCGCGTAGCCAACTACGCCACCGAGGCGGGTTTGAGTATTATCTTGCTGGACAAAATACGATCTATTTGACTTTTACATATGGTGCTGGAGAATACTATAGAAGATCAGGTGGAAAGACAGGGTGACGAATAAATACATCATTTGAAGAATGGAAGAGAAGAGAACCATTTTGTATGTGATTCTTTGGTACAAAGCAAACTGGATCGGACACATCCTTGGGATTAACTGTCTTCTGCTCGACGTATAGAAGGAAAGGTTGAGGGAAATAGGAGCTTAGGAAGAAGGAGGATTCAAATATTGGATGATTTGAAAGAAAGCAGAAAATTCTGTGAGCTGACAGAGACCGCAGAGGACAGGGTGTTTTGACAGAATAAGTTCCCTTACAAAAGGAATGGACCTGGCGTCAGAATCTCACTAGAGACTAGAGAATTGGCAACCCTGGTCATCGCAGACTCGACCACTTGCCCTCCCACTGCCAATATATACGCAATGGAGCTGCGGTGGCGTGCTTGCGGAATAGAAACATTACGCACCTTGCAGTATCAATATCATTTCAACACGCGCTCAGTGCAATGGCGAGCCTAGACATTTATTTTGGGGTGGAGGATATATAGGCCTACAATCTACAAAATCTTTTATTTTTCGTACTCTACGTTGTAATTTTTTTTACGTGAAATCGTGTATTACTAGCCCTAAGGGTTCGGCCAGACTGACAAGCGTGCGAGCGAGCGCATGGTTATCAGATAGCTCTCGACAGTTTGTTGACGAGGAGGCAAAGGTTCGAATCTTGGCTCAGTGAACTAAGGGTGGTTTTTGACAAGAGATTTATTGTTGTGGTTTTCTCATCCTCTCTCCACGCTAATGGTGATACTTATTTGTAAAGTCTTACTTTGATTATAATATTGAAGTATTTTAACACATCAGTTTTATACATATATATAACATATAGGTATGGTTTATGATCTTACCAATTAAATTAGGCCGTTAGTAGCAAGTGTGCTAAACCTATCGATATTAATAAAAATGTCAAATGAGAAGTTTTTCTAGCACTGAATTTTGATAAGATTATAGTTAGGTCGATCGAGGCACAAAACGGCTGCCGCTTCTGCTTTATACCTTGCGGCCACCGAAGAGGTTGGCTATATAATTATAGTCTACCTATTTATTTAACACCACGTCTTACTACCCATCCGGTTTATACGCTAATACTAATTACGCTAATGGGTTAGGAATAGGTAAGGTTGAATTTAGAGGAAGTGAGCCCGCATTTGCGTGGAGAGAGAGGGGAAAACCACTTATGAATTACCACCCCCAGTTTACCCGAGTGAGGAGATTCGAACCTCAATCTCCCCGTCCTCGGCAGTCTAGCTCAACACGAAATTACCGCGTTAGCTAACTACGCCACCGAGGCGGGTGTCTACTATTCTACACAAGAGTGTGGGAGCAACACACCAGATAAAAGCAGGGTGGGTTCTTGATAGCGTCTTTATTGGGTAGGAAGAGGAAGGAGTTATCTCCGAGTGCCTGCGTGAGACAGACAAGTTTCATTGGCTCTCACCTGACTACGTCACTTCCCCTCCCGCCCCTATCAGCCGGCCCACACAACAGGTGACTGGGAAACAGAAGAAACATCAGTGTACTTGTAGCAACAGGGGGGAAAAAATGGCTGCTCACCTTTTCCTTGATCATTTTCACTATCTAAGGTGGTCTTTGCAATCTATTTTAATAAAAAAATACCGGCAGATATCTTGTATCGTTGAAAATCCATCAAAGATTTTTATTTTATCACACATAATTTTACATTATCAAACAGAAGCTAGGTTTTTAGCAAAGAAAATGGAGAAATCTAGAAAGAATAACCTCGACATACGAAGCAGTTAAACATTTTAACAGAACTACCGAAGGAAAACATACGCGTGTATAGATACTTCATGGTGTGAGCCCGCAATCGAGCTATACCGACCGAGCGGCCGCCACCGTCAGAGATGATAGTGCCAACATTTGTGAATTGAGGGCGTCATGTGGTCAGCATAACGCGCCCTCAGCCACTAACATTAATTTTCTTAAACTGGAGCTGCTACTTTATTTATTTAGGTAGTTCCTCATTTGTCCTCACGAGGCTTTGAGTTTGAACCCGTTCCAGACCACACTGCTTTACAGATAAATTTTGGAAGCACTGGGGATCGAAACCAGGACCTCAGATCTGTGTTGCCAGGAACTTTGATCACAGAGGTCGTCGCACGCGTGTAAAATTTTGTGGATTTGTGATGTGAAAATTTTGTTTTGTGGTTTTGGTTATAGTTGAGTTAGTATTTATGCATTTAAAACAAGGGATATTGTTAAATTAATATTAGAATATAAAGTGGTGTGGGTATTAGAAGGGATATTAAGATCGACTGACTCTCCATTCATCTAAATGATTGCCCTTTGTTCTAAATCTAGTTAAGGGGCCGCCCCTAAATTACGTAAGGGTTGGGGGGTGTAGTTTTTCCTTACGTGTTCTCTTCTTCTTCTTCTTATTATTATTATTATTAGCACCGCGTCTTACTACCTGTTCGGATTATAGCTTAAGTACTAATTACACTAATGGATAGGAATTAGAAAGGTTGAATTTAGAGGAAGTGAACCGTATGCGTGGAGGGAGAGTGGAAAACCATTTAGGAAAACCACTCCCAGTTCACCCGACTGAGATTCGAACCTCGATCTCCCGTCCTTGGTTGTCTAGCTCAACACGACTGGCGCGTTAGTCAGCTACGCCACCGAGGTGAGTGTTTTCTTTTTATTAGCACCGCGTTTACTACCGTTCGGGTTATACGCACTTACGCTAATGTGCAATGGTAGGGTGATTGTGGTGAAATGGAGACCTACAGTTTAACGTGGAATCGAACCACGGTGGAGCTGGCATCCTCACATTCACAAGTTGTGATTAATACAGTCTTGTCAGAGGTGAAGGAAGGTTTGACAATCAGATTTTCTTATTAAAATGTTTGGGGGTGGAGGTCAAAATCAATCTTTCGTAAGGTTTTTTTTCATCAATGTTAATGGTGAGACAAAATCTTTTAAAAAAAACACTTTTTTGTCAAACAATTCTGAGATTTTCATTTTTATTCATTGACTAACCCTATTTTAATCACTAATTTTTTATTGTTTTATAAAATATATAAGCTATTTAACTAGCTTTATTACCATTTCTTATGTCTAAAAATAGCTAAACGCTTAAAATAACCTATATGCATAATATATATGCGGACAATCTTGTAATCTGTTACTAAGGGGGGAGAGCAGGGGATCAAAAATCACGAAGAAAAAAAAAGCCTGACGTTATTTAAAGATGGCCCTGAGCGCAGTGATTCTTAACCGGGGGGCCGTGAAAGGTTTTTTGGGGGACTCGAAACAATAATTTTAAATGTTATTATTTGCTTATTACAGAAGTCAATTATCTTACATTTTAGGTTTTTGAAGGAATAACTCGATGATCGCAAGCATGTAGGCCTAAATACATTAGACTCTCGATTTTCCGGGGTAATGGAGGGGAGGGGAATAACGGACAATAGAAATCACAGATAGAACAAATAATCTCCATCCGTTTACCATCGCCATTCAAAATTTGCTGTTCTTTGTTTCGACTTATTTGTGTGAAAAGGGATTTTCCAAAATGGTAAATATTAAAACGAAGCAGTGAAATCGACTCCGAATCGACTCCTGTATGAGAATGGCATTTAGTAATACAATCTAAACCAGAATATACAAATTAGTGGAATGTGTTCAACAGCAGAGGTCCATTAAATACAATTAGGTAAGCTAGTTTCTGTTTTTTATTGGTTTGTTATTATAATCAGTAAATAAAGCCACTATTTTAGAATAAATCTTAGTGACTAATATGTTAATAAAAACTAGAGGGCTACGAAGATATTTTAGGATATTCAAGGGGCCGCTAGTAATAAAAGATTAAGAACCACTGCTTAGGGCACGTTTGGTCGACTGAGAGCTTCATAAAAATTCATTAAAGCGTGGATTTTAAAAATATCCATTGCTCATTATTCTAATAGAAAAGAATACTGGTCAGTGTTGTGTTTTTGCTAAGGTAAGCAGTGCTTGATAAAACTGTAAGTTACCTGTGATATGTTCCCCACCACTCAGTTTATATTTGATGTAAGCAACCTGTTGGCGGAAATCCTTCCTTCCCTCCTCAAAAGTGTTAAACAAGCCACAGGGGGAGGTCGGCAACATACATTAGGAATAACATCGAAACATCATAATCTCGTTACATTGACACCCTGTTACATGTGTAATGAACAAGGAATGTTTGACTGAAAGTCTGAACCACATGCACACACACACACATTTATTTACAGCAACACATAGGAATTACCACAGTTCGAAATTGTATCCAGCACATTCGACGCAATTCAATGGTAAACCACGGTCGTCTGAATCCGTTCAAAAACTCCTAGCACCTTCTCATCACGAGACGCTAGAAAGAACACGTGCGACCAAATCTTCCGCGATAAACACAGCACATGCTCTAACCTTGTAGCATGGCCATCTTTGTAGACGCCGCTTCATCTTGGACACATGGCATATTTTTACTATCTTATCTTCTTTTTTGAACTTCAGGAATCTTTGGTTTGAATAGTGTTATTAGAGCAAGTTAAAGTATAATGTGATAGCCTTTTAAAAAAAAGTATACAACTACTACAATATTTCTTTAATACATTTTCATATATCTAGTCTATTGTTACACCGGAGAGAACAGAAATGAACGAGCACTAGTGAGTAGGGAGCATGAATTTCGGTTCGGTGTTAACAGGTACAGAGGGCGGTGCCGAACATCCTTCGGTAGGCTTCGCTTGTATTCATTGGAGATGTGAGAAGGAACATTTTCAATTATTATTTCCTGTTGATTAATTTCCACGGATTAGATGAATAACAATATTAACAGTAATACTAATTAGTGGTAGTAATAGTAGTAGTAGTAGTAGTAGTAGTAGTAGTAGTAGTAGTAAGAAACACCTGCTTCGGTGGCCGCAAGGTCCAACGCGTTACTCTCGCAATAGATTAGGCCGCCGATGACAGGGAGATTTGGGGTTCGATTCGGGTACACTGAGGGAGGTTTTTTTCTAAATGGTTTTCCACTCACTCTCCACACAAATGCGAGTGCAATTACTGTAAATTCAACCTTACTTATCCCTAATACATTATCGTAATAAATACTTAGGTGTATAACCCGAATGGTTAGTAAGACACGGTGCTAAAAAAACTAGTAAAGAAACAAATGAATGTGAGCCTTTGTAGACCTGTTATGTTCATAAATCATACTTCAATTTCTTATCATCAAAAGTTAACGAAAATAATTTTAAGGTTAGCCCAATATTTGTCTCTCCCCCTATCCTCCATGCTTCCTAACTACCCCTCCCCCTTCTATAACCGACTCATCTCTTAAACACTATTATTTTGAAGAAGGACCTATAATAGGCCCTAGGTGCCACCTCTACAATTTAACCCCTCCACCTCCAGCCCCCACTGCGGAAAAATTTCCTATTCAAAATTTCCCGGAAAATGTTCACCTCTAGCTCCGAGCGTGCTCCGACTTGCACGCTCACCAAAAAGCACTGTTGCTCGCATCATGTAGACCTAAACTAGGCATTATCTATCAAAAGTGAGCGTAGCAAATCACACGGCTTTACGTATAAGCATTTGAAACTGGTTTCAAACTATCTAAAAAAGAGTTCCTTCTTATCTTGATCGGACTGTAGGTACGGCAGCTTATTTTTTTATACCCTAGTTGGATGCCCCTTTGTATTCCAGGTTGAGAGAGAGAGAGATTTCATTGTAATGAGAGCGTAATTGACACAGAGGTGGGAAGGGAGGGAGGTGAGGTTGACAGTTGAACTGACGGGTCACGCGTCTGGTTTAGAGGGGTAGTTGTGGGGGGGGTAAAGAGGTGGTATGTCACACCTTTCATCACTCGTCACAAGGGAGGGGGGTGGAGATACAGGGAGACGCAGGGGAAAGGGTTGAGAGACATTGTTACGTCATAGAACGGGGGGAATTTTACTTCAAGTAGGCCTACAAGTATAGATACAAAATTGAAAAAACAAACAATTTTTTTTTAAATCTATAATTTTAAAAAATCGTAGATTTTTTACAATATTTTAAAATGGGAGTGCAATATAGCTATCCCAAGTTCTAAGATTTTCACCTAAGTTGAATCTAATTTAAGGACTTAAATACCAAAAACGTTATCAAATAAGCTTAGGGTATAGGTCCAATTTCAGAGAAAGAGCTAAAAAGGTTAGTAGATCTATTTCACTTCTTCGTCCGTCAGATAATACTGTCTGCAGCAGTCACTTTAGATCGATATTATTAATACTTATAAAATAACATAGTCAAATTGTTAAATACCAACAATGTTGACTGTAGAAAAACATGTTTTTATTTTATAAAAGACTCTTCATATGATAATTGGACTGTACTTCAAATATTTTTAAAAGTTTTATGCTTTCTAGGATGTGCCACTGTACAGTATATAGGCTACTTAAATGTAGAAAGTATAACCTCTTAGCCGAGATGGAAGAGCACAAACTTTTTTCCGCAACTCACCAAACATCCCGGCTGTTTGTTCTCACGGAAATATTTGGCGGTGACCCGGTGCTTCTATTGTTATTCCTTTTAAAATGAAAAATAATAAGTAACATTTATTTTATTACTTCATATATTTCTTGTTAAATAGTTTCAATGTGCATGATTTTTAATCGATATGTACATTAGTTACGGTGGGGTTTTTATCACCATTTAAGGTTGATGGTGACGGTAGCTCTTTACTTCGAAGAAAGATTTTGTATGATGTTATATATCATTGAATAATTAATCATGGTCTGCCAATAACAGGGAGATTGGGGATCGAATCCTGGTCGTGTGAGCTGAGGGTGGTTTTTCCCTAAATTATTTTCTACTCTCCCTCCACGAAAATGCGGATACAATTCCTCTAAATTCCACCTCACTCATCCCTCTGCACCATTAGAGTACTAGTACATATGCGTACAACCTGAACAGGTAGTTTAAAAAAGCGGCGCCAAGAAAAATTAATCATGATATTTAGGCAAATCATAAAACTTCACGAAATTCAGCTTGAATTCAAGATAATATAGCCCACGTAAAAAAAAATAATCATTATATTCTATTTTTTCAGCGTGTTTTAGTCATTGAAACAGAAATAATAACGTCTTTAAAATTTGCTATTATATTAATTATTCATATTAATTCTTTATACCAATACATAATATATTCTATTATTTATATATATTTTTGGGCTCTCCTTGACTCAGGTTATTTAGGTAAAAAATCTTCGTCGAACCCCACATCCACATAAGTCAATAAGAAATATTTTTTTTTTTTAGATTAAATCATTGATGTATTTAGAAAACCATTGGGATGAGGGAGAAAGAGTAATACAGTATATGTAGAAAATCCGAGGAAATGTCAAAAGGAGATAAGATTTTTTTATCACTTCGTCATACTACCAATTCAGGTTATAGGCTTATGTACTTATTATTACACTAATGATTTTAGAGATGAGGAAGGTTATATTAATAGAGAGAGTAGCCGCATTTTCGTGTAGGGAGTGTGGAAAACAATTTTGGGAAAACCAGCCTAAGTACTCCCAACAGAGATTCAACTCAAGCCTTGATCTCCTTGTCATCAGAAATATAGTCTACTGCAAGGGTAGCGCCTTAGACCATGTGGCTATCGAAGTGGGTAGCAAGAATCTTAGCATAGGTGAACTATTCGTTACCAGGCCGTTTTAGTAGAGAAAGATAGCGCTCAGGTGTGGTGTGTTTTCCCTTTAGTTTGTTTCCTAACATAGGCCTATCTACCTCTTTGTTCTATCTTTATCATTCCTACTATACATTACTACACTACATTAGTGTATATATCTGCCTATAACAGACGGGTAGTAAGACGCGGAGCAAGAGGGTAACAATGAGACAAATTGAGTAGTGTGTTATAAACTATAAATACCATTAAGGCCTTGAAAAACTGTATTGTAGGCTCATATACTATAATCAGAGTTCCCACCCTTAGCTTAAGAAAATATAGGGCATCTTTGAAAAATGTATAGAACACCTTCAACAATCTTCTTTTCTATCTCTCCAATACACACACATGAAAATATTGTCCACACAGTACGCTTACAATGTACTACTGTATGGAAATTTACCAATTTAAATTATGCAAATAAAACAAGCTATGGCCATTCTTCTCCCCACGTATCAGATGTCTCTGGACTGTCTCTCCTACTTTTGCTCGAAATTTTCCGCGATAACGATGGGGGGGGGGGGGGGGGGAGACACAAAGCGACAAAGTTTCTTGTTAATAACTAGAGTCTGTCCCTATTATGACAGAATGAAGATTTGTACACATTGATTATCTGTGAAGCCATTCTAAAATAATAAAAAACAGCCTTTTCAATGCAGTTTTTTTCCAAATATTATTTAATATTTCAACAATATTCTGTATTAGTAGGCTTACAGTAATATTTTCCTCTCAAACCGGGACACTTTTAGGGGTTTTATAAAAGAAAATCATAGTGCAGGGGTGCATAGTGGTGTAAAAGGGTAAATTAGCATAGACATATATTTACGGGCTTCCCCCACCCCTCCTCCTTTACAAATTCAAAGGATGTTTATGATGTAATTATGGATACAAATTTTTGAAAGTTAACTCCCATTTAAAAGCTAAAAGATAATTTTGTTCATTTATTTATATGAAAACTGAAGTCAAACTCACTTATATAACTATAATTGAATGCATTACAGAGAAAAGTATGAATAAAAAGATGTAGTTATAAAACATAATATACTATAGACTAGGAGACAAACTTAAAGTCTACTGCTAAACCCACTAATTATTTGGTTGAAACCAATCGTATTTGTTACTTGCGTAAACCTTTTTTAGAAATGCTTTGTTATTCTTTATCTTTTCATAAAACTCAGAGCAGCTTATTTCAATGTTTATTTTGCAATAGATAAGGCATTTCACTGGTGATTCTGCCATTCTTCCTCTTTCTTGAGACCATACATTGTTCATCAGTGATAACCTCCTTTCAACAGGAGTGGAAGTTCCTGGTAGGGAGAAAATGTACTCCACAACTCGGCGGAGGTTAGATACAGAAATGTCCTGGTCTTTGAAGTGATTGAATAATTTAACCTGCTTTTCTTCACAGTTTAAGTTTGTAGTTTTGAAAGTTTCACAGTTTGAAGACTAAAATGACTTGGCAACCACCATTTCATCAAATAATAATAATAATAATATAATAATATTTAGCACCGCGTCTTACTACCCGTTCGGGTTATACGCTTAAGTACTAATTACGCTAATGGATTAGGAATTGGGAGGGTTGAATTTAGAGGAAGTGAACCCGCATTTGCGTGGAGAGAGAGAGAGTGGAAAACCATTTAGGAAAAACCACCCCCAGTTCACCCGACCGAGATTCAAACCTCGATCTCCCCGTCCTCGGTGGTTGAGCTCAACACGACTAGCGCGTTAGCCAACTACGCCACTGAGGCGGGTTTTATCAAATAGTTCATTTAAGTTTATTACACCATTTCCAAGTGTTTCATTAATTTTTTTCTGCTGATTTTTCAATTTCGGGGCATATAATTTCACTGTTGTTTATCCAGACAAAAGATTCTGCTCCACCGAAACTATTTTCCCATAGATCAATATAGTACACGCATTGATCATAAAAATCGGTAAATTATTTCATAACTATATCAACATTAATGCTTCCTGCCTCCTCTAATGCCTTGAACATTTTTTTGGGCTCCCTGTGGTATAAATCTATTATCCTGCCTTTCTTCAAGATTTGTTTTCAATTTCTTAAGTTCGATGACAATATCAGTTGCACTTGCTTTTGTTTTCTCTATGGTCAATATTGTTTTGTTAAATAGATGTAGCTACCCATGAACGAAACACAAATACATTTCCCCCAAAATTATTGTCAAATGACTTTTTTTATAATCAACGCGCAGTGTTTTTGAGAGCAAAAGTAAAACTTTAGTCCTTCATAAATTTGAAGTATCCTTTCAATAACTGGAAGTAGTGAAAGAAATCGTGTATTTCCATGTTGCAGAACTCTTTTATATTCAACGTCTACAAACTCACAGAACTCTTTCAGCTGAGTCACACGCACAGTGTAAATATGGAAATATTTATAAATGTTTACCACAAGAGCTTCTACTTCAATAGGTAAAACATCAACAGTTGTTTGAAGAGAGTTGTGAACGATATGGGCACCACAACCAACACCTACAATATTTCTTCCCGTTTTTCTCTTCAATCGACTGTTAACATAGTTTACCCCTTTTCGTTTTACGCCTCCAAAATGTGTGTTGCACTTGTCACCACAAAACCCAACAACTTTAAAAAAATATATAAATCATGGTTTTTGATAACTTACAACAAGTAGTTTGCCAATACTTCTTATGTTTTACAAAGAACAGATTGAAAGTCTAAAAGTTTAACTTTTACTCCTTATTCTGGTACAAAGTATCGCACAACACAAGGTACAATTTTGACTTATTTTCTGTTGGAAGCATCAATTGTTAATGTCACCAAATTTTACTTACTTAAATCTTCGTTAAGTTCATCAATTGTCATTGGCGCAATCACATTTACAACAATAGCCTCACACTTCGTTCTGGCAATACCAAACTTTGGTTCAAAGAACTTGGAGATTAATTTAGATGAACAATCAGTTGTTTTAAAGCTTAAATTATGAACAGCAGTATGAAATGCAAAAGTTGCTTCCTTGGCAGCTATTATAAGGTATTTATCAACAGGATCAGTGCTTTTAAAATACAACAAAGTTTTGAAAAACTGTGGCTGCAGTCAAACTAGCTTTATGTTTCGCACATGTTTAATGATCTTTAATGTCGGAACGTCCACCATGAGAAATTGAAAATTCTGACGAACACTGTTCACACCCTATGAACTTGTCCACAAACCTTTTTTCAGAAATGGATTTTTTTTTTAACTCATCAGTACATTTACAGTTTTGTTTCAGCATGTTTTACTTGATAAAATAGAAGGATTTACATCAAAATATTAACTTCAAAATTAAAATAATTAGTCACAGACGAGATAAATAAAATAAGCTATTAATTAAATAACATCGCTTAGACTACTCACTTACAGACTAACAGACCTCCACTCTCTATTATATATGCAGACTTCAGCGGACTAATTTAGTCTGCACCATCACGCTGTGATTTGTTTTGACTCTTTGACTCCGGATGTTGTGGTGACGTAATGGAGAAAAAATAAGTAAGCCGTGTTGCCAAATCAACTAATATCTCCTATTTTCTTTCACTTCTTGTGTTTAACTTTTCATATTCTTAACATTTTTCTTCTGACCGGGACAAAATGACAAACCGGCTGAGACCCCGGGAGGACTAAACCTTCAAACCTGGACGTATGGTAAGCCTATGTATTAGGAACTTCTATCAACTCTTTATATCCATTCATATTTAATCAGAAATGATTCACGTGCAATAGTGTTAGTGCAAATTTACGATTTCTAGCCAATTGTATCTTAGAGTTGATTGGCATGTGATGCACGCTCTTAATTATGGTTTTAAATATTAAAACTAAAAAGTTAAAAGATAATAATATATATTATATTTATAACATTTATATTATAAGAATGGGACAATCTTTATAACTTGTAGCTAATAGTATGTGTTTTCGAGGGCATTCTTTTCTTGAAAATAAAAATA
Source organism: Timema podura (assembly GCA_033556935.1). Classification (NCBI taxonomy): domain Eukaryota; kingdom Metazoa; phylum Arthropoda; class Insecta; order Phasmatodea; family Timematidae; genus Timema; species Timema podura. The sequence goes on from JAVRXN010000012.1 coordinate 33,847,298, forward strand.
TGAACTGCCCTATTATTCCGCCCAGTTTCCAACATTTCTAGAGCATGTCGACCGAGATTTAAAAACGACCACCCACAGGTCCACGTGTGGGCTCAATTGCGATAGTTGTAAAAAAAAAAAAAAAAAATACACACACTCTTGTAGTTCGTTCTCTAAATGGACGTATATGGCCTTCAAGTATGTCGTGGCTTACAAATACTTTTTATTTATGATGGGAGGGAATTTATTTAGCAACGGACGTGGGTGAGTGCTTGTGTTATTTTGTTTGGTTGTTTCGTCACCAACGACGCCTTCTTTTATTATTATGGCAAGGACTTCGTGCCCTGTGTTTATTTTACTAGTGACACCCACTTCCAGCTGCTAGAAGTGTTGGGTGCTCTCGAAACACAACCGCAGTAGGATTGACATAGAAGTGTTTCCCAAACTGTGGTGCTTGTACTTCGAGGGGCACGTGATGTACCACTGAGTTTTATCAAGCATTTAGTTTTTTTCCCCACATATTCTAATAAATAGACCTGTGCAGTTTTTTACTCGATTTCGTGGACCTTTTTAAGACTCTTTTCTTCTGTCATCGCTTTGTTTATTTTAACTTACTGTTTATCACTACATTGTTTATTAAAATTTGGAACAATCGTTTGTTCTTTACAAAATAACTGGCCCCGTGGTGTAGTGGTCACTACACTAGGTAACCAACCTAGGGCTCCCGGGTTCAATTCCCGGCTGGTACCTTAAGCATTTTTTTCATAAAGGGGAATTACCTCAACGGTCACAAGGGTTTTGTTAATTAGGCTTAAATTAGGTTTAAGTGTTTCCACACCCTCATATTCACTATAACCATCACCCCTCATCAGGATATGGAAAGAGCCTCGATGGAAAGGATGTGCGATTAGTACATTCAGCCGTCCCCTGGATATCACTACTGCTAATCTGTCCACAAACTAGGCTAAGTATGTTGTAGCTCAGACGCACAATATTATTAATTTACATGATAGAAGGGACTTGATTTTTCTTTTTTTTTAATGAATTAAACGGAATAAGTTGGCTATTGCTTCAAAAGGATACGTTACTGCCATAGAAATATCTATTTAGAGAAAAAAACCATAGATTGATCATCTATCCAAAACTAGCATCATCTATCAAAAATGGACCTCTGAGAAGCACGTGGCCTTGTCTTATTAATACTTGGAAGTAAAACAAGTTTAAGGCGACTGGCCCTTTTCATTTGGTGCGGAAATACAGAACTATGGGAACAAACAATTATCTTCAAGAATTTTTATTGTTTTGCAATTTTCTTTTTAGAAACGGTTTGTTCAAGAGTAGAAGCATGTTTATTAAGCTATACTTTTTATACACACACCTCCTCTATAATTTTAACAATTATCAAATATCGATAAAATTTACATTTTTCAATAGAAAGCTGCTGACTTCATAACAAAAAATAAGAAAATGTAACAATTAATAAACATTGGTACATTATCTTAGACGAGATGTTAAAAATATTAACATAAAAATTTAACTCGTTCTCGAGAAAACTTCTATCTCCAAACGTATGAATTTTCCGCAAGACCTGTTCGGTAGCTAGCGCCATATACGGTTTCCGTGATCCATCTTATATTGTTGGCGTGGAAGGATACTTTTGGTCGGTTGCTAAGCCACGCCACACCTTTCACCCTTCCGCCAACCATCACACAAAATAGGTTTTAGACTTGCACTCGATAGGGCCAAGGGCCTTAAGAAAACTAAAGGCCACTACACACGTACAGGTAGGCCTATACCTGTGAGGTTTGCCTGTACAGGCGCGCCTGTCCGGTATAACTGAACGTGTGTATGACATAACTGTACAGTTATTTCGACCTGCACAGGTGACCAGAGCAAATAGTTAATTTCATTCGATATAGCTTCGTCGGAGCAAACTGCGCAGTCATACCGGAGCGTGCGTACCGAAGTGCGCAGGTGGCTCAGTTCAGTTGTTGCTGTTGTCACCACCACATCGTTCACTAATTAGATAAGTTTCGTTCTTTCTTTATAAACTTATTGTTGTACACAATGACGTCAGTGTGTCGTGGTAGCCACCGAGAATACATAGAAGTGTTTATAGAAACTTACTAGGGTGAACAATGTCTGTAGAATATTAAATCAAAAGACTACCATGACCGACCCAAAAAAGAAACTGCATATTTTAAATTAGTGGAAAAACTAGAAGAGATCAATCCCGCTGACAACAAAGAAAGCATTGTAAAGAAAATCAACAACAAACTGTGACCCGAAGAAGAAAAACTGTATCGTGTGGATGCATTAGCACATCCGGTATACCTGTACGTGTGTAGCGGCCTTTATTAAAGTGATCAGACTATATACCCTTGGTTAAACAGACGTTTCTTCGGATGGAGATGAAAATAATCTTTTGAAAGTCCAAATCTACTTTAATATAATCTTATTCAGAGCCATGTTTCCTGTAGCAGTCCATTTTTAAGCCCATAGAATAAATATAATAACTTTTGGCTACTGCTAATCTATCTTAGTATTATCAAAGGTTATTTTGATGATGACATGAGCAACAATGCCACAGCCCAATTTTTTTTAATAAGGGCATTCATTTTATGACAAAAGTTATTAGATCTACTTTCACAATTTAATACCACAAGACATGTACTCTGCAGCTGTCACCTTTGATAGATAACAGCAATCCCTATAAACATCTATATTAAAATAGAAAAATGTTATTAAATTTGGCTGCATAACACATATTTGTAGGTTTTTTTTTAATGGAAATTACCCGCCTCTGTGGCGTAGTTGGCTAACGCGCTAGTCGTGTTGAGCCCGACTGCCGAGGACGGGGAGATCGAGGTTCGAATCTCGGTCGGGTGAACTGGGGGTGGTTTTTCCTAAATGGTTTTCCACTCTCCCTCCACGCAAATGCGGGTTCACTTCCTCTATTCAACCTTCCCAATTCCTAATCCATTAGCGTAATTAGTACTTAAGCGTATAACCCGAATGGGTAGTAAGACGCGGTGCTAAATAATAATAATAATAATAATAATAATTTAATGGAAATTGTAGTGTACCATAGCTTGTGGGAAAACAAAATTTCGAGTATTTAAAACGTCTTGGGTAACCTCAAGAGGTTACCAATTTGATTTTACTTTACAAAAGCTACGAACCTAAAAATGACGAGTGATTACAAAAAAACACACTACTAAACATTTGTCCACTCTATGTATTTCAAACCCCTTTAATAACTAGCCTTGAACTTAAAATATTTTGAAATTTTTAAAATGTTATGTTTATCTTGTACGGCTACTGAGTGAAACAAACATTTACTAAATTATATGGTTGTCAAAATATAGCAACAAATTACTTAGCATTTGATAGAATAAATTACAGCAACCCACCTCACATTTATTACGAAATTTACTGTATTTTTTCAGCTATTTCTCTTAAATATTTACTTGAATACTTGGGCTCGAATCTCGGTCGTGTGGTTTTCCCTATATTATTTCCCATTCTCCTACAAGAAAATGTTGGTACATTTCCTCTAAAGTCCTACATATTTCATCAGTAGCGATATGAGTCATGGTACACGCCGGCAAACCGCATGGTAAAACCATTTAAAAGTGATGCTGGATAAGAGATGATGGCTCAGGATGACTCAGTGGTATAGCATTGTTGCGCAAAGCTAAAATTCACGAGTTTGATTCCCTTGTAGGGATTTTCATTTATCACTTAATTTAAAATCTTTATTTTTTAAATTACCTATTTTATATTATGGTTATTTAACGGCTTAAACAATGTAGCTAGAATTCAAAAGGTAATTTGAGAAAATGCTCCTGGATTAACATAGAGTAAAAAGTCCTAGTAATATGCGTTAAGCCAGTACACCCGGTTAAGATTCCCGTAGATGGCAAACCAGAATGGTCCAGCTTTACATTTGGTCAGCAGTGGTAATTCAGGTGGGTTCTTATAAAATTATTTAGTTCTGATAATTTGTAGATAAGAAAGAGTAGAGTTCTATTAAGTGGTTATAGTTTGGTGAATTGCGAAGTTTACTACTCCAAATCTAGAAGTCGATTTTCGTTAATATTAAGAATTAGATCGTTTTAACTTTCGTTGCTTCATCTTCTATTTTTTTAAACTTTCATTAAAATAGCAATTATATTTAAATCGTGCTAGTATTCATATTTAATAGTGCAAATATTATATTAAGTAAAATAACTCATTCTTTATAATAAATAAAATTGAGTGCTTGATGTAAAGCAATGCACTTTGCTATGCAGTAAGCTATAGCGTCCCGTGTTGAGCTCTACTCTTTATCTACTATAATTATCAAACTTACACTCTCATTTACTAAAAGTTACAATGTTTTCTAAAACTAATTGATTATTTAATATTCCTTACGAGATTCAATTTTTTTTAAAGAGGTAAAAGTTTGTTCATTAGGCTACTAAATAAATGTGAGATATTTCATCATCAAAGTGAAGTTTAAAAACTATTTGAAAAAAAAAACATAATCATAAAACGATATACGAGTTTTTTTATTTGTATCATAAAAGATAGATAAGAGTAACAAAAAGGAAACACCATGCGCATATTAATTATACATATTTGGCAAAAGAGTGAAAGAGCACAAACATTCCAAAGAGAAAATGAACATTCTTACTAATCACATTAAGCTTATCAAATCACCGGACTTATTAATTATATTGTAATGGTATCTGGCAATAATTACTCACTAGCGAACCGAATAAAATAGCTTTTTCACATTTACGCAATTTTGGCTACCACCTCCTTCCACAGTATACATTCTTGACTACTTTTCAGAAAAGAAACTTAGGACTCTTTAACTAAATGCTTATTACCTATCCCAATTTAATTTAACTTTTAATTCTTTCAGTCATGGAAGGTTAGGATGGGCTAGTTATATAATCATAACATATCGTAAAATGTTTTAAATTATAAAATAAAATGTGTTTTAATGTATAGCCAATTATACGTTTTTATTGGTTATTCAGTAGTTTTTTTATGACGTTGTGCTTAACAATATTTTAGTCATGTATGGTGTTAAGTTAATGAAATATTTTAAAAGTATTTTAAAAAAGGTAATAAGAATATTAAAAAGTAATCAAAAATATACAAGATACGGGGCTACTAAAGGAAATAACAACAAGAAAAGTTCTAGTTTATAGGTAAAAACTGTTCAGGAAATTCTAAGTACAATGGCGGGACGGTATCCAGTGAAGTAGGTATGTTGAGTAATTATTTAATAGCCCAAATCCAGAAAATTCTTAAAATTGATACTTCATCTTATATGATGCATTTAATATGATGAATAGCTCCGTTTGGTAATTGTTTTTGGTCATAAAACCATTTTCCAAAAAAGACGTTTGTGCTCTTTTACTCAAAATAGTTCTAAGTATAACAGTTTTAAGAAAACTTTTTTTTTGTGCATGCATATGTTTTGTTTACTTTATATCTAATTATATAATGATTAGTAAGTAAATGTTGACACATACTGTTTCAGGTACATTTGCACAGCGATCGTTCACATCCCCGAATATTTTTTTACCACATTGCAATAATTTTTAGAAACAAAAATTATCGATAAAATGTTGACTTTAAATAAAATAGATGTGGGTTTACAGAACATTTTTAAATAGTAAAATATATGATTATGCTTCAATTTACGAAATATACAAACCAACGTCTACAACAATATATTAGTAACCAAACATATTAAAATACTAAAGGGATCACTGTCATAAAACTCAGCTGTACATGTTAATAATATACACTCCCAACATAACATTAAATAAATATTAATAAAAAACTCGGAAGTCCATTAAAATACGTATTAATGTGAAAACTTAATGGAATGCACTAGCAAGTTTGTTTTGTGTTGATTTTCAATGAACCTGTTGAATATAAACTATGTTCGACAAGAAACATAAAAACGCAAGCAGAAATTATGTAATTTGAAAAAATTATGAATTATATGTCTCGCTTTTGACAACGCCTTAATTAAAACACACTTTTTATAAATCGTCGCGATGCTTGTATTACAAAAACTATCTTGAATAGGCTCACCAAATTTACTATCTTCTGATTATTTCATTTAGTAAACCACATGGTACGTTAAGACAATCAGTTTGACATCGATATAGGATGTATAGTTATAAGATAGGAGCAGAGTGAAATATCTCATATTGAGGACTTCTTATAGGCAGGCAAGCAGTTTATGACGTCAAAAGAAAATGTATACATGTTCACAAAGGGTGAATCCATTGGAAATATATTCAAATGGGAGCTTCATAGTAAAATTAATTTTTTTAGCTAACAAATAGGTTTTAAAATTGTCTTATCTTTTATAAAAAACTATTTAATTTAAATTAGCACCGATTGGAGTTCAACTCCCAACTGCTCCTTTGGGTAGCTTATTTCATGTGTGGTTCACCATCTTATATCCACGTAATCGTTATTGTGTTTTCTTTAAAATTCACCTTCCTCATCCTTTCCTTTAGTAGAGTATTTTTTGGATAATCCGAAGTCATTAACTTATTTAAATATATCTCCACATCCGAACTGGTGAACAAGAGCTGTCCAAGGCATCAGTGTCGTCTAGTTAGTTTTATCTCCCACCGGATGGGATTCGAATCCCAACTGGGTGCACCAAGTTGTTTGTTTTCCAAACAGTCTCCGATTATTCCTCTCTTCCGCTCTCTCTCTAGGCATGTATACAATAAAATATGGGTGCACTTTCTTTAACTTCTAGTTCCTACTCTATCTTCCCCACGGATGTAAAAGCAATTGCCTGGACGGGTAGTAATACGTGGAGTATAAAAAAAAATCACTCTAGTATAAGCGTAAAAAATGCAATTAAAATTTTACCAATAAGGTGAACGTTTCTCTGTAATATTTTAAAGTAGGATATTCAGATTTAATCAAATATTTTACTGGGGAAAGATTTTATTCGAAAAAAAGTTTTGATCCATATTTAATATTCTCTTTATTCAAAAGTCAAACTCTAAATTTGAAGAGAATTTTTTTTTTCCAAAATTGTATTAATTTTTTTATTATTGAAATGCTTAAAACATGAAAAACTATTTCCACGCAGTGCTTTAGTATTTATTTTGTATAACTTATTAAAATGGCCTCAATATATTTTAAATAGGTCTCATAGGAATGTCAATACTAACCAATCTTGTACCATTTTTTTCTTTTTTTTTGCGCTATGCGTTTGTACTACTTCAAGCTACCCGGATTAACTTATACAAACACCCTGAATTAGGATGAATTTTATGGGAATGCACCAAATACAAAACACGGATTTCAACTACGGCCTCTCTTGTCAAAATAAAATATAAAAGCGTTATCAACACAAACAATGATTTATTAGAGATGTGAAATAAAAATAGAAGTTTAACTATAGTTAGCAAGAATTTTCTATGTCCAACAAATTTTTAAAACATTGAAATTAATAATTATGTACCATGTACAGTATGTACAATATAATTTTTTTAGCTAATTCTCACAATTCCACTGTAAAATTTAGATCTTAAATGTAATAAATATATGTATTTTCTTGTCAGTGCATTCTGATATACGTAATTAAGATCATCCAATGTAAATTTAGATTTATTAATTTCTATCTGCCATCTCTCAAGCACAACTATTGTATTCCATGATTTATATTTATCAACTTTGGGGGGGAAAATGTTAAAAAAAATGCAAGTAACTCGTGACCCTAAGCTAAGTTACGTTTTAAAAAAGAATTATTGATGTATATTTTGCATTTTACGCCAAGGTTACAGTAAAGAATCATCCATATTTCTTTTACTCTGGATTCAGAAGACCAATATTTAAGAAACTTGATAATGGACTGACTCAAAATGTTAAAATTTGTGTTAGTTTATCAACGATTCCAACTTAAACAAGCTAGATTTTCCCAAAACATTTTTTTTCTACAAGTTAGTATAAAAGTCTATGTAGAAGTAGCTTGATTCCTTCTAATTAATGTAATAGCCATGTAACATGGAATACTAAATGTAACTGTACATTTTGACTTCGTAAAGGAAAAAATAATCATGAAGTCGCAAGTAGCTATGAATGGAAGGCATACTCGGTTAACTTTACGACACTGTGATCGACATGTTGTTTTTAATTTAGACTAATTTCCACATCTTAATTGATTTAAATATTTGTAATTTGATAAACATTGGTTCGGTATTAATATTATTGATGCACGTATTAAAATATAAAATGTATTGCTATTTAAAAATAAAATTGTGATTTTAGATTCGAAAATGTTGACGAAATCTTAGATATCATAAGAAAAACAAGTCAAACCAATGTTTAAATGAAAGTTAAAAGATTAACCTTTTAAAAAGCTAATTTAATTGTTTTCCTAACATCAATTATGAGTGAATATTAAATACAAATTTTAAAATTATACATAAATTCATCTTAAATTTAAGGTGGTATAGAAGAGAACGCGTGCTAGGTTCCTGTTTTTGCTGTTTTTAAAACAAAATACCTTATCTAGCCATAAATAAAATGTTGCTTCAATAATTTTCTACTTATAGTTAAATATTTCTTGAGTATTTGTTATGAGCATCGCGGTATTTGTCCAGAAACTTTTTATATTAAAACAAAAAGTCGTGATCAATTAATGCAATACCCATGTTAAATATTGAAGAAACTGATGAAATTACTTCCATCTAGAAAATGTGTAAGCTAAATTTATCTGCTGAAGCATTAGGTCTAAATTAGTCTGGCTACAGAATCTTTTTTGCTATAAAAACGGAAAAAAATTGGAATATTAACTGTGTCCCACTACATTCTGGTTTAAACTTATTAAAATCGTCAAAATTATTCGAGTTTGCCTTACTACTTTCAGAACTTTACTAAAGTAATTACTTAGAAATAATTAAAGGTAACAGTAGTTGGTAGGAAAAAATGTCCACTAAAGTAAAAAAAAAAATCGTTGAAAAAGTCAACTTCACTAGTTCAAAGATAACAAATGGTCCCATTAAAACTGTAAATATACTACTTACCAGTTTAAATCAATCTAATAGTTTAGTTTTAATTTATTAACCCTAGACGTAGCCATCACTAAATTTATTCCCTTGGAATGAAAAAAAAAATTGAATTCTACCCTCTAGCATGTAATGTTTTTAAGTCAAATAAAATACACAACTCATGAAGATGATTCCGTGGCTCTGAATTCACATATTTTCCAAACATAAATAAAGTTGTATAAAACAGTGTGTTTCCATGGACCTAAATATTGAAAAGTAGATTGTTGTTAATGTGTACTTTCAGAAGTTATTAATTTTTAAAAGGTTATATTTCCAAATTTTCAAAACAAGACACTTCAATTTTTTAAATGCACCTATGAAATCATTTTCATCTTAAGAGTAACTTGAATAGAACAGGAATTGTTTTTCGATATGCACTTCATCAGACTGCAAATACACATATCTCCTTGCAGAACATGTTATGAAATTATCTTCTACCATTAGGATCAAAACGCTAAGTTTTCAATGTATTAACCTAACATTAGACCATAGTTTGAAACATTTTACACAAGCCATATCTTTTTACTGAATAATAATTATTTTTTCTCTGTCATTTAACTTCATATCTAGCTAAATAAAAATAATAGACAAGTTTCTCTGTGATTAAAAGTCAACTCTTGCAAAAGTTTGGTTCCTTTTTCGTGCACAGAAAGCATCCTTTTTCAACCACTTTAGTTAAGGAGGGAGAAAACAAGTGGGTGAATCCATTACTCGAAACGTTTTGAGAGAAGCCCAAAAGTTCGTTCAAGGTCCTTCATCTGCACTCCACACAATACTCGAACTCTGATGATGACGTTTTTAAGGGGGGAAACTGCTGCTAATTTTAACTCGCATTTACGTCGATGGGTTCACCGCTAGTGTAAAAAAAAAATGGTGTGACGAGAGCTATAATATAGTCAAATCACTTTTCCTGTTGAAAGATTGAAGTAGACATACTTATTACGAATGATGAAAATGTTTTCAGTCTACTTCAGATGATCCTATTAAAATGTACGATACATCACGGGGTACATAGACCTCTTTGTCACACTTTGTGGGGCTCTCACGTCCAATTAGGACGGCCCCGCTGGCGTCATAGGTAAAACTCCGGAGAACTCGGGTTACTGGGACCAGAGGAGGTCACGCCGTCGGGTCCACCCCCTCTCAATCGGAGGTCACACCTCTGTTTGTAGTGGTCCAGCTCCTGGGTGACTCTCGACAGCTCCAGTTTTACCCTGTGAAGCTCCGCCTGCAGACTCCTGTTGGTCATCTCCAGATCGTGCCGTTGCTGTAGTCGCTTGCTCCTGCAGTTTTGAGCGTACCCTCTATTTTTCAATGTGCGTCTCTTCTGCTTGAGGCGCACCACCTCCTCTCTCGGGAACCCGTGCAGCTTCTTGTTGAGCTCCCGCACGGATAAGGACATGAGGGCCTCATCGTTGAGAATGTCCTCCATGGTGTATTGGTGGGGGAGGATATGTCCACTACCACCACCACCACCACCACTGCCGGTCCTGAAGAGCCGCCGCTCATGGGTGACATGACTGAACTACTGTCACAGCTCATAGGTCTGGAGAGTCCACCCACCATCATTGGGGTCCCTCTGGGGCTGATGGGACCCAAGTCATCATGCATGTAGTCCCCGACTTGGTGGATCTTCCTGCAGCCCATGCTATTAGATATCACCGTGGTGTGTGGTCCCCACACGTCCCCTGGATCTACACCACAGTTGGGCCTCAAGTCCAAAGGTTCCTGCCCCCCTTGCATACCTCCTTGGGGCCCATACCTCAAGGAGTTGGTGAGCCAGCTCATGTCACAGTCCATGAGCGCCGAGGGTTTCCCTCCCAAGGCAATATGCGGGTGCTGTTGGGGTTGATTGGGGTCCATGTAGTGAGGGGGTTGCGGGCTGGAGGGCATGTGCGGAGAGTTGCTGATGGGAGGTGTGTCTGGAGGGGTTCCGGGGTGCGGAGGAGGTCCGATGAAGGTCACCAGGCTGGCGGTGCCCCCTGCGGTCTTCATCAGCACCCCTGGGTGCATCTGGTAATGCTGATGGGTGTTGGTGTCCTCCCCCGGGGGTGTGAGAAGATGCTGGGGTGGCTGGTGGTGCGTCAACAAGTGTCCGCCACCGGGAAGCATCAGAGACGGTAGACGCTGATGTTGGGGAGACGACTCCCGGACATTGTTGTTCTCGATGTCAGAGGCAGCTTGCTCCCTCTTGACAGAATCCTCTAGGTGGTCCAGGACGAACTCCTGGACGTATTCGTCCGCCAGATGATTATCGTCCGCCTCCATTGTCCCACTTGGATTTCACACGCGGACAGCTACAAACTGTCAGTTTCACGCCCGGGTGATAAGTCACGGTCACATAGGATGATCTAGTACAATCATCGCTTACAATAAAACAACACTTCCCTAAGAGCCCTACAAAAACAAACAAAAAAACTAGTTTCAACAATTTTGAGCCACTCACTCACTATACGTTCAGTTAAACACACACAAAAAAAAATCACTCTGAGCAATCACGAGACAAAAAAAAAAGTTGCAACCACTTTGTTTTGGTGCAAAAAAAAAATCCCGCTATTAGCAGCTATAGTATTAATAATCCTCAGCCAACAACAATTAGTTACTAATTATTCAACACCGAACCACAGTCGAGATGACAATAATCCCAACACACTATAAGTTAGAAGTTCTTGAGAATAGAACAGACGCCTGTACCGGTCCTGACGTCGCTAGTATCACCACCGGACGAACCACACGGCGCGAAGTTCGAGCAAAGAATCTAGAGCGCCGGTCACAACACTCGCGGTTTAGAGGGCGCGTCGCTCGTCGGGAGGGGGCGTACGCGGAGTTAGCCCCGCCTAGAAGAGGTTGTCGGGATTGGCGGGTGGTGGAAGCTCCGCCTAAATTAACACTCTTCACCCATTCAGTCGCTTCAGAACCGCAGTACTGAGTATTGAGTACAGAAAGTCAGAGAGTAGTACACCTGACCGACCAGACAATACCTCAAGTCAAACATCACAAAAATCCGATTCAGTGGTAGAGTAGGCAAAGTAATAGAATTAACTGCAGATGACAAGGTTCGAATTCCGGTCGGGTGTACTGAGGGGGTTTCTTCCCCGAAATTGTCTTTCGACTCTCACTCCAAGCAATTGAGGGTACATTTCCTCTAAATTCAACTTCCTTCATGCCGAAGGGTTTGGCCAGACTGACAAGCGTGCGAGCGAGCGCGTGATTAGCAGATAGCTCTCGATAGTTGTTGTCAAGGAGTCTACGAAACTTGGCTCAGTGAAATGAGGGTGGTTTTTAACAAGTTATTTATTGTTGTGGTTTTTTCATCTTCTCTCCACGCTAATGGTGATTCTTATTTGTAAAGGCCTACTTTGATAATATTGAAGTATTTTAACATATCAGTTTAACATATATATATATATATATATATATATATTATATATATATATAGGTATGGTTTATGATCTTACCAATTAAATTAGGCCGTTAGTAGCAAGTGTGCTAAACCTATCGATATTAATAAAAAATTCAAAATGAGAAGTTTTCCAAGCACTCAATGAACCAACATACAATAATATTGCCTAGCGCCTGTAAACTAGACTGTACCGGGTCGAGCGTGAACGCTTGAGGGTTCGGCCAGACTGACAAGCGTGCGAGCGCGTAAGCGACTAGGTGGCCACACTGACGAGCGCGCGAGCGAGCGAGCGCGTGATTAGCTGATACCTCTCGTTATTTGTTGACGAGGAGGCTCCGAATTTTGGCTGAGTGAGTTGAGGGTGGTTTTAACAAGTGATTTATTGTTGTGGTTTTCTCCTCCTCTCTCCACGCTAATGGTGATTCTTATTTGTAAAGGCCTACTTTGATAATATTGAAGTATTTTAACATATCAGTTTTATATAAATATATACATGGTTTATGATCTTAGCAATTAAATTAGGCCGTTAATAGCAAGTGTGCTAATAATAAGAATTGAATAGTCAAACGGTGACCTGGTGGTATAGGGATAAGGTGTCTGACCTCTTTGCTGAGGGTTCGGGGCTAAATCCTCGGTCCCGGCACAGATTTATCTGATTGCCAAACCCTTCCTTCACCTCTGAAAAGACGTGTATTAATCACAACTTGTGAATGTGAGGAATGCCAGGCCTCCACCGAGGTTCGGATTCCACGTTAAACTGTAGGTCCTCCATTTCATCTCACAATCACCCTACCATTGCAAATTAGCGTAAGTACGTATAACCCGATCGGGTAGTAAGACGCGGTGCTAATAATAATAATAATAATAATAATAATAATAATAATAATAATAATAATAATAATAATAATAATAATAAATAGTCAAAGCTATTATTTATGCTTTTAGTGAGGATTACTCCATCTAGCTATCATATTCTGAAAATTGAAAATTGACACCTGGACACGGGAATCGAACCCGGGACCTTTGGCTTTGTACGCCAAGGCTCTAACCACTGGGCTATCTAGGTGTCATTTTTCACTTTTCAGAATATGATATCTAGATGGAGTAATCCTCACTAAAAGCATAAATAATAGCTTTGGCTATTTAATTCTTAGTATGAAATCCCGTACAATTATAATAATTGTATAAATGGCAGCAATAAGCCAACTACCGCGTCGAGGATGGCTGCGTTATCTGATAGATAGCTCGTGATATTAATATAATCACATACTTGTAGCTGACGATTTCCGCACTCCATCATAGGCTCTGCTTTAAAATATGAGTGAAAAATGACCCTGGGCACGGGACGAATCCTGGATAGCTCAGTATTTAGAGCATTGACGTACTAAGCCAAAGGTACCGGGTTTGATTCCCGTGTTCAGGTGTGATTTTTCAATTTCCAGAAAGTGTGCTAAACCTATCGATAGTAATAAAAAATTAATAAAAATGTCAAAATGAGAAGTTTTCCTAGCACTCAATGAACCAACATACAATAATATTGCCTAGCGCCTGTAAACTAGACTGTGCCGGGTCGAGCGTGCGCGCTTGAAAAATAGAACCAGTTCTATCTTTCAAGCGCGCGCGCTCAGTCGCTCGCGCGCTCCAGTCTGGCCACCTCTCATTACAACCCATGTATTCTATTTTATATTTTAGTCGCTCGCGCGCTCAGTCTGGCCGCCCCCTTAAAAATAGAACCAGTTCTATCTTTCAAGCGTGCGCGCTCAATCACTCGCGCGCTCCAGTCTGGCCACCTCTGATTACAACCAATGTGTTCTATTTTATATTTTAGTCGCTCGCTCAGTCTGGCCGCCCCCTTACACATTAGCGTATTAAGTTAATATCGTTCCCATCCTAACGTGTAGTAAGAATCAGTGACACACAAAAAAAAATCACAAGACTCTTTGCGTGGCTCGAATCAATTTCTTTAAGGTCTAAAATTAAAATAAACATTTTATATATTAATAATTTCTAAGATCATCTACTTATTATTAATATTCATCCAATGGTTAAAGTGGGCTTCAAGTCTAGGGGCTCTTAGTTTAGACTCCGTGTGATTCATATAGAGTTTTATACCATTTCTCAATTTCTAGCAACTATAACTCAAATGACGTTTGGTAACACTTTAAACTGCTTTAAAAGTAGTTAGATGTTAAAAAAAATTACATCTCCTGTTGGGGACTTAAACTCGAGCCCCCTTATGAAGAAGCCTCCCTCCAACATTCCCCGCGAAATATATTTAAATGTTCTGCCCTTGTTCCCTAAGGCAGGGTGTTTAACCTTAGACATTCGGTTTCATTCGAATAAATTGAAAAAAATTGGACATGAGAATTAAATGCTGCACCTTTGGCTTAGCGCTTCAATGCTCCACAAGTGAATAAACCTAGATATGTCCCGTGTTCAGGGTCATTCTTCTTCATTCATAGTTTAAGGCAGAGTCTGTAATCGACGTGTGGATATCATCGGCTACTAAGATCTATCATTGAGATCACAGTCACCTGTGACTCCTGGTTTTGTCTTTTAAGTTGCCGCTAATACACATACATTGTGCAGTACAATACATTCCAAGCGAATCAGGATTCTTTGCTTTCTTCCATCATACTGTTCTTGGTTAAGATGGTTTGTAAGTCGTGTGGTTATTTAATCGGTATGTTTAGAAAATGCGATTTCATTTAGTTATCACTAGCCGCTTCGGTGGTCGAATGCGCTACTCTCGCTCTAGGATAGACTGCCGATGATGGGGAGATCTAGGTTCGCTCGGTCGGATGTGTTGAGGTTTTTTTCAAAATTGTTTTTCATTCTCCCTCCATGCAAATGTGGTTAAACTTCCTCTTAATATATCTCTCCTATTCCCTATGAACCTCTTGCGTAATTAGTAGACCTACATAGGCGTATAACCCGAACGGGTACCTAGTAAGACACAGTGCTAAAAAAAAAATTAAAACTATTAGCCTATATAATATGTTCGTCGTTCAAACCATAAATAATATATAGGCTATTTTTTGTTCTAGTCCAACCTGCTTCAATCCTAGAGAATGTCAAATTTTAAAAATATTAAATACCTGGCCAAAACAAAAAAGGGCGTAGGTACCCATTTCATTGTGTGTGTTTTTTTTTTTGTATATAACTGCGATTCATACCAAACTGATATTATAATCTTTAAATTGAAAAATGACACCGGGATAAGGTAATTGAACCCTGGACCTTTATCTTAGTATGCCAATGCTCTAACCACTGAGCTATCCAGGAACCGTCCCTTGCCCAGGGCCATTCTTTACTCATATTATTTTAAGGCAGAGTCTGTGATAGACGTGCGGAAATCGTAAACTACATATGAGTGATCAATTAAGATCACGAGCTATTCCTGGGTAGGTCAGTGGTGAGAACATTGGCGTACCAAGCCAAAGGTCCCGGGTTCGATTCCCATGTTCGGGTGTCATATTTCAATTTAAAGATCATGATATTTAGACGCGGCTATAACCTTAATCATCAAATAGGCTATAATAGCTTTGATATTTAATCCATCATGGTACATAGTAGATCTATACAAAGCACTAGATTGTTATCAAAATAATTTCATATAGTCTAACTATACGAGAGGTGACCCGCCTCGGTGGCGTAGTTGGCTAATGCGCTAGTCGTGTTGAGCTCTACCACCGAGGACGGGGAGATCGAGGTTCGAATCTCGGTCGGGTGAACTGAGCGTGGTTTTTCCTAAATGATTTTCCACTCTCCCTCCACGCAAATGCGGGCTCACTTCCTCTAAATTCAACCCTCCAAATTCCTAATCCGTTAGCGTAATTAGTACTTAAGCGTATAATCCGAACGGGTAGTAAGACGCGGTGCTAAATATTATTATTATTATTATTATTATATTATTTACGAGAGGTAACCTGGTGGTCTAGGGATAGGATGTCAGACTTCTGTGTTGAGGGTCCGGGGTTCAATCCTCGGTCCCGGCACAGATTTATCTGATTGCCAAACCCTTCCTTCACCTCTGACAAGATGTGTATTAATCACTACTTGTGAATGTGAGGAGTTCCAGGCCTCCACCGTGGTTCGGATCCCACGTTAAACTGTAGGTCCTCCATTTCATCTCAAAATCACCCTACCATCACACATTAGCGTAAGTGCGTATAACCCGAACGGGTAGTAAGAAGCGGTGCTAATAATAATAACTTTACGAGATCTTCACTAGAAATCTTTTGAGAACAGATTTATAATTTTTTATATATAATTTAGAGGAATAAAATGTAAAGCAGAGTAATACCGAAAGTGTTTCAGTAAATGCCAGGTGCCATCTACCCAGACGTATTATGTGTCCATGTATCTATATAATCCACACTACACAAAGAATACACTCTCAAGCACGCCCACCTATATCTAGTTTAAATATATATCTTTCCATAGAGAGAAGCAATATACATTATTTAATAATTTATTTGCCTGACAATTTAAACTTTTAGTATTTTTCGTTTTTAGCTTTTGTGTTTGTGATATATACCGAAATCAATTTGTCTTCATAGCTGCAAAGTTTCACTGTTAGCACTGACCCCCTCGTCCTCCCCTTAGGTCGGATACGATGAGGCACTGGCTACTTCCGGCTACATCCGGTGCTCTTTCTCGTCCACAACTCAAGATTGTTATCATCTTGGAGCAAAGTATATCACAATATGTCTTTATTCCGACAAGTGACACTACCTTGAGTTATTGTTTGTGAACACCGTTTTATTCACTTCTGATACCACTTTCTTTCTATTTCACTTACTCTTTTCACTCTCTCTATATATCCTTATAATTATATAATTCGATAAGCCCGTTTCCGGTAATAGAAATTATGAGGAAATTACTGAACAGATTCTGCCAAACGAACACTCATTTTAATGGTTAGGAGTCCAGGATGTCGGGAAGAATAGTAGTTTTCCACGAAAACCTGATTTTCATAGATAATTCTCTGTTTTCCATTATTTGTTTAATCACCATGGAAACCGTTATTTGCTGCATGGCTGTAAATCTCTAAATAAAATATATCTCTTTGGATAAAAAATAATAACTCAATCTTTATTTGTTTGTCCAAGCACATCACAATTTTCTCTTTGGAAAAATATTTCTCTTTGGATGCTGGTCATAGCACATCTAAATTGAGATTCCTAAACTGGGGAAACATTTATTTTTTATTGTAATGTTGTCGTCGTTAATTCGCATGTAAATCAATAATTTTGAGCATAATTCGAAAATTAAAAGGTTAAGTTGTTAAGTTTGTAAAATTCTGTCTACGTTTTGTTTCGCGCATGATAAAATGATGTTTAAATATATTTTGGTATGTATTATAATCTTAAAAACGATAAAATGATTTTGAATAATGTTTAAAAATACCCATTTTAACTTTTAAGTATGAATTTTGTTGTTAATTTTTTTCAAATATTTCAAATTTTTTTGATGTTCATTTTAGCAAATAATAACACAATGCAAATACATAAGTTAAGCTATTTTTTTAATTTCATCGCTTAATTTTGAGGGAATGATATTACAAAGTACCGTAATGTTTTGTGTACAACATCTATATTTTTACATTCTCTCTTTCTGAAACTCTGTCTCACGGTCTCTCTCTCTCTCTCTCTCTCACCACACACACTCTCTCTCCCCTCCACACACACACCCCCTCTCATATAATTTTCTCGAATTCTCTCTCTTACATTTTATCCCTTTTTCTCACACACTCTACCCCACAATTTTGGTCACATCTTTATTATATATGCTCTCTCTTCCCCAAATAGTCTTTCTTTCTCAAACGCTCTCTCTCATAAAGCTCTTTCTCTTGAACGCGCTCTTTCTCTCAGACACTCTCTCGAACTCCCTCTTTCTCAAACTCCTTCCCTCTCTCTCTCAAATTCCTTCTATTTCAAACTCTCTCAAAACCACTCACACTCTCACTCTCTCAACCTCAATCTCACTCTCTATCTCAAACGCCTTCTATTTCAAACTCTCTAAAAACCACTCTCTCTCTATCTCAATCTCACTCGATCTATCTTAAACTCATTCTTTCTCTATCTCAATCTCACTATCTCTATGACAAACTCGCTCTCTCTATCCAAGTCACTCTATCTAAAACTCACTTTCTCTCTCTCTCTCTTCTCAAACACTCTTTCTTTCAAACTCACTCTCTCAATTTCTCTCTTAACTCCATCCCTCAAACACCATACTCTCGCTCCATGCTAATGCTGATAAGCCTCCGTTTTGAAGAAAGACTAAATTCACATCAATCTTTAGACAACTTATTAATCAAGTTATATTTGTATCAATTAATTTATAATGAATAAATGAATTTAATCCAGATTCACATAACTTTAGCATTGATCTTAGGATAGAGTTTAAGCTTTAAGTCAGAGCACACCAAATTGAAATAATGTGGTTAGGTCTACATAATTTATATCCACTATAAAGGAATGAACCCTTACTTGATTAGTTAATTTATTTTCATCCAACCAAGTTAAATAAATAAGAGTAATTAATAATAAAAATTATATAATTTATTGATGTGATTATATTTGTATCGTTTTAACATTGCTAACCAATAGCAGACTATGCTAATCACTATCATTAGTCCTAGCTTGATTTCCATAGTTTTCAGTATTCTAAAAAATTAGCGACGTTGCCTACTTGTGAATTTCGAAGCTATTTTGCAAAGCGGGTTGTATTTTAGCTTTACTCACCTAAGCACTTACAAACATATGTACAAAACAGAAATATAGAGAAGAAAATGTTGAGTTTATCATATGAGACCTATAATTTACCTGCTGATAGCATTTTCCCTCTTCCACTGACGATTATAAACACCCACTTTTATTGCGTCTTATTCTAGCTAGACATACGATTCCACGGATTAAAATCTATATCCCAGCAGGAAAATACCTACAGGCCATTTTAGTAAATAAACCAAATAGCCTGAGCTATAAACGATTAAAAAAAAATGCTTTTATATAAAACTATTAGACCCATTAAGATAAAAAAAATTTTTGTGACGATGTAAGACTATTTTTAGAAGTATTTAATGATTTATGTTTTTTTGTTTCACTGTTATATCTTTAAAAATCACCGAATAAAACGTAAATACATTCACATAGGAAATCCTATCTAGACTTACCGTGACGTCACAGCCAACGTCCTTAATGGGACTAACAGGGAATCACGCACAGTTCATTTAGTAGATAAATAACTTATTTCAAATGTTGAAGTTTCTTTCAGTGTTTAAATAAGAGGTTATTTTAGCACCGCGTCTTACGCTAGATTGTTAGAGACGAAAGAGGTTGAATTTAGAGAAAGTGCATTTGTATTTTCGTGGAGGGAGAGTGGAAAACCATTTGGAATAAACCATCCATAATACACCAGACCGGGATTCAAACCTCGATTTTCCCACCATCAGCAGTCGTCTATTGTGAGAGTGACTACATAGAGCAGGGATTCCCAAACAGCCTAGACCAGACCAGGGATTCCCAAACAGCCTAGACCAAAGTTGAACCCTTGTACTAGAAAAAAAACTTTCTGGAGATCTCTTAAATGTTTGCACTAATATTATGAACATTATATAAAGATAGTTAAATTTTACAAGTTAAAACAAACGGGAAATATCACATGATCTGGTTATGTCAATGTTAAGTGTCCTATATTCATATTTGAAAAAAAATTGGCAATCCTAATTATTGATGATATTTTATAGTGTGGAAAACAAATGAATAATATTATTAAATTGTCTCACGAAGCCTGAGATAACTGGCAGAAACCAAGGGCTCTGTAGAGCACAGGTTTAAAAACACTGGCTATCTATCAAGCGGGTAAATAAAAGTTCGATGGACTAATCTATAAATCGTTCAATCTAGCGTGTTTATGTTAACGATGCGTAGATGTTTAAACCTTTCTTTCAGACAAATACAATATTATGGGTTTGGACATGTATCCAAAGGCTAATTGCTAATTCTAAGAGAGTTATTAAAATAATACGTGTTTGTTCGCCGATTTAATGTAGAATGGTTCTACAGTTCGCTATTTTATTTTAAGTCTCGTGTCTTACTACCCGTTCTTGCTATACTCTCACAGTTCATTTGTATTTTCATAGGGGTGGATATAGCTCTCTAATATTGTAAAAGTATAGCTAGATTTAAACGTGAAATTGTTAAAAAATTAAGCAAGAATCACACAATAAGAGAAACACATAATTAATTCTAGATGGCATTTTGATGTAGTATATGTATGGATATAGAAATAAGCCTTTAAGTCCGAGTAGGGATTTGAACCCTGATAGTTGAACTTACAAACAGAATGAGCTACATAGTGAGTATTTACATAAACATCAATATTAATAAAAATATAATGGTGTCTATAAATACTCGTAGTATGTATGTATATATGTTCAGAGAATTTTTAGTACTTCTCAATGAGATAGAAAGCTGAAATTTAGTGAAATTGTAAAGGAACCACTCAAGGGGTGCAAAAAAATTTCAAACGTGAAAACCGATCAACAATA
This sequence comes from Timema podura, assembly GCA_033556935.1. Taxonomy (NCBI): domain Eukaryota; kingdom Metazoa; phylum Arthropoda; class Insecta; order Phasmatodea; family Timematidae; genus Timema; species Timema podura. Next base: position 33,868,329 of record JAVRXN010000012.1, read on the forward strand.
AAAAAAACATATTTATTTATTAATTTTAATTCGTTGGCATGTTATTTGCATTTCAAAAGCAAGGATAACCTAGAATATAAAATATTTCCAATCTCAAATCCAAAGAGAAATTGTGGATTATAATACCGTGATCTATGTTTATAGTTTGGTTGATTTGTATTAATGTTAGTTAGCAAAAAGTGTTTCTATGGTCAGTAAAATTTTAAACTGTAACGTTAAACATAATTATTTAATTTGAGCTCACATTTACATAGGCTATATATGTATTCATAGAAACCGATCACTACTCTAATTACAATACAGCAATGTAACAGATGACATAACTTTATAAATAAAACTAGTGCTTTATTGTTGGTTTGTGTGAATTTTGACGTTACTCTTGAAATCCAAAATTTCACAGGAGATATTTAAATATATTTTTTAATTACCGCGTTTTACTACCTGTTCGGGCTATAAGTCTATGTAATTGTAGGGGAAAGTTGCCTATATTGTACCACTTTTTAAATTTTTATTTTTATTTGCCATAAATACTAACCTATGATATTAAGTGTATTTTTACACAAACCTGTACTTATTTGCGGATATATTTCTACTGTTTCAAGCTCAAAAGGATGTAATTGGAAATAAATACAGCGATTTTTCTAACAGGCTGCAATCGGTACGATATAGGAAACAGGTTTCCTAAATTGTACCACCCATGTCCTAAATCGTACCACTACAGTATTTATTAGGAAGAAGCTACTAATAAAAATATAATATTATACTACATTGTAGTGTGATTCTTCGGACGAAAACTAATTGGATCGGACACATTCTTAGGAGGCACTATCTTCTGCATGACATCATAGAAGGCAAGGTTGAGGGAAAGAGAAGCTTAGGAAGAAGAAGGTTTCAAATATTGGATGACTTTAGGGAAGGAAGAAAATGCTGGGAGCTAAAGGAAGAGGTGGAGGACAGGACGCATTGGCAGTCTAATTTCACTGACAAAATAATTAATCTGTCATGTGACAGAACACCTATTAATAATCACAGTACAGAGGTATGTTTTAGTATTTAAATGTTTATCAAAACTTTTTCTATTTGCAGTCCATACAAATAAACTGTTTTAATCCTGACTTGACCCCTGCACATCTTTCATGCACCAGGACCAGCATACCAAACACTGCACAATGTCCTCAACAGAATGATCTTCACATACGGAACAAAACCATTCTTCTTGCTGGATTTCAATTCTAACATCAGTTTATGTTGAAGTAGATGGTAGGCTTTCTCCGTTGGTTTGCAGATCTGCTATTTCTAAATTTCTCCACACAGATGAAACATTTTTCTTAGCATTGGCAACTTCTTTTTTTATCTTGGACTTTGCCAGTCTCAATTCATTTGCTTTGGCCTTCTCTATTTTCATTTTCAACTGTTTTACTTTGGCCTGTGCCATTTGCAATTCTTTTGCTGTTTGCAAATCATTCTTGTATGGACTGCTTGTTAGCACAGTAGCTCGTTGTAGGCCTTTGTTTGTCAACCCACCTCGTTTTGACACTTTTTTTGGGTGGGTTTGGGAATTGGTGAGATAGCTTCAATTGACACATTAAGTTGAGAGGTGTTGGCTGGTCCAGCCTTTGGCTTTACTGCAACATCCGGTCGGTCATTGATTTCATCTGCAGTAGGTGCAGTGGGTGGTCCATTGGTGACATCTTTAGTAAGTGGTGCATCTCAATTGGTATCTTCTGAAGGCTCAAGATATTCAGATGATAAAAAGTCAGAGTCTTTAAACCCATTACGGTCAACTGGCCAGACTCCACATCCACGGAATCCATTAATGGAATTCTCAACTGTCGCTGCCCTTGCATATGCTTCTGCCACAAGTTGAGTCACCTGGTATTGTGTAACACACAGTCCTGGATTGGTATGAAGCCAATTTTCAACCACTTGTGTGTAGTACCCTTTCATTGGTTTAAAAAACGACTTGTCTGATGGCTGAACCCGATGAGTTGTGTGGCCAGGCAACTGCAACATAATTACTCCGGCTTCTCTTGCTATTTCCAAAGCTTCCAAGTTGTTTGAATGTGTTGTGTGGCCGTCTAGAACTAAGAGAATTTTATTATCGTTGTTTGGTTTGACGGCAGCAATAAAATGTTTTAGCCACTGGATGAAGAGGTCACTGTTTATGTAGCCTGTTTCAGAAACCTCAACCAAACCCCCAGGTGGAGCCCTAAATTTTAATTCATTAGCCATTCTCATGCGCTTAAAAATTAACATGGGAGGGACATAGTCTAAGTAGCGCTTGAGAGTTGGCTTTGAAATACCATATTGGCGACAGCATTCATTAAAACCCATGTCCCCATTTCTATAAGCTGCGAGGGCTCGTTCCATATCCGATTCACTCCAAGCTCCATATTTTCGCTTCGTCATTCTGTAACACACACGGACACGTGCATTATTTATGTTTATCGTGGTGTTTAATAAAAGTTTGGTAAAAAATAGCAAATATGGAACAAGGAAGATTATAGGCCCCCAATTCGTACTGGTACTAATTAGGAACCCACTTGTGGTACGATTTAGGCAACATCCTTGAGCTTTAAACATAACCTTATTTATAACCTCAAACTATCGCTACGATAAGAATAAACCATAGGTTTCTTGTAGAATTGGTTATATTACAATAATATATTCATGAAAACAAGTAAAACATACCTTCGGGTTCAGTATTTCCTTAGATACAAAGTCCAAAAATTACATCCAGATCCACTGAAACTAAATAACATTAATAAAAGCGTTCAACGTGGTCATACCAGTGTAATATTTTCGCGGGCTACTTAAAACAATGGGAGGTTCAAAACATAACCCCTAGACCACTCTACCATAATAATTTCCCAGAAAATCAATGGTGGTACGATTTAGGTGGTGGTACAATATAGGCAACTTTCCCCTACTAATTACGATAATGAGCTAGGGATGAGGAAGGTTGAATTTTAAAGGGACCATACCCACATTTGCGTGGAGGGAGAGGGGTAAACAATTTAGGGAAAACCACCCTCAGTACACCCAACCAGGATTAGAGCCCCGATCTCCCCATCATGCGAGAATAACACCCTAGAGCATGCGGCCACCGAAGCGGGTTATTTAAAAATGAAATTCAAATATAAATTACAGGAAATACACATGATCAACTAATTTTAGAGTTTATTTGGTTGGTTTTTATTACTATTTGAGGTTAAAGGTTTTTTTTTGGCAAATGTATTTTTTGACGTTTGACTAGAAGTAATGTTATGAATTTTTGGTTATTTTTTAAACGTTTGTGATCATAAGAACTATAATTTTATAACAAGCTAGCTCAACCTAACAAAACCTAACCTTTCATGCATCTACAAGTTGAAGGTTTGGTTTTGTTAGGTTGGATAATATTGACATCAGCCTGTCATAGACAGACTTAAAAACTAGTAATAAGTAATATTTAATATAATTATCCATACTAAAATAAGTAATCATTCAAGTTTGACACTTCAACAAAGTATTGACTGAAGTTTGTAAAATTATTTCATTAAAATAAATATATTTAAAAATTATAAGCTTTTAAACCAAAGGTTAAATTAAGCAAATTTCATCTGCTTTATGATAATATATAAATAACTGGCCTTTTTTGTTTTTACTTTGTTTTGACTTGGTGGCGATAACCAAATAAAAGGTAATAAAATCATTTATTGTTTCAATATAAAATAGCTACACCAAACCAATTAATGTTTTCCTGTTTTTCATTTATAGTTCTTGGACTAATGATAAATGTACATCCAAAGTGAAAATTAAAATAAAACAAAAGCTCGTGAAGCAAAACAGCCCGAGTGTAACCGGCTTGAATTGAATACCACCTTAGTTCCCTGATAAGTCAGAAACCAAAAACAGTTTTTTTTTCAATAAAAGGGGGTCGCAATTAAAATATTCTTGGTGAAGTCTTGGAATATTTCTAAACTTTGTTTAGCCCACGCTGTTGTGATTACCTTCGCAATCTTTAGGCCCTTTTCAATGGCAGGAAACGATCATAAAAAATGCCCTACGATGCAGATTTCTTAGTATTCTGTTTCGTAGTGTCCGTGTCTTCAGGTACAGTCCAATAACACTTGAATTAGATCATCGCGCACTCTTTCGCTGACGCATGCTAGATTACACTCGAAAGGTGTCACGTTGCAAATAGTATGCGTTGGTACTTGGAAGACAGACAAAAAAAACAAGATATGTGTGTTGGAAGGGTGACAGTGATGCGTTTTGTAGCTAAGTAGCTTCTGCCAATATAATAAAAATATTAAGTTTAAGGTGGAAGTGTAAGAAACTTGAGCTAATGGTAGTGTTTTGCAGTTTTTTTAATATTTTTATAGCAAAACACTTTTTCGACCAAAGTAAATAAAATATTTCTCAGGTAGAAACATAGTTTAGTTTTCTTCCCATGGTGATATCACCAGTTGTTTAATATCTGTCATGAGTATAGTGACATTAGATGAAAAACTTTTTAAATTAAGAGAAAAAGTTGTCATTAAATTTCAGGACATCCTTGACAGATATTCAAATACTGTTAAGGTCACCATGGAAAGAAAATTAAACTATGTTTCTTACTGGAGAAATATTTTATTTGTTTTGACCAAACAAAGTTTTTGCGCAAATACTGCCCATAAAATGTGTATTTTTTACTTGAAAGAGTTTATAGAGTTTATTTTGCCTCTATCCCCTTCTTACTACCCATCCGAACATTTACTATAATTGAAAAAGGACGAGAAAGATATAATTTAGAGGAAATATGCACGCTTTTACGTGAAAGAAAAGCAGGATACAATAATGAAAAAAAAACACTTTAATACACCCAGTCAAGATTCACCCTAACTTCCCTGTTACCGGGAAACCACGCCAAATGAGACTGACGCTTTAGTCCGTGTGCCAACCAATGCGGTTAAAATGTAATTTTAAACATGTTTATATTTCTATTCACAGGTATAACTTAACAGTTAATCTCACATATAATATTAGAGGAAGACAGATTTTAAGGAATAATGTAAGATGTGTAAAGAATCCAACACCTTGGTTCAGTTGGTAGCGTGTCTGTCTAGTGAGCTAAGGTTCCCTCCCAGGTTCGATTCCCGGCATGGTCGAAAAATGTACCATTTGTGAAATGTGGGGTTAACCCTTTCACAGTAACGGCTGGGGACTGGATGTTGTGCTTGTCCTAGTCTTAAGTTAGATTATAAGGCATATGAAGCTACGGCAGGCCTAGCAAGACAGTAGTTGAAAATATATGGCTTTAATAAAAAACTCACTCAGGCCACAGGCTGGAAACAATAATGGAAGTAAAAAATAGAGTAGTAGAATTTAATATCCAACCAAAGCTCCAATAACTTATAGTAGGGACCATATAATTGAATTATCATTAAAGTAACCTTATTTAACAAATACATTTTTAAATAAAATTGCTCAAGTTTATGCATTAGCCAAGATGTTTGTTTTTAAAATGTTGATTTTTAGATAGAGTGGCCACTTTGACAGTTGTAAGATAAATAAATACACCTATCATGTTTGCCAATATTGGCTACTCTAAAGCTGTATATTTATTTTAATATGGCCTAGCAAAAATCCATTAAATGCGATCAGATTTCATCTAATAAGAAAAAAAAAATCACAAATTCAATTCAACACTAACTTGGATTGAACTGGTAACCACCCCTTAAAAATAATTTGAAAATCTCGTAAATTATGCCATCTCAAAAACGGAAATATGTAATTTGTGAGGGCGAAGCCCTGTTATTTATCGCTGGCATGAACAAGTGGGAAGAAGGAATGAGAATACAGAAAGTCCTCCCCCCTCCTCCTTCCCGCCTCCTAAGATTTTTTTTTTTTTCCTTTCCACTGTTTAACAAATGTATACTTCCCTTTAGTATATATGTTGTTACTCCCTTACCATGGTGTCTAAAGGGGTCAGAATAATATGGATGAACTTTAAATAGCTGCATCAGCTTTTGTTTGGGTTTTAGCCCTTGTCTCATGATCTGAGTTATGCACAATTTATGTACAGCTTAAGTAGGATTTTGGTAGAAAGTGGCTAAGAAAAAAAAGTTAAAAACATTTCTGTTATTATTGATAGCACGTTACTGTATTTTTAGAATTATTTTGTAGGTATTGATCATAAAGTGACAATTGAAGATCATATTCCTTGACGTATCAATGCGTAGATGTAGATCTTCTGGTAACTTTTATATCAGTCAGATAAGGTTATTCATATTAAAATTGGATGGTAGGTCTGTTTGCACCATATTATAAAAAAAAACTTATCTTGGAGAAACTTACTGTACACTGGACAGCGCATACATTATTTTGGACACGGCATCCCTGGCTGTAGCATAATCATGCTGGGAAAGGATCATCACAATTCATCCCCCCAAATTTAAACCACCCTCCACCTTTTATTATACCTCCTGACACTGACACCCGTCATAGCTCACAAGTCAAGCTCTTCACATGACTGACAAATACCACCCTCTTGTTCTGGACCACAACGTGTCCACCCCACCCATTGCCACTCATCCCTCACCCTTCCTCACTCCTCTTTAACTCACATCGCTCTTTTCAAAGTTTACACACTCTTTTCCTCTTGTCTTCATAAAAAAAACACCTTGTCGTCGCTGCTTGATGGATGATTTATCTACAGCTTCCTTGTGACAACACAAAGGTTTGTCCTACTCATCATAAAGCGGTCAACACGAGAGACAACAATTGTTCGTTTCAATAAATAAAACCCATTTTTCTTCTCGCCAATATTTCTAATAAATTTAACACGTATGTTGTCAGTTTACGATTATGAGGGAGCCATTGCTTCACTTGAGAATTGGCCACACAGAAGTGTCTTTTGGATTAAACTTTTAGCTAGACATTAAAAAAAAATGGCAATTTTTTGGCAAAGCAGTTGTGATGTTACATCTCATGTTATAAGTTTTAAAATTATTCTTACTCTGCTTATCCCTTTCACAGAGGTGCTTCAAAATTTCTACCCATATTTGATTTGAGCTTAATTATTTGTACTTCATATTTTTAACTTTGGTCTAAAAACATGTAATTAAAATAATACACCCAAAGTTTAAAAAAAATATTGTTAATTATCTTACTACAAGATCTGTTCTGGCAAACAATGAAGATTTAAAATGACTGAGGAATCTCTTCATTGACTCCTTCCAAACTGAACATTTACCATTCCAATTAAGGCGTGTGAGAAGCTGTTAGATACTATTAGTGATTTAATTTAGAAACAAAAATGAACTACTAATAATATTTCATAGTTATGAGTCAGTATATTCAAAGAGTATTAAAATATTTTAAGTAGAGCTGTTAAGGTTTGGCAGAAGGGAGCGCGAGTAATTTTACAGTTTTTATAGCATTACTTTTTGGGCTAAAATAAATCGAATATTTCTCTGGTAGCAACATAGAGCTTAGTTTTCTGCACGTACTAATATCAACAGATCTTGAATATCTGTCAAGGCTGTCCTGGAATTTTGTCAAAACTTTTTCTTTTTATTTAAAAGGTTTTGACAAATTTCCAAGACACCCTTGACAGATATTCATGATCTGTTGATATTAGTACGTGCAGAAAACTGAACTCTATGTTGCTACTGGAGAAATATTTAATTTATTTTGGCCAAAAAATTATATTCTATAAAAACTGTATAAATAATTTCGATACCTTCAACCACACCTTAAAAAAAATTCTATTTAAAACTACTTATCTGTCTAAATCGGAATTTTACCAAGACCTGGTATGCAGCCAAAACAAAACACTGACTGTAAAAAAAATGCTATCCATATTTATGAAGATAATACGTACGGTTTTTTGCAGGATAGAACTGTTTTTTTTCGGAGGTGATGTCCTATTGTCCTATAGGACAGACGGTTGTACAGTATACCCACAGGTACCGTTTTTTCACGAAGTCCATCTAAAAGTAGGCATACCAACATATTTTGTAACTAGAGAAAACAATATTTTGAATCGAACAGCGCTACCACAAGGAACATCATCCTTGAGATTTATTGGTTTGAAAAATGTTATTTACAAGTTATACTTGCAAAAAAAAAAAGTGTAAGCCTACACGTGCGATTGTACTGTATATAATTAGAGATCCTATCTAATATGTATTGTACTGTACATAGATTCCCGTAGAAAGGGGAGAAAGTACCTACGCTCTACTGTTTTTTTACACACGTCTCTCGAAGATGTTTATTGATATTATACTATTACCTATTATTTTTCCTAGAGTTGTTTCAATTTTAATGCTACAATAATTATAACTTTTGTTCTAAAGAATTGTATTGAATTTTTTTTTATTATTTATTAGAGTATTTAAAGTGCACTTTCTAAACGACTGATTAGATCAGCACACGAGAATTTCTATGAACGAGAGCGAAAGGCCTATAAATTTGTGGTAGGATTTTCACTATCTCCGGGGTTCTTTTACCTGCCAGTCTGTTACAATCGACATAAGACCGATGGCTTTACTTCCCCTCCAAAGGAAGTTGTGATACGGATCTTTGTCACTTAAGAAAAATCCATGAACCCCAGCTGGGTTTGAACCGCGAACATCGAGTCCTGAGGTGACCACTTTAACCCAAGACCATGGAAACAACTTATTGTATTGAAGTAATTAGCAACTATTTTCCTAAATGTATGTACGATCAATAATTAAAGTCATTGTGACTTAATGGTCTAAGGCGTCACTCATGTTAGACTGGTCTGCTGAATACGGGAAGATCAGGGTTCAAATCCCGGTTGGGTATACTGAGAGAGGCTTTTCCTAGATGAATCCCATTCTCCCTCCACGAAAATGGGAGTAAATTACCTCTAAATTGCTTCTTTCCTCATCCCACCCATTAGAGTAATCATCATATATGCGTATAACCTGACAGGTAATAAGATGCGGTGATAAAAATTCTAAAATTAAAATGTATTTATGTTTCTGTTTGGACAGAGTTTTTCTTGACATTAATAATTTGTTCCTTGGAATTGAAGATTAAACTAATGTGGTTTTAGGTATTATTTGATTTGATGTAATTCATTACTTTGAATTAGCAATGAAAGGAAAGATTCAATAAAGGGTTTTGTGTTTCAACTTTCCTTTTCCTTTCTCATCCTATTATATTTCCTCTAATACTTTATTTCTCCTATTTATTATTTATTTTATTAATATATACACAACATATAGGCTACGTCAAAAAAAAATAGTCACCTTTATGATGTTTTTCTAGCCTACTTTTTCTAAAAATAAAAATATGAACACCAAAAACGTTAATCCACCGCTTTCAAATTTTCGTGTTCACCAAAACAGCCATTTTGTTAACCCCCCCCCCCCCCCCGACTTTTTTCTGAATATTAATAAATAGCCCTAATGCTGGTAGCTATCTTTAAACTTTCAGAGAACATTAAATAGAAATATATATATTTTTCCTTTGCCACATTAGCTTCACTTTAATATTTGGACAGTGTTAACATGTGTAAATAGCCCTTGGCAAGAAATTCAGCCAGGAAATGTCGCAATTGACAAATACATCGAGTTTGTGTATATTTATTCATTCATAAGTTGTTTGTTTGTTTATTTGTTTGCTTAAGATAGTTGTTTATAAAAAAACAAATAATATAAATAAAATAATATTTGTTTGTTTGTTGTGTGTATTTGTAGACGATAGAACTACAAAAACAAGACACCTATACTTTGTAACTTTGCAAATTTGCTAAGGGAAGCCCCATTATGTGCACCTCGAACTTATTTGTTTAATATACACTACATACTTATCTTTACGTCCATTTTGATCCTGACGCCTTAGACCACATGACCGTAAATTTAGGAAGCTCCAAAACCAACAAATATATAAACATAACTTTCTTTGGTCAACGTAACTTTAAGTAATCTTAAGATCCGACCTTGAGGCATATTTTTTCATTTGACATTATATTCAGAGCTTTACGCCTTAGACCACTTGTGCAGGTAACTACCAAAATCAAGTGAAAACCTAGGAAGATGTAGTAACTTTTAATTACATTATGTTCCAATAAAACCTGAATAATATTATTATTAACTTAGAAGATGAATGATTTTTAATCTGTTTCAGTTAATAGATATATTTAATATATATGCCTATTACTTATATTGACAGCCTCTGTGTCTAGTGACCAGAGTTTCTGGCTACAGATCCAGAGATCCCTGATTCAATCCCCAGAGCTTCCAAATTTTTTCTGTGAAGCAGTGAATTTGGAACGGAGTCAACTCACCCTCATTGAGGACAAATGAGGAGCTACTTTATTTTCGACTGAATACTTACTACCTGCTTAGGTTATATGCATATATGATACTTAGTCTAATGAAAGCATTTTAGAAGTATTCTACCATAAATTGGACCACCATAAATTGGCGATAAGGGGCTTCATCCCCCCTTATTACTCTGCAATATTTTTTTTTTAATTTTTTATGAAAATATTAAATTGTGTGTCTGTAATTTGGCTTCAATTTGCTATACAAACAACTTTGAATCATTAATATCCGACTTAATGGAGATAAAAACGATAAAATGTAGATTTCCTCCCATTCCTCTTCAACAGCTTTTCTTTTAGTTTGTTCTCTTCAATAAACTTGTGAAAAAATATGTTTCTTTTCAATGAGCTCAGCTACAACTAAATATTATTTTTTTGTAAATTTTTCAGATTTTTTTTGGTGCAAAAATTGGCTTTTGAAACTCATAGTAATTAATTATCTCAGAAATGTGCGCAACATGCTCTAAAACTCCCTCCCACAACGTTAAATTCCTGAAATTTTATCTTGAGGAAGGGGGAGGGAGAGGGCCACACCCCGGCAGGTGGGAATTCAATCCGTCCCCCATTTAGAAAACACACGTGGGGCCCTTGTTTGTATATGCAGTTTTAAATATTTTAATTTTGAGTGGGCGGACCGCACGAAACGTACTTGAGGGCTGCAAGTGGCCCGTGGGCCGTGGGTTGGGCATACCTGCCTTAGACCGTTCAGCCACTGAAGCGGTGAGGAGTTATTTGAATAAATAAGTAGCGGCTCCGGTCTAGAAAACTGGGATTAGCGGTCTGAAGGGGTTAGTTGAACACACAGCCCCTCTATCCACAAATGTTGGCACCATCTTCTCCATATGCGGCGGCCACTCAGTCCATAGAGTTCGCCTGCAGGCTGACGCCATGTAATTTATTATTTTTTTATATAGAAAGTAAAGTATTTAAATAGTCCTATACATATCCAACAGTAATCCTATTAAGTATTGTATCTTAATTACAGTTTGCAATTAATAAAAGTGGAATGTAGATTAATTCGGATCAGCTCTCATATCATAAAGGTAGTGTGACTAGTAACAACATTTTGCTACGTGCAAAATCGCGAGATTCAGAGCTACGGAGCGAGACTGCTATTTTAAAATAGTGCGTAACAGTTGGGCTATTGGACCCCTTGTCCAAACGTCATAGCTTAGTTGGGCCACGATCACTGACTAGAGACTATTGTCATAGCTATGGCCACGACACGACTAGAGATATCGTATAGCTTAGTTGGGCCACGATCACTGACTAGGAGGACTATCGTCATAGCTTATTGGGTCACATCATCGACTAGGAGGACTATCGTCATAGCTTAGTTGGGCCACGGTCACGACTAGAGGACTATCGTCATAGCTTAGTTGGGCCACGGTCACCGACTAGGAGGATATTATCGTCATAGACTTAGTTGGGTCACGATCACTGACTAGGAGGACTAATCGTCATAGCCTTAGTTGGGCCACGGTCACGACTAGGAGGACTATCGTCATAGCTTAGTTGGGCCACGGTCACAACTAGGAGGACTATCGTCATAGCTTAGTTGGGCACGGTCACAGACTAGAAGGACTATCGTCATAGATTGGTTGGGTCACGGTCACCGACTAGGAGGATTATCGTTATAATTAGATGGTCACGATCACGACTAGGAGGACTATCGTCATAGCTAGTTGGGCCACGTCACAGACTAGGAGGACTATGTCATAGCTTAGTTGGGCCACGGTCACAGACTAGGAGGACTATCGTCATAGCTTAGTTGGGTCACGATCACTGACTAGGAGGACTATCGTCATAGCTTAGTTGGGCCACGGTCACTGACTAGGAGGACTATCGTCATAGCTTAGTTGGGCCACGGTCACAGACCTAGGAGGACTATCGTCATAGCTTAGTTGGGCCACGGTCACAGACTAGGAGGACTATCGCATAGCTTAGTTGGACACGTCATTGATAATGGCATAACGATATGACCTGCAGGGGATCTGAATTCGCCCCCCAATCTTTAGCTTATATGTTTAGGTTGTTCAGTAGTTTAAGGTTAGGTTGGACTAGGTTAGATTGGCTTAGAATTGTATTGTGTCTTTCTATCCACAACGTGTTGTTTTTCGCTGGTGCCGAGTTAGTACACCAGTACGTCTTGTTTACATTTTCAAGAAGGAACTCCCAATTATAACACAACCACTTAAAAAAAAACCTAACAGCTTAAAATTATAATTTTTTAGGTCTAAAACTTTGGCACAAGTAATAGTCCACGTGCAAAATTTGATAGGATTGTGTTAAAAACAAAAAGGGCATAGACCTATCAGTATTAAAGCTGGGAAAAATTATATATTTTTTATTTATTTTACTTTTATGTAAGCCTAAATGATTGCCATAATATACCAGTTACAAATAATTTTGTTTGGAATTTAAAACTCAAACAAATCGTTAAATAAAGTTAATGGAATGTTTAAGCAAATAAATAGGCCTACTTACAGACCCCGAGGGGCTGTGATACAATGATAGCTCTAGGAGCCGATTAATTCACATGTCCACCCCCGAGAATCTGCCTTAAGGTGGGGATGTAGGGACGCGAGAAAAGATAAGAGTTTTTTCGCCGGTTTTATAACAAAACTTTTTGGTCAAAATTAATCAAATATTGATTCAGTAGAAACATAAAGATTAATTTTCTATAAATGGTGACCTCAACGTTTCATGAATATCAGTCAAGAGTGTCCTGGAATTTAATTACAACTTTTTCTTTTCATTTAACAGTTTGTCATCTAATCTCGCTATGCTCATGACAGATATTCAACAACTGTTGAGTTCACCATGTGAAGAAAATTAAACTCTATGCTTCTACTGAAGCAATATTTTATTTATTTTGTTAAAAAAATGTTGCTTTAAAAAACTGCAAAAGAACTGCTCTTTTCTCGAGTTCGCTGTATTACCATCTTGACTCGTGTTTCCTACATTCCCGCCTCAACATTTATGTTTGCACTGTACAGTACGATTTTATCAACATTTTTATTTAGAACATTTTATTAAGTAGACCCGTTTGTGATTGATTTTAAGATATGTGAAAGGGTTGATGAAATCACAACAGAACTTACTAAATACATGGCCAAATTGTCTCTTCTTTTTTTTTTTACGAAATTGATTGTGCATTTTTACTATAAACTCCCGTTATTGTTAATTTTAGTTCAGATCGTGACATGTCTACTTAATTTAATTTTTATCTCAGAAATTTAGGGTATAATATATAGCTATCATTAATTGAGTGGATCAGTATATCTGCAGCCTGAGAAAACCATAATCTAGCTTTTTGTCTGCCTACAATACTGGATGAAATGTCACTGCTATTCAAGAAAGCAACTGGTTGTTCTCGACTTTTAATAAAAACTAAGGTTTGTTTTTAAGGGTGGTTTGATCCACGAGGGTGGGAGGGGGACAGGCTATATAGACCTAAAACAAATCCGTCGATCAACAAGAGATTCACCGGGGACACAATGGAAGATGTCATTTATATCTTTGCCATTCACGCTTTTGTCAACAGAAGACTAGTTTCGATTATATCTGGATTTGTGAAATCTTGAGGGCTAGTCTGTTTCTCTCGATGGTAAGGGGCCAACTGAAGAGTTGTAAGTAGTTGCTTGTTTAAAATATAGTCCTATTTTCATATATTAACAAAAAAAAGTAATTATGGAAGCCCACATCTGTGGGAACGCAGACTAATTGCTGAGCTCCTCTAGTCTAATTTGCTGGTGATGGGTATTTCGGGGCTAGAATCCCTCCGAGTGTATTGAAAGTGAAGTTTTCTAGAATGTTTCCCATTCTCCTTCCACGCAAATATGAAGATGTTTCCTCTAAATTCTACCTTCCTCATTCTTACCCCATTAGCCTGATTAAAATGTGTTTAACTTTTTTTATCGCCGTGTCTAACTACCTGTTCATGTTAAACACATGTGATAGTTACTCTAATGGGATAGGGATGAGGAAGGAAGCATTATAGAGGTTATCCACCCGTATTAGCGTGGAAGGAGAGTGGGAAACAATTTAGGAAAAAACTCAGTAGACCCGACGGGGATTCGAACACCGACCTCCCCTTCATCAGAGGGCCAGTTTAACACGAGAGTGAAGCCTTAGAGATAGGATCATGAGTTCCCAAACTTTGTTGACTAAAGGAGTCCTTGCGCCAGAAAAAATATGTACTGGAAACCTCATAAAATTGTTTACACTAATATTATGAGCATTCAATAAAGATAGCTAAATATTACAAGTATAAAACAAATGGAAAATATCACATGTTCGGATTGTGCCGATGGCAAGTGTTCTTTATTCAGGTTTGAAAAAAAAAATTGGCAATTTAATTATTGATGATATTTTATATTGTGGAAAAACGAATAGATAATATTCTAAAATTGCCTCACGGAGCCTGAGACAACTATGGCGAAGCCCTTCGGCTCTGCGGAGCACAGTTTTAAAAATGCTGTCTTTGACCATCCGTAGACCTCGCATAGTAGTGCAAATAATCACATTGCTATATTAATATTCTTCTTAAGTATCCGGCTCATTCATATCGGCACAAGGAATGTGACTAGTTGGTCCTACGAGTAGAGTAAATAGATACATCTCAATCAGTACTAAAAAATTATTATTATTATTATTACTATTAGCACCACGTCTTACTACCCGTTCGGGTTATACGCACTTGCGCTAATGTGTAGTGGTAGAGTGATTGTGAGATGAAATGGAGGACCTACAGTTTAACGTGGAATCCGAACCACGGTGGAGGCCTGGCATTCCTCACATTCACAAGTCGTGATTAATACACGTCTTGTTAGAGGTGAAGGAAGGAGTTGGCAATCAGATAAATCTGTGCTAGGACCGAGGATTGAACCCCGGTCCCCCAGCACAGAAGTCTGACACCTTACCCCTAGACCACCAGGTCACCAGAGTACTAAAAAAAAAATTCAAATAGGCTCTAGTTTGGTACTATAATGTCTGCATTTTAATAACCGTATTCAGCTGGCCTCATGGTCTGGTAGTCAGCATTCCTAATCTAGAAGCCCCCAGTTTGAATCCCGGTGGTACTATGGATATTCTTCCCGAATGGGAAATGTTCATATGGCTACCATGGTCTGTATCATTAGGCTTAAGTTAGGTTTAAGACTTCTATTGACACCACATGATTATCATCATCATCATCTCATCGAGGTGAAGTAACAGCGCCTACATAGCGTCCTAACCTCAGAAGACGGTTACAAAATCATTCACTGCCAGTAGAAGACCAGGAATGGTCTACCCGACAAACCTTGTTGGCGTACGGTTGGAAAAAAACTTTTTTTTTTGCTCCGCGTCTTACTACCCATTCGGGTTATACACCTATGTACTAATTACTCTAATGTATTAGGAATTGAGAGGGTGTTAATTTAGAGGAAGTGCACCCGCATTTGCGTGGAGGTCGAGTGGAAAACCATTTAGAAAAACCATCCTGAGTGCACCTGGTCGGGATGAAACCCTAATCTCCCCATCTTCGGGAATCAAGTTTAACACGAGAGTAGCGAGTTAGACCTCGCGGCCCCCAAAGTGGGTAAAAAAACTTTATTAACAACCTAAACTACCTTGGTCGTGGAAAATAAATTTTAAATAAAATATTATGAGTAAATAAAGCTCAGTGTTACAGGGCTTACTTAAGATGGGTACAAAGAAGATAATGTTTTTTGCACTGTTTATTATATATTTTGTAAATATCTATTTACAACTATATATGAAAGATCACACAGTTGGCTTACGCACAAAAACGATATAAAAAGCAATACTGTCTAAAAAATACACTTGGAAGGTATTAATGAGCCCAAGAAGTACAATCAGGGCATTTCCCCAACCCTGAACCGATCCCTAGAATCACAAATAAGTTTGACAAAATTTTAAATCGTGTTAAGTTTAAATAAAACAATATATAAAAATTGAAGATTTGTTGAATACATAGGCTACATTTTAAGACCACGCTTACGACTTGATATTCAAAAAAGTAAGGTACTGTTCGGTTACCCTGTAAGGTAGCATGCCAACCTTGCATTATTCCACTATGGAATAGCATATCAGATAGAGGCACAGTATAGTCCAAATTAAAAATGCTACCGGTCAAGGTAAACGAAGTTTACTGTAAATCAAATACATTAAAAAGCCCCTAAAGTTTCAAATTGGAATATATATAATATATATATATATATATATATATATATATATAAGGTAGTAGAATTGCTGCATTATATGTTCTACGCCCACAAAGTATATTTCTGGGTTGCCACTACCTAAAGGGCAATTTCGTAAGTTCCGGAGTACGGAAACGTGAGCATTCATTGGAAGAAGCGTTCTAAGTTATGATCGAGAAAAGGCGGAAACTCTACACTTAGTTCGCCCCATCACTAATCTTCTGAGAAAGTAATAAAAACAATAAGTTTGGTAAACTACTCTAGCTCCTGAAGGAGAGATATTATTTTTATAGGGGCATTTCACCATCAGGGTGGTAGTTTCAATATTTATTGAAACAATTGGTAACGTAAAATATAATTCAGAGTAAATGATTTCGCAGTATTCTTTGCAATAATTGAAATAGCCTACTATTAAAAGTGAATAACGAAAAGTAAATTTTAAACTTATCTCGTTATTTTAAAATCTGGGATGATATAGATAGCTAGAATCCTAATTTACATTGTCTGTTTGTATAATATGTCTCAAATTATTGTTTAATCAAATGAAATGTAGTTTTAGATGATTTGAAAAATATTAAAAATGTAAATTTTCTTTTTAAAATTCATCCATAATTAAAGAATGTATAAACTCACATGTGAGATATTTTTATTTTATAAACGTGGCACATAAATTCCCCCTGATTTCATGAATTGTTATGATTAAGCCCAACGAGATATTTTGAAATTAGAACATAATAATTTAATTTTTTTTAAATAAATTCTGACTATTTTACACAGTAAATTAGGTAAATATGTACAAATTGTTTAAAATTATATTTTCCTTTTCCCTATGAGATATATTCTCCTGTCAGTCCAACTACGCGTGTATTTATATTTTAGAACAAATATCAAAAGCTCTTTATATTAATCGCATCAATTATTTTAATTATATCTATTGTTTCTAATAATGTTCATGTTTATTTGGTAAGGAGTAATAGTAATTAATAGTAAGGTTATATCTTCTTGTTTATTATTTTTATCCCCTTCTCCTTACTTTATAAAAGTTTTAGTTTTTCTTCTATGACGACGACATTTTTCGGTGATTTTTCACCATCTTCAAGTCTTATTTGTATTAAAGAAGATTGATTTTAACTCATACTGTTGGAAAGTTTGTGAAATTTTACAGTTTTCTATGGAATTAGATTTCACAAACTTTCCAATAGTATGAATTAAAATCAATCCTCTTTAATACAAATAAGACTTGAATATGGTGAAAAATCACCGAAACATGTCGTCGTCATAGAAGAAAAACTAAAACTTTTAAAAGTAAGGAGAAGGGAATAAAAATAATAAACAAGAAGATATAATCTTACTATCAATTATGTCTATTGTAGTAATATTATTAATTAAATTAATAACAATACAAATTTATTTTAATAACTAGTCGTCAGCCCAACTATTGATTCCCAGTAGCTATAGAAGAATTGACCTGAATAAATTGTTTAATTTCAATAACCTGACAAAAAATTGCACCTTTAAAAATTATTTCACATGATTTAATAATAAAAGAGTTCATGTTTTTGTAGTAACATGTTCAGTATTAATTGGGCCACTAGGGGGTCTTAACCAAACCTCACCACGTACATTATTTTTTTAAGCACCGCGTCTTACTACCCGTTCGGGTTATACGTTTAAGTACTAATTACACTAATGGATTAAGAATTGGAAAGGTTGAATTTAGAGGAAGTGAACCCACATTTGCGTGGAGGGAGAGTGGAAAACTATTTAGGACACCCCCCCCCCCCCCCCAGTTCACCCGACCGAGATTCTAACCTCGATCTCCCCGTCCTCGGCGGTCGAGCTCAACACGACTAGCGCGTTAGCCAACTACGCCACCGAGGCGGATAATAGGTATTGTTAATATCTATCCAAAAAAATGTTAGCACAGATTCACATGACTCGATGTATGAATACATCAAAGATGAAGAAGGAACTTTTCTAAATTACAGACAAGATTCTTCCTATAGTATAGTAGTTTTAAAAAAATACGTGCTCCTTACCTTATGGCACCTGTGTTCTGGATCACTCTGTATAGTAGAGGACGCGGGTAGAGAGACTACGAGAATGTAGTGGTGGGCGCCCTGCCCGCCCGCTTCTTGGGGAAAAACGCTGACCTCAGCATCGAGCAACCCTCTCTATACAGCCCCCCCCCCTCCTTCTCCCCGCCCTCTAAGTTTCGATTTTCCAGGTCTACCTCGCCACTGGGTTACTACAGCAGACAGACCGTACTTACGACGTGAGGCGTCGGAACAACGTGTGCAGCGTTGGGTGCGAAGAGGCGTCGATAGAGGACTCCCTGTACACCTTTATTTGATATCATTTTGGAGTGTATGTATAAATAGTCTAATTTTCATAGGAAGAGCCTTTTAGAAATGATAAGCATTTGTTTTTATGGTCAACTTTTATATTATTATTATTATTATTATTATTATTATTATTATTATTATTATTATTATTATTATTATTATTTCACCGATTCTTACTAACCGTTCGGGTTGTACGCACTTACACTAAGGGGTCGGCCAGACTGGGCGAGCGACTAAAATATAAAATAGAACACATTGGTTGTAATGAGAGTTGGCCAGACTGGAGCGCGCACGCTTGAAAGATAGAACTGTCTCTATTTTTCAAGCGCGAGCGCTCGACCCGGTACAGTCTAGTTTACAGGCGCTAGGCAATATTATTGTATGTTGGTTCATTGAGTGCTAGGAAAACTTCTCATTTTGACATTTTTATTAATATCGATAGGTTTAGCACAATTGCTACTAACGGCCTAATTTAATTGGTAAAATCATAAATCATACCTATATGTATATATATATATATATATGTAAAACTGATATGGTAAAATACTTAAATATTATCAAAGTAGGCCTTTACAAATAAGAATCACCATTAGCGTGGAGAGAGGATGAGAAAACCACAACAATAAATCACTTGTCAAAAACCACCCTCAGTTCACTGAGCCAAGATTCATAGCCTCCTCGTCAAAAACTATACCTCAGTTTTATCTTCTGTGGTGCTGACTGACAGCTCACAGCTGACTTCTGACTGCTTTGAAAAGCTACAAGACCAAATTATTTATCGCTACGCCGAACCATATGATCTGCAAAAAACATGTCTTTAGCAGTTGTCACTTCTGACAGTCAAAATTTAGGTGTATACCTAAATGTTGACTGTCAGAAGTAAGCTGTGAACTGTCAGTCAGCACCAAAGAAGCTGTAACCTGGGTGTATAAAGAGCTATCTGCTAATTGCGCGCTCACTCGCTCGCACGCTCGCCAGTTTGGCAAACCAGTCGCTTGCGCGCTCACTCGCTCTCTCGCACGCTTGTCAGTCTGGCCGAACCCTAATGTGTAATGGTAGGGTGATTGTGAGATGAAATGGAGGACTCGCAGTTTAACGTAGGATCCGAACCACGGTGGAGACCTGGCATTCCTCACATTCACAAGTTGTGATTAATACACGGCTTGTCAGAGGTGAAGGAAAGGTTTACCAATCAGATAAATTTGTGCTGGGACATAGGATTGAACCCCGGACCCCCAGCACAGAAATCCGATACCTTACCCCTAGAAAGCCAGGTCACCATCAACATTTACAACATTTTATTATATTATTAGTTTTGGTAATATCTATAAAAAGTGATGGCTACAGATTGCGTGAAAGTAGATCTATAAACGATCCTATTTGTCAGCTAAGGCCCTTTCTTTGAAAATTATACTGTACATAAAAACACAATAATTAGTTTTGGTAGGCGTGTGCTAAAGCAGGAACAGTTTTTTAGTACGTGGTCAGCTATTGTTTATTAGTCCGCATCAGTGGGCACGTGGACTTTGAAGTCGGGCCAGTATATATTGGTTTTCCTGTGATGGGAAGGTCAGGGCTCGAATCTCAATCAGGTCTATTGAAGCTAAAGGAGGGAGGCCTGACTCTATGCTCTAGCAGGTTCCTAACATTTCTGAGTTTTTGTTAATTTGACAAGGTAGAATTGCTTATGTTAGGAGTGGATGTTCTGTCCTAGGTAGAAAAAAATTTGTGCACCCCATCCGTCTTACTACTCCTCCAGGCTATCATTTTTATGTTTATTTTTTTTTAAAAAAACAAAAAAACACATTACACTTGTCTAATATTTTAGTCCAGATCTCCCTGTCAACAACAAAACAGACAAGTCTAAAGTCAGTCTATTTTGAGGCCCTAGTCCACGTGACTTGTATGCGCGTTGTCCTAAAATAAATGTTTTAATGTTAGCTAGAAATAGTCTATTTACAACTTATAATATCCAACCCAAGGTCATGTAATAAGATGTAGCATTTAGTAAAATATCTTAAACTCACTTGTAAAAGAGATGGCAGTCCAGAAAGAGGGGGGGGGGGGGGTGAACCCATCCTTATTGTACCTGGCTTCCTAAAGAGAGTAGTTAAAACACCTACTACCCAATATGCTGGTATTCCAGATATTAATATAGTTTAATATAAAGATAATTAATCATCACTATCCCCAATTTAGAAACAAATTTAAAAACTTACTTTTTTGCATTAGAAACTCGAAATTTCATTGCTGTATTTACGAAAGTACACCACCTATCCCTATCTTGAGCTAATTCTTCTACCCAGTCCACCTCATTACATCTTGTCCCCATCTTGAGCTAGTTCTATACAGTCCACCTCATTACACCCTATCTTTTTCAGTTTCATTCTAATGTTATCCTCCTATCTGCGTTTTTTAGGTTCTATCAATGCTATCTTCCCATTGTGTTTGCCAATTAATACCTTGCACACGGTTCTAGATTCTTCCATTCGAGCTGCATTTCCTGCCCACCGTAGTCTGCGAGATTTAATATATAAAAGCTAAAAAAAGTTATTTAATATATGTTTATGCATTCAAACGCATATACATATTTCCTCAGAATGTCATTTTTGGGACATGGTGTGAATCATGAGAGCTAATAGAATGTAATGTTTCCTAATCTTATATTGTTAAGTTTAACCCATGTTTGAAAAACATATCTGAATCTTAAAGAAGAGAAACACCTGCTTGTTTTTAAAGACAGTATCAGAACTAAGAGTCTTGCCCAGTGGCGCGCACTCAAAAATTGATAAGGCTTGGGAGTAATAAGGACATGCAAAGTACAGTGGTCTATGTTATAGTTCTAATATATATTTTTGGATTTTTTTAACTACATTTTTGCAGTATCTTCCTCCCTCTCTACTCCCCTTATACGCCCTCCTCCCGCGACCCGCCACTACCAACCATCTCTTCCAGAGTGTGCCATTAATGCTACATGATGGGACTAAGCCCTGTTTTGCAAAGCCAAATTGTGCAGTGTTCCAGTAGGCTCTGTATCTTATAACCAGAGTGTAGTCTAGTCTTGAACCCTGGCCTGGTTATAGTAACCTCCCAGTGTTCAAGTATAACTTGTAACCAGAGTGTAGTCTAGTCTTGAACCCCGGCCTGGTTAGAGTAGCCCCCAGTGTTCCAGTATATCTTGTAACCAGAATGTAGTCTAGGCTTGAACCCCGGCCTGGTTAGAGTAACCCCCAATGTTCCAGTGTATCTTGTAGCCAGAGTGTAGTCTAGTCTTTAACCCCGGCCTGGTTAGAGTAACCCCCAATGTTCCAGTGTATCTTGTAACCAGAATGTAGTCTAGGCTTGAACCCCGGCCTGGTTAGAGTAACCCCCAATGTTCCAGTGTATCTTGTAACCAGAGTGTAGTCTAGTCTTTAACCCCGGCCTGGTTAGAGTAACCCCCAATGTTCCAGTGTATCTTGTAACCAGAATGTAGTCTAGGCTTGAACCCCGGCCTGGTTAGAGTAACCCCCAATGTTCCAGTGTATCTTGTAACCAGAGTGTAGTCTAGTCTTGAACCCCGGCCTGGTTAGAGTAACCCCCAATGTTCCAGTGTATCTTGTAACCAGAGTGTAGTCTAGTCTTGAACCCCGGCCTGGTTAGAGTAACCCCCAATGTTCCAGTGTATCTTGTAACCAGAGTGTAGTCTAGTCTTGAACCCCGGCCTGGTTAGAGTAGCCCCCAGTGTTCCAGTGTATCTTGTAACCAGAGTGTAGTCTAGTCTTGAACCCCGGCCTGGTTAGAGTAACCCCCAGTGTTCCAATGTATCTTGTAACCAGAGTGTAGTCTAGTCTTGAACCTCGGCCTGGTTAGAGTAACCTCCAGTGTTCCAGTGTATCTTGTAACCAGAGTGTAGTTTATTCTTGAACCCCAGCCTGGTTAGAGTAGCCCCCAATGTTCCAGTGTATCTTGTAACCAGAATGTA
This sequence comes from Timema podura, assembly GCA_033556935.1. Lineage (NCBI taxonomy): Eukaryota > Metazoa > Arthropoda > Insecta > Phasmatodea > Timematidae > Timema > Timema podura. The sequence continues at coordinate 33,891,171 of JAVRXN010000012.1, forward strand.
GTCTAGTCTTGAACCCCGGCCTGGTTAGAGTAACCCCCAGTGTTCCAATGTATCTTGTAACCAGAGTGTAGTCTAGTCTTGAACCCCGGCCTGGTTAGAGTAACCCTCAATGTTCCAGTGTATCTTGTAACCAGAGTGTAGTCTAGTCTTGAACCCCGGCCTGGTTAGAGTAACCCTCAATGTTCCAGTGTATCTTGTAACCAGAGTGTAGTCTAGTCTTGAACCCCGGCCTGGTTAGAGTAGCCCCCAATGTTCCAGTGTATCTTGTAACCAGAGTGTAGTCTAGTCTTGAACCCCGGCCTGGTTAGAGTAACCCCCAGTGTTCCAGTGTATCTTGTAACCAGAGTGTAGTCTAGTCTTTAACCCCGGCCTGGTTAGAGTAACCCCCAATGTTCCAGTGTATCTTGTAACCAGAGTGTAGTCTAGGCTTGAACCCCGGCCTGGTTAGAGTAACCCCCAATGTTCCAGTGTATCTTGTAACCAGAATGTAGTCTAGTCTTGAACCCCGGCCTGGTTAGAGTAACCCCCAGTGTTCCAATGTATCTTGTAACCAGAGTGTAGTCTAGTCTTGAACCCCGGCCTGGTTAGAGTAACCCTCAATGTTCCAGTGTATCTTGTAACCAGAGTGTAGTCTAGTCTTGAACCCCGGCCTGGTTAGAGTAACCCTCAATGTTCCAGTGTATCTTGTAACCAGAGTGTAGTCTAGTCTTGAACCCCGGCCTGGTTAGAGTAACCCCCAGTGTTCCAGTGTATCTTGTAACCAGAATGTAGTCTAGTCTTGAACCCCAGCCTGGTTAAAGTAACCCCAGTGTTCCAGTGTATCTTGTAACCAGAATGTAGTCTAGTCTTGAACCTCGGCCTGGTTAGAGTAACCTCAAGTGTTCCAGTGTATCTTATAACCAGAGTGTAGTCTAGTCTTGAACCCCGGCCTGCTTAGAGTAACCCCCAGTGTTCCAATGTATCTTGTAACCAGAGTGATGTTGCTAAGTCAGGTAACATCCAGGAAGCCTCGAGTTAAAGACTCTCGCTGAGCTCAGCACGGAACGCCACGAAGATATCACGTGTAGCTGCTACTGAGCCACGCGCATCCTGTCTTGTCTGTACACCTACCAGCCCCTGGTACATCAACCTCTCACCATGGAGGGAAATAAGGAATACCGGGTGCAGGCCAGAACTCGACTGGTTGATGTAAATTCATTCCCGATGATTGTATTGCTCTAAGAACCTGTGTAAATTCCGTAACTTAATTAGCAATGGTGGTGTATATTCCGTCCAGTATTAAATGATTTTTAAAAAAACTTTTCAATTTTATTGTATCTTAACTCCAAAGGTCTAAAACCTTTAATATCTTGTAAAGCTCACCAAAAAAAAATCTGTATCTTTAAATTTTTTTTAACTTGTTACTTGGGTTACTTTCTTGGTGAGTATAGATGTTCTAATGAGACAAGGATTGGTGACGTAGTGTATCATTTTTAAATGAAATAGGTTTATTCGTTTACACATATTTTTAAAAGGAAAGTCAAGTTCATACACACAAATCATGACAAAGAATCGTTTTTGCACCACGTTATTAAATTATTATTTTTTTAGCGCCACGTTTTACTACATATTTAGTCTAAACGCCTATGTACTAATTACGCTAATGAGTTATGGATGAGAAAGGTTGAGTTTAGAAGATGTGTACCTACGTTTGCGTGAAGTAATAGTGGAAAACCTTAAAAGAAAAACCTCCCTTAATACACCCGACAGGGATTTGAGGTCCAATCGCCCTCTCAATGGCAGTCTAGTCTGTTGGGATTTGGCCATGTGGCCACCAAAGCAGGTCGGTCACCTCTGTATTTGAGTCGTGAAATGCGGTAATATTGAAATAAATGCTTTAAATTTAACGAAATTTGTTTTTATTAAAACAAAGTATTTCATTTACTATAATTTATTATACCCTAATTTTTTATCTTAAAGAGGATTAGGGGGGACCCTAACAAAAAATTACTATATTTGTTAGAGAAACGCTAAATCCAGTGCCCTTTTTTTTACCAAGCCTACTCTTATAGTCCCGCAAATATAATTAAAAAGTCGTTGAAAATCAGCTATTCTATTTATAAACTCAAACTATAAATATTCTGAAAATTGAAAAATGACACCTGGACACGGTAATCGATGGATTATCCTCACTAAAAGCATACATAATAGCTTTGGCTATTTGATTCTCAAACTATAAAGATGTTAAGGGGAGAAAAAGTCCTTTTGGAATCTTTTGACTCTATTTTGACGTAAGCCATATTTTTAAATAACACATCGTAGGATTAAATATTGCGTAAGAGCTGAACATCTGCGCGGCAATTTCTCGATTACCGAGGTGGGCCTCTTAGGGTGGTTTTCCTTGTAATATTTCAACCAACTTTTTATTTCAATGAAATAAGAATAAGGAAGATAGAATTCAGCGTAATTGTACCTTAATTTGTCACAGGCTTTGAGGGAGAGCGGGAAATCTTCTATATAGGAAAATCCATCTCCAGTACTGTACATCTATTCAGATTATGAACGCTGACCTCCAGCTATCAGCAAACCACGCCAGACGAGACAGATGCCTTATTTAAAGTACCCACCAGTAGGACTATATTCTGTTAAGTACTATAATACCCTCATCTTAGACGGATTTAATAGACAAACGGTTGTATTTGCTATGTACCATTATAACCTCATCAAAATATCATATTCTTTAAATTGAAAAGGGACACATGAACACAGAAATTGAACCCGGGACCTTTGGCTTAGTACGCCAATGCTATTACCACTGAGCTATCCAGGAGTCGTCCCGGACCCAGGGTCATTATTCACTCATATTCTAAGGTAGAGTCTGTGATGGACATGCTGAAAATCATCAGCTACAATTGAGCGATCGAATAATCGCGATCTATCAGGTAACGTAGCCACCTTTGAATCAAGAATGCTCAATTGTAGCTGATAATTTTCCACACGTCCATCAAAGACTCCACCTTAAAATATGAGCACGGGAAGATTATATGGTGGCTCAATAGCAAGAGCATTGGCGTACTAAGCCAAAGGTCCTGGATTCCATTCGCGTGTCCGGTGTCAATTTCGATTCATATGAAACTACAAAAATCTAATAAGAAATTATTCAAACAAGTGCTATCTAGTTGGTAAGGGACTCTCACGTTGAATTTCACCACTTAGATGAATAAAAAATACATTAAATATTACAAAATTAAAAGAGGATGATAATGTTCGCTCTTCCATTTAGCGCCATTGTTTGGATTTATAAATCGGATAAGGTTTTAAATTTACATTTTTCGATGTAGAATATAATGTATCATAATTTTAAAGAAAAAAAAAGTACTTCAACATTTTCAAATAGCTGGGACCACTCTGTATTACAGAAGCAATCGGCTATGGTAGTTTTTATTTTACATATCCCAAAGCACACGTCTACTTTTTACTCCGCTGATTAATCGAATTCTGATATTTTAATCAGCAGACTAAATTTAATCTAACCCAACCAAAACACACACAGAATTTACATTAACTGTGGATTCTAGAACAGATGTTGTTAAGACAAACACTCCCTTTGTCTGAATTCTAGGAGTAAAAAGTTGTGAGTCATGCCGCGCGCGGATCGGCCCAAAAGCTGCTTGGCCACCGCTGTTAGGATCAGATAATCCTAATTACCTAATTCTACGACAAATACATCAACCAGACCCGAAACCATGATTGTATCACTAAACTGAAATAAATAATTCAATAAATAGACCTGTATTAGCGTCTAAAGGCGTCAGTCTCGTCTTGCGTGGTTTATCGGTGATTGGGTGGTCGTGCTTCTAATCCCAGCTAGGTGTAATGAGGGTATTTTTTCCTAAATAGTTTCTCACCTTCCTCCAATGTGGGTGTATTTCTTCATGAACATATCTCACTAGTTTAAATTTCAGACAGACTGGACGGGCAGAAAGACACGAATCAAAGAAAGAAAGAAAAACACAAATTTTCCTTGTATGGAATTTACTTATTGAACTTAGCACAATCAACCAGTAATATGAAGACTAAAACCCCCGCTTAAGTGTCCGCATAGTCTATGTCTCTAAGGCGTCACTCTGGCAATAGATTGGTCTGCCGATGACGGGGAGATTGGGTTCGAATTCGGTCGGGTGTACTGAGGGATTTTCCTACCTAAATAACTTTCATTCTCCCAACATCCAAATTGGGTATACACCCTTTGTATTTAACCTTTCTTATCCCTAACACATTAGTATATTTAGTAAATATGCGTATAACACGAACGGGTAGTAAGACATGGGGATAAAACCAAACCAAAATATAATGACTAAAAGTTGTTGCCCACCCGTTCGTATGGCATCGTATCGACTAGGTTCTACGTGTTCTTTTATGTTGGCGCACACTTGCCAGTATCGCATCGTATCGACTAGGTCCTACGTGTTCTTTTATGTTGGCGCACACTTGCCAGTATCGCATCGTATCGACTAGGTTCTACGTGTTCTTTTATGTTGGCGCACACTGCCAGTATGGCATCGTATCGACTAGGTACTACGTGTTCTTTTATGTTGGCGCATACTTGCCAGTATCGCATCGTATCGACTAGGTACTACGTGTTCTTTTATGTTGGCGCATACTTGCCAGTATCGCATCGTATCGACTAGGTTCTACGTGTTCTTTTATGTTGGCGCACACTCGCCAGTATGGCATCGTATCGACTAGGTACTACGTGTTCTTTTATGTTGGCGCACACTTGCCAGTATCGCATCGTATCGACTAGGTACTACGTGTTCTTTTATGTTGGCGCACACTCGCCAGTATGGCATCGTATCGACTAGGACTACGTGTTCTTTTATGTTGGCGCACACTTGCCAGTATGCATCGTATCGACTAGGTTCTACGTGTTCTTTTATGTTGGCGCACACTCGCCAGTATGGCATCGTATCGACTAGGTACTACGTGTTCTTTTATGTTGGCGCATACTTGCCAGTATCGCATCGTATCGACTAGGTTCTACGTGTTCTTTTATGTTGGCGCACACTGCCAGTATGCATCGTATCGACTAGGTACTACGTGTTCTTTTATGTTGGCGCACACTTGCCAGTATCGCATCGTATCGACTAGGTACTACGTGTTCTTTTATGTTGGCGCACACTCGCCAGTATGGCATCGTATCGACTAGGTACTACGTGTTCTTTTATGTTGGCGCACACTTGCCAGTATCGCATCGTATCGACTAGGTTCTACGTGTTCTTTTATGTTGGCGCACACTCGCCAGTATGGCATCGTATCGACTAGGTACTACGTGTTCTTTTATGTTGGCGCATACTTGCCAGTATCGCATCGTATCGACTAGGTACTACGTATTCTTTTATGTTGGCGCACACTTGCCAGTATGGCATCGTATCGACTAGGTACTACGTGTTCTTTTATGTTGGCGCATACTTGCCAGTATCGCATCGTATCGACTAGGTACTACGTATTCTTTTATGTTGGCGCACACTCGCCAGTATGGCATCGTATCGACTAGGTACTACGTGTTCTTTTATGTTGGCGCATACTTGCCAGTATCGCATCGTATGACTAGTACTACGTATTCTTTTATGTTGGCGCACACTCGCCAGTATGGCATCGTAACGAACTAGTACTACGTTTCTTATGTTGGTGCACACTTGCCAGTATCGCATCGTATCGACTAGGTACTACGTATTCTTTATGTTGTCGCACACTTGCCAGTATGGCATCGTATCGACTAGGTACTACGTGTTCTTTTATGTTGGCGCATACTTGCCAGTATCGCATCTATTGGCCTATTTCTTTATTATTTTGTATAAAACTCAAAAATTAATATTTTCCGAGACGGTGCCCGGCGATACGACCGGATAAAATATACCAGCGTTTTACGAACTTGTCCCTGCGTAGCCCTTGGGCTCTGCCATAGTTATCTCAGGCAATTCGTGAGGCAATTTTATAATATTATTTATTTGTTTTTCACACTTAAAAATACCATCGGTAATTAGGAGAGCCAAATTTTTTCAAATATGAATAAAGAACACTTGCCATAGAAACAACCAGAAAATGGGATATTTCCCGTTTGTTTTATGCTTGTAAAATTAAATTGTAGCTATTGAATGTTCATAATATTAGTGTAAACCATTTCACTAGGCTCCAGAATGTATTTTTCCTGGTTCTCAGCTTCAGTTTAAAATGTTTAGTAGCCCCTTACATCATAGTATGTGCCTATCTTAATCCAATGTTAACTACACGCCATGCTATATTTCTCAGGTTTATAGTGAATCAAAGGGCTCACGAATTAAAATAACGATTCTGGTGGTTGCTATTTACTTGGCCATTCACGAAACTTCAACTCAATGATTTACACCACAAATGAATGCGATTCTGTTGTCATAAAACGGCGACCTTGAAATGAGGACATAAGGACATCGAGGTGGTTTCGATTCAAATTTGCTATGCAACACCAGCATGATTAAAGGTTTCATATCATGTCTATATGGACTATGTACTATATATATAAATAATCGTGAAATTATTTAATGGCAAAACTTCTAGGAAGTTTGTTAAGTCCCCTCACGAAAGCTTCTGGTATCGCAAATATTCCCGATAAGTTTGATAAGAGTTATTTCAATCAATGGTGTACTGCAACATGTATGCACTTTGCATTCCACGTGTCAGATTGACCTTAAACCCGTTCAGTTTCCCTTGGCCTATAAACGTGTCATGACGTAACATGGTGTGGTACATTGTACTTGCATCGAGATATTAAGTTCATCTGGGCTGCCGACCGAAGAGAGATTACAATTTTGTTTGGAAAAATCTCATAAGAAAATAAAGTGTGTCGAAGAAGATAGCACTCCAATATTCTCTACAGTAAAAACACTTTGTACAGTAGACTGGTGACCTGGTGGTCTAGGGGTAAGGTGTCTGACTTCTGTACTTGGGGTCCGGGGTTCAATCCTAGGTCCCGGCACAGATTTATCTGAATGCCAAACCTTTCCTTCACCTCTGACAATACGTGTATTTATCACAGGTTATGAATGTGTGGAATTCCAGGCCTCCACCGTGGTTCGGATCCTACATTAAACTGTAGGTCCTCCATTTCATCTAACAATCACCCTACCATTACACATTAGCTTAAGTGCGTATAACCCAAACGGGTAGTAAGACGTGGTGCTAATAATAATAGTACAGTAGACTGGTGCCGTTCATAAATATTCATTTGACTGTGCTATGCTAACAGTCCTGGGTTAGATTACCGTGTATCAGATGTCATTTTTAAACATACCCAATAAAAATGTTCAAACGTCTACAAAATTATAATCGTGGGTTCAAACCCAGCCGAGGTCGATAGATTTTTCTGGAGCAATAAATATACGTAGCACAACTTCCTTCGGAGGGGAGGTAAAGCCGTCAATCCCCTGTCGATTGTGTCATGTAATGAGAACCCTGTAAGGTATATGAAAATACATCTCCCGGTAAAATTGGTAGGACCTTTCTATCTCGCTCATAGAAATTATCGTGTGCATATATAATAAGTTGGTTCAGAAAGTGCACGTTATATATTTCAAATAAATAAATATAAAAGTATAATGTACAATTTTAAATATCAAAAGAAAGAAAGAAATTGAAATCAAGAAACCAAGAAGGCGCCACTAAAATAATGAATGCCATGTTAAAAAAAAAGTATTCTAAATTTACTAAAAATGATTCTAGTTTCACTGTTGTCAAGCTAAAAATGTAGAAAATTGCACTTACTTGTGATTTCTTGTCGAGTGTAATCGTGCATATAATATCCCCGCTACTCGGCCTTTAGATGGGTCCTTAACTATCTCGTAAATACTAAGGGTCCTTGAAGTTTATTCTCATCCATGTTGTAACGAATTGACTCTATCACATGTAACGATAAGAAGGTATTAGCAGGAAATGATGGCTTGCTGACCTCACTCATGTTTTATTTCCTTAAGGGAATAAATTACATTTTACATTATTGAAAAATATATATAGATAACACACACTTGCCCTTTTTATTAATAATATATTCTTCAACATAAATGATAGCTGTGACATTGAATGCCCTTTTAAATTATTGCATTTATTAAAAACTGAGATAAATATAAAAATAATGTAAAGCATTTTTAATAATATTTTATCACTTCCTTATTCCATATTATTGTATCGATAACATTAAAGTGGGTCACTTCCTAGCCTTGAACTAAAACTAAACAAAGCATCCCTTCCCTCCTTCTCAAATAAAAAAAACGAGAAAATCCTTCCCTTCACCACTACTCATTCGTACTAATCCATCGTTTCGCCACTCTACTTTCGCTCATTTTTATGTCTATTATTTTCATTTGTTTAAGGTGAGAACACAGGAAACGTGAGAAAAGGTATGTTTTTTTGTAGTTTTTATAGCAAACACGTTTTTTTGATCGAAATAAATCAAATATTGATTATAAAAAACATAGAATTTAATTTTCTTCAAATGATGATATCAACAGCTCTTGAATATCTTTCATGAATATTGTGGAATTATCTAACAAACTTTTTAAACGAAGAGAAACATTTCCATGAAATTCCAGAATGCGCTGCACCGCGTCAACCCGTACTTATGTACTAATTACGCTAATGATTTTGGGGATAAAGGATGTTATATTTATAAGAAATGTATCTGCATTTTCATGGAGGGAGAGTGGAAAACAATTTTGTAAAAACTACCCTCAGTACACCCGGGCGAGATTCGAACCTTGATCTTCACGTCATCAGAAGTATATTCTACTGCGAGAGCAGTGCGTTGGACCATGCGGCCACCGGAGTGGGTAGTATTTAATGACATTTAAATATAACTAGTATAAATATAAACTAAACGGAAATCATCACAGGTTTTTTTCTGCGCCTTCGACAAATGTCCTTTATTCATATTTGAGAATAATCAATGTCCTAATTAATAATGCTATTCCATACCGTGAATAAAAAATTAAAACTGCCTCACGGAGCTTGAGATAACTGGCGGAGCCCAAGGGCCAAAGACGTTTATCTAGGCCTTCTATTTTACAAACTCCTAACAAAATGAGGGTTAGTGGCACCATAAAGAAATAGGTATCCATTTCGCTATGGTCGCACCCAAGATCTTACTTATGCATTACTGCAAATATGTTTTATCTCCCCGGAATCTCAAAAGGTGAAAACTAAGAATCCCAGCGGGCCTCGAGTCAACATAGTGTTTGAGCAATGTTTGAAGATATTAGAATCTTACATCTGAAGCTGTCCGCGAATATCGAGTCTGGGACATTTTACTTACAAGTTTACATTTCAAGAAAAGGTCTGGGGGGAAATATTATCCGTACAGATATATTATTCTAGTTTTGAATGGAAAACATATAAAATACGTGTGTTACAATGACTATTAAGGTAAATGTGCGCATCACAGTTCATTAGAGAAGCTAATTTACTGAAGGACGAAAAGAGAAAAAATCGATTTCCTCGAAATCTGCTTTAACGATTTTGATTACATTTTGAATTTAGATACTGTTCAGATCCGAGACCTTAACTCAGTCGGTAGCGTGTTTGTATACTGAGCTAAGGGTCCCGGGATCGATTTCAGGCATGGACGAAAAATTTATCATTGGTGAAATGTGGGTTTACCCTTTCACAGTGGATGCTGTGCCTGTCCTAGTCTTAAGTTATATTATAAGACATATGAAGCTACGAGAGGCCTAGCCAGCCGGTAGTGGAAATTTACATTATTGGAATAAGAAATTGACCCAGACCACTGGCTGGAAACAATAATGGATGTAAAAAGTACTGTTCAACTTTACTAACAAAAGGTCAAACCTCAATTTTACATAAAAAAATAATTTGAGGGTAAGCAGACATTTCCGAAAGTTTGTCATGTAATACTTGGCAACTATTTGAAATACAAACTAACATATTGTAAAGTTGTAGTAAGGTTGGCTCACTCTGCCTTAGACTATTTCACCACCGGAGAGGGTATTTTCCTGTAGCCTCAATGGTGTGAGCCCACAAGAGAGCGATACCGACCGAACGGCCGCCGTCGTTATCAATGATACTGCCGACATTTGTGAATAGGTGGTGTCATGTAGTCAGCACAACGAGCCCTTTCGGCCGTTAATCTCAAATTTCTAAACTGGAGCGGCTACTTCTTTATTCAAGTGGCTCCTCATTTGTCCTCACGAGATTGAGATTGACCCCGTTCCAGACCCACTTCTTCACAGATAAATTTTGAGAACGCCGGGGATCGAACCCGGGACCTTTGGATCTGTAGCCAGGAACTCTGACCTCTAAGCCACAGAGGCGGTCATTTTGTTACAAAAACTACAAAAATGCTGGCCTTGTATCGCGATCTATTACATCACACCATAAACTACCTCGGAGCATTAGCTTGACTTATACTACTTTTCTTTTCAGCACCACGTCTTACTACCCGTTCGGGTTATACGCTTATGTACCAATTACGCTAATGGCTTGAGGTATGAGGAAGGTTATATTTATAGGAAACGTACTCGCGTTTGCTTGGAGGGGGAGGGAAAACCATTTTGGAAAAACCACCCTCAGTACGCCCGATCGAGATTCGAACCCCGATCTCCCAGTCATCGGGGTTTAGTCTACTGTGGACTTGTTCTACTGCCCGAAATAACTTATCTGATTGTGGAGGGCGTAAACGACGCGTTCAAAAGGCTGCCAGCAGGGTGTGAACGGTGGACATAACGTGGCCCAGTAATAATATCCTCGAACTGGTAGCTGCTATCGGTTATGGAGGGACAGTAATACACAATAAATTGCCGCCTACAAGTACAGCGGTGCGTCGCGAAGCGGAATGATACACTGATAGTTAATTAAAGCGAGATTTAGTGGCTTCATAAGCGGCGGGTCACGTGATATATGACTGCAGCCAGTTAATGAAGGCATCCAAGCGCGGGTATTTATGTTGCCGCGAGATACGGGCATGAGAGAGACGGAGGGAGGTGGAGAGAAAGAGAGAGATAGAGCAACTGAGGGGAGGGGGGGGTTAGGAACAGAAACCGAGCGAACTGAAACTCAGACAAAAACCCTAAACGACAAGATGCTAAATTAATTATTGTTTGGGGAGGAAGTGGTGGTGGTTCCTACGCCGGTGTAGTCTTAACGGCAAGAGATTATATATCTTAAATTAAATTCATTTTAAAATTTAGTTCGATTATAGAGCTTTAAGACATTTTGCTGATACATATTTTCTTGAATATATATATAAAATATTTTATAAATTTATCAGCAATATAATAAATAAATATTGTTCATTTATATATATATATATATATACTTGAGAAAATATTAATCAGATAAATGTATCATCTTTTCTCCATCGTATAGGTACACTACGATAGAGAAAAGATAACACATTTTTCTGATAAATATTTTCTCTGGGCAAATTTATAATATGCATTATGCATATAATGTATAGGCTAAAGTATATACATAATGTGTGTCATAAATTGAGAAAATATTGTATTTAATTTTCCAAAATAAAACAGAGAAAATATAAAACTTTTGTTGATCAATCTAATATATATATTAATATTATAAACCAATTTTCAGTCGTGTAAGGTATCAAGAAAGGTCTTAAAAGTACATACATGTAATCATTAATGCAAGAAGCCGTGTTTAGTAATAATATATGATGGTTGATATCTATCCAACTTGTCTTTCAATTTTCATCCACAACGAACTTGATTTGTATAAAGGTTTAAGGAACAACTGTGATAAGTTTGAATTAATCGGTTAATACGTTAAAAATGTTTTGTGGGACATATCCACCACAAATAGACAGACAAATGCCAATTGTTGGAGCTAAAACAGAGATCTCTCACTTCACTCTTTTAATAAATCAAACCATAAACTATTTTCTTATTTGTTTTCTACACTCTGACAATATTAGCTAGATCACCTATACAAGGAGCTTACTTTAAGAGCGAGCAGTTCAAAATTTCCCACTTCAACTTGTTTTATCCCCATCCGTCACCTAAGAAAGCTCGAGGTACCCCATCTTGGGAAGGACCCTGTACAGCCACACCATTTGCACACCCTAAAGAGCAGTTTTATTTATTTATTCAGTGTTTACAGGCCCGGTACCTTACAAACTTTAAATCCGGCCGTTTTTCCCACATAGCTTTGACTTTACTTTTACAATTACAATATGCATTTCCTTTTTAATCATTACAACACAGATTTTGGCTCTTAATTTAATTGAAATTCAACTACCCCTAGTTCCATTTGGTCCGCCCCAGGTATATTACGCCCCGGTACCCTCCCCCACTGGGTCCACCACAGTGCCCGGGATTTCCCTCCCGAGTCCACCAAGCGCCCAGCAGAGGTGGGTCGTAAGGGCAGTCCTGGATATTGTCGTTACTGATAAAACAATACTAAATATATAGTAGAATATTAACAGAAAAAATGTATATGTGTTTTATAAAAGGGCCTTCTTAGCATATTCTTAATTTAGACCACTAAGCCTATATTACTTTATACTTTTGGCACCGCATATAATTAACCGTTCGGGTTATATGCTTATGTACTACTAATTACACTAATGGTTTTAGAGATTAGATAGGTTATATTTAAAGGAAGTGTACCCTCATTTGTGTGAAGGGGGAGTGGAAAACTAATTTGGAAAAACCACCCTGCGTACAGCCGACCGAGATTCGAACCTCATTCACCCCGTCATCGGCCGGCTAATCTACTAGTGCATTATACCATGCTGTGGTCTTATATTACTTCTTTAGGAACTCCACTTTATGATTTTAATCAATAAGATCACTAACTCTACAAATATTCGAATATGTGTTTATTAATCTATATTTAATATTTAAAGAAACGTATTTTGTACATTGAAGAAAAGTATGGCTCTTACGACGGCATTCAAATAAATTTTAGTAATAACTCATCAAACCTATTGCAACACAAAGCCCTCAAAGTTTGTAATTTCATTTATCTGATAAATTATATCAATGCCTATTACTTAAATGGTTCTAATTTAAAAGATGCTCCTTGAACATAAATAGTGTATTGACACGCAAATCTAACCCGGAACTTTCGACTTAGTGCGCCAATGATATTACCACTGAGCTATCCAGGAGTTGTCACGTGTCCAGGGTCATTCTTCACTCAAATTTTAATTCTGAGTCTGTGATGGACGCGCGGGAATCTTCAACTAAATATGAACGCAACTACATATGAATGAACCATTAATATCGCGATATATATCGCAGCCACCTTAGGGCTTTATACTGCTGATAGTACAATGACAGTTGTACAAATGCGCGTACTATGATGGATTAAATAGCCATGATACTATAGTGGTTAGGTCCGGTTATAGCCACATCTAAACAATTGTCATTGTACTATACCAGCAGCTTCAAGTCCTCATGAGGTGAATGTAGCTGCGTGTACAAAGCCTAATGTCCCGGGTTCGATTCTTATATCCAAGTGTCATTTTTAAATTTAAAAGAATTATGAGTAAGGCCTAGAGGTTTCTAAGAAATATGATTTATTTTAATAATTATCAACACATTTGTAGATTTTATTATTATTAGCACCGCGTCTTACTACCCGTTCGGGTTATACGCACTCACGCTAATGTGTAACGGTAGGGTGATTGTGAGATGAAATGGAGGACCTACAGTTTAACGTGGAATCCGAACCACGGTGGAGGCCTGGCATTCCACACATTCACAAATTGTGATTAATACACGTCTTGTCAGAGATGAAGGAAGGGTTTATCAATCAGATAAATCTGTGCCGGGACCGAGGATTGAACCCGGACCCCCAGCACAGAAGTCCGACACCTTACCTCCTAGACCACCAGGTCACCGACTGTTTGTAGATTTTCGTTTTGCCTTGAGTAAAATTGATCGTAAAAAAAAAACATATAGGCCTACTATAATTTTTAAACTTTGAGGATATTTATAGAAATATACTTTTTTCAAAGCAGAAAGGAGTGAGCGGTAAGTGGTACTTTTCTTTACATTTAGACGGTGTGTAAAAAACCTCTTAACACCTCAAGCGCCTCCTGCTCAACTTACCACCTACTGAGGTCACGTGGTACTCGTTCAATGGTGTCCTCAATCACCATCTCCCGATGTAAAGAGGTCTGCAAATAAAGATATGACAATGAAAGGGTTAAATATTCACGCCAGCCTTAGCACCAACGGTGTTCAACCTTTGTAATATTAAAGAGCTACTTGCAGTCGGCTTGATCTTCTGTTGTCTAATACAGGGGTCACCAATTGTTGGGTCATGTTGGTGGATGGAAAAACACCAGAATATAATTCCGGAAAAGCTATAATTTCAAAGTTGCTTAACTTAAAGGGCAGGGGTTTCATATATTGGATTTTAGCATTTAATTTTGTTTTCCGTTTACTTGAAGTATTTATCCTTATACTACGGTATATTTTATAAGAATAACAATTCTGAAACCTTAAAACCACTAAAACCATAATCAGTTGTCAATTTCTGTTGTGACTCTAATAAAAATGTATATATATTTAGTATAAGCTCATAAGATCTATGTTTCCCGTAATTGTTTACCTTAATCTCAAAACTGTGAAATTTAGTGTAGAATGGAGTTGAAGGTAGCAAAGTTTACCCTTTCATTATTATTTTTACTTTCTCACTATCTTACAGGCAGAGAAAGTATTGTGATCGTAAAAAAATCGAACTAAATATTTATATGAATTTCGATATTTCATGAACCCCCCCCCCCCCCCGAATCTGAAAAAGTTGTTTTTGAATTTCCATCTGTCTGTCTTGTCTGTACCTCGGACTAGAGCCTAAACTATTTTACCGATCGGGATAAAACTTGGTGTCAAGGTTTTTCATAGGTTTGCCCCGAAGTGTTTTTGGAATTGGATATCTAACCCTAAAATTAAGGGTAGTTTACTGAAAGGTGAAAAGAGAAAAAAATCGATTTTCTCAAAATCGGTTCTAACGATTTTGATTAAATTTAATTTCTAAGCATTGATCAATATTGTAAATAAAATGGCTACTCTAATTTTTTTCGGCAAAATGAAATTAAGGGTTCAGGTCTGACACATAAATTTTCATTTTTTATCACATCTCCGAAAATATTTGAGGTATGAAATTACTTATAGTTGCAAATATGTAGGCCTATTTATAATACAAATATTTTATTTGAAACATATTTTTATAAAACCAATAATTTTCAAGCTAAACGCAAATTTTTTTTTTTTATCTTTCTGAACACTTAAGGTAAATTATTGCGACCGTAAAAAAAAAAAATCTAACCCGAGATTTTGATGGATGTCGACGTTTCATGACCCCTAGAACTATAAATTATGTGTGTCTGTTTATCTCTAAAATTAAGAGCAGTTTAATAAAGGGCGAAAAGAGAAAAAAATCAATTTTCTCAAAATTCACTATAACGATTTTGATTAAATTTCGTATCTAGTACACAGTGGCTATTTTAATTTTCCTATAAAAATTACTTTTAGGGTATTTTATAGAAGCGGAAATTTCCTTATCTCCGCAACTATTTAAGATACTAAATTACTTATCATTGCAAAATTGTAATCCTATTAAAAATAAAAAAACTTTTAACTGATATATATCTATATAGAACCAATAGTTTCTGAGATATTGGCAAATATATTAATACAATTTTGTGAGCCTTAGTTGTACAAAGATACTACTTAAATTTTAAAGTCATAATTTTCTAATTCCATAGAGTAAGTAGATAAGTATTATTATTATTATTATTATTATTATTATTTAGCACCGCGTCTTACTACCCGTTCGGGTTATACGCTTAAGTACTAATTACCCTAATGGATTAGGAATTGGGAAGGTTGAATAGAAGAAGTGAACCCGCATTTGCGTGGAGGGAGGGTGGAAAACCATTTAGGAAAAACCACCCCCAGTTCACCCGACCGAGATTCGAACCTCGATCTCCCCGTCCTCGGCAGTCGGGCTCAACACGACTAGCGCGTTAGCCAACTACGCCACCGAGGCGGGTAAGTAGATAAGTAATTCTCTCAAAATTTATGTTCTTTTTTCTTTAACCTCTTAGGGTAAATATTTGTACAGCAATTTAGACTCAATTTAGACTCAATATTCAATATTTACTTTTTTTATTGGTCTATATTTATAAATGAGGAATTTAATAAAAATGCGATAGCCATAATATGTGCGTGCAACCCCTAATAAAATGTTGAAATTTGTAACTAGAAGTTGAAATTTTAATATTAAGTGTTGACCCTTGTAGACCCAATATCGACTTAAAAAAATTAGTCCAAATATACTAGTGATGACTTAAATTCCTTAAAAATAAATTTATAAACTTTAAATCCGGGAGTCAAAAAATGTTTAACGTAAGTATAACGCAATTTTTGCTCGGGTTTGCTAATGTATATTATTTCGTATCACATATATTACGAGCTTTGAGTAAATATCTCCATTTTTAAACAATGGAGTGAGAAAGTCCTTGCGGGGTTCCGTGCCGTTTATTTTATTTATATAACTTAAAATGTAAGGGTTTTAATGCAAAAAGGATAATTATGTTGATACCTTTCACCTCTAATTTTTCGTGAACCATATTCAGAAAAACACTTCTAAAATCATATGGAATATCTAAACATCTGCAATACATCTCATTACTCCTGGAGACTGTACCAAATAGATAAGAAAGGGAAATAAAAGTGTATTTTGAAAATATTCTTCTCTCCAAAATAGGATATTTTTTTGCTAACAAACCGTTGAAATTTTAAAAGATACAAAAATAAAAAGTATTCGTAGAATTAAAAATTATATTTTTTAGGTGGAAGACAAAAGTGGAAGGATAAAATTGAAATTTGAGTTTTTGTATTATTAGTCATTTATTTTTATTTAACTAAGAAAAATTAAATATTTCCTATTCTTATTCATTTTTTAATTACTTTTACTTGTAAGCTACAAGGATCCTCATAGAAAAAAATAGCTTGGACCACGGAAATGTACTAAGTTCTTCTAGTGGATATGGGTTAGATGTAATTGGTGTGCCTTGTTCTAAATACATATATGTTAAAACAATGCCTTCTCATAACAATGTATATGACGTATCGTAGCTAGTAGGAAGTAATTTATCATTATTTAATAGAAGGTGTTCTGTCTTACGACAGGTCCATTCCTTTTGTCAGTAAATTCAGACCACCAATGCACCCTGTCCTCTGCTTCCTCCTTCAGCTCCCAAAATTTTCTTCTTTCCTTCAAGTCATCTAATATTTGAATGTTTCTTCTTCCTAAGCTACTCTTTCCCTCAACCAACGGGAAACATCGAGGTATTAAATATCTTACTGAGGGCCATCCATAGTAGGGGGTAAGAGCGGTCAAATGGGACATTTTTTACAGGCCCCCCACTTTCCTAGGACCCGTAACAACCTAAACATTTCTCTGTTACAGTAGCATTTCCTCCATAGTCACAAGATAATGAATGTTTTGTAGTGATTTTTATATTTACTTTCCAAACCAGGCTTTTCTAAAAGATGTAGACATTGTAAAGATTATAATAAAGTAGCGTAATAATGATTGAAGGAAACATTTACTTTTTTTTCGTGTGCACTGCGCTTATGGGGAAAGATTACAGTCTACAGATATCACTATGATTCTATCTTAAGTTTCACCATAGAACCAACAAGCTTGCTACCCTTCAGTGCAAACTGAGTGTTCATAGTTTAATCATTAAATTAATAAAAACTAGTAAAATTAAAGAAATCCGTTTTAGTTTTAATTTTGTGAAAGAGGGCACCTAAAATGCAATTACCCCTGGTCCTCTGAATTATATAAACGGCCCGGGCCTTACACACCTTACTAAGTTATTTATTTCATTCAACATGACACGTCATTAATAAGTTTTACATTACTATGATTTGATGAAGTGTAATCACTTATAGCCAGTGAATTAAACTATTTAACATAAGTGAGGAGGTTGAAGTTGAAAGAAATTTACAAACAACAAATTGAAGAGGAGGTAAGAAACTATATTGTGGTTAAAAATCATCCTCAATACAACCGATGTCAGGAATGAACTCCAACCTCATAGTAAAGAGTACTTGTGCAATACACTTACATGAAATTGTCAAAATTAATATAGTTAAGAAAACAAAAACGATTCCCTTCTCGTTGTGCTTCTGAGTAATTATTAATTTCAGAGCCCATCCTAAGTTTCAAAGAACTACCTAAGCCTACAAGAAATAGAACAAATAGATTAGCGGACGCCAAACAGCTACCTGGATCTAATCCAGTTTGGGACTCAATGATTAATGTGGTCAGCTTACATGTTAAGAAGCCCTACCTAGTTTATTACCAAATTAGGATTTTGGTAGGAAGAAACCTTGAAAAAAATACAAACATATATTTCGTGGCAAACAACGATAACATTTTACCTTGAGCTATGTATTATTAGAGTTATTTTATTGGTATGGATAGTATGTATCATAAGTGGCAGTTGTAATCACCTAACTTGACGTATAAATACAAGAAACTAGCTCAAGTAACTTTTCTATAAGTAATATAAAGTAATTCCAATGAAAATTGGTCTGAAGCTAGCTTCTAAATAAGTCACTCTGTGCGTGTACGCAAGCATATGGAATTATAATGCTGCCCAGTTGGTAAATTCCTGGTGTTGTCTTTTATTATTCTGTTAAATTATATTATATTAAGTTGTATAAATGATGCGTGCTGCAATATATAGTTAGAAACATGGCGCACATCATCAACCTAAAATGAATTTGTTTGTCTTCAGCTATAGAATTTAAATTTGTATAAGCACCCTAGAGCTAGTAATATAAAGGTATGAACTGTTGCAACCAACAGTTTTTTAAAATTAGTGGATTAGAATATTTATGAGGATAATATATTCCTAATTCTAGGAAATATTTCTATATCCTCATTGTTACTCATGGTTAACTTTCAATGTTCTCATTCATAGAAATGTGTTTACACATATAAAAATATTACAAGTTTCTTGGTGACTCAATATAGATCTAGAAGGAATACCACAGCTAGACTCCAGACCATGAATTTATAGTCTAGTAAAAATAGAATGATTATTTCATTTTACAGTTACATTATTGACCGAAGGTCCCTTAATTTACTCACCGTGTAAACGATTGACCTTAGCCATCACCTTAGGCCTTCAGTTGAGCAACTTTCAAGTTGAATATCCACGCTAACAATCGTGTCTATATAGGTTCAATATAACATCACTGGGTTAGTTCACATTACGTTTCTCTGTATCCATCTCCATCTCTCTTATACATACTCTATCCTTGTCTTAACATGACTGATACCGTACAATCCACTTGACTCTGATTGCATTGTGCTCACCCGCCCTGCACTAATTGATATCCAGAAGCGAAATTAATGATGTTTAACTAAGCCGAGTAACCTCTGCATCTCCCCCCTGCCTCCCCGCTGTGTTCAACCCTTCAAGCACCGCTCCGCGGGATCGACGAGATCTCTCAACGCCACCTCACCCCCTTCCACAATTCTCTCAACAAACAATTGGCTTCAGTCAGACTCAGCTGAACTTGCCTGCCAATCTGTGTTTCGCAAGGAGATTCTTTTGACTCGATCATTACGATGATTACTGGCCTAGTGCTGTAGCGGTTATTTTGCACCTGGCCACGAACCTAGGAGTCAAGGGTTAGATACCCAGCTTGTATCTTGGGTATTTTTCCTGAAAGGGGAACTACCCCAAAAGTCACCAGGGTTTTGGTTAATCAGTCTTAAGTAAGGCTCACACTGGCTCCACAGCTTCATAATAACTATCATCACATCATCTTACTACGGGTACGACGTGTAGACAACCTCTTAAGGTGTACCCTGGACAACGTTCTGTCTGTGCCAACAGAGTGGCTAATAGTCTACACATAAGGCGACCGAACGGGGATGTCATGTCTCTCCCGGTCATATATGCCATACGACCAACAAAAAAATATTACATTAAGTCAAGCGTATTAGGTACATGAAAATATTTTAATAATCGCGAAAAGAGCTACATATGCAATTAGTGTTAGAAGAAAGATCAGTCAAAAGTTATTAAATTAACGATATGGTTAGGGGCTGTGAGAGGTTTCTTTTATATTCGACATTGAGAAAATGATTTAATATTCAAATATAAGAGAGTTTTTATAATTATTAATAAAGTAATAAATAAATTAAATGTGTCAGTTTTTTATTGTAACTTTTGCTTATTGAATATATAAATATATGCCCGCTTTATTCAGCTCACTATCACATTGTTTTTAATCCATCATCAGCCCATTTATTTTCAGTTGCAAAAAATAAATCAGAAATAACTACTACTGTAGTGATTAAATATTTTTCTAAAAATTAAAGACACAATTTATGGAAATGGGCTGCCAGGGGTACGCGAGCGAAAAAAAAGGTTGGGAACCGCTGGTTTAATCGATTAGGCCCCACCCTGTATAAGTAATATAACGTAAATATTGATGAATTCAGACGTCAGTATAAGATAATATAATCCAAATTGTTAATTCCTCTGAACTTTTCTTGTCACTCATATGCAGTTTTGGATCATTTAAAAATTAAAAGCAGTGTAATCTGACAACAACAAAACAACCAAAATCTTATTTTGGACCTCGGTATGGACAGCAAACTCGATGTATCGCACTACCTAAAAGTATTTATATTTTAGTATCGACCATAGGATAGT
Source organism: Timema podura (assembly GCA_033556935.1). Lineage (NCBI taxonomy): Eukaryota > Metazoa > Arthropoda > Insecta > Phasmatodea > Timematidae > Timema > Timema podura. Next base: position 33,911,917 of record JAVRXN010000012.1, read on the forward strand.
TGAGGGAATTTTACATTAAGTAAATACACACATTTTGTTTTAGAGTGTCATTCCAATCTATTATTTTAGTTATTACTTTTTAACTAAGAATTTTTAATGTGAGCTTTCTTAACCAACAAATGAACTAAAACCGACAAAAAACCATGTCCCCAGTCGCAAAGACATCGTTAGTTTGGGGGAGAGGGGGAATGGATGTCTCCTGCAGTAATTGAGATGAAAATTGTCCGGGAAATTTTCTGAAGTCGCGGCTTGCGGTGAAGGGGTTAAATTGTAGAGGTGGCACCTAGAGCCTATTATACTTCAAAATAATAGTGTGTTAAGAGACGAGTGGGTTATGAGAAGGGGAAAGGGGTAGTTAGGAAGCACGGAGGATAGGGGGAGGGACAAATAATGGGCCAATCTTAAAATTATTTTAGTTAACTTATTGATGATAAGAAATTGAACTATGATTTATGAACATACCTGGTCTACAAAGACTCGCATTCATTTTTTTTACTACTTTTTTCAAACACCGCGTCTTACTATCCGTTCGGGTTATACACCTATGTACTAATTACACAAGTGGGTTAGGGATAAGGAAGGTTGACTTTAGAGGAATTGCACCCGTGAGAGTGGAAAACTATTTAGGAGAAACCGCCCTCAGTGCACCCGACCAGGATCGAATACCGATCTCCCTGTCATTGGCAGTCTAGTCTATTGCGAGAGTAGCGCGTTAGACCATGCGGCCATTGAAGCTCGTTTGATGATGCTTTTGGTGTTAGTGACCTTAGGAGAAATTAATCTTAAGTATAAACGTTGACATTTGGGATATCTATATCTCGATTATATTAGTTACATTTAATCAGTTGAAATTATTTTACAGAAATAATAATTGAAAATTTTCCGTCTTGGAAAATTTTCCTCCTCACATCTATACCTAATATCCGTCCAGGTTATCAGCATTTAACAACGTTAAGAGAGTATGGATTGCGAAGATACAAATATGAGGAAATGCCACCGCATTTTAGTGGGAGAAGTGGGAGGAATAATTAAGTAAAAACCGCGCCTAGAACATTTTGTTGGGATTCAAACCCATACCTTTCCGTAATTGGCAACAAACTTGACGTCTAGCTTACACGGGAATATTTTTAAATATCATTTTGCTGTAAAACGGCAAGCAGGAACTCCGCAGTGCAACAACTTGAATCCAAAACGAGCGTTTTAATTAAATACGTGTTAATAATAATTAACGTTAGGCCCAGGGGATGGCACTGCCGCTATTTTCCAGAACAAAGCGGCTTGTTAACTTCGTCTCTAAACACTCCCGTCACATTTTAACTGGTTGCTGAAGTCGCGTAATGGTCGATTCACAACGAGACAATGGTCGTTGATTGTTTAGTGTCATGAGGGAGGAGGGAGGTGTACAACCCCTTCACCCCTTTATCAACCACTACTACCTCCCCTCGATGAACTCTGCGGTTACGCTGCGTTTTGGAGGGACCATTTTCAGATAAAGCTTGTGTCGCTACAGCCACGATTTGGCCCAGAGGAGTCCAAAGTTGGGCACATGGGCCAGACACGTCGCGCTTGGACATTTCGATATGTCACGGTGGGGATGAAGGGAAAGCGAGGAAAAGGACGTGTTTTTTGCAGTTTTTATAGCAAAACATTTGTATGGCCTAAGTAAATCAAATATTTCTCCAGAATTAAAATAGAGTTTAGCTTTATTTACATGGTAATATCAACAGTTGTTGGATATCTCTTATGAGCTTAGTGGTATTAAATGACAAACTTTTTAAATGAAGAGGAAAAGTTATCATTAAATTCCAGGACACCCTTGACAGATATTAAATAACTGTGAAGAAAATTAAACTCTTATGTTTCTACTGATGCAATATTTGATATATTTTTACAAAAAATAGTTTTGATATAAAAGCTACAAAAAACACCAGTTGACCTTTTATCGCATCCTCTACATCTTCATCTTAAGACCAAGGCCTTACCCGGTGAGGGAAGAGACACCTTCTATCATTGGTTGCTCATGTGGGCTATACGTCAACCTCACACGGTTTGGTTTGCCAGTGACAGAGAGACTGATGTTCAAATCCTTTCTGGGTGTACTGAGGGTGTTTTTACTAAATGTTTTCTCTTCTCCTCCACGCAAATACGGGTACATTTACTCTACAACTTCATTTGCGTAGTTAAATATGTATAGCCTACTCCGGAGGGTAATACGTAGTTGCAAAAAGAAAAAAATAAGGGTGGATTAATGAACATTTTCATGAATTTAAATTAAAGTTGTATATTGACAAGCACGGGCCCTGAATCTAGGACTTTGGACAAAGCTCTATTACACTGCTTTACAGTTTACAGGATCGTTCTGTTCCCTGTCATACACCTCTATTTATTTAGGAGTAGAACATCATAGACTTGTGATATCATCAGCTACTTGATGCTACAAGTCCCGAGTTCTATTCTCATGCACATTGCACAGGTGTCATTTTTCAACGTATGTTTGGATTATCTTTGTAAACAGCACTGAATTCAAGAAAATAAAAAATGTCATTATATTTTCATCAAAATTAAACATTTTTTAGCTTAAGGTGGGAGTGGGGGATTTGGGGCAGAAGGAACGCGTGTATTTTCACGGTTTTTAAAACAAAACCTTTTTTGAACAAAATAAAAAAAAATTATTCAATAGACACATTTAGTGTATGTTAATGCTATGTATATGCCAATCTCAATAGTTATTGGTTATTTGTCATGTACAGTACTTTGATGAATTTTATCAAGACTTTTTTTGTTATTTTCAATTAAAAAGTTTCTATTCAAATGCTATTTTGCTCGTGACAACTTTTAAAGTACTGTCGAGATTATTAAATGTATAAAACTAAACTACTGAAGCAATACATTGTACAAAATGGTTTTTCGATCTAAAAACTACGTTTCCCTTCTACATCACCTCAAAAAAAGTTATCATCACACACGTATGCTTAGTAAGTCGGACATGCAGTAAAAACCTTTCTCTCACACCCCTGAATTAACCCTTTCCTTGGCACGTTTAATTCCTAGACATTTAAAGTGAAACATTTCCTTTTTAGATTTAGATTTAGATTTACAATGAGCAGTTTTATTTTGTGTGCTCCTTGTGCTCTTCGAGACGTGTATCACAACACTTAACATGACAATCAAAGCTTCTGATGACTCAACGTCAAATTATCAAAACACTTGTGAACATTTAGAGGAAATGTGTTCTATTTTTCAAATGGCATTCATTGAACGGTTCAAAAAAACACTTTACATTAATTAACGACATTATGTTTGCAAACCTTCACCTCTTATTTTCCATATTATATTTTTATTTTGAAATTCGACACCTTTGCTCAGACGGTAGCGTGTCTTATCTAATGAGTCAAGGGTCCCGGGTTCAATTCCCTGCGTGGCCGAAAAATGTATCATTGGTGTAATGTGGGTTTACCTTTTCACTGTGATGATTAAACGGTTGGGGACTGGATGTTGTGCCTGTACTAGTATTATAAAGCATATGAAGCTACGACAGGCCTAGCAAGCGTGGAAAATATATGGCTTGTATAATAAAAAAAACTGACCCAAGCCACAGGCGTGAAACAGTAATGGATGTAAATATTTTTATTTGGTACCGCTTCTTACTACGTTTTTGGGCTATAACTATTAAATTAGATAAAATAATAGGGACGAGAAATGTAGAGTTTAAAGGAAATGTATGCGCATTTTCATAGAGGGAGGGTGAAAAACTTTTTATTTTTAAATGTAACTTCAACACATCAATATGGGATCTGAGCCCCACCCACTTCGTTACCGGCTAGCCAGAAAAAGACGAGCTTGGCGTTTTGTCTGTGTGCTCACCGACAAGGATATTTCCAATATATTATTATTATTACTAGCACCGCGTATTACTGCCCGTTCGGGTTATACGCACTTACGCTAATTTGTAATGGTAGGGTGATTGTGAAATGAAATGGAGGACCCACAGTTTAACGTGGAATCCGAACCACGGTGGAGGCCTTGCATTCCACACATTCACAAGTTGTGATTAATACACGTCTTGTCAGAGGTGAAGGAAGGGTTTGGCAATCAGATAAATCTGTGCCGGGACCGAGGATTGAACCCCGGACCCTCAGCACAGAAGTCTGACACCTTACCCCTAGACCACAAGGTCACCTATTTCCAATATAATTTAATTTATTCGAGGTATTTAACGTGCACTTTTTGAACCGACTGATTATATCAGTACACGAGAATTTCTATGAGCGAGAGAGAAGGGACCTACCAATTTTGCCGGGAAAGTTATTTTCACATACTTTCCAGGGTTCTTTCACATGTCACAATCGACATGGGACCGACGGCTTTACTTCCCCTCCAAAGGGAGTTGTACTGCGGATTTTTATCGCTTAAGAAAAACCCGTCAACCTCAGCTGGGTTTGAACCCACAAACATCGAGTCCCGGGGTGAGCACTTTACACCACGTTTAACGTGTGCATGTATATCCTACATAAATTTGAGTGGACAAGTCCATTTATTATAGGAAAAAGATTTTTCCAAAATGTTCTCTATAAAATTGAGGTGAACAGAAGAACATTATCGCTGTGACCCAATCACCTTTATTCACGAATAATAGTCACCCACATCGGTGGCCGCATAATCTCAGGCGCTTCTCTCGCAATAGACTAGACTGCCGATGACGATGGGAGTGGAGTTTGATCCCGGTTGGCTGTACTGAGGGTGGTGTTTACTAAATGTTTTCCTACTCTCTCTTTCCATGCAAATTTGAGTAAATTTCCTCTAAATTCAACCTTCCTTATCCCTAACCATTAATGTAATTAGTATCTAAGTGTATAATCCGAATAGGTAGTAAGACGTGGTGCTAAAAAAAATAGTAGCCTATATAATGAACTATTCAGAAATAAATAATATTGTTTGTAGTTTCTAATTATACCTTTTAAATGTATATTTTTAATAAATCAAGGTTACAACTAAATGTTATAAAAACTAACGTTTCCTCTTGAATCCATTACAATTGTAGGTTTCTATTGCTATTTCTTGTATGGTCAATCAAGGTGGTTTTACTGATTTTAAACTTTATTCTGTTTATTAATTGTGCTTGAATGTAGTTGAATAACTAAATGAATTATGTTGCTAGCCCAAACGGCCAGTAAAATACTGGCCAAAGTTGTGGTTACTAAAGTATGGTATTTAACTGTTCCATTTTCTATAGTTAGGCAATATTGTATGAAGCCAGATATTTTTTATTTATTTTTGTTACACTGTGTCTTACTACCCGTTCGGGCTATTCGCATATTTACACTAATTAAGTGATGATGAAGAATATATAATTCAGATTAAATGTACCCATAATTGCGTGAAGGGAGAGTGTGAAACCATTTAGGAGAAAAAAAACACTTCAATATACTTAACTGGGATTCAAACTCAGAACTCTTTACTACCAGCTAACCAGACTAGAAGAGACTAACGCCTTTGTCTACGTGCCCACCAGTAAAGGTAGGATATGATTTTTTAATCGTTTCGATATAAAATATAGCATATGCTAGGAAAAAAATATAATGTAAACAAGACGGGGAAAAAATCTTTGACGGAAGCTCAGTACTTTAGATCAATCAAAAAAATAAAAGGAACATAATTTGGGAAAAAATTCATCTTAGTATTTATTTGATAGTATTTTATTTTTTTGTATTTCAGGACTTGAATAGTGATCAAAAATGTAAATATATTCTAGATTTATTCAAATAAGGTGACCTGGCTGTCTAGGGGTAAGGTATGGGACTTGTGTGCTGATAGTCCAGGGTTCAATCCTTGGCCCCGGCAAAGATTTATCTGATTGCCAAACCTTTCCTTCACCTCTGACAGGACGTGTATTAATCACAACTTGTGAATGTGTGGAATGCCAGGCCTCCACCGTGGTTCGGATCCCACGTTAAACTGTATGTCTTCCATTTCATCTCACAATCCTCCTACCATTACACATTAACGTAAGTGCGTACAACCCGAACGGGTAGTAAGACGCGATACTAATAATAATGATATTCAAACAAGCTTATTATTTTTTAGGTTCGGGAATCATCGTGGTATTTGATCCATGGGTTAAAACGAAATAATCTGTACAGCAGCAACCGTGTCAAAATTTAACTGTACCTTAACGAAAATAAACAGCCTTTGCCCAGCGCTAAAAATAAAACTCCACTCCTAATGTTTACTTGCTCTTTAGTTAGTCAAACAATTGGAGCACTCCATCTACGTAACTCCAACATCCAAACAATACATGCTCTGCGGATTATTATAATCACTCATTAACAGTAATTAACAGTCGGAATACGCGGTTCAGTGCGTGAATGCAGTGTTTATTCGCAATTAAAAGTAGTTCCGATGTGCGAGAGAGTGAGAGCATGAGAGAGATGGAGCTCGAACTATTTTGTTGGAGGAAAAAAGGTCACAAGTCCATCTTTCCATCGAATTAACTGGAGTAAAAGCCAAAAATATAAATTTTCTGTGATGTTACGATGCATTATTTATTTAAAGTTTTGTTAGTTATAGCTTTTTTATTTGAGATATTTAAAGTGCACTTTTTTATCTGACTTATTACATCAGCACACGGATTATAAACTACATGATGTCCCACGAAAAGTAGCCCGCATCCACGCGCTATAAAAGTGCAAAGGATCATGAGAAATACTGATGTGTGTGTACTAACTGATTACAGAATATTCTGAAAATGATTGATGACGATGATGATTATTATGATTATATACCTCTGTACGCAGTTAAACATATTCAAGAACATGTGCTGCCACAATTCGGACACTTCGATACGCGTACGTTTGGAGCCGGGCTAATTTTACGTGGACATCCTGTAGCTTAGACCTATAAAACACACAACATCCAGTCCCCCGGCCATTCTTTAATCACTGTTAAAGGATAAACCCACATTTCACTGATGGTACAATTTTTGCTATTTCCGGGACTATAACCCGGCACCCTTAACTCAATAGAAAGACACGCTACCATCTGAGCTAAGGTGTCAGATATCTTAAATATCAAATGAGATTCATTTTTATTCCACCCACATCGGTGGTCACATGATCTAACGCGTCACTCTTCAAGTTAGACTGGATTTCCAGTGACGGGGATATCGAAGTTTGAATCCCGGTCGGGTGTAAAGAGAAGTTTTTTCCCCTAAATTGTTTTTTAATCTCTCTCCACGGGAATGCGGGTACATTTACTCTAAGATTATACCTTCTTCATCATTACTCCGGTAGCGTAATTAAAACTCGTGTGGGCCGGGGTAATAAGATGTGACGAGGATTTTTTATTTTATTTAGCACCGCGTCTTACTACCCGTTCGGGTTATACGCTTAAGTACTAATTACGCTAATGGATTAGGAATGGGGAATGTCGAATATAGAGGAAGTGAACCCGCATCTGCGTGGAGGTAGAGTGGAAAACCATCTAGGAAAAACCACCCCCAGCTCACCCGACCGAGATTCGAACCTCGATTTCCCCGTCTCAGGCAGTCGAGCTCAACAGACTAGCGCGTTAGCTAACTACGCCACCGAGGCGGGTTGTGACGAGGAAAAAGATGACCGTTTCACTCTCTCACCATCCTCTACTTATGTCCCTTTTGCTCCAAGGCAGAGAGAGCGGTGGAATGGAGGAAAAAAAAAAGAGTAGAAGAGTGCGAAAGAGATAGAAAGTGTTTACCAGGGTTGTTCCCGGCGGGTAATTATTCATTTTACAGGCCGGAGTGTGTAAACACACCACACAGTTAAACCAGTTCGGCTCGGTAGGGTTCCGTTTGTTGTCTCAATCAAAGAACGCTGTTTCCGCTAGTTGTGTATTGTAGCTGCTCTTCTGACCCCTCTTTCCCCTGGCCATTGATGGGATTACCGCACCTCGCGGTCAACTTGGGTGGTGACAAAACTAATCCATTTATATCTCCTAGTTCAAATACTGAGGGTATGGAAGGTGTAGTTGTGACGCGGAGGGGTGGTTGGGGGGAGAACACAAACTGAAAAAGTAACCGACACACAAGATTTGGGTCTGCACGGAGTAAACTGCAACTACATTAAGAGCGTTCATCATAGCAGGACCCAACTCAGCTCCCGGCTCGCGCGAGATATGGGCCAGAAGAGAAATGTGTGCAGTGCACTCGTATTTGAATGATTACTCGAAATTTTCCGTGGTGATGATGGAGGACAAAACTACAAAGTTTCTTGTTGATAACTACAGTATGTCCCTATTATATCAGAATGAAGATTTTTGCACAATGCCTTATCTGTGAAGCCATTCTAAAATAGTTAAAAACGGCCTTTTCAATGTAATTCTTATCCAAATATCATTTAATATTTCAACAGTGTTCAATATTAAGAACTTCTATTAACTCTTTATCTCCATTATTGTTTAATTAAAAAGGATCTACGTGCAATAGTGTTGGTGTAAAGCTACGATTTCTAGCCGACTGTATCACAGAGTTGATTGGCATGTGATGTACGCTCTTAAGGTCGATTCAGGAAAAACCTTTTTGAACGAATTAAAAATAAATTTAGAACAGGGTTTCTCAAACTGCCAGTCACGTACCCCTTTCGAGGGTGCCTAGCCAACGTATACTACGTTTACCTTGAACGGTAGCAGTCTTACCTTGACGGATTGCATTATGATCCTATCTTATAATCTTTACCATAGTGGAATAATGAAAGGTAAGCTTCCTACCTCAATGGGTAAACGAAGAGTTGATCATCCATATTGCGATTGGTTTTCTGCAGCGCTCCACTTTTGTCTATCCTGGGACAAATTTTTTACATATTTGTACCTTCTTCTGCCAACATCGTCCGTTATCTGATTCACGTACTCCAGTCTTGGTCTTCCACTTTAATTTCTCCCTTCCCCATCTCCTTCTGTAATTATCTTAGTAAAACTATCTTGTCTCAGTATATGGCCAATGGCCATGTTAATTCTCCTTTTCTGTATACCTTTCCCAAGTTTCCTTTCTTCATTGGCTTTTCTTGGCACTTCTGTATTTGGTACCATCTCCATTCATAATATTTTCAAAACTCTTCTGTAGTACCACATTCCAAATGGAAACAGTAATGGATGTAAAAAAACTTACTTTTACATATTTTCCTTTGACATTACTTCAGTTTGTTTGGGTAGTTATTTTGAACTATATACATTGCCGACTTTTACATATATTCCTTTGATATCGCATCAGTTTTCTTGAATAATTATTTCTGTAACTGAAACTTTACTGAACAGAGACACACCAATTCATATTAAGCTCATGGTGCATATACTATTTCCCTTTTTAAAATCTTTTGTCAAGCGCTAATTTCTTCACAGTCGTTTGACATTATTAAGTTAATTTATTGATGCGTACCAATTCAATTTACCTTTGAATTTATACATGATTAATTTCTAGGAGTAATAGACATATAATAGAATCATCAGCTTGAGAATTGATTGAATCCAATTTCGTTTGTTGTTTGGCCACCACAAGGAGATTTAATAATAAAAAACAAATCAATTTTGAGACACAACAGAAAGTTAACTTAACTAACCAGGAATGCTACCTAAATGGAAATTATGTTTATCTACGAGACTTCGATATTCATAATTATTACTTGGCCTACTTACTTACTTACTTACTTAATCTATGGCATTAGGAATTTTAAAGTTCATTGCCGCACTTACAAACGTACACTACCTATCCCTATCCTGAGCTAGTTCTACCCAGTCCGCCTCATTACATTCTCTCCCTATCTTGAACTGGTTCTATATGGTCCACCTCATTACACCCTATCCCTATCTTGAGCTTGTTCTAACCAGTCCACCTCATTACACTCCATTCAAATCTTAAACTTGAGTCATATTAAATGTTAAAATTAAGGTTCATATGTTTCTTTCAAAATATTTTGCGCTAACCACTGTGCATTTTTTCTATAAAACCTATTCATGACAGGATAATCTTAAACTAAAGTGAATTTTTTAAAATATTTGTAGACATTTTTTCTAAAAAAACAACTAAATACTCGACCATTGTGTGTATACATATTTGCTCACTTACTGTCATTACTAAACAACAAAAAAAGAAACAAATTACTCGTCCTGGTGAGACAACCGTAAATTTTATCCAAATTAGTGTGAAGCTACTCCGAGAAGAAGCAATAGTTGCGAACCAAATTTATTAATATTATAGAGAGTAATTTACTCCAAATATGCGAGTAAGGATCAACTACTCTTCTTTATTAATTCAATCCCGTATAAATATATACAACACACACAAAACGTACACAACACACAATACACACAAATATAGTCAATATTCGGACATTATCCAATCATACAGTCTACCTGAATTGTTTGTTATTCGTATAGTGGGAGCTGATTCCCGACACTGACTATACATACAAACCCCTAGTCAAAAAGTTTACTGACAAATTTGGATAGCCAAAAAGTACTTAAACACAAAATTAAATAGCTTTTTTACTACTTCCAACATCTTCCATTCCTCTTTGAATTTTGCACTTATTATCCTATCACCATTATACTCATTTGATCACGTAAAAGAGCAGATATAGGGCCAGACCCTCTACAAGAATTGCGACCTCACAATAAATATGCCACGACCCAAAAAGTTGTTGCGATTCCTAGTCTGAATATCACTAGCTTTTCCAATATCCCATTTGCCTGCAAAATGTCAGATTAACATAATTTTTAAACAGTGTACTAAGTTTAAATATAAACTTTAATCAACTTTTGTTTAGTAAACTAATTTTATTACTTTCTCTCTATCTTACAGGTAGAGAAAGTATTGTGATCGTCAAAAAAATCGAACTCGAGATTTTGATGAATTTTGACGTTTCATGACTTCCTGAATCCGAAAAAGTGGTTTTTGAATTTCCGTCTGTCTGTCTGTCTGTCTGTCTGTCTGTCTGTCTGTACCTCCAACTAGAGCCTAAACTATTTTACCGATTGAGCTGAAACTTGATATCTAGGGTTTTCATAGGGTTGCCCCGAGGAGTTTTTGGAATTGGATATCTACCCCTAAAATTAAGGGTAGTTTACTGAAGGGCAAAAAGAGAAAAAGTCGATTTTCTCAAAATCGGCTCTAACGATTTTGATTAAATTTCATTTATGAACATAAATAAATATTCCAAACAAAATGGCTACTCTCAATATTTCGGCAAAATCGTTTTAAGGGCTCCGGTCTGATGCGTAAATTAACATTTTTTATAATAGCTCCGAAACTATTTGAGATATGAAATTACTTAGCATTACAAATATGTATATATATTTATAATACAAATATTTATTCGAAACATATTTTTATAAAATCAATAACTTTCAATATATACGTAATTATATATATATTTTTAACTTTTTGGGCATTAAAGCTTAAGTATTGCGACCGTAAGAAAAACTAACGTGAAATGTTGATGGATGTCGACGTCTCATGACCCCCCGAACCCTTAAAAATAGTCTTTGCAATGCCGTCTGTCTGTGTGTCTATTAAAACTTAAAATTAAGGGTAGTTTACTGAAGGGCAAAAAGAGAAAAAGTCGATTTTCTCAAAATCGGCTCTAACGATTTTGATTAAATTTCATTTATGAACATAAATATATATTCCAAACAAAATGGCTACTCTCAATATTTCGGCAAAATCGTTTTAAGGGCTCCGGTCTGATGCGTAAATTAACATTTTTTATAATAGCTCCGAAACTATTTGAGATATGAAATTACTTAGCATTACAAATATGTATATATATTTATAATACAAATATTTTATTCGAAACATATTTTTATAAAATCAATAATTTTCATTCTATACGCAATTATATATATATTTTTAGCTTTTTGGACATTAAAGCTTAAGTATTGCGATCGTAAAAAAAAACTAACCTGAAATGTTGATGGATTTCGACGTCTCATGACCCCCCGAACCCTAAAAAATAGTCTTTGCAATGCCGTCTGTCTGTGTGTCTATTAAAACTTAAAATTAAGGGTAGTTTACCGAGGGGCAAAAAGAGAAAAAGTAGATTTTCTCAAAATCGGCTCTAACGATTTTGATTAAATTTCATTTATGAACATTAATAAATATTCCAAACAAAATGGCTACTCTCAATATTTCGGCAAAATCGCTTTAAGGGCTCCGGTCTGATGCGTAAATTAACATTTTTTATAATATCTCCGAAACTATTTGAGATATGAAATTACTTAGCATTACAAATATGTATATATATTTATAATACAAATATTTTATTCGAAACATATTTTTATAAAATCAATAATTTTCATTCTATACGCATATATATATATATTTTTAGCTTTTTGGACATTAAAGCTTAAGTATTGCGATCGTAAAAAAAAACTAACCTGAAATGTTGATGGATTTCGACGTCTCCTGACCCCCGAACCCTAAAAAATAGTCTTTGCAATGCCGTCTGTCTGTGTGCCTATTAAAACTTAAAATTAAGGGTAGTTTACCGAGGGGCAAAAAGAGAAAAAGTCGATTTTCTCAAAATCGGCTCAAACGATTTTGATTAAATTTCATTTATAAACATTAATAAATATTCCAAACAAAATGGCTACCCTCAATATTTCGGCAAAATGGCTTTAAGGGCTCCGGTCTGATGCGTAAATTAACATTTTTTTAAATAGCTCCGAAACTATTTGAGATATGAAATTACTTAGCATTACAAATATGTATATATATTTATAATACAGATATTTTATCCGAAACATATTTTTATAAAATCAATAACTTTCAATATATAAGCAATTATATGCATTTTTATAACTTTTTAGGGTACATTACAGAAGCGTTAATTTCCGTATCTCCACAACTATTGGAGAAACTAAACAACTTATCATTGCAAAATTGTAGGACTATTAGAAATAAAATACTTTTATTTGACATATATTTTTATAAAAACAGCAGTTTCTGAGATATTTGCAAATATATTAATACAATTTTGTGAGCTTTAGTTGTAAACATATACTACTTAAGTCTTAACGCAATAATACTCCAATGCCATAGAGTAATTAAATATAAGTATCTAAAAAAAGTATGTTATTTTTCCTTAAATCTCTTAGGAGAAATGTTTGCATAGCAATGATCTATCTCCATTTTAGACTCAATAGTCAATATTTACATTTTTTATTGGTCAAAATGTATAAATGAATAATTAAATATCAATGCGATGACTTGAAGATCTGCAACCCCTTTTAAAATGTTAAAATTTTAACCAGAAATCGAAGACATTAAACTGTTTGAAATGTTCTTAGGTGGACAAAGATGCGCCTCTTTTCTCATTGATTCTATATCATTGTATATTATTTTATGCGTGTTCTTATGTGAAGTGGTGATGATACAATGTACATTATTCCGTTCAGAAATCTTACGAGTTTATTGAAAGAGAGAGAAAGTCTGTGCGGTGTGCCGTACCATTTATTTTTACTTTCTCTCTATCTTACAGGTAGAGAAAGTATGGTGATCGTCAAAAAAATCGAACTCGAGATTTTGATGAATTTTGACGTTTCACAACTTCCCGAATCCGAAAAAGTAGTTTTTGAATTTCCGTCTGTCTGTCTGTCTGTCTGTCTGTACCTCCAAATAAAGCCTAAACTATTTTACCGATTGAGCTGAAACTTGATATCTAGGGTTTTCATAGGGTTGCCCCGAGGAGTTTTTGGAATTGGATATCTACCCCTAAAATTAAGGGTAGTTTACTGAAGGGAAAAAACAGAAAAAGTCGATTTTCTCAAAATCGGCTCTAACGATTTTGATTAAATTTCATTTATAAATATTAATAAATATTCCAAACAAAATGGCTACCTTCAATATTTCGGCAAAATGGCTTTAAGGGCTCCGGTCTGATGCGTCAATTAACATTTTTTTAAATAGCTTCGAAACTATTTGAGATATGAAATTACTTAGCATTACAAATATGTATATATATTTATAATACAAATATTTTATCCGAAACATATTTTTATAAAATCAATAACTTTCAATCTATACGCATTTATATGAATTTTTTAACTTTTTGGACATTAAAGTTTAAGTATTGCGACCGTAAAAAAAACTAACCTGAAATGTTGATGGATGTCGACGTCTCATGACCCCCCGAACCCTAAAAAATAGTCTTTGCAATGCCGTCTGTCTGTGTGCCTATAAAAACTTAAAATTAAGGGTAGTTTACTGAAGGGCGAAAAGAGAAAAATTTGGTTTTCTCAAAATCTGCTCAAACGATTTTGATTAAAATTCGTATCTAGGCGTTGATTAAGATTATAAATAAACTGGCTATTTTCATTTTTCTATGAAAATGATTTTTAGGGTACATTACAGAAGCGTTAATTTCCGTATCTCCACAACTATTGGAGAAACTAAACAACTTATCATTGCAAAATTGTAGGACTATTAGAAATAAAAAACTTTTATTTGACATATATTTTTATAAAAGCAACAGTTTCTGAGATATTTGCAAATATATTAATACAATTTTGTGAGCTTTAGTTGTAAACATATACTACTTAAGTCTTAACGCAATAATTCTCCAATGCCATAGAGTAATTAAATATAAGTAAGTATCTAAAAAAATATGTTATTTTTCCTTAAATCTCTTAGGAGAAATGTTTGCATAGCAATGATCTATCTCCATTTTAGACTCAATAGTCAATATTTACATTTTTTATTGGTCAAAATGTATAAATTAATAATTAAATATCAATGCGATGACTTGAAGATCTGCAACACCTTATAAAATGTTAAAACTTTAACCAGAATCGAAATTTTAATACGAAGTGTTGACCCTTGTGGAAGACATTAAACTGTTTGAAATGTTCTAAGGTGGACAAAGATGCGCCTCTTTTCTCATTGATTCTATATCATTGTATATTATTTTATGCGTGTTCTTATGTGGAGTGGTGATGATACAATGTACATTATTCCGTTCAGAAATCTTACGAGTTTATAGAAAGAGAGAGAAAGTCTGTGCGGTGCGCCGTACCATTTATTTAGCATTGTATCGTGCTACCTACTCGGGTTATAAGAATATGCACTAATTACGCTATTGTGTTAGGGATGAGCGTGGTTAAATTAAGAGGTAGTGTAATCGAATTCGCGTGGAGGTAGAGTGTAAAACCATTTATAACTGATATGTTAATACCTCCAACAGTGATCTAACTTTACGAATAAGACTCTTGAAATAAAGTTATCATGCGAATTATCTCTTTAAATTATTGACTGTTTGGTGATGATAGTAAACATATTTAACCGAAAGTTAGGTAATTTCAGTTTATAGCTAAATCTTGTACAACTAAAACGATAAAGTTATCAAAACATTCAATAGTAAATAAGTTTTAGTAGGCTTCCTTTAATAACTCGTTTGGCCAAACGTGTTTATGCCTCTTGTCCACCCCGTATTGCCTCTGAAGTCTAAAGTATATTCTCCAAGTAGTAATCTGGTGAAGATCTGGGTGGGAGCTATTATCTGCTTCACTGAATACCTCCTTCTCCTACATGTTGCCCTGTGACCAAGAAACCTAGAGGGGAATCTTATTCTTATGGTGGATGGCTACCCCCCTCCCCCCTAAGCTCGCACCCTTTCTTACTTACATACCCACCCTATCTGGTTCACTCGCAACCCCATTTCTGTAATATATTACATAATTATTTTGAACTTTATTAATATCTAGATGTACAGGCTGTTCAAAAATTATCCTCATATCTTTTATACTAAATGAAACATCGAATTACTAATAATATGCATCCATAAAGTTAAACAATTTAATGAAATGTAGAGACAATACACCCAAAGTTGTTATTTTATTAAAGTAACAACGCTACAAACATTTAATATGAACATCATTAGTGATTCGCTAAGCATCCAGATGATAACCAGATTATTATAAAGATAGCTTTTGGACATACTGTATCTTTTTTTTTACAAAGAAATGTAGCACGAACATTAAAATAATACAAACGTATTTTTACCTATGGACGGAAATAGGTATAATTAATTATTGTTTACCATCAAGGAGGTTTTCAAATATTATCCATGGAGCTTGGTTAGTTTTACCATTTATTATTATGTTACCATCTAGTGGGAATAAAAAGAAGAAGGTGTAAATAATTTTACCAATTTCCATATTAATGTTGATTTAGTAGATGGTAAAACATTATAACACTGCCCTATAAATAAATAAAATAATCTGTCACAAGTGGCGGTTTCAAATCACATCACTTGGTGTATTAATAAATGAAAATGGTTTTAGTCATTTTTTTAACTGTTAAAAAAGTGTTTTACTATCTGAATCTGACACTAGTTAATATGGATAAATATAACGAGTCGTCATTAAAAAAAATATTGCACCATATACGACTTAAATCTGATTAATTTTAAAATTTCCAAACAATTTAATGATATTGTCAGCAAACTTTACAGTTCCATAATTATTTCAAGTTCAAGGTTAAATACATCTTTTCTCTCGTTAGACATGAGTCTAGACCTTTGTTTGGAAAAAATAGATAGCACAATGAATGAAATAAAATAGCTGACAGTTTTAAAGTTCACAAGACGCTTAATGAAACAATGTGGATAACATATAGTGGAGTAAGCTAAATTTTATCAATCAACATTTATGAAGGAAGTAGAATATTGAGACTGATTCAATAAGGCCGCCAATAAATGTAAATAACTACTAACCTTACAATTAAAATGCTATTGCAGTGTATCAGCTGGAGAATAAAATATACAGTTATTTCATTATTTACAACAGGGTTTGTTTTATTACTATTATATGAGAAAATCTATATTGGTTTATTTAAATGTTTGTGCAGACAAATACACCTAATTTTTTGGTTCAAGTAGCTGCATATTCAAATACATCTTTTAAAATGATTGTTGTGGCTTTTCAATATTATGAATTTACAAATGGTTGACAATTTGGTTAGATTACCTTAAGATTTACCACAATACTTTCCATACTCAGACACGCAAGAACGTGTTAGATATTTTGGGGATTTACCACAATGCTCTAGGCACTGATTTGTGTGTGCGTGTTTGTGTTGGAGGGAAAGGTGCGAATTAGAAAAAAATAGGGCTTTTAGAGAGTTTGGCCCCCCCAAACCAAAGATGACTCCCCTAGAAAATGTTTGAAAACTGGATGCCCCTAAAAGTTATTTGGAATGATTGTTATCTGGAAATTTTATGAATATTATATTCTTCTAAAAAGCTTTTAGGAGTGGTACTACCCCATTCAATAAAAAATAAAAATTGGATGCCCTAGAAACTATTTTATAGTGATACTAACCTTGAAATATTTTGGAAATTAGATACTTCTAAAAGAGGCTATTTGGAATGGTCTTTCCCCAGAAATTTTGATAGTTGGATACCTCTAAAAGCCATTTGGAGTTTGATGCAACGCCATCTTTCGGTTTCATATTCGATAATGTCAGAGGGGAGTGAAATAAATCTAGAAGGGAGCCAATTTATTCTAAGTGGAGGGGCGGGGGGGGAATTATTTTCATGGAGGGGTCAATTCCCCCCATTGGGTAGGGCCAGCATGAACTTGGGGTGCCCTCAGAAATGAAGTTGACGTTGACCCCCTTGATAATTTAGAGTACTCTGCTGATAGTAGCGCCCCTAACATATGTATCAGACTATTTTATCGAAATACTCATCTAATATAAGCTAAGGAATCAGTGGGTATCTCCAAAGAGCAGTGTCTTTGGGTTTTTTGGTTTTTTTAAGCACCACATCTTACTAACTGTTCGAGTTTCTATTAGGAATCAGACAGGTTTAATTTAGAGGAAATTCCCTGCATTTGCGTGGAGAGAGAAAAGGAAAACCACCCTCAATGCACCCAACCAGGATCGAACCCTGATGTCCTCGTCTTCGGCAGTTTAGTCTAATTGAAGGATGGGTTGGAGGCCGAAAGCTCTCCCCATCTCACGCTCTTGCCCAGTACAATATTTACAAATAAAATTACATTTAAAAACTCTCCAATATATTATTGTGTTGACTTGAGCTAACTATTTATTAATATAAATAGAGTTTTGTTAAAAATTTGATAGTTTTACAATTAAACCCCGTATTTGTGATAGAAATACATAATAGGACGGTAAGTGGATGGCTACTAGTTATTGTATGTGTGTTTACTTTTGATTGGTTTGTAAGTGCCTTCATTAAAATAATTTATTAACAACGATTAGTAAAGAGAAAAGGTGACCTGGAGGTCTAGGTGTTAGGTGTCAGACTTCTGTGTGGGGGTCCGTGGTTCAATCCTCGGTCCCGGCACAGATATATCTGATTACCAAACCCCTCTTTCACCTCTGACAATAAGTGTATTAATCAAATCTTGTGAATATGTGGAGTGCCAGGCCTCCACCGTGGTTCGGAGCCCACGTTAAACTGTAGGTTCTCCATTTCAAACTCAAAATCACCCTACCATTACACATTAGCGTAAGTGCGTATAACCCGAAAAGGTAGTAAGACGTGGTTATGATGATGATATATAATAATGATAATAATATAATAATAATAATAGTCAAGATAAATAAAGTAGGTACCCTTAAATGAGAACATCCTTTGTTTTTATCTCTGCTATAATCTATAAATTAGCATGCTATGCTAAACTTATTATACCATAATTAATTTTATAGAAACTTTATCAATATTTGTTAAGATTGTCACTATAATTGTTAATTTTAAGCATATTCTATTATTTATGTATCTTTTATTATCTTTTTAATTATTTGTTTTGAAAGATATATAATAAATTTTAAGAGAAATTGTAGTTCATATTAATCATTACCGGTCTACTGTGTACTGTTATTGTAGATTATTTTATAGTAAATATAAGGTGTGTGTGAAGGTTTTCTTTTTAAATACGAAGCAAAGTTAAAGTCTAAGTCAACTAGGCCTATAGTTTTTTTTGCACTAGCACTATTCTTAATTTTTTAAGTATCCACTAATGCATCTATACTTTATAAAGAGAAAGTTTTGGAGAGAAAATATCAAACTATATTCTTTTATGTGGATTTGTCTTAATTTATTACGTATTGATTACGTTGTATATATGTCATTAAATCAGTAGTCCGTTATAAAATACTGTTTATTAGCTGTAAAAATATTATATGTTGAAATAAATCATATTTAGTGAGGGGTTTCAAACTTTTTGCTGTATATTGAAGTTTTATCTCTTCCTTCGAAATGTCTTCGAAGATTCGCAATTTTATTGCGGGTGTCGAAGTCGAAATGAAGGAGAATTGGGCTACGACTTTTCACTTTAAATTTTCAAGCTTCGCACATGCCTACTTAAATAATATATAATTACTAATCAATTAAAAAAACTCCATGGCCTCAGCCGGCAATCTAGCTATACGACCGAGCGGCCGCTGCATGTTGACGAAGATATACCAACATTTGCGGTAGAAGGTGTCATGTGGTCAGCACAACAAAGCCCTTCTGCCATTAATCTCAGTTTTCTAGACTGGAGTCACTACTCTTTATCAAAGTAATTCCTTATTTTTCTTCAAGAGGTGAGTTTACACCATTCTAGACCCACAGCTTCACAGAAAATCTGTAAGCGAAAAGGGATCAACCCAGGGTTTCAGGATCTGTAGCCAGGAACTGTGACCGCTAGACACAGAGATGGTCACTAATAAATACATACGCTATTGTTTAGTGTTAATTGTTGTATGCTATTTAATTGTATACTAAACGTAACGATTTATGTACAGTAATCTAGATTATCAGAAAGGAATGTTACTACTAGACTAAAAGGCAAAATATTGATTTATCACTTTCAATAGCGTATTTTCAAGGCATATTATACAATCAATTAAGAAAATAGTAAAAATATGTTACTGAAAATTTGAATTTAGATGCTACAAATTAAAAATGATTAAAAAAACGCCAGAACTATCTTTAAAACGAAATCGATTAGAACTAGTTGTTATTATAGAAACTACGATAGTAAAACTTTGCTCATGTCAGTTGTACCAAAACCACAAACTCATTTTCTTCCAGGAAGAAAAGCACACCGTAAACAAAACAAAAAAAAAAAGAGGGAGAGACACGCGACTTTATAACAAAGTTTCAATCTGTTCCTGAGACACGTGATGATGTATATATCATCCAAGAGCCGTAACTTTTATTAGGTGGAGGGTCCCTTTTTCTAACCAACCCTCCCCCCCCTCCTCCTCCTTTCTTTTTCTTCCCGCGTTCAATATTTTCTTATATATATGACCGCTGTTTTAAACTGTTCCGGTCTTCCCAGCCATTGAGCGAGATTTATGACCCCAGGAAGGGTTCAAGAGGGGTACGCAGTGGACATTGCCAACTAAATGGAGGCGAGAAGTAAAATAAAGTTCACTAAAAGAAAACATCGCCAGAATCCTTATTTCATTCTGACTGCTTTTTGTTATGTTCTCGCGACTAAAACAAAGGCCATTGTTCGTTTAAAAAAAAAACATTGAATAA
The DNA here is from genome assembly GCA_033556935.1 of Timema podura. Lineage (NCBI taxonomy): Eukaryota > Metazoa > Arthropoda > Insecta > Phasmatodea > Timematidae > Timema > Timema podura. The sequence goes on from JAVRXN010000012.1 coordinate 33,932,430, forward strand.
GTTACAATTCAATTTTCATAGGAAGGGTCTTTTCTACTGACAGATAGAAAAGTTTTAAGCATTTAATATAGATCTACTTTCATGTATTCATACGTCAAATTATGTGATCTGCAGCTGTCACGTTTGATTAATATTACCAATAGCTATAAAATAATACTAATAATATAGTAACATCTTTTCAAAGTTGACCTCAAAAAATAGTTTGAATTTTCTTTAAGTTGCTTCAAATGTCCATTAGTAAGAAAATAAAGGTATATAGCATACTCCCACCAGGTGGATGTTGATACTTTTATGTTTTATTACCCTTCTCATAAAATGGGAAATCAGCCCCATAAATAAATAATAATATTTAACCGCGTCTTACTACCGTTCGGTTATACGCTTAAGTACTAATTTACTCTAATGGTTAGGAATTGTAGGTTGAATTTAGAGGAAGTGAACCGCATTTGGTGGAGGAGAGGAAAACATTTAGGAAAAACCACCCAAGTTCACCGACCGAGATTTGAACCTCGATCTCCGTTCCTCGGCGGTCGAGCTAACAGACTACGCTTAGTCAACTACGCACGAGGGGCTTCATATAAGAAAGACAAAAGGGAATTCTATCCTTAATGTGTTTTAATTCCTTTCCATTTGACAACTTTTGTATCCTTGCACATGATATAGTAAAGTAATCTTAGTATCTAAAGAACTTTGAAATACAATTTTGTGCAGTCGACGTTAATAACATTTACTTATTTAGAGTTGTTTTAGTATTGTACTATCTTTGAGAGTGGGAATTGCTTCACATGATTTGAGTGTGTTCTATGTTTTTAATTTCTGAGAATTTACTTTATTGATTATCTTGTTGATAAATAAACAACCTGTTCCTCAGATCATTGTTTTTTTTGAATCTATAATTTTAATGAAACAATTATAATTCATATTATAAGTACTTTTGAAAATGAAGCACTAAATTAAAGTGCACTATCTGAACTGACTGATTATATCAGTACACGACTTGTAAACTAACTTGAATCTAGAACAGACACAACATCCAGTCCCCGACCATTAATTCATCAATGAGAAAGAGGAAAGCCATATTTCGACAATGATAGATTTTTTGAGCATGCCGGGAATCGATCCCGGGACTTTCAGCTCTGTATAAAAATATGCTACCGACTGAGATAAAGTGTTGAACCACTATTTATTATGATGCAATGAATAGGATGAGGGTGACCTGGTGGTCTAGGGGTAAGGTGTCGGACTTCTGAGCTGGCGTCCGGGGTTCAATCCTCGGTCCCGGCACAGATTTATCTGATTACCAAACCCTTCCTTCACCTCTGACAAGATGTGTATTAATCACAACTTTGAAATTGAGGAATGCAGTGCCTCCACCGTGGTTCGATTCCACGCTTAAACTGATAGATCCTAAACATTTCACCTCCAATCACCCTACCATTACACATTGAGCGGAAGTGCGTATAACCCGAACGGGTTAGTAAGTACGCGGTGGCTAATAATAATAATATGGATGAGATGGTTGTATAAATACAGCAGAATAAACCCACGGGTATAATGTGAAAGAGTTCTTGATTAAAAAAACACCCATAATGCATCAGATATGAGATGAAGCCATGAACTTATGAATCAGAGGCAAAAATAGAGTGAAACTCTTAGAGTTTCTATATTTTTATCAGCTACATTGACATGATCTACTTTTTTTCTAATAATAGATTTAAGGCTCTTATAAAAAAGTCTATAGCCAATTAAACAAGTAACAATGTAGAACCCAATTAATAGGACAGTTTAAGGAGGATGGAAATGATGCGAGAAAAAGCCAGTATTTTTGCAGTTTTTATGCCAAACTTTTTTGGCCAAAATAAATAAATTATTGCTCTAGTACAAACATAGAATTTAGTTTTTTCACATGGTGACCTCAAACTTTCTTGATATCTTTCATGGGTGTCCTGGGAATTTAATGAAAACTTTTTCTCTTGATTTAAAAGGTTTCTCATCTAATACCGCTATGCTCATGATAGATATTTCAGGAACTGTTGAGTTCAACATGTGAAGAAAATTAACTCTATGTTTATACTGGAGCGATATTTTTTTATCTTAGCCAAAAAAAAATTTCACCATAAAAACTTCAAAAACACTGGCCTTTTATCGTGTCCCCTTCCATCGCACCTTAAAACGCTTCATAGCAACAATTTTAAAAAGTTTTTATGAATATTTCATTGCAATAGTTTGGATACGACACCCCTTTTTACTTAAATTTGCCTAAGTGACAGGTTTCTCATAGGTTCATAAAGATGTTTCCTAAACCAGAGTTTCCTAAACTGTGGTACACGTAACGTGAAGGGTACGTGATGCACCACCAGTTTCGTTAATCATAAACTATTTTTCGATGACAGTAGGTCTTGTAAACCATTTGATGCAAGTTTTGACGTAATGTCGTGGAATTTTATAAGCTTTTCTTTCCATTTGACATGATTTTGTTTAGCTCAAGCATTGTTCAAATTCTAAACGACCAATATTGTATACTTTAAATAAATCAGGTATTTATTTTCTTCTTATTTTTAATGAACAGTAATAAAGGGTACGATTGATAGGCCATGGCTCCGTGGGGATACGTGACTGGCGAAAGTTCGGGAATCACTACCCTGAACGATTCGAAAAATAAATGCAAGGTATTTCCTAGGCTGTTAGTTTTAAAAAAATCTTTAAACCTTTCACTCAAACTATCACGATACGACCATTTATTTTGTTCGCTAGTTGACCAATCGGAATTTAGAAAATAGGAGGGGGCGTCCCTGTGCAGAAACTCATTACAATATTACATGAACTAATGAACTATTCTAGATATATATGCTCATTAAAATGATGCATTTCCTCTGTGTTTTTTTTTTTGCATTAAAAAATTGAAGTTTATAAATTTCGCTGTAGGACTTGTAAATTTACAAGAGTAAAAAAAAACCTTTCAAGGGTTACTTCAAATCGCTCCTACGCAACAAGATGGTCAGTTTAACTCTCATTACAATATACATAATAGAATATTTAATATTATCTATTAATGATGCATTACTCGTTGGTTTTTTGAAAAACTGGTCAATATAAATTTATAATTTAATTTATAACTACTATTTCAAAGCCACGCAACGATGGTAACAGTTTAACTCTTGTCCAATATGATACGATAGTAATTTAAATTATTACGATGCACAGATAGTAGTTTTAACTACTCGTTCCAATTCATCAAAACAAATTTAAACTACTCTGCCAATGCAACACGAGAGTAATTTAAACTACTTTTCCGATGCAGAGCGATGACAATTTTAACTATTTCTCCGATGGAACATGTCATTATTTTAAGCATAACTATTTCAGAGAACCAACATTCAAACAGTTGCGTGCATTGAAAGTATCTCCAATAGAATCTAAATAGTTCTGTTCAGGTCACAAGTGCTTCCTGAAAGTAACAAATCATACATGTAATCGAGGGTGAGAGGGGGTGGGGGTGGGGGTGGGGAGTGTTTTCGAGGGGTAAAAGAAGGGAGAGCGTGCAGTTTTCCTTAATGTTATCGTCCCTATTTTGCTACCGGTCGGTTCGGTTGTGAGGGAGCTGCTAAATCAATTTGTTGGGAAGCCTCGGGCCAAGATTTACCGGATATGGTTCAATGAACTAAGCCGACTTTGCCCTCTCCTTTAAGGGATTCAAATCTTGCCTCGGACTTGGGAGAGTTGTTTTCATGTTTGTCTCTTGTGTCCACTTTTAATACTCCCCTTGCCTCCCTTAATGCCCCCCACCTCCTATTTGAAGAAAGTTTCTTCCTATCGTAAATTCCCCCTTTTGCATGATATAGCCCTTAAGAAAAACTTATAATTTCACTTGGTGTAAGAACATTTTCTTTATTGAGAATTTGTTGTAAGAAATATAATATCATTGGATATTTTAAGGTAGTCACGATCCAAAATAGGGTTAAGGTTGGATCACACCTGTTCGTATCGACAGGGATACGCTGTTTTGTTTGTTTTTGCTCACATCTTTACGCATATAATCATATTGGTGCGTATCTTTTATGTTGTGGACACTTGTCCGTATCGCATTGAATCGGCTTATTTCTATTATTTTTTTTCTATCAAACTTGGGGAGAAACCAAAATTGGGAATTTTTTCCGAGCCGGTGTAAAGTGATACAAAAAAATGTGCGCCTGCCTTAATAGTTAAGAGTACTAGTCAAAACTAACGTACTTAACAAATGTAATAAAAATTTAACAAAGTCTTTTATATGTAATAAATAAGAACTAATGACAGCTTTACCTCAAATTTTCCACGCACAGACACGCTTAGGTCACCAATCAAGCCTTGTCTTATATGCTAGTTATATGGAGGTCAGAGTTTGAATACCGGTGGGTTGTATTTAGGTGGTTGCCCTTCACCCCTTCCCAACCATTCTACCGCCAAACTACTACGGGTTAGTTTCTGTATATTGTTTCTTACTCGTCCTTATTCCACTAGTGTGAATTGCAAAGAGCACGTTAAGAAGGGAAAAAAATCAACTTTCCGATACCATAGCTCAGTCGGTAAGGTGAAGCTGAGGCATGAGGCTACGTGTTGGAGGCTCTCAGAACTGTTGAAAGGTCTGAAGTTGAGGCGTGAGGCTACGTGTTGGAGGTTCTCAGAGCTGTGGAAAGGTCTGAAGTTGAGGCATGAGGCTACGTGTTGGAGGCTGTCAGAACTGTGGAAAGGTCTGAAGCTGAGGCATGAGGCTACGTATTGGAGGCTCTCAGAACTGTGGAAAGGTCTGAAGTTGAGGTGTGAGGCTACGTGTTGGAGGTTCTCAGAGCTGTGGAAAGGTCTGAAGTTGAGGTGTGAGGCTACGTGTTGGAGGCTGTCAGAACTGTGGAAAGGTCTGAAGTTGAGGCATGAGGCTACTGGTTTGGGGCTCTCAGAACTGTTGAAAGGTCTGAAGTTGAGGCGTGAGGCTACGTGTTGGAGGCTGTCAGAACTGTGGAAAGATCTGAAGTTGAGGTGTGAGGCTACGTGTTGGAGGCTCTCAGAACTGTGGAAAGGTCTGAAGTTGAGGCGTGAGGCTACGTGTTGGAGGCGCTCAGAACTGTGGAAAGGTCTGAAGCTGAGGCATGAGGCTACGTGTTGGAGGCTCTCAGAACTGTGGAAATGTCTGAAGTTGAGGTGTGAGGCTACGTATTGGAAGCTCTCAGAACTGTGGAAAGGTTTGAAGTTGAGGTGTGAGGCTACGTGTTGGAGGAAAGGTCTGAAGTTTAGGCATGAGGCTACTTGCTGGAGGCTCTCAGAACTATGGCAAGGTCTGAAGTTGAGGCGTGAGGCTACTTGTTGGAGGCTCTCATAGCTGTTACAATGTCTGAATTTGAGGTGTGAGGCTACTTGTTGGAAGTTCTCAGAGCTGTGGAAAGGTCTGAAGTTCAGGCATGAAGCTACTTGTTGGAGGTTCTCAGAACTGTGGAAAGGTCTGAAGTTGAGGCATGAGGCTACTTTTTGGAGGCTCTCAGAACTGTAGTAAGGTCTGAAGTTTATGCATGAGGCTACTTGTTGGAGGCTCGCAGAACTGTGGCAAGATCTGAAGTTGAGGCGTGAGGCTACGTGTTGGAGGCTGTCAGAACTGTGGAAAGGTCTGAAGCTGAGGCATGAGGCTACGTATTGGAGGCTCTCAGAACTGTGGAAAGGTCTGAAGTTGAGGTGTGAGGCTACGTGTTGGAGGCTGTCAGAACTGTGGAAAGGTCTGAAGTTGAGGCATGAGGCTACTGGTTTGGGGCTCTCAGAACTGTTGAAAGGTCTGAAGTTGAGGCGTGAGGCTACGTGTTGGAGGCTGTCAGAACTGTGGAAAGATCTGAAGTTGAGGTGTGAGGCTACGTGTTGGAGGATCTCAGAACTGTGGAAAGGTCTGAAGTTGAGGCGTGAGGCTACGTGTTGGAGGTGCTCAGAAATGTGGAAATGTCTGAAGCTGAGGCATGAGGCTACGTGTTGGAGGCTCTCAGAACTGTGGAAAGGTCTGAAGTTGAGGTGTGAGGCTACGTATTGGAAGCTCTCAGAACTGTGGAAAGGTTTGAAGTTGAGGTGTGAGGCTACGTGTTGGAGGAAAGGTCTGAAGTTTAGGCATGAGGCTACTTGCTGGAGGCTCTCAGAACTGTTGAAAGGTCTGAAGTTGAGGCGTGAGGCTACTTGTTGGAGGCTCTCATAGCTGTTACAATGTCTGAATTTGAGGTGTGAGGCTACTTGTTGGAAGTTCCCAGAGCTGTGGAAAGGTCTGAAGTTCAGGCATGAAGCTACTTGTTGGAGGTTCTCAGAACTGTGGAAAGGTCTGAAGTTAAGGCATGAGGCTACTTTTTGGAGGCTCTCAGAACTGTAGCAAGGTCTGAAGTTTATGCATGAGGCTACTTGTTGGAGGCTCGCAGAACTGTGGCAAGATCTGAAGTTGAGGCGTGAGGCTACGTGTTGGAGGCTCACAGAACTGTAGAAAGGTCTGAAGAGGAGGGATGAGGTTACGTGTTGGAGGCTCGAAGAACTGTGGTGAGATCTGAAATTGAGGTGTGAGGCTCCGGGTCTGGAGTTGAGGCGTGAGGCTAAGTGTAGATGCACGCAAGAGGTCTTAAAATATTGTCTTCATTGGTATTAATTTAATTAATGATATTATCTTTTTTTTGCACTTTGCACTTTGCAGTTTTTTTTGCACCTATCGGGACTACACACTATATTAAATATAACTAAACTCATGAAGTAATAATTATGAAAGTATAATTTAGATTAAATTTACCTGAATTTGTATGGAGGGATATTGGGAAACAAATTGTTTTTAAACACCCTGTTATACATCATTGTATTAATTATTATCTCAATCCATGTGATTAATCTTGGTAAAACACATTTTAAAAAAAAATTCATGTGGATATTTTCAAGTTTTACTTCAATAGTTCTTGTCCCCCTTTAGTTCCTAATCTTTATCTTCCTTCTCTTCTTTCCTCGCCCCCTTTGCCCCCATCACGTGACTTTATCTCTCAATCGCCTTAGCTACGAGGGAATCCCCTCTACCTTGGCTATATATTCTATGGCAAGTGAAATGACTCGAAAAATATACTTCCGTATAGTGGACTGCAATTTATTGAAAATGAATCTCTCCTCCTGTCTTTTCCCCTTTTTTTTTTTTTAGGGATTTAAAGCGAAGACCATCCTAATGCCCGTAACTGGGATATACATGCCAAGCTGAGCTTTTTATGGGCTTTTCCCCTGTCCTGGATGTGTACAGTTCTGACATAACTTCTGAAACAAATTTAAGAAATATACGTTTTTTTAACACGTCTTATTTCTATTTCTGAAAAAATAAAAACCCCATGGCGTCGTCCCACAATCGAGCCATATCAACCGAGCAGCGAAGATAGAGGGTCACATGTGGTCAGCACAACGAACCCTTTAGCCTTTAATCTCAGTTTTCTAAACTGGAGCCGATACTTTTTCGTACAATTAGCCCCTCATTTGTCCTCACGAGGCTGAGTTTGACCCCTTTCCAGATCCAGCGCTTCACAGAAAAATCTGGAAGCACCGGGGATCGAACCCGGGACCTTTGGATCTGTAGCCAGGAACTGTGACCACCAGACTCCAGAGGCAAGCATTTATTATTTTCACCTGTGGAATGGGGAAGAACAAGGTAGAATATTTTAGAGTAAAATGTTAATGTAAATGTATTTTCAGAGAGAGAGAGAGTGAGAAACCATTTAGAAAAATCAAAAACTTAGTACTCCCGACTGAAGTTCGAACCCCGATCTCATCGTCACCGGCAATTAAAGTCTAACACGAGTGCGACGCATTTGACCATGCAGCCACCGATGTGAGTTTCATGTTTATTACCAAGTTGGTGGGAACACCCTATTTCCATTTTCACATGACTTTCTTTCTTTTATTCATTTAATGTAACAATTACTTGTATCATAATAATATGATAACATATTTTGGCCTCCTAATTTTGGCGGATCGAAATTTTTTTAGATACCAACCTAAAAAAATAAAGTGATTTTCTCAATTTTCAATATTTCTAAGTCATAGTTTCCAAAAATTTAGACCTATTCAAGAAAGTGGCCAAGTTTTGGACTTAATCCTAAAACCATTCATATTATTACTATGTGTTCTGTCTTACGACAGATCCATTCCTTTTGTCAGAGAACTTATACCTGTCAATGCGCCCTGTCCTCTGGCTCCACCTTCAGCTCCCAGAATGTTCTTCTTTCCTTCAAGCCATCCAATATTTGAATCCTCCTTCTTCCTAAGATCCTATTTCCCTCAACCTTTCCTTCTATGACGTCGTGCAGAAGACAGTCCCTTCTAAGGATGTATTTGATTCAGTTTGCCTTGTACCAAAGAATCACATACAAAATGGTTCTCTTCTTCTCCCACTCTTCTTAGGACTTCTTCATTTGTCACCCTGTCTGTCCACCCGATCTTCTCAAGTCTTCTTCAACACCACATTTCAAATCTCTCCAAGTATTTCTTTTCCATCTTTCTAAGAGTCCGAGTTTCTGCTCCACATATGATCATACTATCGCGATGCTCCAAATGTAGCATTGCATCAGTTTCTTCCTCAGTTCCAAACTCAACTTTCTGGTCAGCAGTAACCTCATCTTGTTGACAGCTTATTTGGCCATGGCGATCCTCGACCTGATTTCCTTGAGGCTCTACACACTTTTAAATTGCTTTATTATAATTATAATATCACCTTTACAATATGTGGCTTATGAAATACTATAATATACCGTTTAGATTTATTGGTAAATTGTCTACTAATGATTTCGTTTACCCTGTACGGATTTTCTTACCGTGACTGATTATACTATGGTCCTATTCGTAAGCTACACAAGGCGAGTAAAACTCGTTTGGTCATAAGGGCCGCATTGAAAAGTGAAAATACTGAGGGAACTGCATTAAAAAAAGTTATTGTCAACATCTTAAGCAATTTTTTTTTAAATCATCTATGAAAAGAAAATCAAGATTATAATAGCAAACCCGTGCGCCAATTACGCAATACTTAGATAAAAATAGACAAACATATGAGAAAGGGAGCTGTAAACGAGTGGAAGAACTTTTTTGTGGATTCATCTGGGGGGCAGGAGGGACGGAGGAGGTTGGGGTGTGAAATTTTTTCGGATACGGACTCAAAGGGTAGCCTACTCTCTATCTGAATATGGGCCCCCTAGCCATAGTGTTTCCAGAAATACGTTTGGAGTAGGAGGGGGGAAGGTGGAGTTTGGGGAGGGGGAAATTTTGTTGAATAAAATCTCAAGGGGGTAAACCCATCCGAAGATAGGTCCCATAGCTAGAACAGTTACAGAGATGCATCAGGAGGCTAGGGGCTAGAGGGGGGCTTTTTTTTTTTAATTAAAAAGGCCCGTGGGCCGCACACAATCATGGATCGGGCCACATACGGCCCGAGCGCTAAAAGTTTGACGCGCCTGAGCTACACCACAGTGGAAAGATAAACGTGGAGGGGGGGTAGGGCTGGCAGGTAATTTAAAAGTAAATTATACACCAAACAACCTATATGAAATTATCTACAACCAAATTGGTTTAATTAATTTATTTATTTTACAATTACAATTCAAACTATTATGGCTGTTTCTCTATTAAATAGTTTATGACTATTATTCTATAGTCTCGCGTCTTACTACCCGTTCGAGCTATATGCATATGCACTAAATTAATACTATACTAGGGATGAGGAAGGTTGAATTGAAAAAAAAAGTGTACTCAAATTTCCGGAGAGGGAGAGAAAAACCACTCCCAATACAACCGATTTGGATTCGAACCCAAATCTTCTCGTTATCGGCAGTCCAGCCTATTGTGCGAATGACGCCTCAGACCACTCTACCACTGACGTGAGCCTACAAAATGTAGGTGAAAATTTTCAGCAGGATTCTGATGAGTTGAAAAGTTTAAATTTTGAGTTTAAAGTGTTTTTAAAAAATAAATCAACAACGCTTTACGCGAAAATTTGTGCTTCTGAAATTAAAGCAAAATGTTATAAACCTAAATTTAGCCTTGTTCTATCAAATAAAGTCATGTTTTGATAGGTTCACAGCTGAACATTTTAAGATAATGTGGGTTTTTTAAATAGGGTTTTATGTAAGTTATCATACTATTTAAAAAAACACTGTAAACCTAAAGTTTACACTTTTTTAACTGGTCAGTTCCATCTACATATTTTGTTTAAAACAATATTAAAATATATCAAACCACTTCATAAATAATTCAAAATTTATAAACGTCTGCAACGCTTCTCAATGCTTTACCATGTAACGTGCATCACATGCCAATCAACTCTGTGGTACAGTCGGCTAGAAATCTTGAATGTAAATGAACACTATTGCACGTGGATCATTTCTAATTAAATATTAATGAAGATAAAGAGTTGTGTAAAGTGTGAATTATATATATATATGACAAAAATTTGTCTTAAAGTTGAGCGTTGTTTTTACTTAGTAATAGCAGGGTACTGATTAATTTTTAATAGTACTCAATCATTTCAGATGTTTTACAATAGTGCTTATTTATAGATATATTCAATTGAAGGCCTACTTTAAAAATATATTTTCTCCTTCGCTTTTAAATGTAGTTATAGCTTTTACTTTCTTAATATTCAGACAAATCATTCAAAATGTCATCCAATAGGATTCAAACATTAATTCCTTCAGGTGTTGTAAGCTGGCTGATAAGACTGTTGCCTTAGGCCCTCATCTTTTAATACATTTTATTTTTAATAGTAGTCTAGTCATTTTAAATACTACACAATGTGCATAAGATCCCTTCCCCCACCCCTACACACACACAGTTTACCGAGATAAGCTTGATAAACAGAATATTATATTGATTGCTTAACCAAACAAATTTAAATTATTTAAAAATTATGAGCAATAAATTATTATAATTTTATGTAATTTACTAATAAACTCCTTTTTTTGTTCATCTTGATTATTAATTTCTCTGCTTGCCATATTACGTAAGGCCATAAAATGAAACTGAAATCTTAGTAGTTCAATCTTCTAAACAGTGTTTGAAATGCGCGCGTACTAATATGCAGAGATACTAGCGCTTTTTGGCTTAAATACCTTATTATTGGAACTAAATAGAAGCCAAACTCGTATCTATAATATCGCTAAAAGAGGGCAGGAACGTCTTTGGAACAATTTCCAAAACTGCTAGAATAAAGGTTAGATAGAATTCACACCGGTAGTGGGTTACCTTTATATCGTAGATAGAGTGTTCATCGTAACTTACCAGTTGCTCAGACGTGAGGCAACAATAATAAAACAGCTTATTAGGAGAACGGCTTCTCGTATAAATTTAAGTTTAGAAGCGTTCCAAGTATGCTTGTAAAGTACTCTTCTCAAGAATACTTGACAGCCTAAGGCCCTATACACTAGTCAGATGTCAAATTGTTATTGAGAATTGAATGGTGATCGGTAGCGCTGACCCTAGTTATTGAGAACTACATATCTATTAGTGATATTTCTTTTACTGGCTTAAAACTTGTAGGGTTCTTGACGTGGAAGACTTATGCCTTATTTAGTTTCTGTCATTCTCTGTCATTGTTATTGTAACTTTTGAAGATTAAAATAAAATTCTATTTTTTAAACGATTAATCTTCATTTATTTTAAAAATGGCTGCAATCATGCCAGATAGTGATAGTGAAGATGAACTCCCACCCGGTTGGGAAGAAAGAGCAACGATTGACGGAAGTGTTTATTATGTCAAGTACAAATTCAAACTATCCTTTTCCATATAAAGCCCCATGTTTACATACTACATAATATCTTTAAGGTCCGTAAGCCTACTAAATAAGAAGAGTGACTCCACACTCCACAGTAACAGTTTGCTCTATCCACAAGTCCAGAGTGTGTAGCCCTCCTTAGAATTTGTCTCAACTTTAACTTCCTTATGAACCACGAATGGCTTCAGAGAACATTTTCATGATTTAATTTTTGTTTAAAAAATATTTTTAGTTAAAATAACGATAGCCTTAAATTATTCAAGTTTTCTATGAATTGCTATTACAGTAAAGGTAGGAACTTAAAATACAGTAGAGTCGACTTATACACCCCAAGAACGTTTTAATTCCCTTGAATTAATGTCAACATCATATTAAAAAGTGTTTTTTTCTTAGAACCACATATAGGCCAAATTTTTAATTTGGAAGGGTAATATTAGGGCTGTACCCTACATATTTTAGGAGGACTGAAAGGAAAAGGTTGGACTTGCTTTACCCTTCCATATTACAGGTCCTTGGGTTATATGGCAGGTCTACTAATATCTAGTTGGTAGCTCTACTTATCGGAGGAGTAGGCCCCTATTCTGTAACTTGAATGACCATGTATGATTTCAGCAAATAATAAAGTATATTTAAAAAAATATCTAGAGAGACTTTTTGTTAAGACTACCAAGTATAGTTTATATATATTTTCATATATAAGTTTACTGGATTAAAAAAAAACCATAATATACATTCTAAATATAGATTATACTAGAGTTTCAAAACTCACATCCTTTAGGCTATAAAATAATGATAATTTCCTTAAATAATATCATTGTGGATTTAATTTCAATTCACATTCCTACAACAATGTTAGCTAATTTATTTGTCTCCTGTGTTTGGTTCTCTGTAGCTGTATGTAATGACACACCTTAAGAAAGTTGAAATTAAGCCAACATTTGCAGATTTACAGATTTAAGAATTGAGATACTATGGACAAAGTAAATTATTACTGTGTAGTAAATCTCTTCTTACAGACTATGGACCTAAAGTTATAAATATGTAGTGGGCCTCATTCCAGTATCTAAGTTTATAAAAATAATTACATTCACTATTATTATATCATTATATATTTAATAGGAATGGAATGTTAAAAAAGAGCTAGTAGCTTATATTATACAGATTTGAAAACTCATAAACATTAATATTATATATGTAACCAGCAATGTGTCAAATCCAAGCGTTCTATAAAATGCCTAGGCTTTCTATGTAATGCCAGAGTGGTTTTGGCAAAGTATAAAATAAACTAGTTTTGCTGTTGTATTTCATACCTATTTTCAAGTATTTTGTCTTTTTATGTCCCGGAATATGTTATCAATTCTTTTATCCAGCTGTTCTATGTAAGTCTCTCGCCGTTTTCTTGCAGGTTCACCTAATTCCTAGCATTTAATTTGGTCAGGTTAGGTTATTTTAGAATAGGGTAGTAAGGTAAGGTTAGGTTAGTTATTGCTGTCAGTAATATATAATGACTGGTTATTCTATAAATCTCCTACGAAAACTATGAAATACAACAGCAAAACTAATATATTTCATACTTTGCCAAAACCACTCTGGCATTATATAGAAAGCCTAGGTATTTTATAGAATGCCTGGATTACAAACATTGCCATTAACATTTATAAAATTAAATTAGTTCGGTCCCTGTCTATTAACTGTAACCTCTGAAGTTTTTCAAAGTTAATTTTGACTCTAAAATTTCAGTCATTCGACTAAAGGAACACAATGGACACATCCGAGAACAGGGAAGAAAAAGGTGGTTTCTGGAGGTTAATATTTGTTACATCTTTAAATTAGATTAGACTACTTTTACTAAAGCTTCACTGGTCGAAAGGTGTTTCTCTTGCAGTAGACTAGACTGCCGATGATTAGATTACGGTTCGAATCCTGGTCAGGTGCACTAAAGGTAGATTTTACTAAATGGTTCTCCACTCTTCTTCCATTCAAATAAGGGTATACTTTCTCTAAATAAAATCTTATCGTCAACCTTGCTGGTTTTGGAGTAAAGTGATCGCTTCAGGACCCAATGTTCATTGGTTCAAACCCAGCCAGGGGTTGACGAATTTTTCTTGAGCAATAAAAATATGAAGCACAACCTCCTTCGCAGGGGAAGTAAAGCTGTCAGTCCCATGTCAATTGTAGCATGTAAAAGAACCCTGAAAGTTATGTGAAAATACCTTTCACGGCAAAGGCGCTTTTTCTCTTGCTCATAGAAACTCTCGTGTATTGATATAATCAGTTGGTTCAGAAAATGCACGTTAAATACCTAAAATAAATAAAATTCAACCTTACTCATCCTTAACACATCACTGTAATTACTGTAATGCATGTATGCAATTATGCATACAACCCAAACGGGTTGTCAGATGCAGTGAGAAGCCCTTTTTTATTTATCGCAGATATGCCGTTTGGTTGGGAAAAATGTGTATCTGAGGATGGGAAAGTGTTCTATGTGGATCACAGTAACCGCCGCACCACTTACACAGACCCAAGGCTAGCGTTTGCTACCGAGGAGAAGGAACACCCTTATGACTTCAGGCAGCGTTTCGATGGATCCACCACTGCTCTCCAGGTATTGCATGGACGAGACTTGGCAGGGAAATTGGCCATAGTCACTGGAGCTAACACTGGTATAGGTAAGTAGAATACTGTTGACTTTGTGTGCCAAGCGCTTACCACTAAGCTTTCTTGTTTCACGTCCAGGGTGATCTCTAACTCAATTTTATATTATAACTTTACAAATTATAATATAATTTATGTACATACCACAAAACTCGAATCTAGCAGAACTTATGCCTAACCAAGCAAATGTCTTATAAACAGTATGAATACTAGGGTTGTGCGAGACTCAAAAATTCTAGATCAAGACAAGGAAAAAAAAAATCTCGATCTTGCCTCGAATGTGTAAAATGCTTCTGTAAAATTTGAAAAATTAAAAAAAAAATAGAAATATGAAAATAACTGCCCTAATAAATTTCCTAACAAAGCCAAGTGAAAACTTAATATCTTTAACATTATTTTATAATAAATATAAGGTTTATTTGGGAGTTAATATATTTTTTCCCATAAATGAGTCTAAATTGGCAAGCCATAACCTTAGTTTGTTAAACATGAAAGTGTTTCATTAGATGCGTCATTAAGTACAATTTTGATTTTCAATAATTTCAATAACTAATATTATATAAAAAAAATTCTCATCTCATTCTCGCATCTCGATATTTTTTCATTTTCTCGTCTCAACATGGTCTTGAACTGAAAAGGTGTTTCTTGCACATCCCTAATGAATAAAATATTAATGCACATTTTTAATGATTGTTGAATCATTTTCAAACATAATTAATGATAATCCTTACACCTGAAACTATAAGAATTTTTTTTTTTGTTAACTTGCATTATAGCAAAGTAAATGTTTCTCTTTAAATAGCACATATATGTAGATTCAGTCCAATTTTCATAGGAACAATCTTATCTGGCAGTTAGTAAAATTACTAGTTCTTCAGTACTTTAATATATTCATACATGATATCATGTTATCTTCTTTAATATATTCATACATGAGATCATGTTATCTTCAGCTCTCACTTTTAATAGATATTATAAAAGTACATATAAAATAACACTAATAATATACTGAAATGTTACTAATATTAACCGAAAAAATATATTGGTATTTTCTAAAAGATTCTTCCTACCAAATTTTAATGTAATATAACCATACCGAGTATAACAAAGCTTTAAAAATAAACATATAATAGTACATGTTCCCTAAAGTCTGTAATAATAAGATATAATGGTATTTAGAGATCACCTAATTATAGTTGTGAATACTCTGTCATCATCATCATTGGACTAAGGCATCACTCTCGTGTTAAACTGGCCTGCTGATGATGGGGAGATCAGGGTTCGAATCCTGGATGGCTCTACTAAGGGTGGTTTTTCCCTTAAATGGTATGCCACTCACTCTCTTTTCATGCAACCCAAGGTAGATTACCTCTAAAATTCTTCCTTCCTTATCCCTATCCCATTAGAGTAATTATCATATATGCGTATAACCAAAACAGGTAGTAAGACTCAGTGATAAAAAAAATCATCATCTAAAAATGTTTCCAGCCTTTGTCGGTGTCACTTTGGTAAATTGCCACCGTCTTCCTTTATCACTCCACCATTCTTCCTCCCTCATTATAGTCCACTCTTCTCCCCTTGCTTGTACTCCCTTAGCAATATTCTCTTCCCACCTACTTCTTGGTCTCCCTTGGGGCCTTCTTCTGGTACCCTTCACCTCCAACATTCTTTTCGGCAATCTCTCTCTGGTTACATTCTCTTGACATGCAATACTACCTCATTCTTGCTTATTCATCTCATTCATTCCCTGTACTTCTTTTTATCGTACAACCTTGTTTCTTATTCTATCCCTCCTGGTGACACCCAACATGCTCCTCATAAACTTCATACCCATCACCTCTACTTTCCTAGAATTACTCTTATCCATTGTCCATGTTTTGGCTGCACACGTTACAGCATCCTTTTGCATTTCAATGGCACTTCTTTTTCCACACAAAATAGCTCACGCACCTGTACACTGCAAATACTTACTGTCACCTCGGAATAGGACCAATATATGATTAGGCCTAATCGTATTCATCAGGGAAACATTCCATTAGTTGTTTAATTCATACTAAACCTTGAAAAGATAAAATTGTTTTGGATCTTAAATTTCCTTAATCATTTGAGTTTTTTAAAAAGCTCGTCAACCCAAGTAAAACACAATTTGGAAGTAGTTCTCCACTTTTTTTTAATTCATTTTGTTTGACATTAACCCACAACACTACAGTCTACTGTTATGATTTCAGGCTATGAAACTGCTCGTTCCTTAGCATTCCATGGCTCCACGGTCATATTTGCTTGTCGCAACATGGAATCAGCTCAGACTTCAATTGATAAAATAAAGGCTGAGCGATCAAACACAAATTGTGAAGCCATGGAGTTGAATTTATCATCGTTACACTCTGTCAAGAAGTTTGCAACGAATTATAAGCTAAGGTTTAAGTAAGTTTACTTTTAAATCATTAATATTTTGAGAATTTTTTGCTGATTTGCTCTGGGCATATTCGTGCATATTTACACATCAAGATCACATAAATAATTAATAATTTTACATCCTTACTAACTTTTATATTTTTTTTGTTCACAAATTTTGAAAAATGACACATTGTCATGGAAATCAAACACAGGAATCTTTTGCTTAGCGCGCCAAGTATCTCAGATTCAATTCCTTTGTTCAGCACGGCGAGCACAGATCTCTATGACGCGTCATCGCTATGAAATGTCATCAGTAACACATCATATGGCTGAAATGCGAGCATCAATCTTTTTAATGACGTCACACGATCAATGACGCCGCCATTTTCCTGTCATTCATGTCATAACTTTCAGCCCCACTCAGAGGGCCGTCTTAATCATCGTCATAGCAAATATATTTTATAAATAATTACATTTAGTGAGTGATGTGGCTGTTCAAACTGAAGAATTCATTTATTTTACGTTCATGCAATCGGTAAGTAACAATAATAGTGCTGTATCAATATAATTACCTAACGTATTTGTAGGCCTAGTCCACAAGTTACTCCCATTCACTCTCTCATTTATAATTGTGGTCTATATGATAGATAATTGATGGCTACTGAAATGGATAAAAATTATTGTGAATGCATTAAGAAAGTGATGATTAGGTCAACCAATATTTATTTTTGCACATGCTCAGAGGAGGAAGTAAAGCAAATTTAATACGCTATATAACTACTACTTTTAATAAAAAACTGAATGTAATATAGACCTATTGTTAAATCATTAGCTCCTAGCTTTTTTATGATACTGTATCTATAACGTATATAGTTTTCATAACTATATAAGTAAAATATTTATTTTTTAAATCTCATAAAATTGATCATATTCATTATATTGTATTTTTTATAATTTAGGGTCACTACTGTAACCAATATAAATATATTTTAGCGTTAATATAACCATATTTAACAATATATATTTATGATTTAAAATGAAAATATAAAGAATAAAGATTATTTGCGTTCATCAAGTTCATTGCAACTCACATGACAATGTTTTGAAACTCGCGGCAAAATAATATGTATTTAAATTGGTGTTCAACTACTTCATGGTGCTACCAACCCTATCATATACATAGCTAAACCATCTATCATGGTTGCCAACACACTCTTTTCACACACTATCGCCCTTCAAAATGTACACGTCATCATACACACCATAGTGGTTATGACATCCAGTTCCATGCTTGCAGTTATGACGTCACATCAGAAAATGGCTGTCATGCTTACGCCCGTCATGGCGTATGACGCTTAAAATGAACAGATCTGTGCTCGACCTGCTGGTGTCGTTTTTCAAAATTTGTGAACGTGACACTTGATACGATCCATAGCTAAATGATTCTTTCCATCTTGTAAGCTTCACTGGACATGTACAATAAATTGTACAAGTGTTTGCTTATTTACATTATTGTTCCCACTGATCTTTTCATCTTCATACAATACAAGATGAGACTGACTACTTTGTTCATGTAAAAAAAGTACATACCTATATTTATAGGTGCGTGTGTATGTATATATATATATATATATAAAATAGTTCATAGGAATCTTTTATGACAATAATTATTGATTAACTATGTATTTTTAATGTTCTCTTTTGTGCATTACTTTTTTTTTACCAAAGGACTCAAATATATACATATATTTTAAAATAAACAACAGGAAGCGATTTTATAAGTTAGCTAAATGTTCATTCAATTTAATGTTTCTTTTGGATCTCGTTTTAGTACCAGAAATTTGTTTTAAGCTATCCTTGAAGAGGGTTACTTTTCTATAATGTTCTTTGCACTGAATACAGTCAACTTGGCATAGGAAAGGATTGCTAGAAGATCTACTAGGTGTACTTTCATGTTTATATGTGAAAGTCATGGAACTGGCCCTTTTTATAGGTATCATCAGTGCTTATAAATAATCTAGTAATATACAAATAGGCAAATGTTATTAATGTTTACGGCAAAAAAAAAGTTTTTTTTAAAAAAGGCTCTTATGAAAATAATACTGTAGCTAATTGTCCAGAATACTCTAAAATTTCTTTTGCCTTTTTTTTTTCTATCTCAGCAAAGTTGACATATTGATACTGAATGCTGGTGTGTTTGGCATGGCGTTCTGTCTCACTGACGACAACTATGAAACTCTCTTCCAAGTCAACCATCTGGGACATTTCTATTTGACTCTACAACTTGAATCCGTTCTTGTCTCCGGTTCAAGAGTGGTTGTAGTATCCTCAGAATCTCACAGGTAAAATTTATTATTATAATTTAGCATCGCATCTTACTACCTGTTTGCGCTATGCGCATGTGTACTAATTACACTGATGTGTTAGGGATGAGGAAGGTTGAGTTTAGAGACGCATTTGTGTTGAAGTAGAGAGGAAAACCCAATCTCATTATACCCGACCAGGATTCAAACCATGGACTCCCCGTCATCACTAATCCACTCGATTGCAAGATTGATGCCTTAATCCATTTGACCATTGAAGCGGGTTGCATGTAAAAGGAACAACATAATTAATTTGTAGTAGTGATGGGGCCCTGAAATTCCTAAGGATATTCGAGATTAGAGTATTTGAAATTTTTTTTTATTTCAAATTTTGAATTGAAATTGTTTAACAGCTCTTATACTGATTATTGGTGGTTCATCCCTAACCTATTTATAGGACAAACTTAACAACCAAACCCTAGAACATTAATTTAACAGTTCGACACTATAAGTATCTCAGTTGGTAGCGTGTCTGTTTACTAAGCTAAGTGTCCAGGGTTTGATTCCTGAAATGGTCAAAAAATGTATCGTTGTTAAAATGAGGGTATCTTCTTTCACAGTGATGAATTAACGGCTGGGGGATGGATGTTGTGTCAGTTCTAGATTTAAGTTAGTTTATAAATTATGTGCTGATATAATCAGTCAGTGTAGAAAGTGTATTGTAAATACCTCATCTAAATGAAAATGAAATGAAAAAATAATTTAACACTTAACTAAAGTTTGATTGTTATTTTGATTGCATTATAAAAAAAATACTAACATCTAGTTACTACACCCTGGTCTTAATAATCTGAACCTAAAATGGTCAAGGGTGTTCAAATTATTATTATTGAGGAATGATAAAAAAAAATACAAATCACAAAATTATCTAATAACTAATTCATACATTATTATTTGTAAATCGATTCTCACATGTTTTATTGGTTTGGCTTAAATTAATTAGTAATTTGTTTTTGCTTTTGAGATACAAAAGCTTTATCACAATTAACTATTTTCCTCTTCATCCGGCTTCTTAGCACAATATTCATGTCTGTCAACTTCTCATTGCATCTTGCATTGCATCGTCTTCACACTTTATCTACTGTTTATTTTGTGCAGTTGAATTATTTTAAGTTTCTGTAGTTGCAAGAGATTCAAGTTGAGTCATGAACATAAATGTATTCTCTTCATTTGTTGATGTTTCTTCTTCGGCCAATATTTTACCATCATCTGGTAGTAAGTATTTCCAGGATGACAATTTGAGAACATGTTTCGATGTTATTATTGTTTGATTTTTCTCTGAATATGTAAATAAATAGTTAAATACACAATAATAAACGAAAAATGTAGACAGGTATATCCTAGTATATTTTTTTTTAATGAATACTAATTTGACTCATATTTATGTAAATAATAACATCACTTTCAGCATATAATATCGCTTTTTGAGAAAAATAACACCACTTTTCCCCTTAAAATAACCTCACCTTTTGCATTTCTCTAGTAATAACACATATTTTATCACATTAATCATCATCATCATTAGGTCATCAATCATACTCTTGGTTTGCTGCAGCTCTCCACTTTTGTTTATCATGGGCCAATTTTTTTTTTACATCTTTGTATCTTCTTCTGCCATCCGCTATCTGATTCATGTACTCCAATTTTTGTCTCCCTCTTGAATTTCTCCCTTCCACATCTTCTTCTCTAATTATCTTCGTCAAACTATCATGTCTCAGTATATGGCCTGTCATGTTAACTCTTTGCTGTATTCCTTTCTTAATTTGCTTTCCTTAGCACTTCTGTACTTGATACCATCTCCAGCCATGATACTTTCAACATTATTCTGTAGCACCACGTTTCAAATGCCTGTAATCGTTTCCTTTCAGTTGCGCCAATGGTCCATGTTTCACATCCATACAGCGCATTACACCAAACATATGCCTTTAAGAACCTTTTCTTGATTTCAAAATGTATGCTAGTCGAGGTTAGTAATCTCTTCTTGTTATGATGAGCTTTCTTCGCCTGTGCTATTCTAATTGTAATCTATTTCTTGCTTCTATTATCTTTGGTTATTTTACTTCATAAGTAGTATAACTCCATTATTTGTTATAACCTTACTTCTTCTAGGTCTTTATTCATTTGATTGATTTCTCCTTTACTGCACATCATTATAATAAAATATTATTATTATTAGCACCTCGTCTTACTACCCATTCGGGTTGTACGCACTTACGCTAATGTGCAATGGTAGGGTGATTGTGAGATGAAATGGAGGACCTACAGTTTAACGTGGAATCTGAACCACGGTGTAGGCCTGGCATTCCACACATTCACAAGTTGTGATTAATAAACGTCTTGTCAGAGGTGAAGGAAGGGTTTGGCAATCAGATAAATCTGTGCCGGGACCGGGGATTGAACCCCGGAGCCCCAGCACAGAAGTCTGACACCTTACCCCTAGACCGCCAGGTCACCAATACGATATTAACGTCAAGAAGTAAGAAGGCAGTGAGCGAGAGAACAAGATGTTAGTTTTGGATGTAGCAGGCAGAGGAGTAATGATCTGTGGCAGTAAGAATAGTAAGATGATAGTTAAAGTGAACTTACAAAATTAGATCCAAAGTTGGATTATCTTATTATGTAGAAGATTGTTACCTTTTAATATACCAATATTGTATGGGTAAGAAATACAACAATCATGACATTTGTTTTCTTTTTGTTGAAGAAAATAATCTAAGTAGACCCTATTAAGATTAAAAATCCTAACAATAATTATTTTTTCCCCAATACAATTATTCCTCCAATCATATTTTGTTATTAAGTAACTTATTCTATATTAGCATTAGAAAAATCATGTATGTATATTTTTTTCAATTTCTCTAAAACATTGTTTATATATTTTTTTGCAAAATAATTTTTCTTCATATATTTGTATCGGGAAAATTATTATTTTTTCAATCCCTATAAAAACTATTTAATCATAATTTTGACAAATAATTTTCCTCTAAGACTTACTTAATCTATATGACATTAGGAACTCGAAAGCTTATTATAGCACTTATAAAAGCACGCCACCTCTTTCTATCTTGAGCTGATTCTATCCAGTCTGACTAGTTACATTCTATAAAAAAAAAATTCTTATTCTGGATTTATATTAGTATTTAATACATCCTTGTATCAAAAACTTATTTGCAATCTCTTAAAGATGCTTAAAACAATGATTAGTTTTATTTTGGTTAGCGTAATATTTGCTTGTTCTATATTCATGTAACCTATATAGGATTCTCTTGTATCAGAATATTTTTTTTATAAATCTCGATATTTAAATCAGTTTTTAACAACCACAATATTTTCCTCCCATTTTATCTAAACTACAAGGTAATGCCATTTCATACCAGATTTTCCAACTTGAGTTCTACATCACTAAGCCAAGAGACACTGTCTCCTCCAACTTCTCGGGCGTATTGGGCGTTGATGGCTTACAACAACTCCAAACTATGCAATGTACTGTTTGCTAACGAGCTTGCTAAGCGCTGGAAGGACAAAGGGGTGTACGTCAACTCACTCCATCCAGGGAATTTGGTCAGCTCTGATCTTAGTCGCCACTGGTGGCCTTACAGAATGCTTTTTGCAATCGCCCGCCCCTTCACCAAGTCTCTGGTAAGTGCTGTGCTTTGGTTTTTACCACTTGTTCGTGGTGCTCACACATCTCCACTAATGTGATTGAGATGTACCCACATTTGCTTGTAGGGAAGGAGGAAAACCATTTAGGAAAAAATCACCCTTGGTACACCAGACTGGAATTCAAACTTGAATCCTCCAATCATTACATTATAATCTTTTGCGAGACCTTGCCTTATACCAGGGTTTCCCAAACTGTGATATGCGCACCCTAAAGGTATACAAAGTATTTCAGGATGTATGCAAAGTCCTAATAAGTTGTATTAATCATAATATATTTTTACAATAGTTTTAAGTTTGATAAATAAATAACGCAGATTTTGACATGGGTGGACATTTATAAGACTTTCATTGCCTTTTTTTATGGTTTTGTTGAGCTCACCACTAATGTTTTATTAAAATTTAGGATGCCCTTTTAAGGTGCGGCGCCACAGCCACCGGACTGGACTTTACTTAACATGACTGGAGTCCAGTGTGATTTTCCTAGAATATTTATTTATTGTCTGGGCGCCACTGCGACCAGACTTGACTGGACTTGACATAATCTGCCAACCATAGTCAGGTCATGTATGGTCCCAATTGGAAAACTAACTTGAATCTGTTCCCCCCACCACTCTTAACAACACTATTTCCAGCATGTGAGCAATTTTTTAAATACCGTATATCTACCATTTTCATATGTAAAATTTTATTTAAAGTACAAATTTAAAGTATTTACAATTATATTTAAAGTGTCTATATATTCTTCTTAAAAATAAGTTCTCAAATAATAAAATTCTATTTTATAAACTGTTCTAATATCATTAATATCATCTCTTCCTATTCGATTGCACTAATGCACAGCAATCCAAAAATTCTTCATCTGAATCGGATTTAGAACTTAAATCCAATAACCGGTGCCCGGAATTCATATTTATGTTGAGAGAAATGCAGAATAAACTGAGATGTTTTATACCACACAGTCAACTCAAGTCTGTTTGCTGTGGCGCATATTCACATAGTCTGGTCATGTCAAGTAAAGTCCAGTCCGGTGGCTGTGACCTTTATATTTACAACATAGCAATGATTAGTTTCCTTTTTATTTATGAAGTGCTGGGAGGGGTAGCTTGGTTAGGTCATGACCTCGAAAGTGGTACACGACTGGTGTGAAAGTTTGGGAAACACTGTTTTAGATCATGCGACCATTGGTTCCAATTTTTCAAAAGTTGTCCTTACTAAAATACATGCAACTAATAAAGAAAGAGTCAGCAGGCAAGTTCTGACACATGAAAGTTAGAATTGGGTCTACAACTTGTAGCGTGATGCAGTACAGTTACTTTCCATGTATTGATTGTTTGCCTAAACCATTTAAAATTAGTACCAGTATTCATAAACTAATAAAACCATTTATATTATATTAAATCATTTTTTGTCTCATCATAAATCAATAAAATTTTGATTTACAGTAGAACCCCAACTATTTGGACTAATTAAGAATTAGGAGCTAGGTTAGTCAGTAATATCGAAAATCTGGATAATTGATTTTATAGAGAAAAAAAATTCCAAACTAAAAGACTTTATTGAAAATAGAGTACTAACATTTAAAAGCAAATAACATGTGTAATAGTATTTACTCACAACACATCATAAAACACATGACGTCTTTACTGCACATATAATTTATAACTTGAATTTAATGCTTCCATTTATTATTTTTCTTTGTTTTATTCATCAATTTAAAAAAATCCTTTTTCAGGTGTGGGATAATGGCATGGGTGATTCAAGATTTGAAAATAAAATTGTTTGAATAGTTTGTTAATTGTTGAGTTAGGTCATTGTTAACTTCTTTGGGTCATATTTAAAATCTTGTCTTGTGAGTCTACCAATCTCTCACTATACGAATAACAATCAATTCAGGTCAAATGGAGGATTGGTTAATATTTTATTATCAACTGTATATATGTTATGGGTAGTGTGCGAAGTCTGGATAATGTTGAAATTAGCCGGGAGATGTCAGTATTATCTAAGTGCAGTGAATAAAGTCAGAAATAGAAAGTAATTTGTCTCATTTACGACCTTATCCGGATAATCTTGAAATTAGCCATCATGACTTGGGTAGCATTGAATATTCTTTGTAAAACTAAGCACTTTTCAATACATATTATATTTTGGAATGCTATTTTGATCTGGAACCTGAAATGGATTGTGGCAATGCACTAACATTCAAAATGCCCCATTTTGATGCTTTATTTTCCACTCACTCAACCTAACCTGAACTAAACTAACCTAGCCTAAACTCAACTAACCTAACCTAACTAATCTAACCTAACTAACCTAACCTCAACCCTATAATTTGACAGTATCAAAGTGCTGCTGGATAATGTCAATATTATCTGGATAAACTTCAAAATATAATATTCAATCACCTTTGATTCAACATTATCCTGGTAATTTGGATGTCGACTTTATCCAATTTCGGACTTTACCCGTAACATACACACAGCACATAGACTGGAATGCTGAGCTCTGACTCACAAAATTGAGATTAGATTTTACTCCTTGCCAGGTACAGTGTGGGTAAAGTGTTAGGCCAGGTGCAGTGTGGGTAAAGTGTTATGCCAGGTGCAGTGTGGGTAAAGTGTTATGCCAGGTGCAGTGTGGGTAAAGTGTTAGGCCAGGTGCAGTGTGGGTAAAGTGTTAGGCCAGGTGCAGTGTGGGTAAAGTGTTAGGCCAGGTGCAGTGTGGGTAAAGTGTTAGGCCAGGTGCAGTGTGGGTAAAGTGTTAGGCCAGGTGCAGTGTGGGTAAAGTGTTATGCCAGGTACAGTGTGGGTAAAGTGTTAGGCCAGGTGCAGTGTGGGTAAAGTGTTAGGCCAGGTGCAGTGTGGGTAAAGTGTTAGGCCAGGTGCAGTGTGGGTAAAGTGTTAGGCCAGGTGCAGTGTGGGTAAAGTGTTAGGCCAGGTGCAGTATGGGTAAAGTGTTAGGCCAGGTGCAGTGTGGGTAAAGTGTTAGGCCAGGTGCAGTGTGGGTAAAGTGTTAGGCCAGGTGCAGTGTGGGTAAAGTGTTAGGCCAGGTGCAGTGTGGGTAAAGTGTTAGGCCAGGTGCAGTGTGGGTAAAGTGTTAGGCCAGGTGCAGTGTGGGTAAAGTGTTAGGCCAGGTGCAGTGTGGGTAAAGTGTTAGGCCAGGTGCAGTGTGGGTAAAGTGTTAGGCCAGGTGCAGTGTGGGTAAAGTGTTAGGCCAGGTGCAGTGTGGGTAAAGTGTTAGGCCAGGTGCAGTATGGGTAAAGTGTTAGGCCAGGTGCAGTGTGGGTAAAGTGTTAGGCCAGGTGCAGTGTGGGTAAAGTGTTAGGCCAGGTGCAGTGTGGGTAAAGTGTTAGGCCAGGTGCAGTATGGGTAAAGTGTTAGGCCAGGTGCAGTGTGGGTAAAGTGTTAGGCCAGGTGCAGTGTGGGTAAAGTGTTAGGCCAGGTGCAGTATGGGTAAAGTGTTAGGCCAGGTGCAGTGTGGGTAAAGTGTTAGGCCAGGTGCAGTGTGGGTAAAGTGTTAGGCCAGGTGCAGTGTGGGTAAAGTGTTAGGCCAGGTGCAGTGTGGGTAAAGTGTTAGGCCAGGTGCAGTGTGGGTAAAGTGTTAGGCCAGGTGCAGTGTGGGTAAAGTGTTAGGCCAGGTGCAGTGTGGGTAAAGTGTTAGGCCAGGTGCAGTGTGGGTAAAGTGTTAGGCCAGGTGCAGTGTGGGTAAAGTGTTAGGCCAGGTGCAGTGTGGGTAAAGTGTTAGGCCAGGTGCAGTGTGGGTAAAGTGTTAGGCCAGGTGCAGTGTGGGTAAAATGTTAGTTTGCAGTAATGTCTGAATGCTTCTATAGATATGTTTGTGTGTATAACAGCAACAGGCAGCGAGCACGACTGTTTATTGTGCCACGGCTCCAGAGCTAGATAACGTGACCGGACTGTACTTCAACAACTGTTGTCGCTGTGCGCCAAGCCGTGCAGCCCAAGATTCAGAGTTTGCACAAAAATTATGGGATATCAGTACAGAGATGGTGAACGCTTTTGAAGGAAAATGTACTGTTAGTGAAGATAACTAAGTTATCATAATTAAAATACAGGTGTGTGTGCTGTGCGTACATTATGTTTTGAGGAAGACACAATATTGGACCCCTTTTACCAATCAATGAACTTGACAATACAGATTTATATGGTATTTTGAAGAAATTTCAAACCAACAATTTGGGTTTCCCCTCTCTATGCACGCTTCATTTCTACCACTATTATGTCTAATTACTGTCTAATGTTGTTTCAATTTGCATATTTTACTCTAGTATATTTTGTTAACTGGGTTTTTTTACAACCTTTTGTATATTTTATAATCTACACTGAATGTTTATCGGTAACAACAAGACTTTATAAAAAAAATTGATTATTATCATTATTCCTTTCCATCTAAACCAGTGATTGCCAACCTGGGGTTCACGGTTTTAATTCGGAGGGGTCGCAAATTTTGTGATGATTATAACCTTGTACTGTGTATACTCGTTCACAAGATTTTGATGACTATAGCAAAGTTCAAAATCCAAATAGAAACAGAACATTTTGGTTATCTTATTCTGACTGCATTTTTCCCGACACAGTTAAGAATATTCTGGACAGACCAAATCAATGATAAACATGACAAGTATTCCTACCAAGGGACTTCTGGCATCATACAAAGTTGCATATATGATAGCAAAATGTAAGAAGCCTCATTATGTTGGAGGGACACTCGTTTTGCCAGCTGCTGTCGAAATCACTGAAATAATGTTTGACAAAGCATCTACAAATCTAGTCCGAAAGATTTCTTTGGCAGATAACACAGTGGGAAGACAAATATCCAACATGGCGCAAGACATACAAGAACAGGTGACCAAAGCTTTGAAATGTCAAAATTTGCATTACAGGTTGACAAAGCCACTGACTCAGTGAAGGATGCCCACCTTATAGCTTATGTTCAGTATATCAATAACAGATCTGTCAAAGAGGACCTATTGTTCCGCAAGCCAATTCTGGGAAGAGCCAGTGCTAATGGACTTTACAGGATTCTAGACAGTTTTTGACAGCAAGTGAGATGAAGTGGGAAAATTGTGTTGGGATGTGCAGTGATGGTGCTCCTGCCATATCTGGAGAAAGGAGTTGTTTACAAGCTCTCGTGAAAGGGAAGACTTCAACGCCATCTGGACTCACTGTATGATCCACAAGGAGTCTCTTACATCAAGAAACATGAGTACAGAACTAAGTGTTGGCTTTAGTTCCATTATTAAAATAGTGAACTACATTAAGACAAGACCAACTGAATCACATTTGTTCACTGCTTTATGCAAGGGAACAGTGGCTGAACACAGTGCTTTCTTATACTACTCTGCTGCACGCTGGTGTTCATGCAGGAAAGTGCTTGCAAGGGTGTTTGAACTGAAGGATGAAATTATTCTTTACCTCAAAGACAGTGACTATCCTGAGAATAAAAATTAGATCAATGAGAACAGTTTCTTTTGCAAACTAGCATATCATTACTATTAGCACCGCGTCTTACTACCCGTTTGGGTTATACACACTTACGCTAATGTGCAATGGTAGGGTGATTGTGAGATGAAATGGAGGACCTACAGTTTAACGTGGAATCCGGACCACGGTAGAGGCCTGGCATTCCTCACATTCACAAGTTGTGATTAATACACATCTTGTCAGAGGTGAAGGAAGGGTTTGGCATTCAGATAAATCTGTGTTGGGACCGAGGAATGAACCACGGAACCTCAGCACAGAAGTCTGTCACCTTACCCCTAGACCACCAGGTCACCCTAGCATATCATGCTGATATATTTGAAAGACTTAACATTTTAAAGACTTTAACGCATAGGTCTGGATCGAACATTTTAAATTTAGTGATAAGGTGAGCGCTCTTATTGGTAAACTGGATCTATGGCTGGCTAATGTTGAAGAACGTTTTCTTGACATGTTCTTAAGATTTAACAAAAGTCTTGAAGAATATGATAACGTGCGGCATGATTTTAACACATTAATTATCACCGACTACCTCAAATTGCTAAAATTAGGATTCAAAAAATATTTTAAGGAATCTGTTGATGATGTCAGTTAAAATAATTGAGTGCAAAATCCTTTTTCTGTGGAAGCAAGAAAAAGGCTGCCAATTATTGAACAAGAAAAACTGATAGACCTGTCCTCGGATCGCAAAGTGGAATACAATTTTAAACCATGTTAGCTCACACAGTGAGTACCCAACAATGAGTGCAAAAGCTGTAGGAGTTCTCTTACCGTTTTCCATGGTCTATCTCTGTGAAAGCAGATTTTATGGTGTGGCTGCCATTAAAATTAAATATAAGAATCAGCTTAATGTAGAGCAGAATCTCAGGTTGGCTATTTCTTCACAAGTGCTAAGGTTTAATAAACTATGTGCATCAGGCTCAAAAATCCCACTAACTTTGCAGCTGATGTTTAGTTTCTTTTGACATGGTTTATGCTATCAATACACTTTGTTTTTTAACTTGATTAGTAAAAGTGAGTGATACATTTGATAACAGTTATATAATCATTTTATATCAATTAAAATATAGGATCTAAACACAATGGATCGGGTGATCTCAGAGACAAAAATTGGGGTCGCAGTCCGAAAAAGGTTGGAAACCACTGATCTAAACTAATGGTGAATATGGGTTTGTGACCTACCTTTAATAGTTTATTTACTATCCAAACTTGAATACTATAGGAGAAACAGGTGGAACATCTTGTACATTGGGTTCTCTGCATATTTCCTCACTCCCTAGATGAGCTTTCTTCACTCAATTTTTTTCTCATTTATTTATATTTCCTTAATTTATTAGCGATGGGACGCTCAGCTACTATGATATTCTAGATATTCGAGAATCGTAAAGATCTCAAAAAAATAAAGCATCTTGAATACAATTATGAAGATCTAGACTTGATATAGTGAAATCTCCCATAACAGACACCTCTAAATAGCGGATTCCTCATTATAACAAACATTCAAAATTTTTGTATAATGGACACGGACACCGCTAACGACGCATATTATATGTAAAAATCTCTAAAAAGTGGAAAAAAATTTAAGATACCAGTTCATATACATTATTTTACTTTAGTAATGTCAGGAATGCCATTGTCTGGCGTGTTATGTGAGCAGTCCTTCACCCACTGGGGAAAGTTTCTGAAATAGCCAGTACGTAAAAATTAATAAAGTACTTCAAGGTCTTGCCTCCCTCCCCTTCAGCGGGGGATGTCCTGTCAGTATAGTCTGTGCTAGTGCACACATATAAAGCCTAGAGTACAGAAGGCCTACTCTTCACATTTCATTTCATTTGTGTATTGTTTTGTGTATAATGTAATCTGTACAACAAGCTATGTACAATATTTATTCACTTGTCATAATTATCCTGCATGCAATACTGCACAAAGCAGTAATCAGATTGTTGTAGTTAATATCCACAGGATAGGACAGGTTTATATTAAACTGTGTGCGTTATGAGGTAATTTTATTATATTTGGAAGAAGGTACACGAAAAGTGTATAGACGGACATAAAAAGAATAAACACAATTTTTCATTGTTAAAGCTATATTGTGTTTTTTAATATATATATTTCCAAATAACAGACATATTCTTAGGCCCAGAAGGTGTCCACTACTAAGAGATTTCACTGTATAACAATTTTAAGCAATTGTTAAAAGGAATTATTTTGACTTGTGTAGTGAGAGATTACAAAAAGGACAAAATTGCATTGATACAATTAATCTACTAAAAAGGTATTTTATTTATTGTTTATGAGGTAATAGAAATGACAAACAAAATAGCTCCAAGCCTTGTAGATCTTTTTTTAAATTTAGTTTTAAGTGTTGGCACTCAAATCCTTCAGGATATTTGATATTCGAAGATTTGAGTAAATTTTGGTTTTAAGACAAAAAAAAATTTATCAATTTTTCAAGTGAAATTTATTTTAGAGCGCTAATACTTCTTACTGGTGATTCTGAACTAATTAGGCTACGGCCACGCATGATACCTGGTCGCGGTGACCAGGTCGCAGTAGTGTATTACATTGATTCTTATGAGGATGGCCACACTTGGTGACCAGTGTCAGTGACAGATTTTAAAACACTTTCGTGAGTGTTTTCAGGTTGCAACGACAAATATGCTCGCCTTTATTTCTTATGAAGGTGGCCACACTTGTGTTCGTGTCGCAGCCTGTCACGAAAACACTGGACACTTGTGTGGGTTTGCTTGCATCATCCTAGGTTAAAATGTCAACCGATAAGGTGCTCGGACCACGCCATCACTCCTCCACTAAGCATTTTAACTAACTTTCTTGCAAACCGCCAAGTGTTTCCCGCCTGTCTGGAGTTTGACACTTGGTAGAGTACGGTACTTAGCAATGTTTGATACCGAGCTATTTATAAATGAAGTAAATGCAAGATCACCACTGTGGAATCTGAAACATCGAGACCAGGGTTGTTAAATCCAAGCTCTGGATAGAGGTTGCAGTTGCAACAATGGAGGGTTGGGATGAATTAAACAATGAAGAAAGAAATGAACAATGTAAGAACATTTTTATTAATTAGCATAAATAAAATAATAAAATCATACAGTATACAAACTAACAATAATAATATTTAGCACCGCGTCTTACTACCCGTTCGGGTTATACGCTTAAGTACTAATTAGGCAAATGGATTAGGAATTGGGAGGGTTGAATTTTAGAGGAAGTGAACCCGCATTTGTGTGGAGGGAGAGTGGAAAACCATTTAGGAAAAACCACCCCAAGTTCACCCGACCGAGATTTGAACCTCGATCTCCCCGTCCTCGGCGGTCGAGCTCAACACGACTAGCGCGTTAGCCAACTATGCCACCGAGGTGGGTTAAAATCAAAGTAATTAATTCCACTTGGTAAATAATTTTTTTTTTAAATACCGTGAACATAGAGATAAATTGTATTTTATACGTGACACCAAAAATATTATAATCAAATAGGGGTGTGTTCTCAGGTTTTTTACAAGTCTGTCCATAAGTACTTCTCTGCATATTAATGGGGTGGACATCGTATTATATAGATTTACGTTTCTTCTTCATACTACTATGGCTAATAACACATCTTCACGCCTTGGTACCATGAAAACTGGTCATAAAACGCGGCGACAAGGTCGCAAGCGTGGCCAGTAGCAACAAAAAGCATTCCATGCGACCTGGTTGCAGCGCCAAGGTTGCAAGCGTGGCCAGTAGCAACAGAAAGCATTCCATGCGACCTGGTTGCAGCGTCAAGGTTGCAAGCATGGCCATAGCCTTACAATTATAGGATTGACTTAACCAGACCAGTAATTTAACACTTAATTTAATATATCCATGTTATGATGAATGGATTATTAAAAAAGAATGTAAATATTTATTTACTCTTTGTATTCTATATTATTCTATATATATTTCCTCTTCATATTCATAATTTTTTCCAAGATTTGGATTCAGATTTGAAGGTAAATTCGAGATTCGGATTCTTAAAATAGCAGATTCAACCCAACTCTAATTTTCACTTTAACCTAAATTGAATATTTTTAAGGATTTGAATTTGGATTCGAGAGAAAGATTTGGGTTTTACCCCATTTTTAATTTTTATCAATTTCATTCTATAATTGAATAAATATTATGTAGTGTGATTGCCAATGGTGGCTTGTCTGTTGGAAATTCTATGGCTCAATTGACTGATTATATTAATTAATCACTAACAAAGTTTAATTTGATTTTAGCATATAACCCAAACGGGTAGTAAGACACAGTAATTTTTTATTTAACTAACTTTCTAAAGCTCTAAACCGATCACTAAAAAACAAGCTAAAGTGTCAAGGAACCTTAAAGATTCCTGTGCCCTTGCATTGTCAAGCCTAGCCAAATTTGGAGTTACTCACTTCTGACTCTCCTCCCCCCTCACTCCCCCTGAAATTTGATGTAACCCCATAGGGGGTCATATATACATATACAAATTTTAATAGGCTAAAGGTATTTTTCTAGTGAACCCCTGTAGAAAAAAAGCTTTCTACACCCTTTGATGTAATAAATAAACCACCTATGTTTATCATGCTTTATAAGATCCATTTTCTGGTACGATCCAACCCTGATATATTGTATTTATTGCATGCATCAAGGGCATTACATGAATGAGCAACCAACTACTATTGGCGAGACAAGCTAATTGTTTATTTTTACAACTTAGCATCATCATCAACTGTTTCCAGCCTGTGACTGGGTCAGTTTAGTAAAATGCCTGTATCTTCCTCTATCGTTCAACCATTCTTCTCATTCCACTTGCACACTTTCTGTTATCTGCCCATCCCATCTTTTTCTTGGCCTCCCTTGCAGTTGTTTTCCTACATACTTCATTTCCATAATTTTCTTTGGCATCCTCTCCTTCTCCATCCTCATTACATGCCATCCCACTTTTGCTTCCTCTACTGTTTGATGTACTCTCTCTACCTCCCCTATTTCCTGAATAAATTCATTCCTAATCTTGTTTCTCCTTGTGATGGCTAACACGCTCCTCACAAACTTCATTCCCATGGTCTCCACTTTCCTTGTCATTTCTGCTGCATGTGGGACATTGGGTACAAAGTATGCCCTGTACACTACTTCTCTTCTCATTAGATCATCTCTACTTCCACCTTTTGTCTCAATCACGCTTCCAAGATATTTTATGTTTTCTCAGCTCTACTCTATCCAACTTTATAGCTTTACTAGGCTTTATATAACTAAACATCAATAATGATGATTGTTGGCACTAAAGTTTGAAATAACTAAAGTTATGTTCTTTGAAAACTAACACTACAATACAATTTCATATGTTACCAATAACTTTCGCCATACCTAAATAACATTTATTTAAATCACACTTAATGATAATTTAACAACTTGGGTCATTCATAGCATTTTTCACTTGTTCTAACACAGTAATATTAAGGTGGTATTTACATATTTAAATTGTTAATAATACTAACATGAGAACTTAATATTATTTTAATAAGAACACGTATGGAAGAGCGGTAGCTGGTGAATACAAAAGGTTTTGTGTACATTGTGTCATAATGGCCACCTCCGTGGTCAAAAGTCCTGGGTTCAATCCCTGGCGCTTCCAGATTTTATGTGAAGCAATGGGTCTGGAACGGGGTCAACTCAATATAAAACTGATATTAATGGCTGTAGGGTTCGTTGTGCTGACACATGACACCCTCTATTCACAGAATTTGGCACTATATTTGTCAACAGACGTCCCCTCGGTTGTTATGGCTCAATTGCAAGCTGATGCCATCAAGTTTTTTTTTACTGTGTCCTACCTATCCAGGCTATGAGTATACAGTGGGACCTCCACATATCAAAATTCTTTATGTATCGAAGCTTTGGTGAATCCCCGTGATATTACATAGAAAAATTGTTTCTATACATAGAAGAAAAAAAAAGTATCGAATTTTTTTCAAGACGAATCAGGATTTTCCCCCATAATGACGTTGGTATAAGAAAAACAAGTGAGAAAAAATAGGATGGAGATGTCACAAGAGGAAGAAAGAAAGGTTTGGTCAAGGTCATTGTGACGCCAACAGGTCGCGTGATGGTATGTGGGCCACATAATATATTTCACACGCCAAAGTAATATATATATATATAAATGAATAACATTTATTTTTATCTTTTGGGGGAAATCAGCATTATTCAGAACAAAAGAGAAATGTAACAATTACAAATAAAGGCAACAGGGCATACATATTTTCTAGAAAAAGAAACTCATAATATATTTTACTCAGAGATAGCAATGGGAGATTTCAATTGTAACTAACAAACCATGGATTTTAACACAACAAGATCAATGAAAATGATTGAACTGGTTTTTTTAATTTCAAAATATTGCTGAACTGAGGTTTCAAGCTTGAGGTAACCATTATTATAGTGGACTTCAAATGCTTATCAGATAAATTTGTTGAACTTGACACACTTAATATTTCATTCTTGAGAATTTTTGTTCACACGGGTTGTCTAACCAAAAACTGACATAAATCCACAATTCGAAAACTGCTCATGCTGCAAAGATTTATGAAATTGGCTCAAATTTCCTTTTTTTATATTTGTGTTTCAGCATGCCATCTGATTCAAGATCAATAATTTCCATTTGAAACCGAATTGGTAGAGTAGTAAGTACACGCACGCAGACAGGAACTGGACATTTTAAATGTAGTGTGTGGTTAAGAAATAACAAAGGGAAACAATTTCTTTGGATAAAATCTTGGGGTGGGTCAGATATGGCCCATGGGTTGTAGTTTAGAGACCCTTGCATTATAAGGTAGGTAGTAATATAATAATTTATTTCTACAACTGATGAATGTGCTTGTAATTATTATACTATTTTATACACACTTCAGTGGTCGAATAGTCTAAGGCATCACTCTCGTGTTAGACTGACCTGCTGATGATCAGCGGGGAGATCGGGGTTCTGAATCCCGGTCTGGTCTATAATAATAATAATAATAATAATAATAATAATAATGAATAATAGAGTAATTATCATATTTGTGTTCAAACTAAAACAGGTAGTGAGAGGGGTAGTGATTACAATCACCATTCTTGTTAATGAAGGTCATAAGACGTCTTGATTCATAATACTTTGGAGATGAGGTTTATTCAAGCATGTAAATAATATTAATATACCTAGAAAATTGTCATCTTGAAAACACCACATAAATTTATTATATATCACTTTCTTTCCATCAATAAAGATCCAATGTCCCATTTTCAATTCAATACAACAAGGTATTTGATGTTGTAAAACTAGATTATTATTTATTTTTTTATTTATTTGGGGTATTTAATGTTAATTTTTTTGAACTGACTGATTATATAAGTACATGATAATTTCTATGAGCGAGAGCGAAAGGGACTATCAACTTTGCTGGGAAAGGTATTTTCACATATCTTCCAGGGTTCTTCTATGCCTTTTATTAATTCACAGCCTCTTGTCATCAAATCTGACGATAGCTTTTTCAGTCACTTCTAATAGAGCTAAAAAGCTGAAACTTTGAACATTTTCCTAAATCGTCTGTCAACGCATTCTATTAAATTTGAGCTAAATCTATAAAGTGGTGTACCGTGCAGCCACTTCTTCATCAACTGTTTCCAGCGCGTGGCCGGGTCAGTTTAGTAAAATGTCTCCATCTTCCTCTATCCTTCCACCACTCTTCCACCTTTAATTTCTTCCATTCTTCTCCTCTCACTTGAACACTTTCTGTTATATGCTCCTCTCATCTTTTGCCTTCCTCTGCGGTCTTTTTCCCACATACTTCGTTTCCAACATTTTCTTCGGCATCCTCTCTTTTTCCAGCGTGGTTTTCCCTAGAGATATAAAGCTGAAACTATGGGCCAGTTTCATAGTCAGATTTAGTACGCCTCAAGTGCGGTGCTATACTAAATACAAGACGTCACCTACCTGAAATTGAATGGAATGGGCCAGTTTCATATGCGAAACTGGCCCATTCCATTTTGGTCTAGGTAGGTGTCGTCCTGTATTTAGTAT
The DNA here is from genome assembly GCA_033556935.1 of Timema podura. Lineage (NCBI taxonomy): Eukaryota > Metazoa > Arthropoda > Insecta > Phasmatodea > Timematidae > Timema > Timema podura. The sequence continues at coordinate 33,968,841 of JAVRXN010000012.1, forward strand.
CGACTCGCACTTTAGGCGTACTAAATCTGACTATGAAACTGGCCCTTAGTACATTTTCCTAAATTGCCTGCCACTGCAGGTGATATATAGGACTATTAGCTATGCTGGATCTATATCTGAACTAGATATTGTACTTTACCTTATTGGTTTAAACATATCCTATTCAAGTTAAAATAACTTAAAAAAAAAGTTTTAAAAAATATACTTTATGCTGATAAAATATAAGGTATGGCATCTACCCCTGCAACATAAAGATAGTACACGAGCGTGACCAACATGAGCTCAACAGGATCCTCGGGAGGAGCTAGTGAGGTTAGGCATTCTATGTTGCAGGTGTATATGCCAAACCTTATATTTTATTGGTATAAGGTATAATTTTGAAAAACTTGTTTTTTATATATAGACCTATATTTATTTTACATACTTCAATCGACATGTGACTGACAGCTTTACTTTCCCTCCGAAGAATGCTGTGCTATGGATTTTTATTGCTCGAGAAATATCCATCGACCATGGTTGGGTTTAAACCCAAACATCACGTCCTGAGGTGAGCACTTACCCTAAGACCACAGAGGTCAACTAGATTTCATCAAAACATTAAAAGTAAATAATTATAAATCACAACATTTTTTTTAAATAACCTTTTGTAAGAGATAATTATTTAAAACTGCTGCTAAAGGACTATTCATTATGCATATCATGCATTGGTACGTCTACGTACACAATCTGCAACTCCAGTTAATATCACTAATCAGTGTTTCCCAAACTTTCACCAGTCCCATACTTCTTCGAGGCCATGGCCAACTTTTCATAAAAATAAAACAAATAGACTACCTACCATTTTGTAAAGTATAAACAATTGTTCCAAATTTTAATAAAACCTCTGTGGTAAGCTATTACAAAAACCATGGCATCATGTCAAAATCTATGTCATCTCTTTTTTTATAACACTTAAATTAATGAAAAATATTTTAAATGATACAACTCAATGTGGCATACTCCCTGAACCAGTGCTTACAGGTTAGCCCTATGTAAAATACAAGTTTTTTATAACCTTATCAGTGGATTAGTTTTTCTTCAAAAGGACATACGGTACTGACAGCTAGAAAATGAATTGCAGCTGTCGCTTTTGATTTATCATTTTATCAATACCTATAAAATAAGAAAAGTGTTATGATGTTATGATGACTAGAAAAAATAAATTTCTATTTTTAAAAAGATCCTCTGATGCAGGATTGCCAGACGTCCTGGTTTCCGGGATTGTTTCTTTTTTAGATAGTCTCGGTGTCCCGAAAGACCACTTTAAGACATACGATTGTCCTTGTTTTTAACATGTTTTGTTCTTTTATCTTTTACACCACAATCGGTAATATAGAAGGCCTATTAAAATTATTTTTGTCAGGTTGGAATGCATAAGTATATCATAATTCGGTGAAGTCCTGTCTATAAGTTTAATAAATACATTATCTTTGAATTTGTACATCATTGTGTCATTATGAAAGTGGAAGCGTAAATGCAAGGATATCTTTGTTTCATAGTTCTTAAATTTAATTTACAGTGTTTAAAATCTAAACGGTACAGGATGGAGGCAAAATCTTATTGCAAATATGAGTAAATTTTTAACTCTTTCTGTTAAATAGGTAGTCCATTATTTTCATTTCATTCGTTTTCAATATTTTATAACGGCGCATTTTTGTCATTCTTTTTATATTTATGTTTTATTGAAATTATTTATCACCTGCTCATTTTGTTAACTGTAACAGTCTAATTATAATTAATCTTATGTACAATTTTTTTTTTAGATTCCCAAGTAACATTTGTATCTATTCATAATTAATGTGCCTAACCAAATATATTGTACACCGTTCCTATAATAGAGCCACCATGGCTCTCTGGACCATAAAATATTAATAAATGAATAAATAAACGCTTTTTTTTTTTGTAATATGTAAAAGGCATTTATTTTATGTATTGTCAAAATTGTAAAGGTTGATTTTTTTTGTCTCAGTTTGCCTTAGCAAAAATCTGGCAACCCTATTTAATGTATATTTATTTGTAGGAAAATTAAATTTATGGGGGGGGGGGGGGGGGAATCAATATTTAACTATTTTTACTTCCCAGTGAATACAATAAATTCACTGTGTAGAGATAAAATGTTTCATAATTTTAATGCATGAAACAGTATGAATAGCAGAATATCGTTGTAGCTTTTCTTTCCAATTAACTTTCAATAGTATTGTCTTAACTTTTTGATTAAGTTACCTTTCAAAAGTTAACACAGTTAGCCAAAGAAATAATTACTTCCCAAATTAAGTTACCCATCACCCTGGAATGCGTTTTGGTGGATTAAACTTAAAAAATACTTGGAGAAACTTTCAATTTGAATTCTTCTGACTGTACCCATTTATTTAACATAGTATAACTTACAATATGACTGCATTTGATTCCCAAATCAAGAAACTAAATTTAACCACATTGAAATTTTAAATTACACTTTTTAAAAATAACTTAATAAAACAGTGTACCTAATTTAAAATTTAAGAAAAATTATATTTCCTGCTTAGCCTAGCTTAAATCACACACTTTATGACATAAGTTATGTTTATTTTACTATATAGCTTAAAGAAATTGAGGGTTGACACTAAATTTTTTTTTAATAATTGGCTAACACATTTTATTCAAACACTTATATAGGTAATGTAGTAGTAACAAGGCTGTAGCCAGCCAATAATTTCAGGGGGGTTTGATGGGCACATCGCCCAATTGCCAGAAGTTTTGTAAATATTCTAAAAACAGTTCTATAAGCTATATGAAGTGTCTTTTATGGCAACAGAGCCCCCTAATTGCTGAAGGCTAGGAAAAATTCTAAATATTAAACACCTTTAGAATCTATCTGAAATGTTTTTTTTATGGTAATATAGCCCCCTAACTGCCAAAGGCCAGGAAAATTTATAAATATTAAACACCTCTAGAAGCTATCTGAAATGTTTTTTATGGCAACATAACACCATAACTGCCAAAGACCAGGAAAAATTCTAAATACTAAACACCTCTAGAAGCAATCTGAAGGTTTTTTTTGCAACATAATACCATAACTGCCGAAGGCCAGGCAAAGTTCTAAATATTAAACACCTCTAGAAGCTATCTGAAGTGTTTTTTTTTTTGCAACATAACACCTTAACTTCCGAAGGCTAGGAAAATTCTAAATATTAAACACCTCTAGAATCTATCTGAAGTGGTTTTTTTATAGCAACATAACCCCCTAACTGCCGAAGGCTGGAAAAATTCTAAATATTAAACACCTCTAGAAGCTATCTGAAGTGTTTTTTATAGGAACATAATCCCCAAATTGCCGTAGGCTAGAAAAAATTATAAATATTTAACACATCTAGAAGTTCTCTTAAGTGCTTTTTATGATAACACAGCCCCCTAATTTGTATTTGTAACTTAATTTTGATATTGTTTGAACCATAATTCATAAGATTTTGGAGGGGGGTTGAATCCCCAAAACCCCCCTGGCTACAACCTTGATTAGTAATACTATTCCTAAATTTATGGAATGTAGGAACTACCAATCTTATATTAGCCTATAAGTAGTATTAAAATATTATCTAATGTTATAAAATAATATTTAAAATATTATCCTAACCATGTTACATAATAAAAAATTTGGTAATGAGGTAAATTCTCTTAATAGAAATTACACATGAATATAAATAAATAAGTAAATTGAGATTTATAAAAAACTTAAAAAATATTTTATCTATTTAACAAAGTTAAAAAAAACACTAATTCAAATTATACATGGTCACCTAAGGGACTAAACTAATATATTAAACCTGTTAACTCCAAAGGTTTGTGTTGGCTTTCATAAAATGGGTTTTGTAGTTTTACTGTGACTTACATATTAGTGGCTTCTATAACACATTTTATATGCAAATGTTGTGACTATACAAACAGCAATAGGAATTAATAAATACTTTAAAACACAGCCATCTAAATGCCAAAATTCTTTCTTAGATAGTTTCTTCAAACGATCTTCTGGAACTAGTTCACCTACTTTATAATTATCCATCAAGTCTCTTGCATCAAGAGAATGGCCAACATCTTCAAAAGCTTCAGTAGCATCCTTTCCCCCTTGTTCTAAGAGCACTTCTTCACCACCAGGATGTTCTTTCAAGTAAGCTGTTACATTGTACACAGAGTTATGAATGATCATAAGAGTAGTTTCACCATTATTTTCTTTAGCAACCTCGTCCCTTTTGTATAGTTTGGGATCAGCCATTGCTGTGTACTAGAAATATAGCAGGAGCAGAGATTCTGTGAGTTGATTGACACGTAACACACTTGAGCAATCTATTATAAATCAGGCCGATGACATCAGGGGCTTCCTACCTGACCTTCAATCTTTATTATGTACTCAAAGAGTAGTATCTACATTATTTTTGGAAAGAGGTTCAACTATATCACACATTTACAACAATTTAGGTTTACACTCATATTTGTATAATTGTGTAAATCGGGGGTTGAGAGCAGAAAAAAATTCCAGATGTTCATCACAGTGTCAATCAAGCGCTAAAAAAATTTGACATTCAATTTTAAAGCTATCTTAATAAATGCTAAAAAATCTTTTCTTACTGATGAGGTATTTTTATTGAAAATTAAGGAGAACATACATTTAATATCTTTCAACATTTATGTTGAGGTACAAATACAACCTAATATACTATTTAGCAATAAAACTTTTCTTATCTAGGAATATAGTTTAAATACATAATACAAAAGCTCAAGCTTACTGAACTTATCCACAACCACATAAACGTTTGTTCTAGGAGAAAACAAGCAATTCACAGGGTGACAACATCAAAGTTTGAAACCAAATATAACCATTAGTTTATAAATAAACCTTTAGAGGGCACTCAAAAGGGAAATTAATAAAGCACGTTATAAGTTAAGACAAGAGATGGTAGTAACAAATATTAATATGAATTACGTAATAAAAGCAAACCATTAATAAAATATTTAATTTATTCAGAAGGATTGAAAGAAGTTTATGATTTAAAAAGTACTAGTCCCTAGTCCTACTTTCCAAAACTAGTTCCAATCGTAGCATAAATGTGCGTGAGAGCCACTCCATGTATACAAAGTTAATATATAAATTTAGGCTAAATCACGGTAGATGAAATGAAAACTTACAAATACAGCAGAGAATAATAATAACACATTACATTTACCATGTAAAATAAGGTGACACTTCACTTGACGGTGACTCATTGGTGTGACCTAAATAATTAGTGCCAATTTCAAATCAACATGCATTTATGTAGTTTATATCCTGTAAATAAATTAATAAAATAACTAAAATAATTTTAAAAAATATACATTTTATAGTTACTAAACAAAATTGAACTCTTAAGCTATGTATAAGTCTAACTCTATTAACTATCCGGCATAGTATTTCCTTAGCAAATTTTTTAACATTGGATATATATGGAAGGAGGGAAATTGTACTAACACCACCCTCACACATATCTCTCTCTCTCTCTCTCATTATTTAACTTTACTGAAATGGAAAAAAAATATTGGAATTGAAACACACAACTAAACCAAAAGAAATGTGAGTTGAAATATTACACTGAAAAAACGCTGGCTAAATAATATAGATTAGGAACAAAAGCAAGACCCCCTCGATTCCTTACACTCAAAAAGTAAGAGAGACGCTATGAGGGAGAAGGGCAGAAACTCAGGTTGAACCAAGATTAATTAAAATAACTAGCAATCAGCATAGGTATTTCGTGTTTGGAAGCTAAAATAAAGACAGAAATATTAAATAGTGGAAATAATTAAATAGATAGGCTCGTTAAAAGGAGCAAAAGAAAGAGAAACTAGCCATATTACACAATTTGACATAAGAAGAATAAATGGTGAGCCTGATCATCATCGGTTTAGTTGCACATACATTTAAGGATAAACATAAAGCATGCTAAAATATTATAAAGGAAAAAAGGGGAGTGGAAAAAGAGAGCTTACCTATATCTCAACAGACGTCTACATTAAGTAAACCTAAACCAGTGGTCTATTAAACAAGTTTTACATTGAAATTCACATAACAATAACATCTTAGTGAATACAAAAACAACAAAAAAAAACCACATTAACTAACAAAAAAAAAATTATATATATATATATATATATATATATATATATATATATATATATACTCACAATAGTGGCAGTCATTTGAGAAAATAAAAATAATTACAATACCACTTATAGAAGGGATCTACCCTTCTTTAGTAAAACAAAAGGTAAAATTGCAAGTTAAAACACGAGAACCACATATTAGAAATCAAATCAACCAAAATAAGTTTTAAATGAGACCTAGGTCAGATTAAGGAACATAAACAAATTGTAAGAAATATATATTTTAAATCCAAAAGAGTTAGTACCCCAGCACAATTAAAATTTAAAATTTAAAAGAACAAAACGGAACGTTACTGTATAGGAAAGTCAACTGGAGAGGGGGGGAGTAGGAGAAACCGTTTCAACAATGAGCGGTGAGGGTGAATGCACAAAAAAGACAAACAAACGAATCGTGAAACGAGATGCTTGGAACTTTAGAAGTTATTAGAAAGTTAAACCAATAAAAAATTATGGTGTATTGGCATGCATTATTTACAGGCGAATAGGGTTTGGCACAGCTAGTGGGTTAATTATTCTAATAAGAAAAAAAGTTGTGTCCTTTGAGTCCCCATAAGAGAAATAAAATCCCCAATCACTTTACTCAAACAAAATAAAAATAAAATACTAATCGAGTAAATAACTATATTTCTTTCTATTTTATAAACACAATATAAATGTTTTTAGACATTTTAATTTTGTTCCTTATTTTGTATATATTAAAGTTTACAAAACACAAATGGTGCAACTGATTTTGTTGTTCAAACGTATTTAACATGGTGAGTAATTGAGTATAATAAAACCAAACATTTAATATTAAAACCTTTGTGTTGTTTTATTTGTAAATATGTAATATATTTTTATTTATTTTTCAGTTGTTCTATTCTTTCTTTAAATCTTTGGTTGGAAAGGATGTTGTGGTGGAGTTGAAGAATGATGTCAGGTAAAATTAACCTAAATGTTAGTTATTACTGTATTTGAATGAATGTTTATCTTCAAAGAAGACGCGGGGTTTGTGATGAGTGTTCATCGACTTTTAAAGTTGCAAATGAATGCTTAAATATATGAGAATTTTGATTAGAGTTTGTAAGTCTATTTTGTTACTGTGCAGAATAGAATATAAATACTCCTCTAGTATACTTAGTAATGTGAAAATGTTATTTCTGCCACTTTTAAGATTTTGAAAAATTAAATATGGCCCTAGGCTATTAAGAAACTTTATAAAATAAAAAATGTTCACACAATCTTTTTTCTCCCAAAACTTAGTGCATACAAATACACACTTAGTTCCTAATAGGCAAAATGTTCTTAATTCAGCTGGGCACACTTTAATAGGATTTTGTAAGGTACAATTATTTCCTAAACAAATTATTCACCTTTATAATAAATTTTATAAAAGGCATGGTGCATCAATTAGAAATCTTTTGAAATAGTACTGTAAGTCATAAGATACTTTTTGGCAATATTCTGTTGCATGTCCGGAAAGTGTCTTGCTCTCGAACATGTGGCACACCTTTTAGCTATAGGCCTATTCCAAGGGATAAAAACATAACTACAAACATTCTATAATCATCTACAATGACCCCATTTAACTATTTTTTTATAGCTAACCCACCTCTTGCAAATGAGACACAATTGTATTTTTATCTTGTTTAAAAAATCTTGGACATAAATTAACGAATTTATACTAAGTAAGCTCATTTTATCTAGATGAGGGTATAAACATTTTGTTTATTATAGCCTAGCCTAAGGCGGAGGGGGACAACCTGTGGCACGCAAAGGCGTATTTAAGGTCACTGTGAATAAAATAAAATACATTAAATACATGGCTTTGATATAGGCCTATTGTTGTAAGCTTCACATACCTTACTAAAGAATTAAATAAATATCACTATTTTTTTTTAAATATGGTAGTCTTAGACCTAATACACTTTTGCTATATTATTTGCAGAGGGTTGGTAGTATGATAAGGCAGGTTTAGAGATGTGGAGTGTACTGGCATGCCCAAGATTCTCATCATAATTAGTGGTACACCAGAAAGGTTAGCCCTTAATTTGAAGGTTAGGATTGAAATCAAAATTAAAGTAATAAAACACACACTTTTCTGTTCTTCCCTCTATCTTCTACCCCCTCACCTCCCTGCAGTAATTGACAACACTTTCACTCATTCGGTTGCACATCTGCTTACTGAGGTGTTTAGTATTAAAATAAACCATATAATCATGGGTATGCAGCACAGCACTAGCATACCCAGAGAATACACCACTGACGAAAACAGATCTGACTCACTTCCCTGTGCTAGAATAGTCTAGCTGATTTTATATTTGCCAGAATCTAAGTGAATTTATATCATTCCAAGGTGAAGCTGTCCTGCAGTTGGAGAACAAACAGGGGAGGAGGAAAATACAATTGGTGTTGTATTCCCCCAATTAAATTACATCATTCAATTCACAAAGATCCATTCTATACACCTCCCAAATAGCCAAATTATGTGGGGTTTTTTTTACATAAAAGAGTGGAAAATCTCAACTTTTAAACTATATTTACAAGTCTGTATATGTATAGGGTCACGGGAAATAAATTATTGTGTTTATTCCATTAATCACCAAACTTGTGTACTTACGGTATTAGACAAGTCAGCCAGCCCACACTTTATAAATACATTTTAACCCCGTCTTCCATCTACTTAATATCCTATAGTATTCATCGCCCCCGTTACAAGTTAAAGGTTTTGTCAATATTTAATCTAAGCGCAACATCTAATTGGTAATATCTCAGCTATCTATCAGCCCCATTAAATGATGTTTTAGCTTTCTCTCAAAAATAAGTTTCCTAAAATTATATTTCTATTTAATCTTAAATAATTTTACATAAGTAAGATTAAAATTTCAATTTCAGTTTTTATTAAAATAACATTTTTAATTACGCAACTGATTAATTATAACATCATCCTATGTTTGCACATAAAATGTTGACAGGTATCAATATTTTACAACTAAAATCATGCTTAAATATATATTTTCATATACAGTAAGTTTGAGAAACCAGATTCACTGGACTAACATAAGATAACGATCACAAAACACAGGTCTAAGGTGAAAGCTTTTATAATACTTTATGCTGATATTTGGTTTCCACGATCATTGCTTTGTTGCATATTTTGAATATCGTAACATTGTTTAATCGAATTCAAAATGTCTGGAAATAACTAAAGCATTTCAAAATCTTTTCTCTTCTGTTGTGTATTATATCCATAAATTCTTAAAATGACACATGGACACGAGAATCAAACCTGCAGCAGACCTCACAGATGAATACTTGATAAAATATTTAGTAATATTTCTAGCTGAAAAGAGGACTAAAGTTGGTAAACCAAGTTATTAATTCAAAATATTTAATTTTCAAAAGTCATATTCACTTATGATCAAATGAGCTTGACACGCTTGCCTTAGGGTATAATAATTATAATTATTTAAATATACTGATATAATTCCAGCATATGTGGCACATTACATTCAGTGGACCAGTACCTGAACATAAAACTGACAGATATCAGTGTCACGGATCCAGACAAATATCCTCATATGGTAAGTGTTTTTCTTATTAAAAATACATTTAATTAATTTGTACTGATCATGAACAAAGTAGTGCCTTAAATTTTTTACACCTTGAATCTTCATGCATGAGGCATACAGATTTATATTAGTCTTAGGATCATCACTGTCAAAATCCATCTTAGTTTAAGTGTCTAGCATACTTGCAATAGTAACAAAGTTGTAAACCTCGTATAAACTGTATTAAACAAATCTGGATGCAACACAATACAATTATGTTTTTCAAACACTATATTTGGTAAAGACTATGATATTTTTCTATCAAATACACCTATTGCAATATGATTTATTGGCGATTTCATTTGAGTAATTTCTTACATATCTAATTTCAACTAAATAATGTAAGTTTCACTATAAAATAAGTATACTTAACTGTGTGTTTGACTTTCAATTTTTGTTAATAACTACCATAGCTAGCCAATAACAGCATTTGAAAACATGACTGATAATGTTTCTAATGAGCATGTAAAGAAAGTTAATATAGGCCTACATACTTTTTATGATCATGAATTTGCCTTTTAATAGGTACCACCGAAAATATGAAATTTTGTTATTTTGTAGTTATTTATTTGGTCTTAGTGTTATTAAATACATTTACTTGGATTCTATTCATATCATAAGGTTCATCATTTACTAATTTTCTTCTGATATAGCTCACATTCATTATGTTCATTTGGGATTTTGTTATATCACATTAAATAAAGAGCCTTAAATCTTTTTCTTGATACAATTTTATTTTTTTATTTCAAGTGAAAATAACAAAACAAATACTGCATAGGCTTAAAATGTTCTTTTATGGTTTGTGTGACCTTCAATGTAAAACAATGAGCTAGTCCACAGAACAAGTTGTATTTAACTTAGTAGATAACTTTGTATGAGTTTCACAAGTTTTTTGAATTTATAAAGCACTAGCGGAAGATCCCGGCCAGCTTTGCTTTGCTTCAAACAGACAAAAAAAATAATTCTTTACTCTATTTCTTCCAACCCAATTTTTAATAAACTTAAAAAAAAATCCGGTTTTGAGGTGCACATGTTTGTGTACAGAGGTTACTAATTTTACAATGCTCATGTTGATAGAAAAACAAACTATTCCTTTTATTAATATAGATATAAAAATAAATCCTTTCTAATTTTGTACAGACAGTTCTTGATAAAAATGTGCTTTTGCATTTATACAGTAGAAATTTCACATCCTTTAGCGCAGATTCTCTTTGAGTGCAGTGTTTCCATAAAATTAATGAAATTACAATAGTAACTAATAAACTTTATTCATTTTGGTGTTTTATCAACATGTTTATTGTAGTTATCAGTGAAGAACTGTTTCATCCGGGGCTCTGTTGTGCGCTATGTTCAACTACCCGCCGATGAAGTAGACACTCAACTTTTGCAAGATGCTGCAAGAAAAGAAGCAGCAGCCCAAACACGCTAGTCATTCGTTTAGTTTGTGAATTATTACTTTTAATTTTCATGTGTTTTTTTGATCTTTGTATTATAAATGTGCAAAGCGACAGTTTAAGTTAAAAAGAAAGACAGAGTTATTGATCACTATAGTTTTAATATTTGATATATTTTTTAAAAGTATTTATATCACTTTAAATGTGCTTTATGATCAAACACGCTAGTGATTGTAAACCCAAGAAACGAACTTTGACTATGAACTGAAGTAATTTCTTACACTATAGCTGTTATCAAATTAATTTAAGAATCCTTTTATTTGCTAACATTGCTGATCACCTTAGTTTCAATTTATTTCCAATAACAATTATTTTCACTGCCAATTATATGATGAGAATTCTTTGAAAAACAATGGCTTTTAATGTTTTAAGATAATATACTAGTTGTAGCTTTCCCGTCGACTGTTATAAGAAGCAAAAAAGATTAAATAATAATTAAATACATTTATTTCTAATACCCCCTACACATTTTAGGATCTATTAAAATTATTGGATTGGGCCTATAATGAATGCAAAATAAGAATAAAAATTTGTTTATTTTGGTTACACAGCAAACAAAATTATTTAATATAGGCCTACCTGCAAATATGTTTCTATTAAGCCACTGGAGTTAGTTGAAATAGTTAGTTTTATTACCAATACATAGAGGTGAGCACCATAATTACAAGTTTTTTGGTTCAAAAGGAATTTTTCTCATTTGGCTGTACGCTAACCTACAAAGCACATTTAATCTATTGACCTGTTAATTAGCAATTTGACACATTACTTGACAGCAACTTATTTTGGTGTGTTATTATTTGTTTTGAAGCAAGCACTTTTGTTCCAGTGTATCTTATGTGGTTGAAAAATGAGACTATTTTTTTGGTCATATCTCTTTTTCCCAAAGGTTATGATTAATAGTTGAGAAGATTGTAATATATTATTTCATAAAAAGCTTACAGAATGTCAAGTTCCTTGAAAAATGCCATGTTGATTTATTTCAGCCTATAATATTTTGTTGTGTGTTATTATGTTGTTTTTTTACATCCACTACTGTTTCTAGCTTATGGCTTGGGTCGGAGGTGGAACTACATTTTTGGGGCCCTAAAGCTTGAATTGTTTTGGGGGCCCCTTCACAACCAGCAACAATGTTTTGATAACCACTGTTATATTATTCATTGGAGTTGTTCTACGACAGCTCATCACAATTTAAAAAAAATATTTGACAACTATAACACAGATTTTGACTAAAGTTGCTGTACTGGGTTATCTCACATGTCAAAGTCACTGGGTTGAATATAAATTTCTTATGCCTTTTAGTTTTCAATTTATGGGGGTGGAGGGTGTGGGGGGAGATGAAAATTAAAGAAATGTTATATGCTTGCACTATAAATCATGTAGTGATGAAATATAACATAGACAAGAACACAGTCAATATAATATTTTATTTTAGTCACCTATGAGAATACATACTAAATGAAGTACATTTTTCAAAATACTCTAATTTCTGTTGTTTTCCAGCAAAATATTTACATACAGTTTTGTAATATGAGAGCTTCCTTGCAATGTTATTTTCTAAAGACAATTTGCATAAAGAATTTAAGTGTTCTTCAGTCATGGTAGACCGAAATTTGTTTTTTTTTTATAAAGGATAGCCTTGACAAATTCCTGTCTGCCTCGCAGCTCGTGATAGGCATTTTCAAGTGTAGGTTAAGCGCAGTAGTAATATTGGGGAACACTTTAATTAGGTGTTGCTCACAAATCAGCTGAAGAACTTCTGCACTTTGCATTTTAGATGGCGTATGGCATATTCTTTGAACTGATAACACTTGTTTACTAATTTGGGGTCAATATCGTCTCCGTAAAACGATTTCATAAATTTAACACTTTCCTCATCTTTTTCAGAATTGTTCACCATATCTGATATCAAACAGTAGACCCAATTTTTTTGCAATGTCGCTTGTGGGGCCCTGAAGTTTAAACTTCATTAGTTTTATAGTAGATCCACCCCTGGCTTGGGTCAGTTTTTTTATTCAAGCCATATATTTTCCACTACCGTCTTGCTAGGCCTGTTATAGCTTTATATGCCTTATAATCTAACTTAAGACTAGGACAGGCACAACATCCAGTCCCCGGCCATCAATTTATCAATGTGAAAGGGTAAACCCATATTTTCATCAATGATAAATTTTCACCCAAATCGGGAATCAAACCCAGGACTCTTTAAGTTCAGTAGGCAGACACGCCACCGACTGAGCTAAGGTGTCGGATTTATTATTATGTAGTTATTGTTTAATATTTTTTAATCTTCTTGGCATTATTTAAAAAAGTATATATGTGCCTGAAGCATAATAAATAACTCAAAATGTTAGCTAAAATAGTTTGATTCTAAACTATTTGAATTAATAATCTTTAGGGGTGCAATATAATAAACTTAATTACTCTACATCATATGACTGGTATTGTTTAGTAGGATTTTGGTAGGAAGAAATTTTTATAAAATACGAACAAATTTTATTGTGGTCAACATTGATAACATTTTACTACATTATTAGTGTTATTCTATACCTCAGTTTTAGCTTCTGTGGTGCTGACTGACAGCTCACAGCTGACTTCTGACGGCTTTGAAAAGCTACCAGACCAAATTATGTATCCCTACGCCGAACCATATGATCTGCAAAAAACATGTCTTTAGCAGTTGTCACTTCTGACAGTCAAAATTTAGGTATATACCTAAATGTTGACTGTCAGAAGTCAGCTGTGAACTGTCAGTCAGCACCAAAGAAGCCATGGGGCTACTGTATGATATGTATAGGATATATATATATATATTTGGAAGAAGGTGCAGGAAAGTTGGAGAGAATTGATTACAAGACGGGAGTGGATACAGGATTTTCTTGAGGGGGTTATGGGAGGGGGGGCGGTATTGTTGGGGTCAGGCTTTCACAGGCCCTCTTGGGAAATTATGACTGAAAACTCCTTCAAAATTTTAGAGTAATCTAAAAATTTAATTAAAAAATTTAAAGAAAGAAAAAACCCACATTAAAGTACACTGTTTATTTACAGCTTTTTTTTTTTGTTAAATTTTGTTAGTTAAATTGTGTGTTAAAAAAGTAAATTCAATTATTGACAGTGATTGACATGGGAAGCAAATGGCTCGTGAGATATTACGTGACAGTACAAATAGTATTGACTAAACATAGATCTAATTGGTTTGATTTTTAATTATTATTGTTAATACTAACCAAAAGATTTATTGGGGGGGAGGGGGTGCAGCCTGCACTCTTCCTCTGGATCCACCTTTGTCACAAGACTTAATTAATTTATTTGGTTTTGAATATACACATTTGACTTGAAGCTTTGCCGTTGAGAGAAAGGGGGGGGGGGGAGGTAGAGAGGGGGGTGAAGGACTTATTTTCTTGTAGGGATATTGCTTGTGATTAACTTACTTTCCATTTTCTCCCTTTTGTGTTTTTTTTTTGTTTCCTCTTTTAGGAAGTTGCGTTGCGCGTTTCACACTCCTCTCTGATGAGTTCCGATAGAATGAAACCTGGGTCAGGGGATTGGGCAGTGACGGTAGATTTTATTTAAGAGGCAACCATTACCTCTTTGTCCAATGGCAGCAATGTAAATTGTGAACTGTATTCTTCTTTTCTTTGTTAAAGCCATATTGTGTTCGTCCCTTCTATATGTTTCTATCCACCTTTCCTGTACCTTCTTCCAAATATAATATAAATTACTTTAGGTCTCCTGAAGTAAAACCTCTACACTTTTTGAGGTACATTTGGCTTTTTATGAAAGAAGGAACAGGAAAGAGAGATTGTGTTTCTTTCCCTATTTTCTGAACCTATGAATACAGTATTACTTACTCTATGGCATTAAGAGCTCTAAAGTTCATTGCTCCTTACAAAAGGATGCCAGATATCCCTATTTTGAGTAAGCTATATCCAGTCCACCTCATTACACCCTATCTCTTTCAGATCCATTCTAATTAAACATTGAAAGTAGGATAGAAGGGCAAGACCTATCTACCAGAAAATTGTAGACCTCAAAGTTCACAACTTAAACATAAAAAAAAAAATTATGTAATTTACAGGGTATATCAGTCCCCTTCAGCAGCCATTTGGCTCCATTTTTCTTTGTTTAGATTCATTCTAATGTTATCCTCCCATCATTATATAGGTCTTCCCACTAGGTTTGTCAGTCAATACCTTGAATACAATTCTTGTTTCTTCCATTGGTGTTGAATGTCCTGTACTTAGTAATCTGATCACCCTAATGATGTCTGATGACTGATGAGTTCAGGATATGTAACTCATAATTATGTAACCTCCTTCACTCTCGATTATCTTTATCTCTTTTTCCACTTTTTAACAGACTTAATATAAAATAATTTGTTATCCCTTATCAAGACATTAATATTAAAAAAATCAACCATTTACTTTCATTTGCTTTTTAATGTGTCTTATCAATGCAAGCCTTTAATTTATTCTTTAGTAAGGGGACAAAAACCTAATCAGGATTATTAAAATTGAAACTTAGCATTTAAGTGATGCTAAACGCACTTAACACTGCACAACAGTGGACAAAACAAGGCACAAAAATGGAACTAGTCCTTTATATGGCAGTTGAAATAAAGTTTTTGTCTGATTCCATCTCAAAGCTTTGACAAAAATCTTATAGATCAGCTAGCAACAAATTATACAATATTTTAAAGTTGGGTCAAATTCACTATTTTACTAATTCAAATCTTCATTTTATTTTCTAATCTCGAATTCAAGTCTTGGAAAAGACCTGAATCTTAGAGAAGATAGAAATATAATGGATTAATAAAAATTTAATAGCTAAATGTTAACATTTTTTCTTATAATCTATTCATTATAACAATCATATATATATATCTCAGTTAAGTGTTAAATTACTGTTCTTGGACCTGGTTGTTGAGATTGTCTTAAAATTATGTTTGTTCTGAACAACCAATAGGCAGTATTAGAGATTTAAAACAAATTTCTATTGAAAAATTGAAAATAAAGTTAATTTCCTGTCTTTTCTTTGCACTGATGCAGGTGCACTAGGAAAGTGTGGTTTGCGAAGTGAGGGTTTGAGTTGAACGATTCCTCCAACTGAACTAGTTGAAACTAGTTACCCTTCTCAAAGTAAACTATCATCGTATAATTTCTGTCACACACACAAAAAGAAAACCAAGAAAATGCTGTGCTTGTGTAGGTTGAAAGAAAATGCCTTTTTTCACATTTCCCTTTCCCAGCAAAGCTACTTAACCTCTATTCCCCACTGCCTCTCAGCTTCAAGTAATAAGCACCAATATTTAGTTATTTATCAGTAGGGACCGGACTCTTAGGCACCAAAAATGTTTAAAATAGGCAGGCAAATAGGCATTAAAAATATGGGATTTAGGCACCAAAATAGGCACTTAATAAAAAAAAATTGGCACACAATAAACAATGCAAAATTTATTTTACTACAAGTATGTTACCTGCAGCTTACAAGCAATTTAAATTGCTGTGAATCACTAGATATTTTCCTAGGTTTTCAGTTTTAAAGTTGGTTCTATTGTCTGATAGAATAATTTTATAACTAAAAAAGCTTCGTTCTACTTCACAAGATGTCAAGGGACAAAATTTTAAATTTGCTAATTCTGAAGGAGTTAAATATTTATCCTGCAATAGCGTACTGTTTCCTCTCAATATGTCTGCCACTGCTCAATAAATGATTTTTCCCAAAGTCGAGACCTAGCTAGATCGCTTTCTCGCACCCAAAAACGGTAGATAAACCAATTTAATCTAAATCTTTGAGTCCGTTTTCAAGATAATTTACAAATTTACAAATATACACCCCCCTTTTCATACCCCCTAAATGAGTTTTCCCAAAGTCGACACCTAGCTAAATTGCTTTTTCACACCCGGAAAGCTAGATAACTCAATTTCATCAAAATCTTTAAGCCCGTTTTCAAGGAATAATGTACAAATATATAATAAGCCTATATACAAGAATGTCTCGTTTACTAGGGTAAATTATGGCAATATCTACCCCGCGATACAATGACCAATGAGTAGTGCAGGCCATGTCACATGTCCAGGGAAGGCCGTGTCACGTGGCCATGTAAAAACAGTCTGTCAAGGTCATGTCATGTCAGTTAAAGCCATGGCACATGCCTTCCCCGCACCCCCTGCTAATAATGCTGAAATTTCCATTTCTAAGAAACTGAACTCTCTTTCAGAAGGGGGAAAAAGAGAGAAAGTGAGTACAAAGCCGAAATAGGCGCATTTAAGGCTTTTATTCATAAAATAGGCAAAAACCAACAGAATAGGCAATTATAGGCACTATAAAATTAGCATATTGTAATCGTAGTAACATGTTTTAAAATCTAGGAAAAAAAAAGGCAAATGGGCAAAATCCGGTCCCTATTTATCACTGACATGAGTGTAGGTAATGAACTGGTGAACAACTGAACTACCTGTTTTGGTGTCTGCCTAAAGGTGTCACTCTTGCAATAGACTAGACTGCAGATGACAGGAAGATTGGAGTTTGAATCCTAGTCAGGTGGTGTGCTAAGGATGTTTTTACGTAAATTATTTTCCATTCCTCCTCCATGCAAATAGGGGCACATTTACTTTAAATTCAGCCTCCCGCATCTCTAATCCATTAGTGTAATTAGTTCTTTAAACTCATTTCAGTGAATTGCACAACTTTGAAGTATTCCCAATAGTGAACATTTTTTGCCCAATTCTAGTGCATACTTTCCTCATATAGTACGATTTTGGTAGGAAGAACAGTACAAGTTAGTTACTAAAACAATTTTTATGTATTCATACATCAATTCATGTAATCTGCAGCTGTCACTTTTGATAGATATTATCAATGCCTGTAAAATTACACAAATAATATAGTAAAACGTTATCAATGTTAGTCGCAAAGAAATATTTTTGAATTTTCTCAACTGTTGTGTTTCACAAATGCTGTATAGGGTGTACTTTTTACCCATTGTCACATTTGCAGCAGAAACATGGACATTGAATGTAAGAGCGACTAGGAAAGTGGAGGCCATGGGAATTGAGTATGTGAGTAGAATGAGGAGAAACAGGATAAGAAATAAAGTTGTCTGGGCAAGAGCTATTAGAGCAATCAATACTGAGATGAAATGGGTATGTTATCTGGCTGGAAAAGGGAAGAATACCAAAGAGAATGATGGAGATAAAGTATGTAGCAAAAATACTTGAAGGGAGACTAAGAAAGAGATGAGAGGAGCAGAACATAAAGTGTGCAAGTGAGAGAATAGTGATGGAAGGAGAGAGGAAGATGGAGGCATTTTTACTAAACTGACCCGGTCACAGGCTGGAAACAGTTGTTGATGTGTTTTACATACAACCATAAATATTATGTCTGTGCAGGATCACTATTGTTTAGCGAGAAAACATTTTAATATAACATTTGTTAGTGGGAGTTAATACATTAATATCTTGCATTTATTACTCCTTTAGAATATTAATAATGTTAAATGAAAGTTACTATTCTAAAAAAAATACAATTCTTATTGATAAATTTAACTGTAAAGTTGATTTTAGTTTAATTGCTATCTAGTGGTGTAAATAACAACTTTAATAAACTCCCCTAGCTGCATCAGTGGGCATGTGGACTGGGGCGACAGCCTTGCCGGGTCTGACTTTCTGTTCAATGGAAGATCGAGGTTTAGTTACCAACTGGGGTTACATTTTGAGTAGTTCGAAGAAACAAATTTGTTAACAGATTTTGATTTTTTTGGGGAAATTAATTTGGAAATGTCTTGTTAAAATTGGCTTGTTGAACATTCAAGAAATAATACTGCCAAGAAAATTAAACTTTAATGCAAATTATCTTAGGTATATTAAACTAATTTTGTTCCACCTGCTTCGGTGGCCACATGGCCTAAGGTGTCACTCTTGCGATGGACTAAACTTCTGATGACAGGGAGATCAGGGTTCAAAACCCGGTTGGGTTTTTTACTAAAGAGTTTTTCACTCTCCTTTCATGAAAATGCGGGTACATTCAAGTTTTTTTGCTCCATAACACTTTAGCATAATTAGTACATATGTGTGTAACCTGAACGCGATGCTAGAAAAAATCGGTTTCTAAACAGTTCAATCTATTAAAAAATAGCAACTTAGACCCTTGACTCTAAGCTTGGATTTTAAGCTTAGACCCTTGACTCTAAGCTTGGATTTTAAGCTGCACATAAAACCAAAGGTTAAAGATTTTGATTTTTATAACTAGCATTTTTCACTACAATGTGTGATTTAATTGTATAGTTGGGTAACATGAAGGAAAATAATCAAAACTAAAGACAAAATAATCATTCATAATACTAGTGAATTAAAGACTGAACCTTTTTCAATAAATATATATTTGTTTTATTATTACAATTAGACATTTGATGGCAAAAACAAATCAGCATTTGTACAAAATATGTGTATTATTTTAATTTTCTTCACATAACCTAACACGTTGCTCAAGAGTGGTGTTTTATAACATGAAGAAATCAATGGAATCAGTTACTATAATGTAAACACTTTAGGAAAAACAGTAGCTGACAGTTAAAAAATTTATTAAATTACTTTTATACATTCATACGTCAAGTTGTATAAACTGCAGTTCTTTGATAAAGAGTAAAGGATCACCCCTAAAAATAAATTAATGATATAATTAAAATTTTTATAATGTTGACCACAAAAACAATTCTAAATTGTTCTTCCAACCATGTTCATATGTACCCTTCAATTACCCTGTTGAGTAGCAAGTTTACCTTTCATTATTCCACTATCTTATATTGGCACGATGTTTGAGTAGAGACGAAAATGAAGAGAAGGTAGAGGAAGGTTGATATGCCTGCCAAGACGAGCGCATGGGGCCTTATTTCCAAGACATAACGCAATACTATTGCGTCACTCGGGAGGTAAGTCTCAACCACCCTTTAGCTTTACTTTGTCGAAACTCCACAGGATAGCGCAGTGCGCATGAATTATCAAGGCGTTACACAGTTCTGTTTTTGTTCCATCTCCTCTGCCTTTACTCGAGAAACTTTCTTGCATACGGCCAATAGTGTAGTCAGTCAAAGTAAAGCTGTTACCTTTTAGGGTAAATGGAGTGTACATTTACAAGGGCTAAAATTCAATCATGCTGTTAATAGGTTTTAAGTTTATTGAGTTTCAGTATAATGTTTCTATAAATAAAACCTCTTCATTATAAAAAAAATTAATAATACATGGGCACAAACATTCATTTGAGAGTTTTTATTGTTGTATTTGTAGTGTTGTGAAATAATTTACAATTTTGCTGCGGAATTCAATTGAATTTATTGCAAAGATAATAATTCACAAAAGTAATTTTGTTCCTAAATTCCTGATATTTTATTTTTACAATATAAACACTATTAGGGAGGGCGATGTAAATGAAAAAGAAGATGCTAAGAAAAGGAAATATTGAAAGTCTTATTTTAGAAATAAGGTATGCGTTCAAAGTTAAAAATTTAAGTTTTAAAACTACTAAACTATATCCAAGATCAATTACCGACAAGTGACAACACAAGTGCTTTGTCAATATTTACCGGTTGTCATTTACATAAATAGATTATGGCAATATTCATTCACAGGCACATTTGTTTTATCTAACTTGATAGCAATGACTGCTAAGGAACTGTGCCAGGATTTGTTTAAAGTATAGGAAATTACTATGTAATATACTGCAGACATGATTCCTCGGTTAAACTAAAGTCCACTATCTATATGGTTAAACCTATTGGCTGTTTCAAAAAAAGTTAGTTTGTTTGCTAAAATAATATAAAATATCTATTAAAAAAGTTCATGGTGGCTACTAATTCTTAAATTTTGAGGGCCAGAATAAAAAAACTTTTAAAAATGCTTGAATATTGCCGTCGAGAACTAAAATATATTAAGCGCTATGATTCAGAGATAAACTTGACCTGTATGTGTGGGCAGACAAATTTTAATTAAAAAATTACAAAAATTACTATTAATGGATATTTAAAATTTATTACGACTGGATTGACTGCCAACATGTCTTTTGTATCAGATGAAAAGGTTATGCCATTGTGAACTGAAGCAGGCTAGCAATTTTTCAAAGAGGTACTGTTGTTTATGTATGGTTTGAATAAACATTACAGTGTGAGGTCACTTGCAGATAGTTCCAAAATATTGGAGTCTGCTGAAAATAAATTAATACAAAAGGGCAGTAGAAACGAAATATTTATATAAAATAATAATGAATTAATATAATAAATAGTTAAGTAAACAATAATGTAATTTTATTAAAATAATAAAATATAAAGAAATAAAGACTAAACAAGGGTACTGACAAAAATATAATACAATATAATTCTAAAAGAAATAGTTTTTAAAACAATGAATAAATAATATTTTACTTTTAAATCAGCATGATATAGTTAATTAATTCAAAATATTGGCTTGAGTAACGAATAAACAATATTTAATTGATTTGATATGGTCTGAAAGCCATGATGTTTGCTGATGACGTGATGGTATGGGGGGAGAAGGAAGATGAAGTACAGCAACAGTTACATGAATGGAATGAGAAGGTGAAAGGTTGTGGAATGACAAAGTGAGAAGTGATGTCAGCGACAAGGAAGAGGATAAGGCCTAGTAAAGCTATAAGGTTGGATGGAGTAGAGCTGAGTAAAGTACAGAATGTAAAATATCTTGGAAACATGATCGAGGCAAAAGGTGGAAGTAGAGAGGATTTATTAAGGAGAGGACAACAGGGAGAGTTGTTCTATAGGTGTTTAAGAGCCTGCTATGAAGAAGAGAAGTGATTTACAATGTACAGGGCATACTTTGTACCCATTATCACACACAACAGAAACATGGACATTGAACGTAAGAGAGACAAGGAAATTGGAGGACATGAGAATGAAGTTTGTGAGGATTATTTTAGCTGTCGCAAGGAAAAACAAGATTAGGAATCAAATTATCTTGAAAAGAGTATGGGTACAGGTAGTATATGAAATATTAGAGGATGCCAAAGAAAATGCTGTAAATGAAGTATGTAGGAATAGACCTCAAGGGAGGTTTAAGAAAGAGATGGAAGGAGCAGCTAACAGAAAGTATACAATTGAGAGGAGAAGAATGGTGAAAGGATAGAAGAGGATGATGATGGTAATATGGTATAATTATATAATCCATTGTGTACAGAGATTGTGGTCAATCAGCCACACATCGAATTATAAAATAATTACTATATATATCTAAATTTCGAGCTGAGCTAGTTATTAATAATAGTTATAATATGACACAGGTTTAATTTGTACGTTAGTAACAATACACATGTTAACACAAAAGCTACGGTACACCAACCTTGAGCAGTCCACTTTTAAATACATTTAAATTCAATTTATGTTTTATGATATTGAATTTTAATTACACTTTGTTTATAGTTATTTCTTTGTATTTTTAAAGTGAATAATATAACATTGGCACTTTCATAATAAAATATGTCGAACAAGAATACAGCTTGAATAGTGAAAAGTTTCTCTATTCATCTTTTTGACTTTTGGTTATTAATGATCATAGATTTCTTAAACCATATACACTTAAGAATTATAAGATATTTTGCAGACTTTGGATTGCATGAGCTAGATTGATTTAAAGTCAATATATTTTGTACGTTTCAAAATACTTTATATTTATTTTTTATTACTTTGATAATATTTAATAATATAAATATGATAGAATTTTTCATGTACAGTCTGATTTTCGTAGGAAGTCCGTTAATTGAAAACTCTTGTTGCCATAATGGCGAGAAGCGTGGGATTAACATTATTTGTCTCTTTAGTTAATAATGTAAAGATAAATATGATTGGAGGGTTTTGATACATTTTGATATGCACTTTATAATGAATAAATCAACTATGATATATTTCTTGAATGCCAAATTCTAGTGACATAGAATCATTGTTGGTGGTTGAAAGTTAGCTTCCTATAAAAAATCAGGGTATACATGCACAAACCATTGCATGATTTAGAAATAGTTAGAGTAGTTTTCTTTGTTCACACACTTTTTTGTTAGAATAAAATTGACATGGTGGTGTGTTTATACTTTTTATATAAGATCTTAAATCAAACTTAAAACAAAATGAGACACAGATGATATCGAATTAATATAAAATACATAACCTACACAAAACCAAACTATATTATAAATTTGCTTGGAAGAGAAACAAAATGCAATTAAATAATGAAAGAAAACTAATTTCCTTTCAGTAGTTCTGGGTTTGGTACTTAAACCACTTCATCAGTAATACTTTTTTATTTTCTTAGTATGTTTGAGGCCCATATGCCCATACATTTAATAACATTATTTATTTTGTTTGTTTGATTCTGAATTTTTTGATGGCTATGATTTTATTATTGGACAATTGGAAACATCCACACACAAAACAACGAAAATATAAAACACCTATTAGCTGCCACTGTCATCATTTTAAGCTTATGTATCAGCAGATGAACTTCATTTTCAAGTGATTTGTTTAAAAAATTAATTTGGAACCGGTAACACATTTGTATAAAATTATATTCATATAAATAATTCAATCTTTTTTTAAGACAATATTGCATAGATTAAACATTTTATTTGTATTTTATTTAAATAAAAATATTTTCCTTTATAGCATTCTTCTTTTAATTTCTTTAATATAATAACTAGGAAGTAGAACTGAAATGCTTATTAGTTCTTTTTCCAGTTCCCCAATCAAACAGTTTAAGGAACTGATTAGAGAAAAATAGAAATTCCCCTTATTAATTAGGTTCCATTCCTTTTAAATACATCATAACTTTTAAAAAAAATCAAGAGAAATGGAAAAATCGGGTGTTTCAAATAAAATAAGTTAAAGAAAGCAGGACATAAAATGCAATGATAAAAATAAGAATTGTAAAAATTTATAACCTTTAAGATACAATAAGAACCTTTATAAGACTACATATGCATATTGATTCCAATTTGGTTCTTTAGTAATTTATTTTTAGGATTCTGATTCCGTAAAATTAACTTAATTTGTGTTAATGGTTCTGGTTTCAATTCCGATAATAACGCTCCTTACTAGATTATTTTAGTATATTTTATAAAATGCTTCTTTTAGGTAAGACTATTACAAACATATAAGCATGGTCAATTTTTTTTTAAATTTTGCTATAAATAACAAACCATGTAAACAAAAAAACAAAAACGAAATGATACTTATTAAACTTGTAGTGAATTAAAATTTTAAATATAACTTTAACAGATTTAATAGTTTCATTTTCTACATCAACACTAAACAAGTAAATTAATATATATTTTAGGACTTATTTCTGAAATTATATCTACTTATCTATGTTTTGTTTTTTAATATAAACAAATAAAAATAGGTTATACTTGTTTTAAAATTTGTGCATACAGCTCATCATTCCAAAGTCTACCGAAATGTCGATACAAAGTAGCTAGTTTTGTCTTCACTTGATGTCTCTTGCTTCACTGATCCGAGTCCACCTTGTTTGTTGTGGCATCCCTGTCAGCACATGTCCAACAGGGGGTAGCACTCCTCACTGCTCTGTACTAAAGTAAGAGTTCTGCATCAAGTACAACTTGTCTATAGGGTTGACTTGCACCATCCCTGGCAGTAGTCCGTCAGGAGGGGCCGAGTGCGACTGCATGTCCAAATTCTGCAGTGACAGTGTATCGGAGCCACCCTCATCCATCTGTTCAAAGTTGGTGCTGTCATCTAGCGAGATGTCCGAGCTACATAAGCTGTCGCCCGAGTGCATGGGGTAGGTGTCTGAGGACAAAAAAAAAAATCACTAATTAGTACAGTATAGCTTATGATGTTTTGAATTGAGTGTAAAAAGTTATAACCTGGACTCAAAAGTCTAATTGGGAGATTTTGGCTCTTCATTTATGACCTTGAACTACGAGTGTAGGATACCCTTCCCCTTCACCTCGGCAAATAGGAAACAATACCATAAAATAAACAGCGAATTGTTGTATCCAGAAAATTGAAAATCCATGTTTGTTACTTAAGTATTAATATTCTATTTATTCATTCTCAATTTTTTATTTTTTAAAAATCAATAAAATTGAAATATTAGCTTTAGTAGAATAGGTTCACATCTAAATGAATTGCACTGAAAGTCTCTTATAGTAAATCAGACAGATATAACAGTTCTTATTTTAATTATCTTTTATTTTAGATTAAGTAAAAAAACCCACTAATTTGCGCATTGAATATCTTTTTGCAGAAAGTAAAAGTGAAACCATGAAAATGCACTGCATAAAATTGTGCACTTAAAAGAAAAACATTATAATCATAACTTTATGGGGCTCTTTAAGTGCCTTATCATCTTTCAGAGCATGATATCGCTGGATTTCTTAAGATTATTGTCTAATTAAATTCCAGGTATACATTTTTTTTTAAATTCCAAATTGTTTTTATAAAAAGCTAGAAGAAAAGATGAATTATTGTAGACAAAACTTTCAAAATATATTTGGTCTGAATTTTATTAGTAAAAAAAAAATTGTTATGCAATGACAAAACATTTAATACATTTTGGTAGCTATTGACGAAAATTACAACAAATTAAGTCGTTTTATATATTGTGAAAGTGTTCCGCAAACGTGTTGCGGCCAAAACCCATAGTGTCACATATCGCTGTTCGATAAGAACAGAATGAAGTTGTACGAGTGTCAGTGCATTTCTTACACACTCGTACCTAATAATTTATTTTTAAACACATCTGACCAAATCAAAAGCTTTGGTGTAAAGCTAAGGGTTTTGATTTACCCAAATTACTAATGGTTCACACAAAATGTTTCCAAATGTTAAAGAAGCGAGCAAAGAAAAATAGCTTCAATCCGTAGTCTTTGAGCATGAAAAGTTACTTCAAGAAAAAATTAGTCTATACTTTTCTAATTCTGATTTATCATACAACCATTGGACTGGGAGCGTAATAAATCTTCTGCTCTTTGGTGGTGCATACCCAAAACAAAACAGTCTGCCACAAATATATTAAGCTTGTTAAGTATACCATAAACTTAAAAAGTTTTGGAGTCACTGGGTAATTAGATTAGATGAGTTTGACATCTACTATGCATGCCCACTGGTGCCTGTTAAAATACTCTTACCACCCATAATAATTTATTCTTGTTAGTCTCGGTGGTCTTGGGGTAAAATGCTCGCGTCAGTAGCCGATGCTTGTGGGTTTAAACCCAGCTGGGATTGACAGAATTTTCTTGACTGATAAATTTCTTTAGCAAAATTTTTTCATAAGGTAAGTATAAAGACTCTGGTCCCATGTCGATTGTGGCATGTAAAAGAACCCTGGGAGATATCTGAAAATACCTTTCCTGGTAAAATTGATAGGCTCTTTCACTCTTGCTCATAGAAATTCTCGTCTGCCGATATAATGAGTCAGTTCAGAAAGTGCACGTTAAATACCTCAAATAAATACACTTATTGTTAATCAAATTCATGATTGTGAAAGAATTGCTGTGGTAGATTTATTTCCATATACTCTGTATCCAAGTAGAAACTAGTGGTTCATTATTTAATTCGACGTCAGTTTTCAATCAATTACAATATTTTTTTTCATTCAAAGGGATTCTGGGATGTTTTAAAAATAAATCCAGAGTATTTCACAGTATTATGTGCTGTCTTCTTTTTCTTTCTACATAGTGAATTCTCTGAGTTAAAAAAAATACATTTATCCCAATGCCACCATTGTTACTCCATGGCGTCAGCCCGCAATTGAACCATACCGACAGAGCGGCCACTGTCTATTGGCGATGATAGTTCCAACTTCTGCAGGTAGGGGGTTTCATGTGGTCAGCACAACGAACCCTCTGGCCATTAATATCATCTTTCTAGAATGGAGCCGCTACTTTTTCATTCAAGTAACTCCTTATTTGACCTCACAAAGCAGAGTTGACCTCATTCCAGACCCACTGATTCACAGAAGATCTGGGGATTGAGCCCAGGACTTTTGGATCTGTATCCAGGAACTATGATCATTAGACCACAGAGGTGGTCCAGGGATTGTTACTAGTTTTGTATGATCTATTAAATTAAAATTAGTTTGGCGTGTTTATTTTTACAAATGCATACCGGCTCATATGAAATGTTAAAAACTCAAAACATAGTTTTCAAACTTACCATCAGGAGAGTAGGGAATGTTTGGATTAAGAGGTTGGCTGCTGGAAGGAGTGTAACTGTTATCACTTTGACCAAGACCATTCAGACCAAGATAATGATCTGAAAAACAAACATTTAATTATTACATTTAATGTTTGGAAGTTAGAGAATCCTTGGCATTAATTAGCTATATAAAAAGTATTGAGTTAATTTAATCACAGAGATTAAGCTATTTTTAAATCATTATATTTCATTTCAAAGAAAAAATAAATCATCTGTTGACCCCCCCTTCCCCCCCACTATTGTAGTAATTAGTGGTAACCATTGCTAAAGTCTTCATGTTAATATGTGTTCATCTCTAGGGTCAAAAATTTTTGTCCTTTGTGGATACAAGAATTTTAACAAGGTTTTTTTTAAAGGAAAAGTATTCATCCCCAGATAGAATTCTTAAAAATTAACCAAACCAAGTTGCTCTAGTTAAAAATGGGGTTGGAGAAGCCCTTAGTACTTTACTGAACAGAGGACTTGTGGGGTGGTAAGTTTACAAACATTCTGTAAAAAGCCACATTCCTTTAAATATTTATTGTACTTCAATACATACACAGTCCAATTTTTATAGGAAGACGTCTAGAAAAGTTACTAGATTTACTTTCACATATTCATACATCAAGTCATATGATTTTCAGATGTCACTAATGATAGATATTATCAATACCTATAAAATACCACTAATAATATGGTAAAATGCTATCAATATTGACCACGGAAAATTTTGTATTTTTTTAAACTGTTCTTTCTATGAAAATTGGACTTTATACATTAAGTCCAATGTTTCCAGAGTGTATTTTATCCAAAAAGGAAAAATATATTTGCTATCATGTAAGATCCTAGTTTTAATAAATATTCACAGGTATTATAAACAGATAGAAATAAAGGCTTATAAAAACCTATGGTATCACATCAAAATCTGCATTAATTTGTTCATAGGACTTGAGATTGAAAGATATATAATGATTAATGATGTTGCCTACTTGATGATTTCGAAGCTATTTCGCATCTTGACTTGATGCACCTAAGCAGTCCAAGAACTATCGCACAAACGTCAAATGTATGAAATAGGAAATAGAAGGAGAGGGCCTCTAGTTTATCTGCTGATAACACTTCCCCTCATCCTATGACAAGTTTACACACTCACTATATTATTTTCACCTTGAAAACATTGACCGTTTTCTTTAAAATTACCTTTTTCTTGTTTTCTATTCTAGATAGACATTTGTTACCAGGGACTTTCTTAATCCACATCCTGGCAAGAAGACTTCTACAGGCTATTTTTTGTAACCGAGCCAAATAGCTTAGGTTGTAGATGATTTATAAAAAAAAATACATCTACAAACAAACTACTTCAAAATAAAAATAATAATTTTGTGACACTGTAGGACAATTTTTTTGGGTTTTTAAGAATTCATGGTTTTTGTTTCAACGTTATATACTTTATAACTCACTGAATAAAACATTAATTCACTAACATGGGAAATTATATCTTGACCTGTCATGACATCACAAGTAGGCAATGTCCTTAATAAAACTCAGTGGTACTTTGCGTACCCTCTGGAGCCCTTGGCATACCTCTGGGGACAATATTTAGCAAACTTACATTGATAATTAATTTATCTGTTACTGTAAATAATGCATGTGCAAAAAAGAATTGTTAGCATTATTTTAGCCAAGACATGATAGACTACTGAAATTTCAACCAGATATTTACGGGATTTTAGCTAGACACCAGTATATTTGACTTGGACTAAGGAAATTGGTCAAGAGAACAGTTTCTTTGAGTAACTTTTGCGATGCAATCGTTTATTACTTTAAAAAAAAAATTAATCTTGATTCTAATTGGCTTCTTATGTAATAATGACAAATTCCCTTACATTTGTCTGAACAAACTAATTTTTTTTAAATAAAAGAAATTTAGGGTCATTGACTTAAATTGACTAAGTTATGGAGACAAAAATTATTGATTATTTTAAGGAAATATACTAGCATTTAGCTGGATAGAGTATGAAAAAAATGCTCGGGGAAAAAAGTTGATAAACACAGCCAGGATTTAAACTCAATGAAACCGGGCCTCTTAGGTCAAAGTCAAGCACACTGGTGCTTTGGTGACAATGAATAAAGTAATCAATGTTGATTGTTTAATTGTATTCCTACTCAAAGCTACTGCAGATGGGAATCACTGTGGTCGTTGGAAAAAAGGCTCCTATTTGACCACTTTGTCTTCCTTGCAATGCTTCTTCTTTGAAGAAGATACGACTATCCTACTTACTGTGGTCGCTGGACAGAGGCTCCTGTTTGATCACTTTGTGCTGCCATCTTTCTTCTCCTCTGAAGAAGATAAGACTATCCTACTTACTGTGGTCGCTGGACAAAGGCTCCTATTTGACCACTTTGTGCTGCTATCTTTCTTCTCCTCTGAAGAAGATAAGATTATCCTACTTACTGTGGTCACTGGACAAAGGCTCCTGTTTGACCACTTTGTGCTGCCATCTTTCTTCTCCTCTGAAGAAGATAAGACTATCTTACTTACTGTGGTCGCTGGACAAAGGCTCCTATTTGACCACTTTGTGCTGCTATCTTTCTTCTCCTCTGAAGAAGATAAGATTATCCTACTTACTGTGGTCACTGGACAAAGGCTCCTGTTTGACCACTTTGTGCTGCCATCTTTCTTCTCCTCTGAAGAAGATAAGACTATCCTACTTGTGGTCGCTGGACAAAGGCTCCTATTTGACCACTTTGTGCTGCTATCTTTCTTCTCCTCTGAAGAAGATAAGATTATCCTACTTACTGTGGTCACTGGACAAAGGCTCCTGTTTGATCACTTTGTGTTGCTATCTTTCTTCTCCTCTGAAGAAGATAAGACTATCCTACTTACTGTGGTCGCTGGACAGAGGCTCCTGTTTGATCACTTTGTCCTCCTTGCCATCTTTCTCCTTCTCTCCTGAAGATGACTTGTTATCCGCCTCTTGTTTCGCTTTGCGCTGCAGCTTCTTCATCTTCGCTCGTTGGTTCTGGAACCACACCTGTACCACACGCACGCTCAGGCCTGTATCTTTGGCGAGGGCTTCTCTTACCTGGAGGAAAAAAGGAGCTTTAGTTGTGCGCTTTAACCTTTTAGGCCGATATTTCATACCCTTTTGGGTATACTTTAACACAGAAAATCTCCAAGCAAACGTTGGTGCATTTCCATTTAAATTATTTTAGTTTAAAACGTTCTTGTTCAAATGCCACTGTGCTTATTACAAATATTCAAGAACTGTTGAGATGACTTAATGTAAAATATTAAAACTAAGCGTATTTACTGAAGCAAAATTTGATTTATTTATGTCCAAAAAATACTGACATTAACCCGCATTTTCTTCCACCCCCTCTTAAATACTTTGAACAACTTTAAAAAAAAAGGACGCTTGGAATTATGTTCTGTGAATGAACGTGCAGATCAAACACTCACTTTTCTGCAGGGCTTGGGACTGATCTCGAAAGACAATTTAAATTGCCTCCTCTGAGCGGAGGTGAGGATCGTTCTAGGCCTCTTAGGTCCTCTTCTTCCATCTCTGGGACGGCTGTTCTCGTCCAGAAGATCATCCCCTGAAGCACATGTTGACGTAGTCCGTCAAATAAAACAGCTTTGTCCGTAATAATGGCACATTTGGTTAAAATTCAACTACCTACACTTTTCTGAGAAAAGTACAATCCAATTTTCCTAAGAGGAACATTATCTGACAGCTAAAAGTGTTCCCTAGATCTACTTTCACATATTCATACGCCAAGTAAAACGGTCTGCAGCTGTCACTTTTGATATATTTTATCAATATCCTTTAAAAAACCACTAATTATATAGTAAAATGTTCCTAATGTTGACCGTAAAAAAGTTTATATTTTATACTATGCACTTCCTAAGAAAATTAGACTGTCGATACTTTGAAAACCTTTTATAAAAAGTGTATGTGTTACACCCCAAAAGTGCAACTGGCCATTTCATGAATTGGGCAAATGCATACTCATTTTGTGAACCGTCTTCTTCGCTTGTCCATTCCACGGAACGGGAAAAAACTTGTCCTGGTCATGATTCGGGCAGCTCCAAACGCTACCCATTTCATGAACGGAACGAGGTTTTTTTTACCGGTCTATGATATTGACAAACGAATAACAGGCTAGGTTTGGCTAGGTTGGGTTAGTTTATAATTCTTAACATATAATAAGTGAAAACGAATTTCAGTTAAGCTTTTAGTAGATAAGACAGTTTCCAATTCATGAAATTGGCAAGAGTTCATGCAATTTTTGCTCATTTCTTGAAATGATAAAAAAAAGGCCAGTACGCAGAATATTTTTAAATTTTTTATTTATTTGAGGTATTTAACGTGCACTTTCTGAACCAACTTATTATACTAGCGCACGAGAATTTATATGAGCGAGAGCGAAAGTGCCTACAATTTTTCCCGAGGAAGTTACTTTCACATACCTTCCGGGGTTCTTTTAAATGCCACAATCGACATGGGACCAACGGCTTTATTACCATCCGAAGGAAGTTATGCTAAGGATTTTTTTATAGCTCAAGAAAAATCCGTCGACCCAAGCTGGGTTTGAACCCACGAACATCAGGTCCTTAGGCAAGCACTTTACCCCAAGACCACCGAGGTCGACTTCAAAGAATGGACAGAAATTTTCCCAATTCGTAAATTGGGCAATTTCACTAGTAGGGTGGAACATATGCAATATAATAGAAGCAACCACATCGGTGAACACACGTTCTAAACTTCAAGCTCGTTTAGTCTGATTTGCCGGTGATAGGAAGATCGGGGCCCGACTGGATGTAATTAGGTTGGTGTATTATTAATTATTTCTCATTTAACACCTTCACCAATTTGGGTATATTACCTCTAAATTTTACATTCCTAAATCCCTATCTAAATCATTTAATTTAATTGAGGTATTTCGTGTACTTACTGAGCTATATCAGTACACGACTTATAAAATAATATAAATCTATACCTACACAACACCGTTAATTCATCAGTGTGAAAGAGGAAACCTACATACCAAATGTAATTTTTTGACCATGCCGGGATTCGAACCTGGGACCCTTAGCTCAGTGGACAGACACGCTAATGACCGGGCAAAAGTGTCGTACCCTATCCAATAAGTGTATTTGAATGCGTATAACCCGGACGGGTAGTAAGGCGCGGTAAGAAACAATCGCTATAGACGCACATCATCCACCATCCTTTACCTGATGGACTGGCTTGCATCAAGTACATCTCCTTCTCGAAGTCCTGCCTGCAAAACAATTGACCTGCTCTGAGAACGAACTGCTCTCCTTTCTGCAGAGGCTGGCAGCACACGACACACACGAAACACTGCAGATGGAACACGTGAGATTGGGCCCTCATCACCATCTCGTGGGGCAGCAGTCTGTCCCCACATCGGGAACACTTCACGCCAAACTTCCTGCGGGAACAACACACGTCATCATCAAGTGTTTTCGAGGAAAAATAATATATCACTCTGAAACTATATTTGTTCTCGCGCGAGAGGTAGACCTAATAAATTAAAGGTTCGGGGATTCGTTATGGAGTTTACCCTCTAATTGAATTAAAATAAACCACTTATAACTTGTATAGGCATTGAATGTCCAATTAAAGCAGTATTTTTTTCCGCACGTGAAATAAAAACATAAGCCAAAATAACGATCGTGTACTTCTATCTTAATAGTAACTCAGTACATACCTGTCGTAATCAGTCTCTTAGTAGAGTTTCGAACATGAAAGAGAAACATTAGGCCTAGCCAAAATGGAGATCATTCACTTATCTCATAAAGACCCCCCCTCAGAACATACCTGTTGTAGTCAGCCATGCAGTAGAGTTACGCCCATGAAAGATAGTTTATTTTTATTTAGCACCGCGTCTTAATACCCGTTCGGGTTATACGCTTAAGTACTAATTACGCTAATGGATTAGGAATGGGGAAGGTTGAATTTAGAGGAGGTGAACCCGCATTTGCGTGGAGAGAGAGAGTAGAAAACCATCCCAGTTCACCCGACCGAGATTCGAATCTCGATCTCCCCGTCCTCGGCTGTCTGACTCTACACGAAACAAGCGCGTTAGCCAACTACGCCACCGAGGCGGTTCCCATGAAAGAGAAACCCTAACCAAAATGGCGATCGTTCACCTCGCACAGAAAGAGCCCTTCAGAACATACCTGTCGTAGTCAGCCATGCTGTAGAGTTACGTCCATGAAAGAGAAACCCTAACCAAAATGGCGATCGTTCACCTCGCACAGAAAGACCCCCTTCAGAACATACCTGTCGTAGTCAGCCATGCAGTAGAGTTACGCCCATGAAAGAGAAACCCTAACCAAATGGCGATCGTTCACCTCGCTCATAAAGAGCCCCTCAGAACATACCTGTCGTAGTCAGCCTTGCAGTAGAGTTTTGCATTGCGGCAGTAGCAGGAATGATTGAGTAGGACCCCACATTCACAACAAGCAAGGCAGTGCTCATGCCAACTGGAGTCTGCTACCCTCATCAAGAATCGATCGTGGATCTTTTGACCGCATCCCTCGCACACTTCATACGTCTTCTCACATTTCACCGCACCGGGGTCTGAAAACATAGTTATTAAAATAGATTAATAATAGTAGCCAATAGAAATTACGAAATATATTGGCGCTATTTAGCCTATGTGCACCACGTCTTAGGACTTGGGGTATTAGGTACGGTCTGATTTTATTAGGAATGACCTTAAAAATCATACAAACATAATTTTTTGTCGCCAAAATTGATGAATTTTTACTATTTTATTAGCTTCAGTTAACATCCATCTGATGGATGAATAGGCGAAAGTAGATATAGTAACGTTTCTAGCTGTGAGATAAGATTCATCCTTTAAAAACTAGACTATACCTTTCTGGGCTATCCGCATTTTATTTTAATGGGGTAGGAACTTCGGGAAGAAATGTACTCGCGTTTGCGTGGAGGGAGAGTGAGAAACTAATTGGTAAAAAAAAACTCAGCACATTCAGCCGGGATTCTAATCCCGACCTTTCCCTCCCCCCAGAAAAATAGACGAAAATGACGCCTCAGTCCAAGTGCCCACCGGCGTGGGCGGCAATTATTGGTTCAATGAATTGGTTAACTACTTGACGGTCTTTTTTATGTTCGAAAGGTTTTTAACCAAGCCATTGATGATGAATACAAAACGTACATTATTTATAATACTTTCTGGGTGAGAAAGGGGTTGAACTTTTAAATAAAAATCCTGCCCCTTGGTACGGCGTTGTTGCTTTTTTTCATCATCACGTCTTTATACCCCTTCGGGGTACATTAATTACTATGCTAGTGGAATTAGGAGTATATAAAGGTGGAATTTTAGAGTAAGTTTACCTGCATTTGCATACCTAGAGGGAGATTGGGGAACCATGAAGGAAAAACCATCTAGAATAGGTACACACAACCGAGGTTCGAACCTCGATCTCTCTGTCATCAGTAGTCCGGTATAACACGAGAGTGACGCCTTAGACCATTCGGCCACAGAAGGGGCTAGGAAATGTAATTAGTTTGTAGTCTAAGGTATGCGTTTTTCACTCTAATTAAATATTATATAGTTTAAAAAATGGATATATTTCCCGTAAAAGCAGTAAAAAAGTTGCACTTTAATGTAGCCTACTAAATTAATGTACTTAAAAAAATTGATTAAAAAACGCCAGGAATTAACGTCAATTGATTTTTAATATTTTTTGCTCAAGGATATATTATATTAAATTTGTTATATATAGTAAAACTTTAATACGAAGTGGATAAAATTGTATCTGTGCTTTTAGCCCGATTCATGTGTATTTAAATTTGTACATATAGATACTTTTTTGAATAATTCTTAAGTGAGTTTGATGCCAAATTTGAAATAGATGTTTTTAGTGATTTGATCACCCATTTTTTTTTTCAGATTAAGTGTAACTTTTTTTTAACTAATTCATTTTCATGAGAAGTTAGTTCTTTTAATCATAATAATCAATTTGAAAACTCACTATGTTAGTGAGCATATGAGCATAAAATTATGCTATTTTTTATTTTTCTTGGAAAAATGTTCATATATTTTATTTTAACAATCGAGAATATATTAAGTATGTTACTCTTTATTTTTCTTGGAAAAATGTTCATCTATTTTATTTTAACAATCCAAAATATGTTAAATATGTTACTCTTTATTTTTCTTGGAAAAATGTTAATGCATTTTATTTTAGCAATCGAGAATGTGTTATAGAGGTTTTTTTTAAAAAATTGAACTCAATCAAGCCAGTTGTAATTTTGAAACATGAACATTTCATTTCTATGATATTATGGATGCCTCAGTTCGTAGAAGGGAAAGCAATATAGCGAGCAATGCA